>CM029487.1:60008181-61215794 GCA_017140395.1 Eucalyptus lansdowneana
ATATTCCACTTTAATCCTCGCTTATAATTACATAATCACAAATACTCGCATGGCCATATAATACTACAACATTAATCAAGGGTAATTTGATTCATAAGGTATAAAGGCCAAGTATAGAAAATTTCTTATCAACCCATCTTATAGTACAACCTCGGTCTCACATGAGCATATGATACATTTCCAACAAAACAATAGTCCATTAAATGCTTGGCCCTTGTTTAATTGTAATTCATTGGTCTAATGACTACAATATAGTCCGATGGTGCTTCCATCACCTAGTCATGGGCCGTAGTGTATCTAGGGATCATTATGAAATTTTAGGATGCCACAATTCTCCCTTCCTTAGAGAATTTCGTCCTTGAAATTAGACATTACTCATGTCTCTTTAAACAAGTGAGGGTACCTTTCCCTCATTTCATTTTCACTTTCCTATGTGGCTTCCTCCACACCATGATGTTGCCATAATATCTTTATCAATGGAATTTTCTTAGTCCTAAGAATTTGCTCCTTTTGATCCAGTACTTGCACAAGCTCCTCGATGTCTCACTTCCTCATCCACTTTGATGGCTTCATGATTGAGTATGTGACCAGGATCCGATTGATATCTCCTTAGCATCAACACATGGAACACATCATGTAAATTTCCCAATTTAGGAGGCAACGCCAAATGATAAGCTACATCTCCTATTCTTTCAAGTATCTCAAAGGGTCCAACAAATCTAAGGCTCAACTTACCCTTCATTCCAAATCAAGATATTCCTTTCATAAGGGATACTTTAAGGAATACATGATCCCCCACATCAAACTCTAAAGGTCTTCTACGCTTATATGCGTAGTCTTTCTGCCTATTCTAGGGTTGTTTTAAGTCTTTTCCTGATAATTTCAACAGTCTCAGTGGTAATTTGTACCTATTCAGATCCTGTCAATTTTCTTTCACCTACTTCATTCCAACATACAAGGGTCCTGCACCTTCTTCCATATAATGCTTCATATGGAGCCATGCCTATACTTTTCTGAAAACTATTGTTATAGGCGAATTCTATTAAGTGCAAACTTTCATCCCAACTTCCCCGAAAATCAATAATACAAGCTCTTAGCATATCTTCCAGAGTCTGGATCACTCTTTCCGTTTGTCCATCTGTTTGAGGATGAAAAGTAATACTAAATTGAAGCTTTGTCCCTAAAACATTTTGGAGACTTCACCAAAAATTTGAAGTAAACCTAGAGTCTCGATCGGATGTGATCGTTACAGGAATACTATGTAAGCATATTACCTGGCTTACATATATCTCAGCAAGTTTATCCATTTGGTAGTCTATATGAACTGCTAGGAAATGGGCAGACTTAGTCAAGCGATCTATTATTACCTAGATCGAGTCGCAACCACTTGATGTCCTTGGTAGTCCTTGCACAAAGTCCATTGTCACATGCTCCCATTTCCATTCTGGTACATCTAATGGTCTCAATAGTCTTACAGGTTTGCAGTGTTTCGCTTTCACTTGCTGGCGTGTTAAACATTGAGAAACGTGTTTAGCTATATCCGTCTTCATGCCATTCCACCAAAATTGCTGGCGTAAATTTCTATACATCTTTGTGCTATCTAGATGAATACTATAATTACTCATATGTGCTTCCAATAGAATTTCCATTTTATTTCTTCATTATCAAGAATACAGAGCCGTGTTGGCATCTTACTACTCCATCCTTAGAGACTTGAAACTTAGGTCTTTTCCCTAAAGACACAGCGTTTCGTATCTTCACAATCTCCGAATCAAATTCCTGTAGAATCTTAACTTTCTGAATGATTTCGGGCTCAATCCTTAATGCAATGAGCATACTAGTAAGGTGGTCTATTTCCAACTTAAAGTCTGAATTTGCTATTGACTTTAATAGATTCCATTATGTTATCCTTAGACTAGCCATGTCCATAGCTGACTTTCGACTAAGGGCATCTGCCACCTTATTTGCCTTCCCGGGTGGTACCGTATTTCACAATCATAATCCTTTAACAACTCCATCGACCTTCTCTGTCTCATGTTCAACTCTTTTTGCAAAAATAGATACCTCAAGCTCTTATGATCTGTATAGATTTCAAACTTCTTTCCATACAGGTAATGTCTCCATATTTTCAAAGTAAATACTATAGTTGCCAATTCTAAGTCATGAGTTGGGTAATTTAACTCATGAGGTTTCAACTGCCTTGATGCATAGGCTATGACATTGCCATGTTGCATCAGAACGCATCCTAGTCCTTTATGAGATGCATCACTATACACCATAAATCCATCAAATTCATATGGTATAGTTAAAATTGGAGCTGTAGTTAACTTCCTTTTTAAGTTCCTAAAAACTTCTTTCACATTTTCCACTCCATTCAAACCTCACATTCTTTCGAGTCAATTACGTTAAAGGGCCTACCAATTGTGAGAATCCTTCAATAAACCTCCTATAGTAGTCAGCCAACCCTAAGAAACTTCGTATTTTGGTTGGTGTTGTCGGTCTTGGCTAGTTCATTACCATCTCAACCTTTGTAGGGTCTACTGCAATTCCATTTCCTAACACCACGTGTCCCAAAAATATTATCTGGTCCAACCAAAATTCACATTTATTGAATGTGGCGTATAACTTATGATCTCTTAGTGTTTGCAATGCTATCCTCAGGTGTCATTCATGTTCTTCAGGTCTTTTAGAATATATCAGGATATCATCAATGATGACAATTACAAACTGATCTAAATAAGGCTTAAATATCCCGTTCATTAAATCCATGAATGCGGCCGGTGCATTCGTTAGTCCAAAAGGCATAACTAGGAACTCATAATGTCCATAATGAGTCCTAAATGTAGTCTTAGGAATGTCTTCTTTCTTTATCCTTAACTGATTGTATCCTGACCTTAAGTCAATTTTAGAAAAGATTGAACGTCCTTGCAATTGATCAAATAAATCATCAATTCTAGCCAAGGGATACTTATTCTTTACAATCACCTGGTTCAGCTGTCTATAGTCAATACATGAACGCATCGACCCGTCCTTCTTTTTCACAAATAGGACTGGTGCACCCCAAGGTGAAGCACTTGGCTTAATAAATCCTTTATCAAGCAATTCTTGTAGTTGCACATTCAATTCCTTTAGCTCCACCAAGGCCATTTTATACGGGGCTTTTGATATTGGTCTTGTTCCAGGCATTAGTTCAATTTCAAATTCAATCTCTCATTCCGGTGGTAATCCAAGTAACTCCTCAGGAAACACATCTTGAAATTCCCCGACCATTCGAATCCCATCGATTTTAATCTCTTTCTTAGTAAGATCTCTTACTACTGCTAAGTATCCTTGACATCCTTCTTTGAGTAGTTCATGAGCTTCTACCATTGAAATAATGGCTATAAAGGGGTTTGTTTGACCTCCGAAAATTTCAAAACTAGACTAATCATGTAACATGAATTGGATCACTTTCCTATAGCAATCCACCTTAGCCCGATACTTATGGAGCCAGTCCATTCCTATGATAACATCAAAGTCATACATAGGCATCACAACTAGATCTATTTCCATATCCCGCTCTTCTATAGTTATCTTACATTGTACACATGCCAACATGGAAAATACCATGTTCCTTAAAGGCGTAGAAACACAAAGAGGCATCTTAAGAGGTGTCTCAAGAGGTGTAGTTTTTTATTTTACTCAATTGCCGATATCTTTCAGATACAAATGAATGTGTAGCACTCGTATCAAACAATGCATATGCCTTCTTGCCATTTATGAAAATCGTACCTAAGATAACATTTTTGGAAGCTTCCGCTTCCTCTTGGGTGACCGCATACACCCTTCCTTGTGCTGGTGGTCTTTATGGATTCCTTTGTGGATATGGTCCACCAGTACGTTGTTGTACTCATCGCATTGGGTTAACATTCAGCTGTGACCTCTCTTGTGGATAATCTTTCTTGAGGTGTACTACTTGTCCACAACCATAACATTTCAACCGTCCATTGCAAGGTCTTGGGCCATGTTGTCCATCGCATCTTCAACAAACATCATGCTAATAGGGTGCTTTTCCTAAATTTAGGCCATCCCTAGCTTTTCCAAAGTTTCCAAAATTACTCTTTTTCTTAAAATCCCAGGTCTACCTTGACCAAGATAAGGTCTCTTACCCCGTCTGATATCACTAAAGGTCAACTTTCTCTTAGACTCTGATCACTCTCTCATCAATTCCTGTTCCATCAACTGTGCCCTTTCATAAATCTCATTATACTCTCTTATGTTAAAACGTATCGGTTGTTTCTGGATATCAGTCCTCAACCCTTTCAGGAATCTCTTAGCTTTTTCTTCTCGATCCTTAATCAGCCTGGGAGCATATCTAGACAATTCAGAAAATTTTGCCTCATATTGGTCTACTATCAGCTCCTTTTGTTCCAATTGAACAAATTCAATGATCTTCTTATCCCTAGTGCAGTCGGAGAAATGCTTTCTATTAAAAGCTCTAACAAATTCGTCCCAGTTTATATTAGTACTTGGTGGAAAAATCATGTTTCTTGAAGCTCTCCACCAAAACTTAGCATTACCTTCCAATTGGTACTTTGCCAAAGTTATTTTCTCAGCATCATTGCAATCCAACAACCGAAAAAATCATTCCATTCCATCTATCCAATGTTCCACCTCCTCAAGACTTCATATTCCACTAAACTTAGGTAGCTTCAACTTCAGAAATTGTTCCACTAGCCCTTGAGGGAGACGTTCCACTCCGAGTTGTTGCTGCGCTTGTCTTTCCATTAGATTTCCTATATTGGCCAATACTTGCAGGATGCCTTCCATTTGGGGTTCAGCCCTTGCAGCAAAGGCTTCAGCCCTCGATGGATGAGAACTTCCACCTCGTACCATGACTTTCTTGTAGTTTCCAAGCATTTGCCTCAGGAATAATCTGTGACTCAATGTCTCCATTTAAAAGCGATTGCAACTATATATAAGTAACATAAACATGTTACTGGCACCTAAAAGCAACTCATAATAATTACTAGGGATCTACGAGTGAATGCCCATTACCCGTTGTTCAAGTTAGTCAACCATCCTAGTTAGTATCTTATGGTGTGCATTGTCATCGTATTCCTCAATTTCCAAATGAGGCTCCTTATCACTTCACATATAACCATTGCTCTAATACCACCCGTTGTGGCACCCCTGTGACGGCCCCCTATCCGTTGGAGTTGTCACAGTTTGCTTACCTTTCACTTGACCTAATAATATATCACTTTGATACCATAGAATTATAATGGTTCCATAAGTTCTGGGGGTTTATATCATTTAGATTGGTACCAGCACAGTTCATATAGCGGAAGCATATTCAAATCTCCCTATCCCATACTCCAACAAAATAATGCAATGCACACCAACTACACAATCATATATAAGTTAGAGCCGAACACTTTTATTTACATAACTTTGATGGACATCATGAGTCGGTACATCAAAAGGCCAAGGCTTTTCTAAGCTCGGCAATAACCAAAAGTACCCGACTCCACAACAGTCATGTACATCGGTCCATCACCCATGTCGGCGGTCCAAAAAGAAGCTTCATCCTCCGTCCATCACACTCAGTCACACCCAATCCGGTCTGTCAATCGGTGGCGATGGCAGCATCCCCAGCATAACCCCACCGCGGCGTACATGTACAAACAAAAACTCCTGAATAACAAGGCCGGGAAGTGATCCAACGTTGTACAAAACCAAAACCCGCACACGAACAAAAACTAGCCCCTGTATCTCGGGGTGATGATGCTCCGTACATCCGCACTCGACATCGGTCGGTATGCCATAGAAAGTACTGGGGGTGACTAGCAATAGAGACATATCTCCTAGTCTAAAATGTTAGTCCCCAAAAGGGGCGAGTACAACCACTCAGCAGTAAAAGATCCACCAAACTACACAATGCAACAAGCAAGACAACCAAGATTTCATGCACATAACAACTATGCAACCATTCGCATAAATCCATAAGGCTTATCCCATACCTTAATAACCACATTTTCAATGCCAAATAATACCAACTCAAAATTCATAGACAACTCATGTACCACGCCATATGCACACACATGTACATGATTCATTTCCCATCTTGATATTAAAAAAGATCTAATTTTCCCCGGGGACCAGTGTTTGCATCCCTTTGGGCTTTCGCATCCAATCTTGGCATCGCGAGACTTTTGGCACACACCTTCAGGCATCTCGTACCCCAACTGGCATCACAAAGCCTCCGGCACACACATCTGGGAATCTAGCACACACCTTCGGCCATCTCGAAACTCCCGAGGACATCTGGCACACACCTCCGAGCATCCAATCAGTGTCGACTCACTCGACCCTATGGGCATCCCGACACTCCCGGGGCATTGTCGACTCAGCCATCCGACGGCATCATCAACATCATGATATATACACATATATGTCTCACTTGGAAATTAACATTTGATGCCATAATGATATGCTAAATGTCACCGTATCCATTGTATAAACAACAACTGAAGACATCACAACTCATAGAGCAATTCAATTGTTCTTGACATAAAATAGTTTTCGAACAAAACAGAATACACTTCATTAATAGAAATCAGTTGAGCAAAGTCGGAGTAAAACAGCTTAAAAACCAGAATGTGCAGTTTTAATGAAAATTTCGGAATAACCCCTATATGAACTCAGAAAATCCTGAATTTTGGATATGTTATAGATAAGACCTAGAGGTAAAAGTTTTGTGAATAAATCTAAGTCAAATTCATTGTAGATCAAGAGCTATAATCGCTATAACTCTCCCTAACCCTCTGTAACAGTTTCCAGGATTAACATTTACAGAGAAAAATCGTTTCACCGACCAATACTTGTTCGTTTCTTCTAAAATTTTAGTACTTTACTCCTCAAGATGTCATCTACAACTTTTATCAAGGACACAAAGTCAAATTTCAACTAGATAATTGCATAAAATTCACGGAGTCACAAAATGTCAAGCTGTTTTTCCATGAAATAGTTTACTAGTCCTAAAGAACTACTTCTGTTCTTTCGAATTCCAGCATCCAGCATCACAATTCATGCGTCTCCAAAATCTATTACACTTCACTAAAAAACCACAACACAGCAAAATGTAGATTAATGGACTCTCACTTGCGTTAAGCCAACGCAACCACAGCAAGCAAGACAGCAACTTGAGGGCTTCGAGCACAGCTCAATCGACGGCGAAGCTAGGCGACGTCGACGGCGGCAGTAGGCGCACGCACAGTGGGGCTGGTCTCCTTCTTTCCCTTGCCGATGCACCCTCATGAACTCTCTCTTTCTCTCAGACTTTCTCTCTCTTTCTCTCGTTCACTCTCTCCCTTTTCTCTCGATCACTCTCTCCCTCGGTCACTCCCTCTTTCACTCCGCCCCTTTCTTTTCCTTTTAATTTCTTAATTAGCTAGTAATCATGAGGTTTTGCATGGGAAACCTCTGGTAAAGCAAGGGGCAGCGACACTTCATGCAATCCCTCTTGCCACTTGTTAATTCTCTTGCATGGATGTGGCCCCATTTGGCCAGGCCTTGGTCGATTGATTGAAGAGGAAATGTGGGCTGGTTTTGGATGGTTTTGGGCCTTAAGTATTCAGCCCATATTTGCTCCTAATATTCCACTTTAATCCTCGCTTATAATTACATAATCACAAATACTCGCATGGCCATATAATACTACAACATTAATCAAGGGTAATTCGATTCATAGGGTATACAGCCAAGTATTGAAAATTTCTTATCAACCCATCTTATAGTACAACCTCGGTCTCACATGAGCATATGTTACATTTCCAACAAAACAATAGTCCATTCAATGCTCAGCCCCTGTTTAATTGTAATCCATTAGTGTGGCATCCCGGAAATTCAAAGCCGAGCCTTAAGGTGTGTTAAATGTCTTTAATTAGGTAATAGAATTTTATGGCTTATGCTTTAGCCAATTTGTCTTTTAATTTGATGAATTTTGCTTGTGTTGTGGAAATTTAAATTTAAATGCTTGGCCATATGATTTAAATTTCAATGATTAAAAATATCCCAAGACTTTGGCTAAGATGAAATTTGAATTTAGAAATATTAATTAAAAGGAATTCAAAAAAAAAAAAAAAAGAGAGAAAAGGAGGTTATTTTTCGAAATGGGCCTTGGACCCATTAGCCTAGAGCTTGGTGGGCCAAGCTAGTCGGCCCATTGGGCCCAAGAAGGATTTTCGACCAGCCCAAAGGGAGTGGCCGGTTGGGCCTAAGCCCAAGCCCATTAACCCAAATCAAATTTCAAAAATAGAAATTACAAGTGGCCAAAGGAAGAGCATGTATTGGCCATAGGTGTGGTGGATCAATCATTACCTATGATGAGCCTAGGGGAGTATAAAAAGGGGGATTTGGAGAGAGAGTGGCCGGTTGCTTCTTCATTTCCGTCCAAGAGAGAGTGTGCGAGAGAGAGCTTGAGCGGAGGAGAGGCCGAGAGAGAGGAGGTGGAGCCGAGAGTTGCCGCCGCCGTGTCTCGCCGTCGCCGCCTAGTCCGACCGTCCTACGCCGCCGTGTGTTGCTGTGTGTTCTTCTTTAAGGCAAGTGGGGGGTCCTTTACTTCTCTTGTACGTTGTTTGATGGTTGCATGTTCGGTTTGAGGGTGATTTGGGCGAAATACCGAAGTGAGGGTTGAATGTGTTCATGTTATGTGGCTGTTTCCGTTCGGTTGGTGGTAGACAGTATCTTATTCGAGCTTGAATGTGTACTTGGAGTGCGATTTTGGCTTCGGCGTCTTCATGGAAGTTGAAGCTAACATCTTGTAGTATGACATACTCGAATTTCATGGAAAACGATGGTGATATGTGGGGTCAAAAGCTTTGTTATACGGGGACTTCAGATCTGCGAATTTCCTACTGACCTTTTGTTGATTTCTTGGTTGCATGTTGATTTCGGTTGGAGATCTCACCTTGTTGTCTTCTTGAAAGTTGTAGGAAACACCCTAAGCTACAACATACTCGAATATGAGGCAAAAAGAACAAGTATAACTTGGTGAATCGGTTAGATCTTGGAGATGGTTGATTCTGGTGAGGTGTACCGAGACACCCGAGACTTCATGGGTTAAAATGGTGACCATAATCTGGTTATTTGACCTAAATCCCTTCATGAAAATTGTAAAGAACACATTGTTACCTAACATACTCGAATTTCAGAAGAAACGAAAGAGATTTGATGGGTCAAACCTAAGTTTTTCGGTGATGTACGTTCTGGACTAAACGGTAGAGGTTCCAGAAGCTTCGTGGAGTTATATAAATTAATCTATAGATAATTTGGCTTAAAGTTCTTCATGAAAAATGCACGAAAATATGTTGGCTATCATCCTGTAAAATTTGGGAATTTTCGGAAGTCATATGAGTATTTTAATTGAATTAATTCGAAAACTGTGCAATCTGGCCATGATCCGAATGTTGTGGGTATTTTGTGGAAATTTGGGAAATTATGTAAAATGCGAATTAGCCATGGATTTTACGTGAAATTCGATTCTAATTGTTGGTTTAAGGATTGATTGAAGATTATGATTTTTGGAAAATCATAAATATTAAGTATAATATTTATTTATGGAAATAAATAAATATAATAATATAATAATATAATAATATAATAATATAATAATAAAATAATAATAAAATAAAAGGTGGATTATTTTATTGGCCATGAGTCCTATGGAATTATGATGCATTGCTATATGACATTGATGCATGTATGATCATGAATTATGATGTATTGTTATATGGCACGATGTATGAATGATCATGAATTATGATGTATTGTTATATGGCAACGATGTATGAATGATCATGAATTATGATGCATTGCTATATGACATTGATGCATGTATGATCATGAATTAGGATGTATTGTTATATGGCATTGATGTATGAATGATCATGAATTGTGATGCATGTATGTAAATCATATGCCATGAAATAACAAGATGAAAAGGATGATAAAAAGTGGAAAATGGTATGTGAGAATGAGGTTGTGGTGGAGGATGTTGTCGGTGGCCGAGTGGCGTAATTCCGGAGATTCCACGGGAGTTTCAGGATGCCGGAATGTGGGGGGCCGGAAGCCTGTCGGAGGTTTTACGCCGAAGGGAGTGACTCGCGATGCGGGATTAGGGTGCGAGATCCCGGTTAGAAGGGTAAAGACCGGAAGTCCTGTCGGAGGTTTTACGCCGAAGGAGGTTCCTCGTGATGCTAGTTGAGGTGCGAGATGCCCGGAATGTGGGGGCCGGAAGCCCGGTGGCCATGAGATGGCTGGGATACTCGGGATCCCCGTCGGGAGGTTTCAAATTGATCTATGATGGAATCATGGTGATGTACGCCGAAGATATGATTGATGTAATGATGCCCATGAAGGGAGGATAGTGATGGTGGAATTGATGAATTGAGAAAAGATAATGTGGGATCAATTGATAAATAAAAGTGAAAATTGATCTATGATGTGATATGCATGGTGATGCATGGCCAATGATGATATGATGTGATATGCATGGTGATGCATGGTTAATGATGATGTGATATGCATGGTGATGCATGGCCAATGATGATATGATGTGATATGCATGGTGATGCATGGTTAATGATGATGTGATATGCATGGTGATGCATGGCCAATGATGATATGATGTGATATGCATGGTGATGCATGGTTAATGATGATGTGATATGCATGGTGATGCATGGCCAATGATGATATGATGGGATACGCATGGTGATGCATGGTTAATGATGATATGTATGCTATGATGATGCATGAATACGCTTGTCATCAAAAAGGTAAGTGATGCCTGAATTGTATGATGGTATGCATGGTGCACTGAGTTGTTATTGGATTTCCCTATCTTATTGGATTTCGCGAGTGGTTGTACTCACCCTTTTGGGGATAACATTTCAGATTAGCACTATGCCGTCGCTTTGTTCATTTCGCGTGGCGTGTTTTACGGTATTCCGTCGACGTCGAGGTGGAGATGATCGAGATAGACTGTCCCTCGGTACTCGGATTGACTTTTATCCGAGTACGATGCTTAGTCATGTATGATATCGGCTGGGGCCCCCCGTCATACAAGAGTTTTTGTCCGTGCACATACGACGGGATGGAGTGATGCGGGGGGATGCTTTTGCCGCCGCCACCACTGACGACCGGGATGGGTGTGAGATCGCACGCGAGAGTAGGAGCTAGACCGCTTTTTGGTATAGATAGTTGACGCTCGTGATGGGAGGGTTTTTGTGCTCATATGATGTTAGAGGTCGGAGTTCCTTTTTGAGATTTTAGGAAGGACATGGCGAGTCCTTACCCTTTTCTCGTTTCTTTTGTACCGACCCGAGGAAAACCCCATCTCGCTATATGTATGTATGTAAGCAAAGCGTCAACACCGTTTATAAAATCGTGGTGTTTAGTCGGTGTGTATTTGTATCATGGGATAGAGGGGAGATAGATGGTGATATTTATTTGCTTCCGCTATGAGTCGCGCATGGGACCGCTTTAAAAAAAAAAAAAAAAAAATGCCATGTAATCCGGGCAAGGCTTAATTTAGCCAAGAGATAGAGATGGTAAAAGATGTAACACCGGCGCTGGTGACGACCTGCGAAGGGTTCGGGGTGTCACAGCCGCCCTTTTTGGTATCAGAGCGAATGGTTCATTTGGAGTGATAAGGAGCCTCATTTGGAATTGAGGAACATGATGACAATGCACACCATAGGATTTAAAACGAAATAATTGAATAACGGGTGATGGGTATTCACTCGTAGATCCCCAGTAGTCTGTCTTGAATTGCCAGTAACATGTATATGTTACTTATATGATAGTAGTAATGCTTGCTTTGAGTGGAGGCGGTGAGTCTCGATTATTCCCGAGGCAATGCTTGGAAATTGCGGGGGAGAGTTATGGTGCGAGCTGGAAGTGCTCATCCATCGAGGGCTGAAGCCTCTGCTGCAAGGGCTGAACCCCGAATGGAAGATATCCTGCAGGCATTAGCCAATATTGGAAATCTGATGGAGAGGCAGGCGCAGCAACAGCCCGGAGCAGAACGCCGTACTCAGGGACTAGTGGAGCAGTTTTTGAAGCTGAAGCCACTTAAGTTTAATGGAATGGGAAGTCCTGAGGAGGCAGAGCAATGGATTGATGGAATGGAGAGAATTTTCCGGCTGTTAGACTGCACTAATGCTTGAGAAAATAGTTTTAGCAGAGTATCAATTGGAGGGAAATGCGAAGTTTTGGTGGAGAGCTTCGAAGGATATAATCTTTCCACCAGTACCGATGTTAATTGGGAGGAGTTTGTTAGGGCCTTTAATAGGAAGCATTTCTCCATTGTGCTAAGGATAGGAAGATTAATCGAGTTTGTTCAGCTTGAACAAAAGGGGTTGATTTGTAGATCGGTATGAGGCTAGATTTTCTGAATTGTCTAGATATGCTCCTAGATTGATTGAGGATCAGGAGGAGAAGGCTAAGAGATTCTTGAAAGGGCTGAGGACTGACATTAGAAAGCAGCTGGTGCCTTTGAACATAAGAGATTATAATGAGATTTATGAAAGGGCGCAGTTAGTGGAGCAGGAGCTGTTGAGGGAAAGGTCTGAGTTTAAGAAACCGGTGAATTTTAGTGATGTGAAAAAGGGAAAGAGACCTTATCCTGGTCAAGGTCAGACCTGGAATGTGAAGAAGAAGGGAAATTTTGGAAATTTTGGAGGAGCAAGGAGTGGTCTGAACATAGGGAAAGCACCCTATCAGCCTGGACAACAGAAATGTTTTGGCTGTGGACAAGTGGGACATCTTAGGAGGAATTGCCCGCGAGAGAGGTCGCAAGTGAGTGTTGGCTCAGTGCGACAGGGATATCAGAGTGCTGTTAGGTCAAATCCGCAAGGAAATCCTCAGAGACCACCTGCACAAGGAAGGGTGTATGCGATCACCCAGGAGGAAGCGGAAGCTTCCAAGAATGTTATCTCAGGTACGATTCTTATTAATGGCGAAAAGGCATATGCATTGTTTGACACGGGTGCAACGCATTCGTTTGTGTCTGAAAGATATAGATGTTTGAATAGGATAGAAGTTATGCCTCTTGAGACGCCTCTTTGTGTTTCCACGCCTTTAAAGGATATGGTATTGTCTACGCTGGTGTGTGAAAATTGTAAGATCTCAATGGGAGGAAAGGACATGGAAATAGACTTGGTTGTAATGGCTATGTATGATTTTGATGTTATTATAGGAATGGATTGGCTTCGTAAGTATCGGGCTAGAATGGATTGTTATAGAAGAGTGGTGCAATTTGTTTTACCTGATCAGTCTAGTTGTGAATTTCTAGGAGGTCAAACCCATTTTCCTGTAACTCTTATTTCGGCAATAGAAGCATGTAAGTTACTTGACGAAGGATGTCAAGGGTACCTAGCCATAGTTAGAGATTATGCCAGGGAGGAGCCTAATCTTGAGGAAGTTCGTGTAGTTAACGAATTTCAAGATGTATTTCCTGAGGAATTGCCTGGATTGCCGCCAGAGCGGGAGATTGAATTTGAAATTGAATTAATACCTGGAACAGGACCAATATCAAAAGCTCCATATAGGATGGCTTTAGTTGAATTGAAGGAGTTGAAAGTGCAACTGCAGGAATTGCTTGATAAAGGATTTATTAGACCAAGTGCTTCACCTTGGGGTGCACCGGTCTTGTTTGTGAAAAAGAAGGATGGGTCAATGCGCTTGTGTATTGACTATAGGCAGTTGAATCAGGTGACCATTAAGAATAAATATCCTTTGCCTAGAATTGATGATTTATTTGATCAACTCCAAGGAAGTTCGGTCTTTTCTAAGATTGATTTGAGATCGGGATACCATCAGTTAAGAATTAAGAAGGAAGACATTCCTAAGACTGCGTTTAGAACTCGTTATGGGCATTATGAGTTCCTTGTTATGCCATTTGGATTGACTAACGCCCCGGCTGCATTTATGGATTTGATGAATAGAATATTTCAGCCTTATTTAGACCAGTTTGTGATTGTCTTTATTGATGATATTCTGGTGTATTCGAAAGGGCCTAAAGAGCATGAGCAGCATTTAAGGATAGTTTTGCAGACTCTGAGAGAGCATAAGTTGTATGCTAAGTTCAGTAAGTGTGAATTCTGGTTGGATCGGATAGTATTTTTAGGACATGTGGTGTCAGGAAAAGGAATTGCAGTAGACCCGGCAAAAGTTGAAATGGTAGTAAATTGGCCGAGACCGACGACACCTACTGAGATACCAAGTTTCTTAGGATTGGCTGGTTATTATAGAAGGTTCATCGAAGGATTTTCAAGATTAGCAGGACCTTTAACTAAGTTGACCCGAAAGAATGTGAAGTTTGAGTGGAATGGAGAATGTGAAAGGAGTTTTCAGGAGCTCAAAAGGAAATTGACTTCAGCTCCAATTCTAACTATACCTACTGGACCTGATGGATTCACGGTGTATAGTGATGCATCTCACAAAGGACTAGGATGTGTGTTGATGCAGCATGGCAAGGTTGTAGTCTATGCATCCAGACAATTGAAACCTCATGAGCTAAATTACCCGACGCATGATTTAGAGCTAGCAAACTATAGTGTTTGCCTTGAAGATATGGAGACACTATTTGTATGGGGAAAAGTTTGAGATTTATACGGATCATAAGAGTTTGAAGTATCTGTTCTCACAAAAGGAGTTGAACATGAGACAAAGGAGGTGGATGGAGTTGTTGAAGGATTATGACTGTGAGATAAGATATCATCCAGGAAAAGCGAATAGAGTAGCAGATGCTCTTAGTCGAAAGTCGGCCGTAGAAATAGCTAGTTTAAGGATGGCAGAATGGAAATTGTTAGAATCTGTGGCAAATTCCGAATTTAAATTGGAAGTGGATTGTCTTACTGGTATGCTTAGTGCATTAAGGATTGAGCGAGAGATTATCCAGAAAATTAAAATTCTGCAAGAATCGATCCGAGATTTTGAAAGTGAAGGATGTTGTATCTTTAGGGAAAAGATCAGAATTTCAGATCTCTGATGATGGAATAGTAAGATGTCAAGGACGACTTTGTGTTCCCGACAATGAGGAATTAAGAAAGGAAATTCTGTCGGAAGCACATAAGAGTAATTATAGTATCCACCCAGGTAGTACAAAGATGTACAAAAATTTGCGTCAGCAATTTTGGTGGAATGGTATGAAGGCAGATACGGCTAAGTACGTTTCTCAATGTTTGACATGTCAGCAAGTAAAAGCAGAGCATCGAAAACCCGCCGGACTTTTGAGACCATTAGACATTCCTGAATGGAAATGGGAACATATAACGATGGACTTTGTGCAAGGATTGCCAAGGACATCAAGTAGTCACGATTCAATTTGGGTTATAGTGGATCGATTGACTAAGTCGGCACATTTCTTAGCGATTCGCATGGATTACCCAATGGATAAGTATGCGGACATGTATGTAAGTCAAGTGGTACGCTTTTACATGGTGTTCCAAAGAACCATTACTTCAGATCGAGACCCGAGGTTTACTTCGAATTTTTGGAAAAGTCTTCAAATTGCGTTAGGATCTAAGCTTCGCTTTAGTACGACTTTTCATCCCCAGCATGGATGGTCAATCGGAAAGAGTAATCCAGATATTAGAGGATATGTTAAGAGCTTGTGTGATCGATTTCAAAGGAAATTGGGATGAAAGATTGCATTTGGTAGAGTTCGCCTATAACAATAGTTTTCAGAAGAGTATAGGCATGTCACCTTATGAAGCATTATATGGAAGGAGATGTAGGACTCCTGTCTGTTGGAGTGAAGTAGGTGAAAGGAAATTGACAGGACCTGAATTAGTACAAGTTACCACTGAGGCTGTTGATGTTATCAGAGAAAGGCTTAGAACAGCTCAGAGTAGACAGAAAGATTACGCTGATAGACGTAGGAGGCCTTTGGAATTTGGTATAGGAGACCATGTATTCCTTAAGGTATCTCCAATGAAAGGAATATCTCGATTTGGGAAGAAGGGTAAGTTAAGCCCTAGATTTGTAGGACCTTTTGAAATTCTGGAGAGGATAGGTGATGTGGCTTATCGTTTAGCGTTACCTCCTAAGTTAGGAAATCTGCACGATGTGTTTCATGTATCGATGTTGAGGAAGTACCAGCCGGATTCTGGTCACATACTCGATCATGAAGCCATCAAAATGGATGAGAAAGTTAGGTACATTGAAGAGCCTGTGCATATATTGGATCGAAAGGAGCAAATTCTTAGGACTAAAAAGATCCCATTAGTTAAGGTGTTATGGCGACATCATGATGTGGAGGAAGCCACATGGGAAAGTGAGGATCAGATGAGAGAAAAGTACCCTTATTTATTTCAAGAAGGCGCGAGTAGTGCTTGAATTTCGAGGACGAAATTCTCTAAGGAGGGGAGAATTGTGGCATCCCGGAAATTCAAAGCCGAGCCTTAAGGTGTGTTAAATGTCTTTAATTAGGTAATAGAATTTTATGGCTTATGCTTTAGCCAATTTGTCTTTTAATTTGATGAATTTTGCTTGTGTTGTGGAAATTTAAATTTAAATGCTTGGCCATATGATTTAAATTTCAATGATTAAAAATATCCCAAGACTTTGGCTAAGATGAAATTTGAATTTAGAAATATTAATTAAAAGGAATTCAAAAAAAAAAAAAAAGAGAGAAAAGGAGGTTATTTTCGAAATGGGCCTTGGACCCATTAGCCTAGAGCTTGGTGGGCCAAGCTAGTCGGCCCATTGGGCCCAAGAAGGATTTTCGACCAGCCCAAAGGGGAGTGGCCGGTTGGGCCTAAGCCCAAGCCCATTAACCCAAATCAAATTTCAAAAATAGAAATTACAAGTGGCCAAAGGAAGAGCATGTATTGGCCATAGGTGTGGTGGATCAATCATTACCTATGATGAGCCTAGGGGAGTATAAAAAGGGGGATTTGGAGAGAGAGTGGCCGGTTGCTTCTTCATTTCCGTCCAAGAGAGAGTGTGCGAGAGAGAGCTTGAGCGGAGGAGAGGCCGAGAGAGAGGAGGTGGAGCCGAGAGTTGCCGCCGCCGTGTCTCGCCGTCGCCGCCTAGTCCGACCGTCCTACGCCGCCGTGTGTTGCTGTGTGTTCTTCTTTAAGGCAAGTGGGGGTCCTTTACTTCTCTTGTACGTTGTTTGATGGTTGCATGTTCGGTTTGAGGGGTGATTTGGGCGAAATACCGAAGTGAGGGTTGAATGTGTTCATGTTATGTGGCTGTTTCCGTTCGGTTGGTGGTAGACAGTATCTTATTCGAGCTTGAATGTGTACTTGGAGTGCGATTTTGGCTTCGGCGTCTTCATGGAAGTTGAAGCTAACATCTTGTAGTATGACATACTCGAATTTCATGGAAAACGATGGTGATATGTGGGGTCAAAAGCTTTGTTATACGGGGACTTCAGATCTGCGAATTTCCTACTGACCTTTTGTTGATTTCTTGGTTGCATGTTGATTTCGGTTGGAGATCTCACCTTGTTGTCTTCTTGAAAGTTGTAGGAAACACCCTAAGCTACAACATACTCGAATATGAGGCAAAAAGAACAAGTATAACTTGGTGAATCGGTTAGATCTTGGAGATGGTTGATTCTGGTGAGGTGTACCGAGACACCCGAGACTTCATGGGTTAAAATGGTGACCATAATCTGGTTATTTGACCTAAATCCCTTCATGAAAATTGTAAAGAACACATTGTTACCTAACATACTCGAATTTCAGAAGAAACGAAAGAGATTTGATGGGTCAAACCTAAGTTTTTCGGTGATGTACGTTCTGGACTAAACGGTAGAGGTTCCAGAAGCTTCGTGGAGTTATATAAATTAATCTATAGATAATTTGGCTTAAAGTTCTTCATGAAAAATGCACGAAAATATGTTGGCTATCATCCTGTAAAATTTGGGAATTTTCGGAAGTCATATGAGTATTTTAATTGAATTAATTCGAAAACTGTGCAATCTGGCCATGATCCGAATGTTGTGGGTATTTTGTGGAAATTTGGGAAATTATGTAAAATG
The DNA here is from genome assembly GCA_017140395.1 of Eucalyptus lansdowneana. NCBI lineage: Eukaryota > Viridiplantae > Streptophyta > Magnoliopsida > Myrtales > Myrtaceae > Eucalyptus > Eucalyptus lansdowneana. Next base: position 60,026,222 of record CM029487.1, read on the forward strand.
CGAATTAGCCATGGATTTTACGTGAAATTCGATTCTAATTGTTGGTTTAAGGATTGATTGAAGATTATGATTTTTGGAAAATCATAAATATTAAGTATAATATTTATTTATGGAAATAAATAAATATAATAATATAATAATATAATAAATAAATAATAATAAAATAATAAAAATGAAAGGTGGATTATTTTATTGGCCATGAGTCCTATGGAATTATGATGCATTGCTATATGACATTGATGCATGTATGATCATGAATTATGATGTATTGTTATATGGCACTGATGTATGAATGATCATGAATTATGATGTATTGTTATATGGCACTGATGTATGAATGATCATGAATTATGATGCATTGCTATATGACATTGATGCATGTATGATCATGAATTAGGATGTATTGTTATATGGCATTGATGTATGAATGATCATGAATTGTGATGCATGTATGTAAATCATATGCCATGAAATAACAAGATGAAAAGGATGATAAAAAGTGGAAAATGGTATGTGAGAATGAGGTTGTGGTGGAGGATGTTGTCTGGTGGCCGAGTGGCGTAATTCCAGAGATTCCCTGGGAGTTTCAGGATGCCCGGAATGTGGGGGCCGGAAGCCCTGTCGGAGGTTTCTGCCCGAAGGGAGTGACTCGCGATGCCAGGATTAGGGTGCGAGATCCCCGGTTAGAAGGGTAAAGACCGGAAGTCCCTGTCGGAGGTTTCTGCCCGAAGGGAGGTTCCTCGTGATGCTAGTTGAGGTGCGAGATGCCCGGAATGTGGGGGGCCGGAAGCCCGATGAATTGAGAAAAGATAATGGGATCATGAGATGGCTATGATGTGATATGCATGGGATCCCAATGATGATATGATGTGATATGCATGGTGATGCATGAGGTTTATGCATGGTGATGCATGGCCAAGGGAGGATAGTGATGGTGGAATTGATGAATTGAGAAAAAGATAATGTGGGATCAATTGATAAATAAAAGTGAAAATTGATCTATGATGTGATATGCATGGTGATGCATGGCCAATGATGATATGATGTGATATGCATGGTGATGCATGGTTAATGATGATGTGATATGCATGGTGATGCATGGCCAATGATGATATGATATGATATGCATGGTGATGCATGGTTAATGATGATGTGATATGCATGGTGATGCATGGCCAATGATGATATGATGTGATATGCATGGTGATGCATGGTTAATGATGATGTGATATGCATGGTGATGCATGGCCAATGATGATATGATGGGATACGCATGGTGATGCATGGTTAATGATGATATGTATGCTATGATGATGCATGAATACGCTTGTCATCAAAAATATGGTAAGTGATGCCTGTGATATGCGAATTGTATGATGGTATGCATGGTGCATGGTGATGCATGGCGAGTTGTTATTGGATTTCCCTATCTGATGCGAGTGGTTGTACTCACCCCTTTTGGGGATAACATTTCAGATAGCACTATGCCGCTCACTATGCTGTTTTCGCGTGGCGTGTTTTACGGTATTCCGTCCGACGTCGAGGTGGAGATGACCCGAGATAGACGTCCCTCGGTACCGGATTGACTTTTATCCGAGTACGATGCTTAGTCATGTATGATATCGGCACCTGGTGGGGCCCCGTCATACAAGAGTTTTTGTCCGTGCACATACGACGGATGGAGTGATGCGGGGGATGCTGCCGCCGCCACCACCTGACGCACCGGGATGGGTGTGAGATCGCACGCGAGGAGTAGGAGCTAGACCGCTTTTTGGTATAGATAGTTGACGCTCGTGATGGGAGGGTTTTTGTGCTCATATGATGTTAGAGGTCGGAGTTCCTTTTTGAGATTTTAGGAAGGACATGGCAGAGTCCTTACCCTTTTCTGTTTCTTTTGTACCGACCCGAGGAAAACCCCATCTCGCTATATGTATGTATGTAAGCAAAGCGTCAACACTGTTTATAAAATCGTGGTGTTTAGTCGGTGTGTATTTGTATCATGGGATAGAGGGGAGATAGATGGTGATATTTATTTGCTTCCGCTATGAGTCGCGCATGGGACCGCTTTAAAAAAAAAAAAATGCCTGTAATCTGGCAAGGCTTAATTTAGCCAAGAGATAGAGATGGTAAAAGATGTAACACCGGCGCTGGTGACGACCTGCGAAGGGTTCGGGGTGTCACAATTAGTCTAATGACTACAATATAGTCCGATGGTGCTTCCATCACCTAGTCATGGGCTGTAATGTATCTAGGGATTGTTATGAAATTTTACGATGCCACACTTGGTGATCCCAGAGTAGAAGGGATCTTGGAGTCATTGGAAATTATGAGAGACTTGATTGGGCAGTAGGCCTAGAATCAAGCCGCCGCTATTGCAACCGCCGCTACTAATGATGTTGCCATTATTGCTGAAGCCGTCCCCACTATCGCACTTGTCGCTGCACATGCTGTTGCTCTCGCCGAAGTTCCACTTGGAAATGTGGCCACTGGTAGGCCGATTCATAAGTTAATGGAACAATTTTTGAATCTGAACCTGCCGAGGTTCATTGGTGAAGAAGACCCTAAAGTCGCGTCACTCTAGATCCAGGATCTTGAGAAAGCGTTTGCATTTCTGATGTGCAACGGAGAGGAGAATGTGGTATTGGCTGTGTACCAACTTCAAAGCAATGAGAACATCTGGTGGAGAGCCACCGAGGATATAGTATTTTCCAGAAGGTGTGGTCCAGGTATGGGACAGCTTCCTCAAAGCATTTAATGATCAGTACTTCTCGGGTAGTGCTTGGGAACAAAAGATGGAGTTCTAACGTCTCCGCCAAGGGAGTATAATAGTTGACCAGTATGGGGTCAAGTTCATAAAGCTTTTACAGTACACTCCGAGGTTAGTAGAGGACCTCAAGGAAAAACCCGAAGATTTAGGAATGGTCTTTGTTTTGAACTAAAGCAACTTTTGTTGCCGTTGGATCTAACTAATTACTGAGAAGTCTACCGCTGAGCTCAGAGGATAAAGAGAGGATTGAACAAGCAAGGTACCTTGTCTGGGTCGAGGTTTAGTTCATATAGAGAAGGAATCCGTCAAGGAAAGAAGCCCATACTGGAGGTAAATTTCAGATCCCACCCAAGAGGAAGGGTGGAGTTAGCAAATCTGGATCAAATCGAATCGAGTTATGTCACGCTCGTGGAAGGCGACATGGAGCGAACCAGTGCCCCCGAAGGACGAGTGCCTATTTTGAACGTGGCCAGTAGGGTCACATAGTAAGGAACTGTCCCCGGAGACAAAGGAGACCTCAACAGTTTCCACTGCCGCCATCGTTAGGTCAGATCAAGGGGAATGTACCGCAGAATGTACTGTAAGGAGGATAGCTCCAACCCCCAGTGCAAGGCACAGTGTATGCCATCACTCACGGCTAAGCAGAGGCTGCACCTAACGTGATCACAGGTACGGTTTCGCTAAACAACCATCTTGCTTATACTTTATTCGATCCAGGAGCGACACATTCCTTTATTGCCGAGCAGTATGTTAAGTTGATAGGAATAAATCCTGAATTATTGGAATTTGTTGTTAGCATATCTACACCATTAAAGGATAATGTGTTATTTGTTTTGGGTTGCTCTGATTGCAAGTTAGCGATTGGTGAGCAAGAGGGGAAAATAGACTTGTTAGTCCTAGCCATGTATGACTTTGATTCGATAATTGGCATGGACTGGCTCACCAAGCAATGAGCTAAAATGGACTGCTATCACAAGTCGAATTAGTTTTACCCATTGAAGGGTGAGAGCTTCAAGTTTGTAGGGAATCGAGGAGGACCCTCAATTTCCCTAATTTCGTCACAATAGGCAACCCGTTTGTTAGACAGGGGTTGTCAAGGTTACCTGGCAACTATCATGGATACGACAGTTGAGGAACTAAAGATTGAAGATATTTCGGTTGTACAAGAATTCCCAAATGTATTCCCAAAGGAATTGCTAGGATTATCGCCAGAGAGAGAAATTGAATTTGTGATTGAGTTAGCACCCGAGATAGAGCCAATCTCTAAGACTCCTTACCGGATGGCTTTATCAGAATTGAAAGAAGTAAAGGTGCATATGCAAGAGTTGTTGGACAAGGGATTCATACATACTAGCGCATCACCTTGGGGAGCACCAGCTCTATTTGTCAAAAAGAAAGATGGTTCGTTGCATTTGTGCATCGACTATAGCCAACTCAATCAAGTAATGATCAAGAACAAATATCCATTGCCAAGGATCAACGACTTGTTTGATCAGTTACAAGGAGCGTCGATATTCTCAAAAATCGACTTGAGAATGGGATATCATCAATTAAGGATTAGGAAAGAAGACATTCCAAAGTCAGCATTTCGTACTCGGTATGGTTATTACGAGTTCACTATGATGTCATTCAGGTTGACGAATGCTCCAGCTGCTTTCATGGATTTGATGAATAGAGTATTCAAGGAATATCTAGATTATTTTGTGATCGTGTTTATTGATGATATCCTGGTGTATTCGAGAAGTGTTGAGAAACATGAGGATCATTTGAGATTAGTGCTCCAAACCTTGAGGATTCATCAGTTGTATGCTAAGTTTAGCAAGTGCGAGTTTTGGTTGACTCGTGTTGCGTTCTTAGGTCACGTGATTTCAGGCGAAGAAATCTTCATGCACTTGAGCAAGATTGAAGCCGTGATCAATTGGTTTAGACCAACAACAGTGACAGAGATCAGAAGTTTTCTAGGTTCGGCAAGTTACTACAGACGGTTTGTGAAAGGATTTTTAGCTTCGGTGTCGCCTTTTACAAGACTCCTGAAGAAAGATGAGAAATTTGTCTAGTCGGACAAGTGCGAGTGTAGTTTTCAAGAGCTAAAGCAAAAGCTGACTACCACATCTGTGCTGATGATTCCATCTAATCATGAAGGGTACGATATCTATAGCGATGCATCGTTCAAAGGACTAGGCTGCGTGTTGATGCAATATGGTAAGGTTATTGCATACGCCTCCCGCCAATTGAGACCTCATGAACTGAACTACTCGACTCATGACTTAGAACTCGGATCTATCATATTTGCGTTGAAGATTTAGAGGCATTATTTGTGTAGGGAAAGATTTCAGATCTTCACGGACCACCAGAGTCTCAAGTACCTATTCTCTTAGAAGGAGCTGAATATGAGATAGCATCGATGGATGGAATTGCTAAAGGACTATGATTGTGATATTTTATATCACCTAGGAAAAGTGAATAAGGTCGCCAACGCTTTGAGCCGAAAGTCGTCAATAGCTCACCTATTGGTTAAGGAGTGGAATCTAATTGAGTGAGCTCGAGATTCGATGTTCAAATTTGAGGTAGGCCACCTTTCTCATCTCATGGCCACCCTCAGAATTGAGTCGGATGTGTAGATCAGAATAAAGCTACTCCAGCCGACAGACCTAGATGTTCAAAAAATTTTACAAGAGGATATCGAAGAAAGGAAAGTTGACTTTCAGGTTTCTAATGATGGAACATTGAAGTTTCGAGGACGATTGGTTGTACCGAACGATGTAAAGCTTAGAGAGGATATTTTTTCAGAAGCTCATTGTAGTAGTTACAGCGTTCATCCTGGAAGTACCATGATGTATCGGAATCTGCGTCAACACTATTTGTGGTTTGGTATGAAAGCGGATATCGCTATACATGTCGCCAAGTGTTTGACGTGTCAATAGGTTAAAGCTCAACATTGCAAGCCGGGAGGACTGTTGCAACCTCTTGAGATCCTAGAGTGGAAATGGGAGCACATCATAATGGATTTTGTGATGGGCTTACCGAGGAGTCAGAGAAGTAATGACTCTATTTGGGTAGTGGTCGACAGACTGACAAAGTCGGCTCACTTCATTGCAGTGCAAAAGAATCTTGACTTGGATAAGCACACTGAGTTGTACGTGCACCAGATAATTTGACTGCATGGAGTACTGATTACGATAATTTTAGATCAAGACCCGAGATTCACCACTACTTTTTGGAAGAGCTTGCAAGGTACTCTAGGTACAAAGCTTTAGTATAGCATGACATATCATCCTTAAACAGATGGCCGGTTTGAGATGACAATTTAGATTCTTGAAGATAAGTTGCGAGCTTGTGTACTGAACTTTAAAAGAAGTTGGAAGGAGCAACTTCATCTCGTGGAGTTCGCCTACAACAATAGTTATCAGCAGAGCCTCCAGATGGCTCCATTTGAAGCGTTGTATGGCAGATCGTGCATAACATTGGTGTGTTGGATGAAGTTGGAGAGAGAAAAATCACAAGCCCAGAGTTAGTCTAGCAGTCAGTGGATGCAGTTGCCGTTATCAGAGACAGATTAAAGACTGCTCAGAGTTGCCAGAAAAACTATGCTAATAAGCGTCGAAGGCCATTGGAATTTCAAGTTGGTAATCATGTTTTTCTAAAAGTGTCACCAATGAGGGGTACTTCACGCATTGGCAAGAAAGGAAGTTGAGTCCAAGGTACGTATGTCCATTTGAGATTTTTGAAAGAATCGGGATCCTAGTGTATCGTCTTGCATTATCGTTGAGACTGGTGCAAGCCGAGACTGGCACAAGTACATGACGTCTTTCACGTGTTGATATTAAGAAAGTATGAACCTGACCTAACCCATGTGCTAAATTTTGAGGAATTTGACGTGGACAATAGAGTGTTGTACGTTGAAAGCCTGGTTCAAATTGTAGATCACAAGGAGCAGGTCCTGCGCTCTAAGACCATCCCTTGGTCAAAGTGATCTGGGAATACCACGGTACTGAAGGAGCAACATGGGAAACTGAGGAATTTATGAGATGACTGTACCCCCACCTTTTTGTTTAAAGATTGTAATAGGTTTAAATTTTGAGGACGAAATTTTTATAAGATGGGAAGAGTTGTGACAGCCTGAATTTTCAGAATTTGTTTTTGATTAAATAATTTGGGCCTTTCGTCGACGCGCCTATAGTACTATTCTTTGAGCTAATCATTCACAAGATAACTAGACTATCTGAGGAAGCTATTAAGGGATTTTAATGCAGTAAACTCGAGAATTCGACTAGGAATTGATTTATTGATCGAGTTGATCTGCAAGGGTCATTACGGCACTATCGAAACTGATCAGAGGCCGGAGATAGGTCGATTTGACTGAGATATGTGATCAGAATGTGGGTAATTCCACATGATTGCAAAATACTCGTCAATTGGCACTAGACTGTAATTGAAACCTCAAGATTTTCACAACAACCGAGGGTTGCCAATGTGTCGAAGATGTACATTGTGACTCGAGATAAATTGATCACAGATTAATTGCACCAAAAATTCCTAAAAGTACATAGTAGATGAGGTTACACTAAAATCGCATCGATTGAAATTAACCGTGAATTTGAGCCCGATTTTAGAAATTAAAATTTCTGTCATATCACGATTTATTTTAAGAACGTTGACTCATCCTCCAAAGAATTTTCGGAGATTCCGAGATTTTTACGGAAAATCGATTCGGATGTTGCAAAAAATTAACGGAAATTCGGATGGACCAAATTGAATGAAATTTTGACTTACAAGCCGAGCCTTTGGGTGTTGGGGTCTTACAAAAAATTGTACGAGATTCTTCTTCATCCAAATTTGGACATCAAATTGAAGAATTTGGGTGGAATTTAAAGCTTTATTGAGGAAATTGGGAACTAGAAGAGGGCAGCAATTTTGGGCTTCAAAATTGGACTATTTGGTGGATTTTTATTGCAAGAAAGAAATAAGAGACCAAGTAGGATAAGATGAAGACTTTAGGGGGGACATACAATTAATTAAAAGGATGGATCCTTGACTTTTTGCCAATTTTCTTCTCAGCTTGCCGTGCACGCCTCACTGGCCTTCTCCTCCTTCATGCATCCATCTTCTTTTCTTTTGGATGAACTAGCTGCTTTGGTTTTTTGCTTTGGTTTTAAAATTTTCTTTCCTCATGCCTCACGCCTGCAACTTTGTTTTCTTTCAATTATCCCTCAAAACCGAAGCTACCACCAGTCCACGAATTCTTCACGCCGTTAATTCCTTTCGGTCTCCCTTTTAGCCTCAATTGCAAGACCACCAGAATTTCAGTCAACCAGTAGCCGTTTGTTGACCCCTTTTTCCTAGCGTTGTGGCCCAGTTTCCCCCACCCATGAAGATCGAAGCCCACACAACTCTCCCACGCGGCTTTAATCCATTGAGCTACCATCTGTGCCAGCATCGAATCCCCACTGCTAGTGCCAGCTCGCGTTCAAGTCTTCAACGTCTTCGGTCAACCAAAGAAGCTCCCACCAATTCACTCAGCCAACGAATCAATGCCCATATGCTCCATCTTCGACCGCACACCAGCAGCTGCTTGAAATTTCTCTAGAGAGTCTTCATCCTGTAGCCCACGTGAATGTGATCTTCAAGCTCAGCCATTTGAAGCCCGTGTTCAGCCTTGGTTCAGCCCAGTTTTGAAGCCTAGCGTAGCAATTTTTCAGTCCACCAGCCTATCTTAGATCCAACCCAAAACTTCAGCAGCTCCTTTGGGCTATCTTGTTTAGCCCACACAAATTTGATCGGCCCATTTTCAGCAACCCAAGCTAGAATCAACCTAGTCTTGAGGCTCATGAAATTTCCAGCCCAACTCAATAACAAATCTCAATTTGGGCTGAGATTTATTGGGCCAATTTTAGGCCCGGCCCAAGCCTATTGACATTACCGCAAACCCGAGTTTCGGCTGCCATTGCGTCGCCCTCGCGATGAACCAGTCTTCGCATTAAATCGGTGAGTTTAACTCACTAATCCTCGCTTAGTAGTTTAATTATGTTTAGGGGTTGATTAGTTTAGGCGAAGATGGATTAGGTGGTTAGATTATATTAGATTAGTGAATTCAATTATTTATCGATGCATGTTAGGTGGATAGTTAGTATTATTAGAGCCTAGACAAGCTCTAGTATTTAACTAGAGTAGTTCGGTAATTTTCCGGGCCCGTCTTGGCTTCCGATTAGGCTTTTCCGAGCCTAAGTCTATTTATTGACTTTTATTTATTAATTTCCATAATTATTTAATTATTTATTTATCTTTCGAAATTCAACCGGAATGGTCAAAATGACCAGAATTTCGTCGATTGCATATGGTGCTTTTTATTTATTTAATTGAGTTTTGGTTTGTGAAAATTGAATGTGATTAGTGAATATGGGAAATATCCAAAATTTGGGAAATGTTGGTTGTGACATCCTAGATTTTCAGTCTTGTTTTCTATTGAATAAATCGGGCATTTCATTGACGCGTCTATAGGGGCAATGTTCTCGGGAACGATCATTTTAGAGATAACTGACTATCCTTAAACTATTAAGAATTTTAAGGCAAATAGACTTGAGAATTCAACCAGGAATCGGCTGCTTGACCGTGTTCATCTGCTGAGATCATTACGGCACAGACGTAAATTGATTAGAGATCAGATATAGGTCGGTTCAACAGAGATGTGTGGCTAATCGTGGGTGACACCACTAAATTGGAACATTCTCCTCGGCCGACACTAGACTGAATTCTCTATTGTTTTGGTACCCTGTGTCCGTATTTGAATTCTCAAGATTTCTACGACAATCGAAAGTTGCCAATGTGTCGAGTGGGTTCATTGTGGCTCGAAGAAAATCGACCACGGGTCATTTGCACTAAAAAGTTATAAAGACTACCCGGCAGTTTAGGTCACGCTAAAAATGCGTCGAATGGAAATTAACCGTGAATTCGAACTCGATTTCGGAAATCGAAAGTTCTGTGGTGTCACGAGCTATTTTAGGAACGTTGACTCTGTCTCAAAAGATTTTTTTGAAGATTCTGGGATTTTTACGGAAAATCGATTCGGACGTCGCGGAAATTTAACAGAAATTCAGATCAGCCGAATTGAAGGGATTTTTTCGACTTTCAATATGAGCTATAAGGCAAAGGGGACCTATAGAAATTGTGCAGACTTTCTCTACATCAAATTGGACGTCGAATTTGGGAAATTGTCGAAGAAATAGATGTCTCGAAAAAAATTGTGAAATTCGGATTTAAAGGAGGGCAGCATTAATTTGGACTTTAAATTGATTTAATTGTGGAATTTATGCTTGAAAATGATGGAGGAGACATAGAGGATGAGATTGAGGCCTTGAGAGGTCAATTGAATTTGTGGAGGCCAAATTGAGATGAAATTGAGATGGGATGAGTGTCCAATTTGAAACCATAATCTTAAAATTTCGTAATCCCCCACACCCTAGCCAATTTTAGACTATTGGAAGGGTTATTTGAGATGTTGGTGTGGCCAAATGAAGGCCAAGGAAGAGTACTTGGTTGAGGTTGAAACTTGGGGAGCAAGGGTGGAAAATTTGGACCAAGTGGAGTCCCCCATCACACTTATCTCTCTCTCTCTCTCCTCTCCCCCATCAGATCGTGCAGTCCATTTCTTCCTTCCCTTGAATTCGCTCGCCCACAGCAGTGAAGAAGCAGCGGAAACAGAGGCAGCCAGCAACGCCAGGACCGCCTACGCCACTGCCGAATCCCCACCGCCAGTTCGTGCTTCCTCCACGCGTCCAAGCAGCAGCCGAAGCTGCTTCACGTCTCCAGCGAAGTTCGCCCCAGCGAAGCCGAGTTCCAGCCAACGAAGCCGCACGTCTGCGGCATCTCCACCGAAGGCCACCTCCTTCTTCGTCCAACATCAACGTCCGCACGCCTCACCTCTCTCGACTATAGAAGCCACAAACTGAAGCCATCTTTGACCGCTCCGCTCCACCGTTTGTTGCAACTCATCTCACGCCTGAATCGCCAGTCCAAGTCCACCAAGTCCAACCATTAATCCACCGTCCCTCTCCACTATAAGTTGTTCCCCATGGTCAACAAACCCATGCACGAAACCTCCATCGTTGACCGCTCCTCCACGTGTGTCCAACGACCCCACCGAAGTTGTCAATCGCCGTGTCCTCCGTTTCCTCGAGTTCACGAAGCAAGCGAAGCTCGATTCCTCCGAGCTCTCTCTGTCCACGTGGCCATCTTCAAATCTTTGCACCGCCAGCAGCCCAACAAAGATTGAAGACCACCGAAACAGCTCCTGTTGCCTCGTGTCTTCATCTTCACCGCCAGTAGCTGCTTTCATCGTGCGCCAGTGAAGTCCACGATCCATCCCTGCAGCCACGTGCGAAGCCAGCAGCTGCTTCATCCGTTTCTTCTCCTGCGTGTGCATCTTCGGGCCAGTCGCGCGTCTTCAGCCCAAGAATTGAGCCCAGCGAAGCCAGCAATCTCAGCCCAAAAGAATCCGGCAGCTCAGCCACTTAAAGCTCGGCCCAATTCAGTTTTGTTTCAAGCCCATTTGCAGCCCAAGCCCGCGAAGCAAGTCAGCTAAAGTTGAGGCCCAAGTTCAGTCTAAGCCCAGAAATTTCTGTGGGCTTGCGAGGCTTGTAGGCCCAGCCCAAGTGTCCGTCGACGCCGCCGAAAGTTCGGGTTTCGGCCGCCGTCGCGTTGCCATCACGGTGATCCGGTCCCCGCTTTTAATTAAGTGAGTAATCTCACTAATCCTCGCTTAGTAGACTAATAATGCTTAAGGGTTGATTAGATTTAATTAAGTGCAATTAGGTGGTTAGATTAGTTTTGAACAATTAATTTAGTGACTTAATGATGCATGTTAGGTGGTTAAACTTATTCATTAGCAAGTAAAGACGTACTATTATTTATTGAATGCATCTCGGGATTTTTCCCGACCCTTAGTGGGCTTCAATTAGGCATTACGGGCCTAAATTGGATTTTTAATATTTATTTATTAATTTTCGAAATTAATTATTCAATTATTTATTTTTCGGAAATTAGGCAATGATAGCCGACAATCGAAATTTCGTGCTGATTGTCGTGGTGCAGTCCGTTTATTTATTTGAGCTCTACGTTGTGCTAAATTGAATTAATTGTGCAATTTGAGGAATTAATCTTAAATTGATTAAGATTGAGTAATTGAATTGCGGATGGCCGTGTATGATTGTTTAGCGTCAATAATGCTTTGATGGGCTATTAAGTGGAGAAGTTTGTGACAGTGAATTGAATATACTCTTGGCTAAGCTCCATCGGGTATGTTAATATCGTGTGAAAATTGAATGAGTTGATGAGTATGTGGGGATGTATCCCAAGATTGATCAGTGTCGGTATTCAATTAGAATTTGATTGTGAGAGGTTGTGAGTCGAACCTCGAAAGTCGCCCAAAGTATGGCTGTGCTAGTAGGGCCGAGTTCTGCCACCGAATTTGGAGTCGGTCGTGCCCGTTGGGCCGTAATCTGCCACCTGATATGGGTCGCGCCTGATAAGGCCGTAATTTGCCACCCGATATGGGTCGTGCCTGATAAGGCCGTAATTTGCCACCCGATAGGGGTCACGCCTGATAAGGCCGTAGTCTGCCACGTATTAAAGGTCACGCCCATTGGGCCGTAATTTGCTACCTAAAGATAGGTCGTGTCCTTTGGACTGTAATTTGTTGCCAAGAAATTTGGTAGTCTATGCTCGTGAAGTCATGAGTACGATTTGAGACTGAATAAGGGAAACGACTGGGGAATGGTCGAATTGACATGAAATCGACTAGGTCGATGGATCGAGATATTGATCTGTGATATAATTGCTTGGGTGCTTATTGAACTGTGCTAATATGCAGGTGGAATCTGAGGCCAAGGTAAGTCCTATGACCTGTGCATGTATAGGCAGCCTGGTTAGCGTATTGGTTTCCTAATCGAGTCTTAGTGGGGTAGAACTTGCTGAGACGTAGTCTCATCCCGGTTATGGGACAACATTTCAGGACCTTGATGAGAAGCCTAAGGAGAAAGAAACCAAAGAGGAGTACCTGGAGGAGAACCCTGATGATCATCCGAGTATGACCCAGATGAGAACTTAGATCCTATCCTCTTTTCTGAATCATGTTTAGTGAATAAACTTTGAGTTATGCCATGTATAAAAGTTTGATTGTGGATTTCAATATGAAAAATATGGCCTTACTTTTCTATCCCATTGTGTTACTGTCTGGGGATTTATAACTGCTTCCGCATGTGCTTAATAAACAAATGGGTCGGCGATACTTAGTCCTGGGATATCGCATTATAAAATCGACCAAGTAGAAGGATGCGTGTGTGCCCGAGGATCGGGGCGTGACATTGGTATTTGATGAGAAAATGACTGTGAGAAGTTGTGAGTGGACTTATAAAGCCGTTGAAGTATGGCTGTGCCAATTGGGTCGAGATTCGCCACCGAATTTAGAAACGGTTGTGCCCTTTCGGGCCGTAATTTGCCACTTGACAGAGGTCATGCCTAATCGGGCCGTGATTTGCCACCTATTAAAGGTTGTGCCCATTGGGCCATGATTTCCACCTAAGATAGGTTGTGTCCTTGGGACCATGATTTATAGCCAAGAATTTGGTAAACTATGCTCGTTGAGCCGTGAGTAAGATTTGAGATTGAATAATTGAGATGATCGAAGAGTGGTCTTGATGACATGTAATTGACCGAGTCGATTGATCGATGGTTCAATTTGTTTGATTGGATGATGTAAATGTCAGTATTTATAGTTTGAACTGACTTGCAAGAAGGAATTGAGGCCAAGATAAGTCCTCTGACTCATGATGGTGCTTAGGCAACCCTTAGGTGATAATTGCTTCCTAATCGGGTCTTAGGAAGGTAGAACTCGCTGAGACATTGTCTCACTAGTTATTTTATAGCCATTTTCAGGTCCTTAGATGGTGTTCATGAATGATCGGAAGCCCCAAAGTTTAAGAGGTGAAGCCCGAAGAATCGGTGATCTTGTCTGGCTAGCTAGTCATAGGACAATTCTCTTTTGTAGGGAGTTGATCCCTTTTGTAAACCTTTGTGTATAGACTTGTGTGTTTATAAAAAGGATGGTTTTGATGTGAAAATTGACCCTACTTTCCTATCACATTGTTTTATTGTCTGGGGATTATTTATATGCTTTCGCTTGCATATTAAAATGAATGGGTCGGCGATGCGTCCTTGGACGTAACTATTTAATCAACCAAGAAGGGATGAGCACGTGCTCGGAGGATCAGGGCGTGACACTGCAAGTTTTAATCTTTTTCACTCGAAAATGTCGATGAAATCCTCCAAGTCTGCATCCATCTAGTATAGCAAGTAAGGGCCCGAGGAGCATGCTAGAAGGACCAATGCACTTCGATCTCACTGGTGAAGACTCTCCACAAAAATCTCCATAGAACTCTCCACAGAACCCTCCACGCCAACCTTTAGAAGAGGAAGTAGATCAAGAAGCAGTTCCTCTCAGAGTCTTGACACCCTAGGTTCTTTACAAGCACTATACATATTTGAAATAGGGTTCTCCAATGTCTTTTATCATTAATTTCTTAAGAGGACATGGGCATGGCAATGAAACTGTGTTCTTAAGAGCGATGGAAAGGTTGGGTATAGTGCCGAAAGGTTCAGCAGACAAAGCTTTTCTTTATTTTCCTTCTGATTCTAGATTCAATTCTGAGTATCAGCCTAAAAATAAGGATGATGATGAGCGGATTTACATGAATTTCCAACCCAGAATGGGTGTGGCTGCTAATGTCCCTGGAGAGAGAATGAGATTGTTTCGTTCTAAAGAACATAAAAGGGTTTATACTCAGATGTTGAACAGAGGGGTGATAAACCCTCGAATAGTGGATTTCGATTTCTTGGACTCAATCAAGGTTGACTTAAGGGCAAAGTTGGCTTCTCTTCAACTTGAGAAGTTTTGTGTTGAGACTGCTGTGGCTTATCCTGAGTAGACTGCATACTTCTAGTCTAATCTGTCTTTTCTTAACCAGACTCACATTCAGCTCACAGTCTGTGAAAAAGCCTTTATTGTGGATGTTGACACTCTGGCAGATCTAGGAGTAGAAAGAAGCGGTTTTCAACCGATCAATATCTCAATCGGTCAAGCCACTCGCTTCTTGGTGAAGGACAGATTGCCTTATGGGAGTATCACATACTCTCGATTGCCAGCAACTAGTGTTCTGTTGCATAAAATAGTGATCAACAACATCAGACCCAAGGCAGCCTCCAAAACTGGTGTGTCTAGATTCAAGGCAAAAATCATGTGGGCCATTTGCAATGGCATTCCTTTTTCTCTACCGCAAACCATTTTCATGCACATGTACAGGACAATCACGAAAGAAAAAGGGCAATTGCCTTACTTGGCCTTGATCACAAAATTGTTCCACCACTTTTAGATCCAGTTTCCATCTCAGCTTTGTTCAAGAACCATTAGTCCTATGGAGATTGGACTGAAGATGATCTCTAAGATGAGGCTGAAGGATCTGAACAAGGCCATTGAGCGCTTGAAGAAAGAATCCATAAGTAGAACCAGTTAGGAAATAGTTGTTTATGGATAAGGTTGTTGAGAAGAAATAAAAACTATGGAGGATGCGAAGGGTAGTGCCCAAAGAGAAGCAATCGACTGATGGCTACCAATTCGCCTCATAAATAGCACAGCTTGTCCATTGAGGAACCCCCCGCACAACACAACAACTATCTTTACTTTATCTTTACATTATCGCATGCTAGATGTAGTTTTCAAGATTCTTATCGTAGATTAGATTCTAGCATGCATCTTTATCTTGTTCAGCATCATTGATTAAATTCCAGTGTTATCCCACAAGCTCAGCATTGTTGATTAAATTCTGACATTGTGTTTCATATCTGGGAGTATTGCTGTTAATTACATTCGAACTTTACACCTAAAGCAAGCTATGTCGTAGTTTAAATTTCAACATAGTTTGAGTTCGAAGTATAGGCTATCTAGCTACTTATGTCCAAGTTACATCACTGATTAGATTCTAGTGCAATTTGTGCTCAAGAACTATTAGTCTTTGAGTCATCCGAGTATCAGTTGTCAAGGTTGTATAGACGAGTATTTTATACCCTTGCATTTGATATTCCTTGTCCAAGCTCAATGCAGAACTTGAGTCTCCTATAATAAAACAAAAACGCAACATTTGGTGAAAGATTTTTTGCGGGAATCAAAACCGATGAAACATCTTTTTGGCATGCCTGGTGAGACCATAGTGTTGAGTTGAGAGAGTGCTATGCCACAAACCTGAAGTTGAATCAACTTGAATAGTGCTACTAACAAACAAATACTCATGGCTAAGAACAATGCGTGAGCCAAGTCATCATCAGCCTAGCTTCCTTAGAATGAGACCACAAGTCAAGTTCAAGAGGAAGGAGCTGACGTTTCGTGGCAATGTGTGGAAGAGAGAAGATAGGTAGACCTGATGCCAGTCATGCTTGTTACTATGAGGTGAACAATTGAAGAACCTCAGAATGAGTTTGCTAATTATATGGTCAAACGAATGACCGATGTTGTTAGGCCTTTAGTTATCAATACTTATCACAAATATGCCTAAGGACAACATGAAGTCCAAACAAGACCAACTCAACCCCAATTAAGGCAAGTCCCTATTTTAACCGGGTACGTTCCTATACAGTTAGTCTCTCAAGTAACATTGGGTAATGTAGGGCAAGCTGCATCGAGTTGGCCCCTTTTTAGAATCTTACAAAGGGGAAAAGCTCTTATAGCTGCACAAGTTGATGGGTTTGTCAATTCGAATGCCCATACTAATACTGACTAAGGTCTTGTACTATCTCAATAGAATACTTCATTTGAGAATGCTTTTGAGGTAAGTTTGACTCAAACAAACCCCATTCTAGTTCCTCATGTGAATGTGTTGCCTGTCACAATGGAGGTCCCCAAAGTTGTAATGACTCTTGTTAGGGGGCACGGTCAAATACAACTGTTGAATATGCAACAATAGATACCCCAAATAGGGGCTCCTAATGTTCAACAACAAATCCCTAATATTCAACCCTAGGTACTTCCAAATATTCAGCCTCAAATGCTGTAATACCCCTCCATCCTACTCAAGTGAATATTCCAAATCGACAAATAAACCCAGCACCTATAATCCAACCATAGCCACAATTCTACGGGCCTCAATTGTAATACCATCAAGCTCCTCAGCAAAATGCAAACCTGGCATTGCAATCTAATTATGTTGTACAACAAGCCCTAGGGTTCGTTCATATGGCTCCAATTCAAAATCAGCCAATAGTTGAGCCACCATTAAGGGGATATGGCAATGAGATTATTTGCTTGCCAATTATTTATAGAAAGCCGTATCTGAATTGGATGTACATAACACCATATCCAAAAGGTTTCAAAATGCTCGAGTTTACTCTATTCACTGGTGAAGAGGACCAGTCAAGGTTTGAGCATGTTAACCGTTTCATAGCACAATGCAGAGATGCCAAACATGTAGATCATTGGAAGCTAAGGTTATTTCCTTTATCATTGTCAAAAACTGCATTTAATTTATATACATCATTGCCGCCAAACTCGATTAATTCATGGGAACAAATGGAGAGATTATTTCATGTCCAGTTCCAAAGAGCTGTCCTAGATTTGTCAATGGCTGACTCAACAACTATGAAACAGCTACATAATGAGTCAGTCAACCAATTTATTTTTAGGTTTAAGAGAGCCAGAAATAAATGCCTAGTCCCTTTGTTTGAGAAAACCCTTGCAGATCTTGCATTTAACAATTTGAAGTTCAAAATTCAAGAAAGAATGGTTGGGCAACCTCGTTCTAATTTATTTCAGTTATCCACCATAGCCACTAAGTATGAGAGCTTGCTTAAGGAAAAAGACAAGAGGCATAGTAGACAAATAGATGTTAAGTAGGCCGATTCTGTAGAAGTTGATGAAGACCTAGAGCAGGTGGATATAGCAAAAGTGGCTGTTATTAAAATGATTATAGATAAACTATATGTTTGTCAGGCATTAAAACCAATCAGAGTAAAGAAAAAGTCTAACCTCATGCCTAAAGCTAGGGAGCATGTTTACTACTCCTTTGATGCTAATAAAACTAAAGAGATATTCGATTTATTTCTAGCTGATGGACAGATAAGACTGACAAAAGGCCAAAACATACCTGTTAAAGAAGAAATGGTAGGAAAGAAATATTGCAAATGGCATTGCTAATGGAGTTACAACACCAATGATTGCGTGGTCTTCAAGAATAACATTCAAGACATGATCAAGCAGGGGAAAATAAAGTTTGCTGATGACAAAAATAAAGCTCTCAATGGAAGTTGATGTGGACCCATTCCTTATCATGATTGGAATGATATCATATAGGGCGAGACCCAAACCCAGGAGTTGCCACCAGCCACGATTCTACACAAGATGTAAGCAAGTAATCAAACAGGAAGGATATAGCCCCAAGCATCAGTACCATCAATCTAGCCAAAGGACCGCTGGAAGGGTATTCAACTTAGGGTCAAATGCCTAATTCCGAAAAGAATCAATTTCAAGCGAGCTAGCTTGTCCTAAAAAGCATCATGTTTATAGGAGAAGAGTTTATCTGTGGGATTCCGAATCTAGCGAGAATCAAGATCTTCAATTGTGTTCAAATTTTAAGCAATTGATCCGGCAGCAGAAGCGCTATTCTAGGGGGCATTACAATCAACATGGTGCTGTGGTCATTAGTGACGTATGTAATTCATGTAATATTAATCAAAGAAAGCCTCTTTTATATGAAATAGGGCCATCTAAAAAGTTTCGTACCCGCTTGATAAGTCATTCAAACGAAGATATGAGGAAGGAGATCCTACTATGGGAACTTTGGGAGAACATAATGGAAAATATGATTATTATGTTAGTTACAATCCACCTCTTAATCACCATCAAGTAGTCAATCCATTTGGACGGGGATCAAAGTTGATGATGAGAATATGAAGTCGATGGCTAATTATTGCCGTCAACGAACTTTGAAGATATCCAATGATCCGCTTGCTGGCCAATGGTATAAGGTTGATAGGGTTCAACCCGTAAGGAGTAGCTTGACATAAACATAAAAAAGGAGGATGCAAAGGAAAAAATGTGTTTCCTCCAAAAGCAACTTAACTAGGTTCGTATTACTTAGGTCAAGCCTACTATGATAGGTGACCCATGAACCAAAGAAGGTCGAGGCAAAGAATCTGGATCGAAGGAGAAAGCCAGATGGTGATAATACAACTTCCAACCAAGGTGAAAGATTGGCCACAAAAGCACTTGCTCAATCAATAGATTGAAAGGCGAGCCTATTATCAAGATCCTCATGTATGGTACAAGTAAAACCTCCTAATGAATTTCACATGTTCCCACCTGCTACAAAATTATGCGAGGAAATCCTTGCAGATGAAAAAGAGGGGGCAGAGTTTTATTTTGATATTGAAAAAGTAATGGAATTTTGAAAACCTTCTACATAGAGTTTAAGCCACTTGAGAGCATTTAATATTAATGCTAGGATCAATGGTCGGCCTATGTCTTGAGTCCTAGTTGATGAGGGGTCTACCTTGAATCTTATCCCTTATCACATCTACAAGAAAATGGAAAGAAAAGATAATGAGATTATCTCATCAAACATTTAATTGTCAGACTTTACTAGGGATGTCTTAGAGGTCAAAGGAATATTTGTGGCTGATCTAACTACGGGGCCCAAGACTTCTCGAGCTTCTTTTTGTGTGATTGACGTTGATGGATCATAAAATTTATTACTGTGAATGGATTTGATTTATGGTAACCAATGTGTAGCATCGACTCTTCATCAAATGCTAACATTGTGGAATGGTGACAAGGTAGAGTACGTTAAAGTAAATACTAACCCACGAGTAGCCTAGTCACAGGCGACAATAGGATGCGAGGGGCATCAGAGGACAATATTTGTGTGAGCAAAGCCCTATTGGTATATCCTAACAGTATTGCTTTCTGTTGTTTTGATAAAGGGATAGTTGAGTGAGTCCTAAAGAATCAACTGGCGGAGTAGTTTGATAAGGTTGTTTATGGAGAATCTTATGTTATCAAAGGACCTCATTAGGAGGTACTTGGCCTATAGGGCCGAGCTAGATAAGTAGGATGTTGAAACTGTTGAAGGAATTCTAGAATTCGATGATTCGCCTATCAAGAATGATGATAAGGTAATTGAGGCTCAAGAAATTAATCTTGGCATAGAGACTGGTTGACGCCCTATTTATGTAATTGCTTTGCTAGAAAAAGAATTCAAAGTCCAGTTAGTAGATTTGGTTTAAGAAAATATAAAGACTGCTTTGTTTGGGATTATCATGAAATGGCTGGATTGGGTAGAGATGTAGTTGAGCATCGACTACCAATAAAAAAGGGTTTTAGATTGCATAAACATTCTTTAAGACGATTTACGCCGGAAGTTACGCAAAAAGTCAAAAAAGAAATTGAAATATTGCTTGCGGCAAACTCTATAAGAACAACATGGTATGTCGAGTGGCTGTCAAATATTATCCTAGTGAAAAAGAAGAATGGAAAACTCAGGATATGCATAGATTTCCGCGATCTAAATGCGGTTACACCCAAGGATGAATACCAAATGCCAATGGCTGACATGCTTATTGATTGAGCCTCTGGCAATGAGATTATGTCACTCATGAAAAGTCTTTCAGGCTATAATTGGATATTCATAGCAAATGAGGATGTTCATAAGATTACATTTAGGTGCCTAAAGGCAATGGGCACCTTTGAATGATTAGTTATGCCTTTCAAACTAAAGAATGCAGGCGCCATGTACCAGAGGGCGATGAATTTTATTTTCCACTATATGATTGGGGCCTTTATAGAGGTTTATATTGATGATGTCATCGTTAAATCAGAGCGGGTAAGTGACGTGCTTTATTTAAAGTAGGTCTTTGTTAGGATGCATAAGTATAAATTAAAAATGAACCCTTTGAAATGTGCTTTTGGAGTTAAAGCTGGTAATTTCCTAGAATTCATAGTTAATCAAAGAGGGATCGAAATAGATAAAAAAAAAAAGGAAAAAAAGAAAAGGTTAAGGCAATTCTAGAGTTAAGACCACCAAATAACAAAAGGCAGCTTCAAATGATATTCGGAAAGATAAATTTCTTGCATCGACTTATTACTAACCTATCAGAAAAGATCAAAGAATTAGTGTTGAAGCTTAAAAATTAGGAAGAGTTCGTGTGGGAAGACGAGCAACAACAGGCATTTGATCGAATAAAAGAATATCTGAGCAACTCTTCAGTTTTGATGCCACTTAAGGCGGGTAGGCCGTTGAAATGGTATTTGTCGGCCACCAATACTACAATCGGATGTACACTAGTACAGCAAAATGATGAAGGGAAAGAGCAAGCAATTTATTATTTGAGTCAAATGCTAAACAATGCAGAGACAAGATACACAGCTATTGATAAAGTTTGCTTGTCATTTTATTATGTTTGTACTAAGTTACGTCATTATATGCTGCCAATTACCATACATGTAATATGTAAAATAGATGTAATCAAGGTTATGTTAACTCGACCAATAATAAAAGGTTGGATTGCCAAATGGGCATTCATACTCTCAAAGATTAAATTGATATACGTCCCACTTAGCATGGTAAAGGGACAAACAGTAGCAGATTTTATTATGGAGTATCCAAGCGTCCAAGTCGAAGATCATTTACAGGGGTATGTCTAGGTAGTTGGTTGGACCTTATATTTTGATGGGTCAAGTGTAGCTGGATCAACAAGAGCTAGAATCTTTATAGTTTCTCCCCACGAGCATAAGTCCAAAATGATGTTTAAGCTTGATTTTAGCTAATCAAATAATCAGGCTGGATATGAGGCACTAATTATTGGTTTAAATATTTTGGCTGACATGAAGGCACGGTTTGTCAAGGTAGTTGGCGACTCCTAGTTGGTTACAAAACAATTGTCTAGAGAATACCAATGCCAGAATGAAAATATTATTTCACTTTATGTGTTAGCCAAATGCCTCTTAGATTACTTTGATGCTTACGAGTTGGTTCATGTCAAAAGAAATCAAAATGCAAAAGCAAATGAGTTAGCTCAAATGGCATCTAGTTACAAAATATCTAAAGAATTGGCAGATCATATTATTACCCGGATGTGAACATTGCCTTCGATTGATAATAGGATCATGTTGATTCAAGATACACAGGTTCTGAGCAATGATACGGCAAGCCAAGATTGGAGAACTCCATTCTCTATTTATTGAGTATTTGTAAAATCACGTTGCCGATGATAAAACTTTTAAAAGAAAGCAATTAAATTTTTGATGATTGGTTATTGAAGTGTTTGAGGAAATATGAGTGTATGCTTGCCATGGCCAAGGTACATGAAGGCATATGTGGTGTACATCAGGCTAAGGTGAAAATGAAATGGCTACTGCGTTGATATGGTTATTTCTGGCCAACTATTATTCAGGATTGCATCGACTATGCTAAATGATGTGAAACACGCCAAAAGCATGGCCCTATTCAATATGTGCCAACTTTAGTAATGAAGCCCATAATTAAGCCTTAGCCATTTAGAGGATGGGTGATAGATATAATTGGGAAAATATGTCATCCCTCATCTAAAAATCATAGTTTTATATTAGCGGTCACGGATTATTTCACAAAAATGGGTTGAGGTCGCATCATATAAAAATATTACACAAAAGACGGCGAAAGAGTTCATTGCAGAACATATAATCCATAGATTTGGCATCCTGGAGTCAATAATCGCAAATCAATGGATAATATTTACTAGTCGTGAGGTATTGGATTTAATTAAGTTAAGAGGGATTAAGATGGTCCACTCGACGCCTTATTATGCTCAGGCTAATGGCAAAGTTGAAGCTTCCGACAAAATAATTATTAATTTAATTAAGAAGCATTTGGAAGATAACCCAAAGAAATAAAATTCTTTGTTGTCAACAATATTATGAGCCTATCGAACGTTTAAGAAGTATGCAACTGGAGTCAACCCATACATGTTGACATATGGCCAGGTTGCCGTACTATCTTTCAAGATTACTATCTAGTCATTAAGGATAAGACCCCATCTCGATAATATAAAATAGGCATTTCATCGACGTGCCTATGGTCCTTTTTCTCGGAGCTGGTCACTCACGAGTTAACTAATCTATCAGGTGAAGCCGTTAAAGGATATAAACACGGTAAACTTGAGAATTCAATCAGAAATCGACTGCTCGACCGTGATAATTGGTAAGGGTTAGTACAACACCGTTATAATTGAAAAGTGATCGGATACAGGTCGATTCGATGGAATAGCGTAATTGAATTGCTGGTAATTCTGCATGATTGCAAAATTTGTGTCGAATGGCATTAACCCGATTTTCTGTCAATTTTGTACTCGGTACTCGTAATTGAAACATTGAGATTTTTATGACAACTGAGAGTCGCCGACGAGTTGAAGATGCACAAACGTGGATCAGAAATTATCGACCACGGGTCAAATGTGCCAAAATCCTTAAAAGCTACCTAGTAGGTTAGGTCATGCTAAAATCGCATCCGATCAACTTTAACCACGAAATTAATTCAATTTTGGGAATCGAACGTTCGAGCGTGTCATAATTTATTTTTAGGACATCGTCTCATCTTTTGGGAATTTTCTGTCGAGCTCGAAATTGCAAAAAAATCAAAAGCGGTAAATAGGAATTTTGAAAATTCGTATGGACTGCTGCCATATGAATTTTGGCAACCAAAATGAAGTGTTTTATGAAGAATTGAAGAGAAAATGCTCATTGGCTGTGACAAAATGGGCATGAAGACTTTGTGGCACAAGTCATCAGTGGCTAGGATATTTGATCTAAAGCCTCATTGGTTGCTTGGTTGACCTTCTTGGCCTCTTGTCCACCCCCTCATGCGCATCGTCCTCCCTCCCTTAGCCAAACTTAGCAGCTTCTTCTTCTTCTTCTTCTTCTTCTTCTTCTTCTTCTTCTTCTTCTTCATTTCATCTTCTTCATTCTTCATTTTCCTCTGTCTTTGCTATTGCCACCAACTACTTCACTTCCCATCCCTTGCTGTCGCCCACACAACACCACCGACCAACAACACTTGGCACCATCCCCGTGCCCAGTACCATCATCCAAGCTCCGCCCGCCTCACGAGCCCAGCTTGTTAGCCCCACCAAGCTCGCCTATCCGCTGGTCCAATCAGTCGACCAGCCCGTGCCTAGCCAGCTCCTCGCCACCCCTATCTATGCCGTTCCAGCTCGTCAGCACCGCCCTGACCAACCTTGTGACCAACCCTTCCAGCAACTCACAAAACCAGCTTGACCAACCAAGCCGTGACCGTGGGTTGTTTTCAGCCTTGGTCAACCCTCCGTTGGAGACTTGGTAGTTTCGAGTCTTCACTGCCTTTGCACCGCTGTTGCCGTGGACCCATTGCCCTGCTAATCCGGTGAGTTAATGCCCTAATCTTTGATTAGGAAGTTAATTGCACTTAGTGGATTAGTTTAGGGTTAATTAAGGATTGGTGGTTAGTTTAGTTAGTGTAACTAAGTTAGTTAGGTTAGTTAGTTACCTAGACTAGTTAGGTGGTTAGTTAGGTTAGTTAGTTAGCTTGATTAGATTAATGTAGTTAGCCTAGTTAGGGTAGTTTAGTTAGCTCAATTAGGTTAGTTCGGTTAGCTTATTTAAATTAATTAAGTGGATTAGTTTAAATAATTTGTAATTTATTTAATTAATTGCAATTTAATTAATTAATTATAATTAGCATAAATTGCACCGGATAGCTGGTTAGTGAAATTTTACACGATCATCATAGATGAGTTTATATGTGAAATTGATTGCTTAATTGTACAATTGAGTGCTTGGTTGTTGTTATGGATTATTATTGCAAAAATTGGATTTTATGGTATTTAATTAGAAAAATACCGGTATCGCGACGCCAAAAATATTTTAGGTACTATATAAAATTGTGGGATTTTGAAATGGGAGCATACCGCGTTTTGTGGCTCAATTTAAAGGTGTGACCATGCACAATTATTTTACCAAGAATTTTTAATACGAAGAAAATTGGCCAAGTCCATTATTTGAAATGGAAGTATTTGAGTGCAAAGCACGGTGTTCTTGGCTGAGTATGAATGTGCGTGTGGTCACTATCAGAACCTGTCACCTAGCAGGAGTTTGGGGACAATGTCCAATGTTTATCGGATGCTCAGTGGGGGTTCGGAAGCCGGTCGTGGTGGAGGCCAGACTAATACCCCTTTTTGGGGTGTCGTCTAGGCAGGGGTTCTAGATGTTGTTGTGCCTGACAGAGTGGGACGACACCCAATTATGTTGGATGACCGCCAACTGGGGAGTTGGTCATGGCCGATGGGTTGTAATAACTGGAACATGCCTGAGTGGTTAAGATAGTTGTGCCTTATTATGGGGCAAAATTGTGTGTCACAGTATGAGACGTGTCGTAATGATTTTACCTTATAATCAGGACCCATGTGATTGTTTGAAAGATCAAATGATATATTCCAATTATTGATTACATTTGCTGCATTTATAAGTGCATATGTGATGAGCTAATGTCCAGGTACGTGCTGAGGCGAGTTAAGTCTTGTGTGATGCTTTTTTAGGCTGCCTCTAGGTGAATTTGCTTCCTAATTAGGATTTAGGGTGTTGACTCGTTGAGATTTTATCTCGTCCCCATCATGGTTAACATTTTTCAAGGCCGTAGAATGGAGAATCTGAAGCCCGAGATGAAAGGGTTTGAAGCGTAGGTGGCCTAGTGGTTTCTTTTGAAGTATAAATCTATAGGGCTGACCTAGTATGGTCATGAAGTGCAGTTGTGAATAAAAAGCGTTGGCATGTTAAACTATCCCTATGTTTGATTGTTGGTTGGGTGATTATGGATTTGCTTCCGCATGTGCATAAAATGAATGGGTCAGTGACGTATCCTAGGAACATCGCAATTTTTAGTCGACCGCCGAGGGATGTGCGCATGCCCGAGGTTCGGGGCATAACAACGTTGGAATTAGGTATGCATAATGTGGCACCCAAGAATTTTGACAATCCTTGAAAGTACGATGACCATGACAAATCAATAGAAGTATTGTTGGATGGTGCCATTAGTATTTTGCATGAGCATTGTTTGATTCCATCGTCGGACTGATGGGCCGCATTTAGAAATATTTTGATCGTCGCATAAGGCATCGACCCATCCCTGCGTACTATCATTGATGAGACTGAGATTGTGCCACAAGATGGATTGACAAGAAATTTTCTATACTTGGCCATGTATCCTACGAATCGAGCCATCCTTGTTTATTGTTGTAGTATCATACGGCCATATGAATAGGCCGTATATAACACATGCACATGCGGAGATTTAAGGCGAATATTTAGAATAAAGTGTGGCTGGATATTAGGAGTAATAAAGCCGCAACCCACCGACCCAAACCACTCCATAGTAACCATTTAATTAGTCGACATAATGGTCAACAAGTGAGAAGAGATGTTGACCGAGACCCTGCAAAGGATGGCCACGTGGCTAGAGGAGGAGTGACAACTGGAGTTCCGCCCATTGCATGGACGAGCAAGCTGTTGAGTGCTCGCCCACAAGCCTCCATGTTTCCCTGTTGCAAGCTGCCACGAAGCAGCTAATGATTAGCAAAGAATAAATTTAAAATTTAAGTAAACTTATAGAAGAATAAATGGATGGAGTAGTCGAGGAAGAGAGAAGAAGAGAATCGGAAAAGGCTTCTCCCCCCCACACTTGTCCATGCTTACCTTCCACTCGTCCTTTCCATGAGAACACTTGTCACCTGGATGCAAAAAGGGGTGATTAACTATTAATCAAAGAACAAAAAGGGAGGGGGGGTTTTGTAATTGAAGGACAGAGAGAGAAAGGGTGTGAACCGAGCAATTGAGAGAGGGAGAGAGGGTCAAGTGAGTGAGAGACTGAGAGTGAGGGTGAGCGGGCGTTCGGGCGTGAGCATGCGAGAGAAAGGAAGGAGGAGGAGGTTTGTCACTGTCGTCGAGCCGCCATGTCCCGCCGTCGAGCCGCCTTGCCCTGCCGTTTGCTTTCTGTGTTTTTGCTTGGAGTATAGGCAAGTAGAGTCCATCAATCTACCCTTTGCTTGCTGTGATGTGTGTGTAGAAAATGGTAAATTTCGGATGTGCATGAAGTGTGAAATCTCGAAGCTACAAGAGTTGTGTTCTTGCCTGGTGTTCTGTTTCTGGAAAAATGGTCTGACCTTTAATGATTTCGTAAGGTGCATGCGATGTTCTAGTGGGAATTTGACTTCAACTTCTTGATGAAAGTTGTAAAGGACTTCCTGGAGAGTAACATATCAAAATTTCAGAAGAAATGAACCAAGTATAGACAGGTGAAACTGTTTTTCTTTGAAGAAATTAGATCTGGAAATCGTAATGCTGACCTAGTGTTATTCTGTGAATTTTATAAAATTTTCCGGTTGAAATTTAATCCCGTGTTCTGAATAAAAGTTGAAGATGACATGTTAAGGAGTAACATACTAAAATTTAAGAGGAAATGGATGAATTTAGGTTGGTGAAACGATTTTATCCGAAACAGTTAGATCTGGAATTTGATGTCGAGGGTTATGGACGGTTATGGTTATTATACTTTTTAATCTATCACAAATATGATTTTGAGTTCTGCATGAAATATTTACTTCTGGATTTTTTCTATAACATATAAAAATTTCAGAATTTTTGGAGTTGATTTAGGATTTTTACTGAATTCGTGAATGTATGGCAATATTCCGAAATTATAAAGACTGTGATGTGTGGACTGTACCGGATTGTATGATGTTCTTTTGATATGGTATTCTTCACGGAATATTTTTCTCTAGATCTTGTATATAGCATGTCGAATTTTTAGAATTTATTAAGGCTGTTTACTAATTTTTCAAGAATTATGATCAAAGGAGTGCAATCTGTTTTTATCCGAAATTTTGCTGTACTTTCAAAAATAAATGAAATTGCTCCATGTGATATAATGTCCTGGGTGGTTGATTATGCTGCATATGTGGTGACATATGGCATGTTATATGACATCAAGAGCTGGTTGAGACCTTTGATATTGTTGCATCCAATGCCATGTTGAAATTGAGATACATGTGTGAATATAAATTATAATAATGATGATACCGTTGGAGGTGTGAGCCGACGATGCCCCAGGAGTGTTGGGATGCTCGGAGTGTGGGTGCCGGATGCTCAGAGTGTGTGCCGGATGCCCCGAGAGTGTTGGGATGCTGGGAGGTGTGTGCCGAAAGCCTTGGAGGTGTGTGCCGGGGGGATACCTCGTGATGCCAGTTGGGGTACGAGATGCCCGGAGTGTGTGTGTCGGATGCCCGGAGGTGTGTGCCGGAGGCTCCTCGAGATGCCAGGTTGGATGCGAGCGATAAATTGTGGGATGAAAACATTGGTCCCTGGCAAGAAAAATAATGTGATCTAATTGAAAGATAAAGATCGAGAATTGAATCATGCGCATGGATGTGTGCATATGGCATGGGATGAACCTCATGGGAATGCAAGCATGGAGTGCATGGTGGTATATGCACGTTGCATGGTGATATATGCTTGGCTACTTCATGATACATGTATAAGTGCATGGTGGTATATGCACGTTGCATGGTGATATATGCATGGCTGCTTAATGATATAAGTACAAGTGCATGGTGGTATATGCACGTTGTATGGTGGTATATGCATGGCTATAAGGTGAAGTATATTCGAATGCATGAATGATATGTGCTTTATTCATGATATCTTGATTGTTCTGTCTGACGCATTGTGTAGTTTGGTGGATCTTTACTGCTGAGTGGTTGTACTCACCCCGTTTGGAGATTAACATTTTAGACTAGATAAGATACTTCTGCTGCCACTGCCACTAATAGATGGATCAAGAGGTTGGATATGACCGCAAGGAGGAGGATAGCAAAGGAAGAAACTTTTGGACGCCAACACTGATCGATGGACTTTAAGTATACGACTATTGGAGGAGATATCGGTCATTTTTTGAAGTATAGCCGAGTATTGAAGACTAAGGTATTTTGATGTACCGATGAATGTTGTCCATATGGTTTAAGTAAATAAAAGTGTTCGGCTTTTACCTAAAAATGTTTAGTAGGTGTGCATCATTTTCTGAATATAGGGAAGGGAGTTAATGGATGTGCTTCCGCCATATAAATTGCCCAAGGACCGATCTAAAAGATGTAAACCCCCAGGATTTATGAATTATAATGAAATTCCTTGGTATCATAGTATTATATTATCAGGTCAAGTAAAAGGTAAGCGGACTGTGGCAACCCTAATGGTTTGGGGGCCGTCGAGGGGTGCCACACATAATGTCAAGCGAATTTTCGGCTTTCACCAATTATCATAAATTGCTTTTGCACATCCTATTTCTTCTTGCTTACATTGTTGTGCATGCTTCATGATTGTGTAAGAATTGATAGCAGATTGATTAGCCTGGTAAGACGCAAGGTCATGTTCAAAGGTGACCATGAACTCCTTATACCTGCGCAGGAAAGGATGGTCGCCGGAGACATTGGCGGGCTAACATTGCTAGGCCAATCTTCGAATGGTCTCAATAATTTCTGGCTATTTAGAGATTACAGCCAAAATCAGCATCAGTTTCGAGAGTAGATCCCTTTATAGTGAGAGGAATTTATCACTCAAGGAAGATGAAGGAGAGGAGGAAGAGCGACTTGCGATGGCTTCAAAGTACGGAATATAGGCAGAAGGATATGAAAGTTTAAAGTGTATGGATTAATGGCTTCATCCTAGGTGTAGTCCTCTGTATATGAAGATGGATAGTGAGGATTTGAAAGGACGCAATTTTGAGACTCGTCATCATAACGGATTTCTTAGGAAGAAACGATGCTCATTGATAAATTGACGGGATTTGAAGCGGCATGGATATTGGGCATTGATACGGGTTGGAATTATGAGGTTATTCAAAAGGTGTGAACACTAATTAATGTTTGCTCATTTGAACGAGCTCTTTAAGCATGTAAATATATCTTTAAGCAGCCCAAAGAATGTAAAGACCAAACTACCATTCATTTCATACCATATTTACTAGAGAATAGTACAGACAGAGGTTTATCTATCTAAGCCTAAGTGACACCAAAACCTCAAAATAAAATCAGCCAGACGTCTTTCTATGTTCCCATTCTCCTTTGTGGCTTGGTGTTAGGCAAGGTGTTTGTCCTCCATGATTAACTGTATTCTAGCACAAATCTCATCCAAGTCCATGAGGGCTGATAGGCCTAGGTCTTTTTCACATGACTTACCATATGTTGGCAGATGATGACTTCCTCTTCAAAAATGGTCAATAAACTAGATAGCCCGTGGGGTATAGTGTGGTCGGTACCCCATGCTTGGATTTTTGTCTACTCTCTGGCCATAGGCGGATATCCCTTCCACCATCTTCTAGGCGTCATCCCTGATCTTGCGCCACCCGTCACGAACCCTTTGAAGATGTCGACTATAGTCAACATCCTTTTTGTGTTCTTCTTCCAGCTTTTAGTAAGAAGTAGTGGTCTTCTAGTTCTTAATAAACAAGTCCAACGCCTCATAGAAAAAGAGGTAGAACTCGCAGAAGCCTTCCCTCACGTGGTGTGTGGGAGATAGGCGTTTATGCTCGCCATTATAAACGAGATTAATGACATCCCCAAGATTTTCTGGATGTTCGATCAAGAGTGCGAATGTCAGAGCAAGCTTCGCGATCAATTTTCTCTAGAAGCTCAAGAAAGCACCCCTGAACGATGCAGTGTTGGAGGAGGAGAAAGAAGAGTTTGCCATGGCTGTTAAAGTTGGGAATGCTTTGGGGGCTTTCAACCAAAACCCTGAATGCTTAAACCTAGAACAAGTGAGATCTAAAAAAAAAAAAAAACCTAGAACAAGTGAGGAGTTTTACAAGCACTCACCACTGTTTATATAATGGAGGAAAGAAATTTCAAAAGACAAATTTGTTAATTTGACGGACTGAATATACAAGATTAGGCGGGTGTACTGTGCATAGAGGAGAAATGGAAACGTCGCAAGTAATGCATAGTTCTTATAGCAGGGTTATTATGGGAACAAAATGATATTGAGAAGCCGCCGGTCGATGGTAATATCAATTTACTATGTTACACGTGTCTCAAGATCTTTATTACGATGAAGAGTACTGAGACAAAGCATCGATCAGAGCGTCAGTACAACTTCCGAGATTAAGTTTCCGATATCATGAGATATGCCTTGGATATAGTGAAAGTTGTTTGCTGAAGATCATAAATGCAAAGATATTATAGCTATGGATAAGCAACAAATAGGTGTGTGCTAGAGATGACATCAGCAAGCAACATATCAAAGGAAACATCATGCGTCGGAGGTATGTACATTGACGATTATTCCATGGAAGAGAAAACATCAAATAAGGATAACGTGTAGCCTAGAAGATCACATAGAGTGTTGCCAGTGCCCCAAAATGAAGTTGTGGAACTTTAACTCCTGATCATAATTGGCTTCAAAGAGTTTGTCTTTTCGGGCAGGATCCTAGAAAGTTCCTGTGTCATCCACTCGCAAGTGGCTTCGAGCTCGGAGATCAATTGACATAGGTTGAGCAGAACATGTGATGAGATGTTGATGTTGCCACGATACGCATCAAGAAACTTGTAGGATTAGACCAATTCCTTCTCTTTGAGAAATAATGCCTTTTCTCGCTCCTTGACAGCCTTAATGTACTTCACATTTGCTTTATAAGCTTCTAGGACAGAGTTGAAGAAAGTAAAAAACTTGTTAATGGCAAATTTGAGGGCATGACATGGCAAGTTGGTCAAATATGAGAGCAAAGATTTGATCTCATGCTTGATCTCAAGAGTCTCGCCTATAGCCTTATACCCTTCCTACAAAGGTTGATCCATTTACTACGGCTGTCGCCATGGTCGATGGATGGGAGAGTCTTCTCTATTGGGGGATTGCTTGTCCCAAATGCATAAACACCACTGATGGATAGTATGCCCAAAGAATGAGTTCTATGAAGAGATTGTGACTCACTCATTGAATCATCAATGTTTTCATTGGGTGAAGGTCAACTCCTTACTGGTGTCGATGGTATATCCAAATGGTGAAGGTTTGTACCCTAAGCCTCGTGAAAGGATGTAACATTACTATCAGACACCAAGCAATTTTTGATATCACCAAGCCCGAGTTACATGGAAATTGAAGGCCTTATAATCTTCCCACCATTGATCAATGACTTTAAAATTATGTGGAACCCCAAACTAGTTAAAGAATTTGAACCTCTTGAAGATATGCTGGGTGATCTCATTATAACATACGACAGCAACCTTCTCTTTAGCCAAAGCAAGAGGAAAATTCATAAAATACATAAAAGGCATAGGCATACCTTAAGTCAGCCCAAATTGGTGAGTGCAATAGTGGAGATTGTATGCTTCAAAGCTTGAGGAAGGCTTCTCCCCAAAATGAAAATCCAGCATGAGGTCAGTAGGGATGAGAACGCTCATCCAAAATGTAGATATATCATGTTTGGCTGAGACAGGACTGCATGTGAAGTCGACACCAAACCTATAAAAAGTAAAGTTTTCCGAAGAAAGTAGGCTACTGAGGAAACACTGAGACTAAGAATCCTTCAGGAGTTGGTAGAAATGCATTATAAAATTTCCAAAGCCTAAATTTATTCTCAACCGGTGCCCTATGGGCCTCACTCCAATGAATTGGAGTAATTTTGCCTTTAGAGAATAATTGGGGAAAGTATGTGTGCAACCATTCATACATAATTCATAAAAGGCCAAATAATGGTGCATGATAAGTACTGAACAGTGAATATTGTGTGTCAATGAGGCCTTTGTACAATGCACCGAGCATTATACAGTCAAGACTCACGTCAATCCATTAGAAAAAGCATATGCTATGTCAATAAATTCCGGAGACACAATAGCAGTATGCAAATAGAAGATATAGTAGCAAAGCCAATATAATAGGAATACCACATGTTCTTGGGAGCAGATAGGTCCCATTGACCTGGCAAATTTATCCATAAACTCATCGAATAGTAAGTCAGTAAATGAAATGCCATAAAAGTCTGGACAAGTGTGTGGCCATTGACCATAAAAGTCTATGAGAGGGGACAGGCTAGTCAAGGAATAGATATCAAGCAAAATGACTATTACCAGACCAGTTGGCAAGAAGAAGCAATTGGTCGACACTGAGCAACTGCAACAAAGGCTCCCTATGAGTCCATACTCAATTGGGCAATTGCCATACAGCTGAAGGAGAGTGCCTCTCCAATTTTAGCTTCTTCCCATACATCCAACATCTCTTACTTCAATCTCTTCTACCATTTGAAGAAACGTTTGCCAAAGGAGGGATATAAGTTGAAATGAGAATTGGGTGACGACCAAGCATGCATGTGAATGTGTGATTGGTTGATGGGAATAATTTCTTTGTAATGACGAGAGAAGTGCTCGATGAAAGTGTATGGTGGAGGCGTCGATTTGAAGTGTGGACTTAGGGTAACACATTGAGTTCTAGGTGGTGATCCATGAATGAGAGGGAAAGTCACCCTTGAGCCTCACATAGTTGGAGACTCTTGAAGCGATGTATACAAATAGCAGCTTGGACACTGATTACGGAGGAGCAAGAATTGGCCATGATGGATAGCAATGTTGTGAGTACCAATATACCGTGGTCAAATATAAATAGGCCTAACTAAGTAACCATTCACCCTGTTTTAAGGAAGTTCGTGTGAACATGAGAGCGTGGAAATAGGAATCCACTTGATATGGGTGGCACGAATATCATGCAGAAGTGGAGAACTAAAAAGAAAAACTCACTTCATTTATTGGTTTGTTTCTTGAGGTACAAAAAAGATTTCACAGAATGCTGAAGACGGATTATTCTCGTATCAAGATTGCTTATCAGCAAAAGATGCTCATTCTTACGAATTTTATGCTACATTTCTCAATCTATCACTTGGAAATGTTCTTTCTTCTTCAAGTCTTGGAGCATCAACACTTGGAAATTCAACCTGGTTATGCTACATTTTTGTTTGTTGTCCAAGCTTGATCACCATTTTCTGTCGAACATCTTAGAGTGCTTTCATAAGGCGAGCTTCTTCCTCATTGAGCTCAGTTATCTCGTCCATGATGGTCTCTAGGGATTTGCTATATTCCAACACACTTTGGTTAAATTTGTCAGGCCAACATTAGGCTCTGTATTGCTGTCCTCAGAAAGAGTCAGCTTTTGCACTTCACGCATATAGTGACGATAAATGTCAAAAATGCTATGATACTCCTCAAATAACTGTTGAAATTTCTCTCTAAGCTCTCGAAGGAGGATAGCATTGGTTTTGTTTCCTTCATCACCAGGTTGACTTGCAAAGTTTCAAGTTGACAAAAGGTCCCTTGGTCAGGTAAAATCTTGCAAAGGTCCTGGTTATTTCAGAACAGCAAGCTAAAGGGCTACAATCCTCCAGATTATATTGCTTCTTCTTTGGTTGACATAAACCCATTGAGTAAGGGATAGGCATGGGAATGGCTTGAAAGAAGCCAAACTGCCTTGCACAGTAGTGAGGAGAATATACTTCGAACCCCAGGTAGAATTGGCCCTTTAAAGACAATCATAATGGAAGATCTACTTGGGATAGTACATGAACCCAGAAGTTTTGAAAGAGTTTAGACTACCAGGATCAAAAAGTTAGTAATGCTCCTCATTTTCTTAGAGAAAAAATCAATATCCCTATAAACAACTTCCAAGATGGCCATAAAATAATGAAGAAAAGGAGAGATGTCCGAAGGAACTTTCTTAGGCAGGTGATTCAAGAGTCGATAGCCTAGAGGAGGCTTCCCAAGTACTATGCCTAGCAGGGGGTAATGAGGAAGGTTACGGAAGCCCAGATCAAAAAGAAACTCAAGATATTGTGCCATCCATGCTTGTAAAATCCAAAAGGGACCGAAGATAGTGCCACTTTCTTCAGCAATCATTGACCAGTGAAGCATGGGCAAAACCTCTATACAGAGAAGCAAGAACCAATGGAGCAAGAGCAATGCATCTAGCATGCACAAGATTTGCAACTATCTGGAGATAATTCTTGTTAACTTTAAGTATGGGACTGAAGAATATATATCTCGACTGACAATATAGTAGAAAAGTGACACGTTCTCTTTCGTTGACAAGGCCAATCGCTCTACCAAACCATTCAAAGAACTTACTATATGCGAGAACCCCATCTGAGATGATAAAAGGAGTCTCAAGGGTGGGCAACTGCTCGACAGAATGACCAATTAGTTGAAAGCCTACTATGATATGCATGTTTAGAAGGAAGACGGTCATGGGTCCCCAAGGAAAAAGGAAATAGTTAGTTAAAGGAGACCGAAAACCTATGGTAGACCCTACCAATCTTCGATTTACATTGTAGGAAGACATGTTGATTGTAAGCATCTTCTCAATCCCTGCACCTATCCAAGCAAGTTGGGTTGGTTCATCATCCCTTAGTTGGAGATACCATTTATGAAAATCAGCTTTGAATGAAGGAAATTCGTGAAACTGAGGAAAAGCTGAGGACTAGATGTCCTAGAAAGAGCAATGTTTGAAGGCCAAAATCTCACGCTTGGTAGGGAAGCAAGCTTTGAGTGAAGGAGGGACATTGTTATGGTCAATAAGACTGGGACCTAGAAGAAAGCAGCCCGTCATTCCCTCAACAGCATAACAAACTAAAACAGCAATATTTGGTATGTTTCCCTGTTTGGAGAGTGAAAAAATTGTTGATGTGGCTTGTTGAATCATAGTCAGGGGTTTTCTTTGATGCCACGGTGGATGATGATATATGGGCAAAAGGAATCGCAAAGGAGGATTTTGAAATTAGGAAAAAAAATAAAGATGAAATGAATTGATGGAATCCCTGGGGAGATATTGGTAGAATACGACAGCTTGGGAAACAAGGAAAATAGTTACCTATGAAATTAGAGGAGACGTGTCGATATAATACAGGGAATGGAAATCCGTATCAGAAAAAAAGATGTCAGAAGTCAAAAAGAGATGATCACATTGGAAAATCGTGCGAACATGAGGTATTTATTTAAAACAAATAAATTCAAATTTATTTCTTTTAAAATGGGGCATATGTTGACACCCAAAATTACCCCCGATGTCACATGCTGGCTACAAGGGGAATAAAAGAACAAAATGCCTCGTGTTGTTCGTAAAAGCCAAAGATAACTAGCGTTTGTGAAGGTTACTTAAACTGAGTATCGACAGAATTCTAGACACAAATTCCAGAGTCGATGGCCAAGAAATTAATTGCCACATGTTAGGCCATGGGAATAATACATTAGATTTGAAGTTTAAGTGAAATTGGCATCGAAGCTCAAGTGAGAATAATTGATGCGTGAAATGTGCATAAAAATAGGGAGCCATTGTTTGCTTGATGGACAAGCCATGCGAGCATCGTTGACAAGTCAAGAAACAGTTGCTTATGGATAATGTTGTTAAGATGAAATAAAAAATGTGGAGAATTTGAAGAGTAGCACCCAAGGAGAAGCAATCAACTGATGGCTACCAATTCACCCTATGAATACCACAGCTTGTCCATTGAGGAACCCTCGACACAACACAACAACTATCTTTACTTTATCTTTACATTATTGTATTTTAGTTGTAGTTTTTAAGATTCTCATAATATATTAAATTTCGGCATGCATCTTTATCGTTGATTAAATTTTGATGTTGTCCCACAAGCTCATTGTCGTTGATTAAATTCCGACGTTGTGTTTCCTATCCGGGAGTATTTCTATTGATTAGATTCCAGCTTTAACCTAAAGCAAGCTGTGTCTTAAATTAAATTCTAACGTAGTTTGAATTCGAAGTATGGGCTACCTAGCTACTTGTGTCTAGGTTACATCATTGATTAGATCCTGGTGCAATCTGTGCTCAAGAGCTATTAGTCTTTGAGTCATTCGATTATCAATTGGCGGGGTTGTACATATAAGTTTTACCCTTGCATTTGACATCCTCTATCCAAGCTCAACGTAGAACTTGTGTCATGCCCCAATCCTTGAGCACATGCCCATCCCTCGGTGGTCGATTAAAAATTGCGACTTCCTAGAACTAGTCGCCGACCCTTTTTATTTTATTGCACATGCGGAAGCGAATAACAAATTCCAACCATCTTAGGATAGAAAAGCATAACAATAGATTCACAAACAAAACAAGCTTTTATAAACATACTAAGTCATGTACAAAAGTTTATAACCAAAAGACTTCAAAAGATCGACTCAAAAAGGAGCTGTCCTATCAAACCTACACCTCAGATCACCTCAGCTCGGCTCCAGGTCTCCCACTACAATCCTAAAAAGAATCGAGCCCACGACAGGGTGAGATATAAATCTTAGTGAGTTCATGCTCTAAACCCCGATTAGTAAGGAAATACACCAAAGGAAGGCCTAGCCACACTATCACACAATTAGAACATATGACTTACCTCGCCTTAGCTCCTTCCTGCATGTCAGCACATTTCATGTCACAACCATATGCATATAGCAATTTCACGCCTCAATTGGAATGTCTCAATCAATCACAAGGGTCCAAATTATAAGGCCAAACTGTTATGACACATTTCATACTATGCCACACAGTTTTGTCTCATAATCAAGTGCATCTCACTCAATCAATCATGCGTTCCAATTCATAATTACACTCCTCTAAGGCATGGCCCACTCCTAAGTTCGGCGGTCTACTAGCGTAGCCAGGCATCGTTTGTGACATCTTAGAATTTTAGTCCTATTTTCAATTGAATAAATCGGGCCTTTCCTCGACGCACCTATAGTGCTATTCTTAGAGTTGATCATCCTTGGGATAACTAGACTATCCGGGGAAGTCAATAAGGGATTTTAATGCAATAAGCTTGGGAATTCGACCAGGAATCGGCTACTCGACCACTCTCATCTGCAAAGATCATTTCAGCACAGTAAAGATCAATTAGAGATCAGAGATAGGTCGGTTTGACTGAGATATATGGCTAAACATGGGTGATTCCACTAAATTACAAAATTCTCATCAATTGGCACTAAATTGATTTTTCTGTCGTTTTGGTACCTTGTGTCCGTATTTGAAACTTCGAGATTTTCACAACCACCGAGAATCGCCAATGTGTTGAAGAGGTTCATTGTGGCTTGAAGAAAATCGACCACGGGTCATTTACACTAAATATTTCTAGAAACTACATAGTAGCTTAGGTCACGTTAAAATAGCACCAGATTGAAATTGACTGCGAATTGAAATCAATTTCAAAAATTAAAAGTTCTATAATGTCACAAGTCATTTTAGGAACGTTGACTCAATTTTCGAAGATTTTTCTGCAAATCAAGATTTTTGGCAAAATGTCGGGATAGGGCCGTTTTCGACCAGGAAATTCAGAAGACCGTTTTTTATTGCGAAATTGGGATGCAAGTAGGTTCTATTAGTGAGGAAAAATGCCAATTTGATTGAGGATATGATGGTTGAATTATTTAGGGATGAATTAAATTGATTCAAGTAGGATTTTGGTTTAATTTGGGGAAAATCAAATCAAAATTCGTAGCCCCCTTGGACACCACTTTTGGACCATCACCAAAGCTTCTAAGGCAAGCTAAGGGGCTGGGAATTGGTTAAGCAAACCAGCTGGCTTGGTGGACCTCACCAATGGGACAAGAAGATAGAGAGAAGACCAAGGTGGCCCCCTCTAAGCAAGTTTGGTCTCCTTCTTCCCTATCCAGTTGAGCCTCCCTCCATTCTAGCAAGCTTAAGCTTTCCAAAACCTAGAAAAACCGAACCAGCAGCCGCTCCTTGCTTGTCCGAGCCCGGCAAGTCGCCTAGAGCCACCATGTTGCCATCGCTGCCACCGTGGGTCCTCTGTACAAGCTATGGCTGTCCCGTGCATCCCTGACCATCGTTCTGCCCAGGCACGACCCCTAGGCCATCTCCCAAACCATTCGAATCTCCCCCGCCATTGCTAGAGCCGCCTAGTTGCTCGCTGACCTAAGCCAAGCCCCGTTACAGCCTTCGTCAGTCCTCCTTGGCTGTCTCTAGCCCAACCGGCCGCTGTCCAGCCATCTTCGGCCCACCAAACAGAATCAAAGCCCGTGGGTCTCCCTTGCACTATTTGGCCTGTTTTGGTGCCCTTCTGGGCCTCGCTTGGTGCACCCGCTTTAGGATTTGTGGACCATGTCCTCCTCGCCGTCGTTGTGGTTCAATTGGTTCATTAATCAAGTGAGTTTGCTCACTAATCCTCGCTTAGGGAGCTAATGAGCTCAAGAGTTTATTAGTTTAAGTTAAGCTTGGATTATGTGGTGAGTGAGAATGGATTAGTGAATTAATCGTTAATACATGTTACGTGGTTAGAGTAGTGTAATTAACAACTAGATAAGTTGTAGTATTTATCTAGTGAGGTTTGGAAATTTTCTGAACCCGTCTCAATATTTATTTAGGCTTTTATGGCCTAAGTGTGCTTTATTGGTATTTAATAATTAATTTTTGTAATTATTTATTTAATTAATTATTTTTTGAAAATTAAACTAGAATAGCCGGTGATCGGAATTTTGTACTAATTGCAATGATGTGGTTGATTTATTTATTTGACTATTATTTGGTGCAATTTGAGTGTTGATTGCAATTTTGAGGTATTTATCCCAAAATTTTATATTTTCAGTATTTAATTAGATAATACCAAGCATGGGTTTACATCGCCAAAAATGCATTCGTGGACTATTGAAATTAGTGGGATTTTAAAAAGGATGAATATTGTATTTTGACTAAGGCCGACTGTGTACCCATACGCGATTATTTTTATTGGGAATGATAAAAATGGTGGCATTCTCAAATAGTGAGAACAATATACTATATCAGCTTACGGGCTTTGATATGTCAGTTTAGCGCGAGCAGTATACTTTATCAGCTTAGAGTGAGCATCATGAGTATACTATATCAGCCCGATGGCTTGATATGTCAGCTTAGTGAGAACAATATACCGGTGTATTATATCAGAATACAGGCTTGGATATATTAGCTTAGCGAGAGCAATACACCTTAGCAACTTCTGGTAAGCATTATTAGTATACTATATCAGCCTGATGGCTTTATATGTCATCTTAACGAGAGCAGTATACTATTTATCAACTTAGTGCAAGTTATACTATCTATTTTCAGCATAGTGTAAGTAGTCCTTGACATGATCAGACTTTATAGATAATATTGAATGAATTGATTGGGAAATTGTCTTAATGACATGGAATCGACAAGGTCGATTGATCGATGGTTCGATCTGATGTGATGATTTGATTTGTTGGTGTGATTCGATGAATTGCAAATTGTATTGGCTTACAAAAGGGAACTGAGGCAAAGATAAGTTCTCTAACTCGTGTTTGTGCTTAGGCAGCCCTTGTGGCGTATTTCCTTCTTAATCGGGACTTAGGGGATGAACTTGCTGAGACGTCGTCTCACCCCATTGTGGGATAACATTTTCAAGTTCTTAAATGGCAGCCCCTTCTGAATGTTTTGGTCGACCAAAGAAGGTCACTGAGTAAAAGAATTTTATCCCGCTGCATAGGAACCCAAAAGGGTGGGTCTATGAGTTGGTGAAGACCATGGTCTGGGTTGATGAGGCCTTACCCCATAAGGGACCCCATGAATATAGATCATGTTATCATCAAGAGACAAATGAGAATAGAGAGGGTCCCATATCTGAGTCTGAGATTCCTTTGTATATGCTGGAGATTGCCTTTGGTGAGGGCACAGTTGACCCTCCAAGTGGATCAGTGGTGGATCCGTATTTGTCGGACCCAGGGACCTTGGAGTATTCAGAAGAAGATTTGAATGCCTGAAGATTTGTAGCATCTACCCCCTTGTTCTGCAGACTTTGTATATAGTCAATTATTATTGTATATGACATAGTTTGATATGTGTATACAAGTGTGTTTGGTTTTCAAGAAAAAAATCGTGGCCCAGCTTTTCTATCACATTTTGTTGTTGTCTGAGAATTTATTTATTCGCTTCCACATGCGCATTAAAATGAATAGGTCAGCGACGAGTCCTTGGACGTCGCTATTTAATCATTCGCTGCCAAGGGATGGGCACGTGCTCAGAGGATTGGGACATGCCATCGTCTCACCCCATTGAGCACGGCTACATCTCTCAAAAACGGCATTCCATAAAAGAGCATCGGTCCAGAATCTACTGCGACATCCCATATAGGGGCACGTCTAACTCAACAGCTTGGGATGGGTTCTCTTAACCAACACATGACCATTCAATCTCGACTCAGGATACCGTGCATTGCACTCAAATGCCTCAATTAAAATGATGATCATGGCCTACTTTCTTCGTATTAAA
Organism: Eucalyptus lansdowneana; assembly: GCA_017140395.1. Taxonomy (NCBI): domain Eukaryota; kingdom Viridiplantae; phylum Streptophyta; class Magnoliopsida; order Myrtales; family Myrtaceae; genus Eucalyptus; species Eucalyptus lansdowneana. The sequence continues at coordinate 60,067,387 of CM029487.1, forward strand.
AATACTCGGTGAAAATAGTTGTGTGTGGGTACACAGTTAGATTGAACTCGAAAAATTGATATCCTCCAATTTAAAATCCCACTATTTTATATAGTATATAAAACTATTTTCAGTGTTAAAACCCAACACCCAAGATTTTATGAATAAATATCAAAATTCACAAATTTTGGAATAAGTGACCAAAATTCCAATCGCACTCAATTTGTACAAATTGACACCCAATTGCATAAACTGAATACCCCATTGCAATTAGCACAAAATTCCGGCCATCGACTATCCGTGGTCTAATTTCTGAAAAATAGTAAATAATTAAGTAAATTACAAAATAATTAAATAAATGTAATTAAATAAATAAATTACGATTAATTAAATTGAGCTACTTAATTAACCTAACCATACAAACACCTAATCAATTAGGTCAACCTTAGCCTCCTTCATATAATCAAAACTCCAAACCCCCCCTTTTTTTTTCTAAAAATAACTAGGCACCCCTTTTTTTTTTTTGTTCAAACTCTCCGAAATAAATTCATACGGGGTCCCGTATTTGAAATTAAACCACCAAACTTTGCACGCACCTCATACAAAACCTCATCGTTTTATTGAGCACATAAAACTTGGCATCCAAACCCGACACCATATTTCTTTTCTAATTTCTTTTCCAACCACCCTCTTTTGAAAACAAACCTTAGTAACCCATCTTTTTTTTTTTTTTTGTTCCAAACGTTTAGAAATAAATTCATAAGTACTCACGTACTCAAAATTAATCTGTCAAAATTTGCACGCACCTAGTTTAAAACCTTATCGTTTTATTGGGCAAATAAGTTTTGGTGTCCGGACCTGACACTTCATTTATTTTTCATTTAATAGTCCAAAAGGCCATGGTTTGCAATAACAATAGACAACCAACAAAGAGCAATCCACCTCATGATCTCACACACAAATTCTCAGCATACCACAAGTCGACCACATCACTAAATACACCTTATTTAGCAAGCACAACATCAAGATCAACCACAAAACCATAACCGGTCATAATTGGCAGAAACTGGGCCACTCGCGCGTCTCCATGTTTAAATCCAGAAACCTAATCAAATAAGCTCAGAAAATTCTCAAATTTGAATATGTTATAAAAGACACCAAAAAGTACATTTTTCATGCAGACACCTTAGCCCAGATCCTTGTGGATTAAGAGCAGTAAATCGCTAAATTCAGTACAAAAACTGTGTTCGTTTCCAGAAAGTCTATTTTCCGAAATCAGTTTGATTCGAGACCCAAAAATTGTTTGTTCAATCTGAAATATGAGTATGTTAAACTACAAGATGTGAAAAACAACTTTTGTGAAGAAACTATTTTGAAATTTGAACCCTAAAAGTTAATAAAAACCCCTAGAATTCCAAGAGGTCATAGATTCCAGCATAGTTCGAGATTCTGTTTTGAAATGACGAAGCTAAAATTTCATTTTTTTTTTAAATCTCTAAAAATCTTGAGTAAAATGTATGTCATATCTGAAGATGTCTAAATCATTTTTCATGAAGAAATCGACCTTAAAAGCATAACACATGTTTCCCAACAAAAATGGCAAATGGTGAGGGTCTAGTGAACTTATCCGAATTTCAGCTAATCCAACTCACTTAGCACTAATCATTCTTAGCACTAATCTAACCATGCGAATTAACACTAATATAATCCCCTAATATCTAATTAAGCTACTAATCCACCACTAAGCATAAATAGCACCCTAATTAGAGTTTAGAACATAAACTCATTGGTTTAGCGCAAAAACTAGTTCACAGCAATGGCAGCGCAACGGCGGTGAGATCCCATAACTACCGAGGCTCCAACACAGGCTTGACCAAGGCTGAAAAGCCCCACAAGGCCCACGGTTTGGATGGACATTTTGTGGAAGGACTGGCCTTGGCTTCGGCTTGGGTTGGTCGGTGATGGACACGGCTCGGCTGAGGTGCTGGACACGGGCCGAGGTTGGCGAGTGGTGCTACTAGTTGGGACGTGGTTGCTGGACGTGAAGTTGCTGCAGACGATGGTCTGAAGATGGAGGGCTGTTCTGGCAGCGAGTGAGAAAGCCACGAAGAAGATGCCACCGATGTGAAGGGCGTCGGTGGTTAGTGAAAGTGGGAAGCAGCTGGTGGTAGCAACAAAAATGAAAGAAAAAGGAGAAGAGAAGAGGTGAGACAGAGAGGAAATACGTAGGGGGGAGGTTGCTGGGGAAAAAAGAAAAGAAGAGAGAAATAAGGAGAAGAAGAAGCAAACGAGAAGTCGATCGAAGGGTTTGGGTGCACAAAAGAAAGAGAGGAGAGAGAGAGAGAGAGGGGAAGAGAGAAAGTCAAGCTAAGCCAAGACTTTAAGGAAAAAAATCTCCATCTTCATCATCACCTATACCCCAAAAGTCTTCAAGCTTTATCCCTTTGTCTCCCAAAATATTTTCTTACCTTTAATTTCCCAAAAATAAGCTTAGTTAAGGTCGAAAAATCCAACTTGATCTACCCATCCGAATTTCACTTATTTTTCTGAAAACTGATTTTTCCGTAAAATTCTGAACTTGTCAAAAATTTTTCGAAAGATAAGATGACATCCTAAAAATAAATCATGACACGCTCGAACGTCCGAATCCCGAAACCAAATTGAATTTTGTGGTTAAAATTGACCGAATGCGATTTTAGTACAATCTAACCTATCGGGTAGCTTTTAGGGATTTTAGCGCGTTTGACTCATAGTCGATGATTTCGATCCACATTTGTGCATCTCCGACTCGTAGTCAACTCTCGATTGTCGTAAAAATCGCAAGGTTTCAATTACGTGTCCCGAGTGCATTATCAATAGAAAATTGAGATATAGCCGTTTGACGCAAATATCACAATCATGTAGAGCCACCCACTATTCGACTACGTGTTTCCGTCGAATCGACTTATATCTGATCTCAACTCGATTATACGGTGTCGTATTGACCCTTGCCGATTATTACTGTCAAGCAGTTGATTTCCAAAGCACAGCGTTTCGTGAAAAATGACCATAGGTTCATTGACGAAATGCCCATTTCATATATTTGGGACGGGGTCAAAATTCAAAATGTCGCAACTTGAGTCTCCTATAAAAAATAAAAAATAAAAATAAAAAAAAACCAAAGCGTAGCATTTCGTGAAATTTTTTTCACGGGAATCAAAACCGGTGAAACACTTTTCTTATCTGATCAATGTTTATTACTCTATAACTTTACTAAATACAACCACTAAATTGAACTTATTTCAAGTTATTAATTTGTCTTTACAAATACATTTCAAACTATTTACTTCAAGTAATTTTACAATGTTTTCAGTTAACTCGAGAGTGATCAGCTCCGAGAAAAGTGACCATAGGCACATTGACGAAATGTCCATTTCATATATTCGGGACGGGGTCAAAATTCAAAATGTCACAACTTGAGTCTCCTATAAAAAAAAAAAAAAAAAAAAAAAAAACCAAAGCGCAGCGTTTCATGAAAAAAATTTTCACGGGAATCAAAACCGATGAAACACTTTTCTTATCTGATCAGTGTTTATTACTCTATAACTTTACTAAATACAGCCACTAAATTGAACTTATTTCAAGTTATTGATTTCTCTTTACAAATACATTTCAAACTATTTACTTCAAGTAATTTTACAATTCTTTTTTTTTGTAATTCGTAAAAGTAAGCAATATATAGGGGAAAGGCCAAACTGTACACGCGAAACAGCTTCAAAAACTTGCACTCAAGATGAATAGGCTCATTATGAGTGAAAGGAAGCCAAGAGAAAAAGCCAAGCGGCTACAACAAGAACACAAAAGAACAAGAGAACACCAGACGGCAAAAACAACTGCCAGTCAGAAGCAACCAACAAACGATTGGTAGCTTATACAGACGGTTGGAGATCTCTCGAAGAGAAGATAATGGGGTTAACATCCCAAGAGTGTTGCAGCCTTTTATTTCTAATATTGTCCTCCACATTTCTGAAGGTGACAACCTTGTTTTTGATGACTCTGAGAAGATGCTTCTTCTTGGCCGGAACGGAAAGTGGCTCCCCCCTAAAGAGTATATTGTTCCTGCTCTTCCAAATGTTATGGCAAAGCGCACCAAAAGAAAAGTGAGCAACACACTTAGAAAACTCCTTGCCCGAGAGCAAGGTAATGGCCCAATGGAGATTCTCCCCCCAAGACTTGTTACGCAAGGGAAGATTACATCTGACCACCCAAAAGAAAGCAATACTAGACGTAATGTGATGACCAAAAAAGAGATGATCTATAGAGTCAGGCACATCATTGCAAAAGGGGTAGGAAGCAGCATCAATCCTACCATAAGACATAATGAGAGATTGTGTAGGAAGCCTACACTTGGTGATGAGCTAAAGGTTAAGTTGGTATCGGGGCAGGATGGCATTGCTCTAGATGAAAGGATGCCAATTGACTCGGGCTTTCTTCCGCCTTATGGCCTCCCAAGCCGAGGTGACCAAGAACACGCTCGACGAGTCCTCCCTCCAACAAAAACAATCCTAGCTTCAAGACAGGGAGGGAAGTGGTGAATCCCAAGACTTAATCACCAACCTGATAGCTTGGCCCTCATCAGAAAATAGGTCAGTCACCAAACCCTACCTAGAGAGACCGGAGCTATAGATTAGTGAATCTGAGAAATATAAGTTCAAAGGACCCCTAGGGTGCCAATTGTCAAACTAGAGTGACACTGATAGGCCATCCCCTATCCTCCAAAAGAAACTAAGCCGGATTTCCGTCCTGAGTTGTAGAATCTTATTCCATGCCTAAGAACAATAAGTCAGCTTCTTTACAACCCATAAATTCCTCCTCTTTAAGAAGGTTGAGTGGATTCACTTGATCATAAGGACTCCTTATCTGAAAAGAAAGTTCCAGATATGTTTGAGCATGGCCACCTTATTGCACTCGTGCAGTCTTTGGATACCAAGACCTCCCTCCGCTTTAGCGAGGCACACATCATCCCAGGCAACCTTGGCACCCCCTTTGCCCAACTCTGGGCCTCTCCAAAGGAATTGTCTGAGAATACACTCAATCTAATCTAGCACTACCGCAAGAAGAATAAAGACACTCACTTAATAGGCCTAAAAGGCATGAAGAACTGACCTGATCAGTTGAATATGGTCGGCAAAAGAAAGAAACCAATGAGTCCAGGATTGCACCCTCGATGTGATGTGTCCAACAAAAGCAGCACAATCCACCTTCCCTAGCCTCGATGTAATAATTGGAACTCCCAGGTAGCGGACTGGTAAGTTTCCTTCTAGGAATCCAAGCTTCAGTAGGATTTAATTCCTTAAGGACGGTGAGCCTCTTGACAGGAACACCTCACTTTTCCTGGGATTCGGTAGTAGGCCACTCCAAGAAGAAAACATTTGGAGTCCTTCCTTGAGGAGTGTCACAGACGGCAAGTGTCCTTCACTAAAAGAGGAAAGCGTCATCTGTAAAGAACAAATGCGAGAGGTTAGTAGACCTGCATCTCCCAAAGAATCTAAAATCCTGGTGGAGTGAGCACCTCCTGAGTATCCTTGAGAGCACCTCCATAACCAAAGTGAATAAATAGGGAGATATGGGATCTCCCTGAGCCTCCCAAACTTGCTTCACAATTGCCTCAAAGTCTAGGTGCTTCATCCAGAAATCAAAAAACTTGAATGGTCTCCTTCGAAACACCGAGTTCTCCACCTTGACCATCATAGGAGAGTGGTCGGAGATCCTAGAAGCGAGGAAGGAAGCCTTCGAGAAAGAGAAAACTTGGCTTCAACAGGGGTTTACTAGGACTTAATCAATCTTCCTCACCGTGCGAGAAGGACCAGAAGAAGTAGACCACATGTACCCAAACCCCACATACCTAAGGTCCTCCAGTTCCACCTAATCTAGACACTGCCCGAACTCGTCAAAGCATGACAACCATAAGTCCGAACCACCTAACCTGTCCGAGGGGTTCTTAATAGCGTTGAAGTCTCCCATAACAAGTCAAGGCATATTCTGTAGAGTAGAACTCCTAAGCACAAGGTCGTCCTAGAGAGGTCTCTGGGAAGTGAAGGAGTGCTCAGCATAAACAATTGAAACACAACAAATAGCTCCCAAATCCAAACACCTAAGATTCTCATGAATCGCCTGGTCCAAAAACGAGAAAGGTTTAAAGGAAACAGTGGAAGGATCCCAACCAACCTAGATCCTTCCTCGATGGGAGTGCTCATAGTTAGCCAACCAACACCAATTCATCATCAAATTCCCAGAAATAGCACTAAACAAATTGTGGGGAACTTTCATCTCAACTAAACCGATCAAAGCCAACCGATTCAACAAAACAAGATTCCGAATCTCTGCTTGTCTCAGAGGGGCAACAAGGCCCCTAATATTCTAGCATCCTATGTATATATACACAAACAAAAAAGAAGGGAAGAAGGAGGGTTACTTCCTTTTGAGGGAGCTGCGCTGAGTGGAAGGTGGAGCAACATGGGCCATCGAAAGGGGAGGGTTTAGAGCCAGAGTGAGCAGCTTGTCCTGCATAGTCTCAACCCTCCTATCTGCAACAGATGCCTTCGGAGAGGGGCACGGGGAAAGCAGATCATCATCCAAAGAGGATACCAGATTGTCAGAGCCCCCTAACTCCTCTCCCGGGCTAGGCAACTCAGGAGCTAAGGCCTCCGAAGGGCTGGCAATCTCATTCGTAGAAACAGGGGTGGCTTTAACCTGCTTCGAATTAATCTTGGGACCTCTAAGAGCTCTGCGAGAAAAGGTAGAAGGCAGCCCCTTCTCCACTACTGCAACCTTAAGCTTCAGAGACTACCCCTCATTGCTAGAACTAGCCTGGAAGGTTGAGCTAATATTTACTAGGGGAGGAGGCTTCTTTTTTTTGCCCTTAACCTGCTTCTACGCTTGCTCCAGTACCACAGGGCCTACCGAAACAAGGGTGGGGGGCTAGACAGGGACCGAAGAAGCATGGGCAGTGTGAGTTTGCATCGGTGATGCCATCGGACAGGTGGACTTGGGGGAGACTTCACACTTGTGGCCAAACACACCACACTTGAGGCACTCCATAGGCCTCCATTCGTATTCAACGACAATCGAATGTGAAACTCCATCCACATTCACTTCAACCACTGAAACTCTCGGCCGTTTTGCGTGGATCTCAACGCATACTTTGGCAAAAGAAATCATCCTCATACCCTCCGTACGTTGGTCCACATAAAGTGGCTTACCAACGGAACTAGCTATGGCACAAATTGCCGGCACAGACCAAAGGTCAAGAGGAAGATTCTTGAGCCTAATCCACACTAGGACAATAGATTACCTATCTTTTTTTAGTTGCAGTAGAGGCTTCCATTGCTACAAAATAAGGGAACCCTTGCTACTATGAGAGGCCCCTCTTCCAATATCTTCCTATGGAACAAGGGACATAAAAAAAGAAGAACCCCTGGTTGTCAGCTAGCACATCCACCAGCTTAGAGCCCCAAGTATTCTTCAATGCTTGCTCGATGAGCTAAAAGGGAAGCCTTTTTCCTATGAAGTAACCAACAAAGTATTTATTCCACTTAGGGTCCGTAGCTTGCAACACCTCGCTAGATAAGTTAACAACCGGCATATTGTCCATAAGGAAGGAGGGACAAAGGACAACTCATATCCCTTCGCTGCAAGACGAGCCACATTGGCCCAAGACCATGCTTGGGGAGGCCTTGAGGTGCTGGGCAGCTTGCTTAAGTCTTAGAGACGCTTGGAGGGGGCACGTGCATGACTACGGCCCCTAGACCATCCTTCATGGGGAGGCATAGACCGCGGTCTAGACTTAATTCCGTCATCGATCGAAGAAGACCCCACAATGGGAAGAGAGGTCTGAACTGGCTTCCTAGCAAGTTGGCCTAGTTCATTACGAGAAGGAAGGCTAAGCCTTTTACCACTAACATCACCTAGGTGGGGCTCAATTAAGAGGCCACTCCTCTCGGCCGAAGAAGATGCCCTAGCAGACGAACCCTCCAACAACCCAACAAACCTCTTTACAGTACAGATGACTCAGGAAGAGAATCCATACCGGGGCAAAGGCTGCAACAGGAAGAGGAGGGGTGTTAAGGGGCCAACACAACCACCACAAGGCTCTTCGTCCAGCTCCGAAACCAACTCAAGCAGAACCAGTGCAGAGGCCAGCAGCAAATCGGGTGAGAAATAGGGCAGCTTCGTCCTCCACTTGGGGGGCAAACCGGACCAAACCGCTCAGAGGGAAGATGGAGGGAAGCCAGAAGAAGAAACCCTTCAAAAAATGGAACAAACCAGCAGCTGCAGCATTGGGACAAGCTGAAGAGTAGTCGAGATGAACAGTGAGAAAATCGTCCTCTAGAGAGAAGATGATGAACAATATATCGAGAATGCTGGGCCCCCCTTAATTTTGCAATGTTTTATACCAAACAAAGTAAATTTTTCCTTTGATTGGAACTAAAAAAATTTATTTACTATGGCTAAATATCTTCTTATCTATAGTGTTTGCACGGATCTCCTATATATGTAGTCTTTCTCCATTTAATATATTAAATTTTTCGTATGGACATTCGAATGTGATATGAGAGATAATTTAGACCCAGTTTGTTTCATATATGTAGCTCTCTATAATCAATTTCACCTAATTTTAGGATTAGTTTTGCACACTTAAAAAGATATTATAGTGGCCAACAAAAGAAAATCATAATTAAGTTACTCCTTCAACAAGTTCATGATTACGGAATGCCACATGTGAAAAATGTTAACTTTAACCCTGCTATGATATTGAGATGACAAAACAAAAAATCAAAACACATAATGTTGATTCAGTTTTTGTAAGTCTAAAGTCCAAGTCTAGGTCGAAATATGTGAGGACTATTGAGGTTCATTTTTTTTTTTAAAACTATAGCGATCTTCACAATAATAATGATATAAAATATAATTTTTAATCTTCAAGGATTTGATTGTGTATGTGAGAAATGGATTTATGAGACAAATCCTGTATTTAGTTGCACACTTAAAAAGATATTATAGTGGCCAACAAAAGAAAATCATAATTAAGTTACTCATTCAACAAGTTCATGATTACGGAATGCCACATGTGAAAAATGTTAACTTTAACCCTGCTATGATATTGAGATGACAAAACAAAAAATCAAAACACATAATGTTGATTCAGTTTTTGTAAGTCTAAAGTCCAAGTCTAGGTCGAAATATGCAAGGACTATTGAGGTTCATTTTTTTTAAAACTATAGCGATCTTCACAATAATAATGATATAAAATATAATTTTTAATCTTCAAGGATTTGATTGTGTATGTGAGAAATGGATTTATGAGACAAATCCTGTATTTAGTTGCATACTTTCCAATAAGAATAACTCTAAGGGGTCATGCTCATGATCGACCCATTGATGAAGTCTTATTGCATGTAATTGAGACAATTTGCATGCATTCATAGGGTTTTAGTCAAGTAAAGATTCGCATCCATTGTTACAATTTATTTTTACTATATACTTAATTTTACTAATTATGAAAATTCCGCTATAAGTATGCCAATTTAAATTGAAACTTATCAATTTGTTGGTTTAGGGAAAAATTCTTTAAGCTAAAAAAAGGGTAAAATAATATCTTGTTAATCATCTAATGGACTAACTAGATGTACGGAATAAAGAAGTGCCGTGAACAAGTGGGTTAAAGGAGAACACCTAAAAACAAAAAGCTACAGTGCAAATCCAATAGAATTGCCTAGCCTCATAAACATACGGGAATGCTTAAACCGTACCGAATCTCGACTTTATATCACCATAACTCGTAATACCGTAAATCAATTTTACCGATGTATCATAATAGTATTGTACTTTAATTATGACGGTATGTTGTAATATTATATGGTACATTTGAAGTAGCATTAGAAGTAACTCTAACTTATGAGTGTGTTATTGAATGAGAATGATGGTTGAAAAATAATGAACTTTTTCCATTTTTTATGCCAATCGAGAAAAAGAAGAGAGAGAGATAGTGTTTTTCAATTTACGGCACAGATCAACTTATGTGAACCAAAATCGAGTTTATGTCAAACTTAAAAATAAGAGGTCGATTAATAAAAAAGAAAAAAAAACCGTGAATGTGCCGTACATTCGGCCTCTTCTTAATCACCGCCCCTCCCAAAACAAATCGCCGCCATCGATCATATCCAACGACCCATCTCTGTCTTTGGGCCCCACTGCATAGTGCATATCCCCATCCATTCTAGGGGTGTGCAACTAAACCAAGCATATCTAGGAACCGGACCGGCCCAACTAGAAAATAGGGTGGGAAATCGGTTTCCGTTGAAATTGGTCCGGGAACCGGTGTTATGAAATCACACGTTGATTCTAGGAAAATAACGCTCACAAACAATTCACCAGACAAAATATAATAATAAAAAAACATAATCAGAAGAACATTCTAGAAAATTTGTTAACGAAGTTCACTCAAACCTAGGCTACGTCTCCATATAGAGGCACTCTGCGAATCCACTAGATTTCGAAAAAAGTTGGAATACAATGATGATATTCTCTCAAGATCAGGGCACAAAGAGATTGAGAACTCTCATAAAGAAAAAACTCACTTTTTTCTTCTCTCTTTTTCTTGCCTCTCTATTTTCTTTTTCAGCGCCTTTTACGGCTAGTGTCTTGCCATCACTAATATAAAGATGTAGCTTTTAACTTAAAAGAAAATCTAATAGAAAAGACAAAAAAGACCCTAAAAATATTTGGCTTCATCTATAACAATCTCCCACTTGAAGACAAATATACTCCAGCACCAAGCAACTTTGCATCAATCTTCTTCAAAAACTAGTAGTTTAAAAACTTGTGCTTCTGGAATACTCCTCATCAATCAACATGGAGTAATACCAATAGTAGTAGTATAGAAAATATGCTTCTCTCTATCTACTACCGTGGTCAACATGTCAACTGGATTCTTCAAGCAATCAATCTTCTGTAACTTTAACTCATTATCTCTCAATGCTGATCAGATAAAGTGATAACACTTTTTGATATGTCTAGTCTTTGAGTGATAAGTTGCATTCTTTACTAAGTGCACTACATTTTGACTATCACTCCATAATATACTGACTGGCTGTTTTCGATGTAGCTCCTCCATGTAATCTTGTAACCATATGATTTCCTTGGAGGCTTATGTGATCATCACATATTCTGTCTATGTCGTCGATAAAGCCATTACTTTTTGTAGTTGAGATACCCAACTCACTGCTATACCTATAACTGTAAAGACATATCCAGTGGTACTCTTACCACTATCTTGATCACTCGAATGATCTGCATCTACATAACCCTACAACTCTAGAGATGTACCACCATAACACAATGAGTAATTGGAAGTACCTGCTAGATATTTCAATATCTATTTTACTACATTCCAATACTCTCTATCTGGGTTCTATATATATTGACTCACAACTCCCACTGCCTGTGCAATGTCTAGTCTCGTGCTCATCATGGCATACATCAAACTCCCCACTACTGATGCATATGGAACTACCACCATCTCATCTTTCAAAGCCTGAGTGCTCGGATACATATCCTTAGAAAGTTTGAAGTGACTCACTAGAGGAGTTGCAACCGGTTTTACCTTGTCCATGTTAAATCTTTTTAACACCTTGTTTACATAGCCTTCCTGCGATAACCACAATTTCTTATTTTTCCTCCCTAATGATTTTCATGCCTAAATTATTATTGGCCTCTCCCAAATATTTCATAACAAATTGTGATGATAACATCTTCTTCACTTCTACGATTCTCTTCATATTAGAACTAGCCACCATCATGTCATCCACATATAAAGAATAATACACAATGTCACCATCATCATACTTGTGAAAATAAACATAGTGATCGACTCACAATGTGCAAATCATTTTTTCTTTCATGAAACCAACAAATTTTAGGTACCATTGCCGCGGAACTTATTTCAATCCATACAAGCTTTTATTCAAGCAACATACCATATGCCCCTTACCTTTGACTTCAAAACCTTAGATTGTGCCATGTATAATTCTTCATCTAAGTGACCGTGTAAAAACACTATTTTTACGTCTAACTACTCAAGATGAAGATCCTCCACTGCAACTATACTCAGCAGAACTCTAATTGATGTTATTTTCACTACAGGTGAAAATATCTCGAATTAGTTGATCCCTTCTTTTTTAGAAAAGCACTTGACTACAAGTCTCGCCTTGTATCTAATACTACAATCTGTTTCATTCTTAATCTTACACACCCATTTGTTTAATAAAGCTTTTTTACCTGTAGGCAACTTGGTCAACTCCCAAGTTTTGTTATAAAGTAACAAGCTCATCTCGTCTTTCATAGTACACTCCCATTGCAAGTGAGACGTGTCTACCTTTGCCTCATCATAAGTCTCTGATTCCCCTGAATCTGTATATAAGACATGTCTCAAAATAGTATTAGCTGATGGATAAAAAATTACATTTGGCTTTCTCACACATGTAGACCTCCTCAATACAGGTACTTCAGGGTCGTTAGTTTGCTATGAATCACTGCATTCCTCTTGAACTACCTCTTCACCGATAATAGGCTCATCTTGAACCTCTCTTTCAAGTTCATTTTGATTTACTGGAAACATCTTTACCGGCATTGTGTCTAATTCAACATATTCCGGTTCTACTACCTTCCCATGCTCGTCTGTCGACGATCATTGTACATCTTTTCTTCATAGAATACCACATTCCAACGGCGGATGACTTTGTTATTCTCATAATCTCGAAGCCTATAGCCATACTCGTCACCACCGTATCCGATAAAGATGTACTTCTGGGTATTAGCATCAAACTTTTTCCTATCCTCTTTGTCAATCAAAGCATATGCAATATAACCAAACACCTTTAGATGTGAATAATTAATCTTTTTACCTGACCACCGTTTTTGTGGTATTTCTCTATCTAACACACTAAATGGACTTCTGTTGATAAGATAAACAGCTGCATCAACTGTGGCAACCCATAAGTGTAGCGGGACACCCGTGTGTAGCCTCATGCATCTCGCACGTTCTAGAATAATAATCATAGTCATCCTTTCAGCTACACCGTTCTTTTGAGGAGTTGTAGAAACAGTCTTTAACCCGTGTATACCTTTTCGACCCAAATATTCTGCAAGTTCTATACTCGTGTATTCACCACCATTATCAGACTTCAGAGTTTAATCTAATAACCTGTCTCTTTTTCTACCATGGTTCTCCACATTATGAACATCTAGAATACTTCTGATGTTTCCCTAAGAGTATAGACCCAAGTCTTCCTGGTCTCATCATCAATGAATGTGACAAAATATCTCTTATCGCCATAATAGAGTTCCTGAGCAGGTCCCCATACATCAGTATGAACCAAGTCTAGCTTCTGGCCTTTATTTTGTCACCCATTCAATTGAAAACTAACAACTTTCTGTTTTCCATAAATGCAACTCTCACAAAAATCTAACTCAACTTTTTGCAAACCCAGAAGTAATTTCATTGAGTGTAATTACTTTACACTTTTTTTCACTAAGATGTCACAAACGAAAATGCAAAAGAGTAGACAAATTACCTGTAGCCATTGTAGTTGCAACCATATCACTGATATTGTTTCCTTGGAGAAAGTAAAGTGTACTCGTACGCTTTCTCTTTGCTACTACTCTTGTCCCTTGGGTTATCTTCCACTCTCCGCATCTAAAGGTTATTACCAAACCTTCTTGGTCAAGTTTACTGGTTGATATAAGATTTTTCTTTAATTTTGGAATATGCCTAGTTTCACACAAAACTAGACATCCTTCACCTGAGATGTTCACAGTCACAGTTCATTTCCCAACAATGGGACACATGTGGCCGTTTCCCACAACCACTTGTCCGAAATCTCCACTGGTATAATTATCAAATATGTCTCTTTGCGAGATGCAATGAAAAGAAGCACCAGAATCAATAAACCATTTATCTGTTGTCAATTCAAACCCTGCAAACAAACACAAATTATCTAGCAAAGATTTTTATCGCTAACCACATTAGCTCCTTGATTCTCATCTTGCTACTTCTTTTCGTAGGCTTCACATTGAAAACCTTTGGTGTCTGGTTTGGTGACAAAACCAACACTCATCTTTTGCAACCTATCTCTTACCCCTTGATTGTGATCCGCCATGCCAGTTGAATTTTCCTCAACTTTTACTTCTTCCATGGTTCTCTACTAAGAGTACCATTGAAGATGTAGATGCAGAAAAATTATCTCCACCTAAGACTTTCCTTCGCATTTCTTCATCCATGATACTATTCACAGCATCATCAAGAGTTAAATCATCTTTCATGGTGCTCGAAATTCCCTGCACTGCGGTATTATAGCTTTCTGAAAGAGAACATAACAATAATAAAGCTTGAAGCTGCATATCTAAATTTATGCCTCGTAGATTCTAATTGACTCGTGACCCGTGTGAAACTATTAATATGCTTTGCCATAGAACCACTATCGAGATAACTTTATATTAACTAGTTTCTTTAGCAAAAATACCTAATTTGATGTGGACGGCTTCTCATAAATATTTGTTAGAATATCCATGGCTTCTTTTGCAGTTTTTGCTTTCGCGATGTGATACCCTATCTTTTTCGTCAACTCTAGATGAATCGCACCTAATACCTTTCGATCAAGAATTTTTCATCCAGCTTCTGCAGTTGGATCCACTTCCACCATCTCGGGTTTCCAACCCTCAAGTGATGCATAGAGATCTTTTTGATAAAGATAATCATTGATTTGTAGTTTCCACCATCCGAAATCTTGCCCATCAAACTTATCGATTCTGATTTTATCTTATGCCATCCCGTTTGCTTTCAATTGAACGTCATCGAAAAACCCTCGATGTTCTCGATTAGCCAACCCAGGCTCTAATACCAATTGTTACGAAATCGCACATTGATTCTAGAAAAGTAACACTCGCAAACAATTCACCGTGGAATATAATAATAAAAGAACAGAATTAGAAGAACATGCCAGAAAATTTGTTAACGAAATTCACCCAAACCTAGGCTACGTCTCCACACAAAGGCACTCTACGAATCCACTAGACTTTGAAAAAGGTTGAAATACAACGATGATCTTCTCTCAAGATCAGGGTACAAAGAGATTGAGAACCCTCATAAAGAAAAAACTCACTTTTTTCTTCTCTCTTTTTCTTGCCTCTCTATTTTCTTTTTTAGCGCTTTTTATGGCTAGCGTCTTGCCATCGCTAACATAAAAGTGTAGCTTTTAACCTAAAAGCAAATCTAATAGAAAAGAAAAAAAAGCCTCTAAAAATTTTTGGCTTCATCTATAACAACCAATTCCCAAAATTCGAAACCAATTTGAACAGATCTGAGAATCGATTCCGAGTGATTAGCTACTTGGGAATTGGTTCCCGGACCGATTTGGGAACCCACCCTACTTCTTCCCCCAATTTCTATGTCAAGCAAGTCCTCTTCTCATTCTCGACGTCTCCCGATCCGGCTTTGCATTTCGAAGCAATGTTTTCTTGGTGGGTTTGTCATTAGAGACTGGTATCCACGAGTGAAAAGTGTAAAGTTGAATATTTTTTGGGATCTTCCTCACCTAAACAGCACTTCTGATTTACTGTGCCCGCTTTTTGGTTATGTGGGTGTTCGCTTTTTGTCAATGCAATTTTTTTGTGATTGTTCGAGTGGGACGCATGATGCGAAAATAGGAGGCATTAGTCATTGCTTTCGAAAGGAAGCGTGTTGGTGGAGGGATATTAATTGTGATGCTGAAGGGTTGGAAGGTTCTACTAATCATGGTATTCTTCTTCCAGGTTTGCTGTTGAAAATGACCAAGCCATCCAAAGTGATTCACGTCCGCAACATTGGGCATGAAATCTCAGAGGTACATGTTCTCTTGCAACTTATGCTCCCAAGTAAATTCTTTTGGGTGTGGAAATAGAGACGTTCTCGCGTATTAACGTAAAATTCAAAGCCGTATAGAATATTATGTGGTTGCAAAATAGGTTCCGATGAAACAAGGTTGACCCCGAAACCGGACCAAAAAGGCAAGGTAGTTCCAAAACAGGATCCAATGTAAAGAGGATCGGGTACAGATCCAAAAAAGGGAACTGGTAATAATAAGATCGAGTACAAGGTCTAGGTCTTGAACTTACTTTCTCTAGACCCGATCACCCCTAATCAATTCGACCACGCTTATACGCTTTTCTTGAATCTCTCCTTCCCCATCATTTTTTCCATTCTATTCCGTTTCTTTAAAAAGAAAAATA
This sequence comes from Eucalyptus lansdowneana, assembly GCA_017140395.1. Classification (NCBI taxonomy): domain Eukaryota; kingdom Viridiplantae; phylum Streptophyta; class Magnoliopsida; order Myrtales; family Myrtaceae; genus Eucalyptus; species Eucalyptus lansdowneana. Next base: position 60,083,671 of record CM029487.1, read on the forward strand.
AAGAATTGAGTGTACATAAAAATGAATTTTATTACGAGATGTCAAAAAGACACCTATCAAGAATAATAAAGTAATAATAACACATATAAACGCATTTTAAAGAATTAAGCAAGAACAAATATCGAATGAAAGCAATTTAATTTAATTTAATTTAATTTAATTTAATTTAATTTAATATATATATATTCTTCTTCTCCTTTTGAAGAGTCTTGAGTCCCATTTGATTTGACAAGTGAAAATGCCAAGTTTTGAGAATATTTTATAAAGTCAAGTTCATACTAGGATTGCATTTACATTCTTTATTGGCTTGCCCTAAAGTTCAGTCTCTCTTGCTTTCCATCTCATTAGCAACCCTTCGTTTCAAGTCTTGGTGGCCCAAAGTTGTACGCAAAATTCAATGAAGTAGAAATGATAGTGCCAATCACTTTTTGAACTCAAGAGATTGCCCCGAACCGGTGTACACTGATAGGGCTAGTAAAAACACCTAGAAGGGGGTGAATAGGTGCAAAAAGAAGTATTGCAAGACTTAAAAATTTAATTCGTCTTTTGAGGATAATAGACTGAAGCTAAAACATACTATAAACAGGTATATAAAGCTACGAGTTAAAGTAAAGAGATTAGGAAAAGAGAATTGAGACACAAGGTTTATAGTGATTCGGCTTAGACCAAGCCTACATCCACTCTCCTGCACTGATAGCCCACTGGCTGGATTTTACTAAGAACCAAAAGAGATTTTACAGTCTCACATCATTGATTCCACAGTGTAGAGACTCTACTACACTTCCTTAAGGTCTCACAATTATTTAATCTCTCTTTTGAGTACAACTTAAGCTCAGCGATTGAATCAGCAAAGAACTAATAGCTTCAGACTTTGGAATTTTTCTTTCATGCACACACTAGAATAACTTGAGCTTCTTTCTTATATACTTCTCCATGCCATTATAACCATTGGCACCTTCCAAAGGAGTTTTTCCAATCTACCCGTTGGACAGAATCAATTGGGGAGATCTCGAGTTATTTAAGGAATGTGATGATAGCCCACCAATCCTACTCGCCTATACAATCATGATCTAGGTTTCCATAAGTAGAACCTTCCAAGCATACTTTACCAATCAATAGATCTAATTGTCCGAATTGATTTTAATAAGAACAATTGATCACGAGATGCTATCTCCAGCCATGAGATCTTCTTCAACCGTACGAACCAAATCCTTAAAGATATACTCACATCTGGATAAGTCTTCTTCAAAAGATAAATCTTTTCTTTGTCGGTCTAGAAGCTATCAGTGAGGATAGACTTTAAATCTTGAGTTTGGAGGTCTTCAGACTTTGACGATAGAGTCTGCAAGTCTTCAGACTAGACTGACAGAAATATTTTGTCAACTTCAAAACAAATAAGGAAATTTTCTCCAACATACACGATCAATTTCAATTAGTGGGGGAGAGGGAACAAGGAAAGTTCCGAAATGGACATCGGAGAAAGAAACTCGGGCTACGGGACAATGGCCCGCGATCATTTTCGAATAGAGTCTCTGATAGATAGTTGCTTCCACGGTTTATGCACAAAGAAGACGAAAGTCAAAAACAAACTCGCCAATCTCTACTGTACTTGATTGTGACACTGCACGTGGGGCTCTTGAGGTGGAAATCTGATCTACGTATAACTTTCTTTGGTCTTTGTTCCATCGCGTAAGTCATACTCCACAAACAAAGTGATGTATAGATAAGAGCTAGAGCCTGGAAACCCCATCAGAAAGTAAACATTCTTGAAGCCCATCATTCATCAGCTCTTGCCATGGCTGCCTCTTCAAATCAGAAAATGTGTTATCACGTGTACCTGGGTTTCAGAGGCAAGAACATCCGCAACAACTTCCTTTGATCATCTCTCTACTGGAAATTTGAAAATGTCTTCTCCTTCCATCAGAATTCAAAATCACTATGAAATAGAGGTTTCCCATCATGCTACTGACATGGTTGAGGAACTTCTTATCTTTCCTCTCTTTCTCTATGATTTGTGATGCTGAGTACATTAATTCAAAATTAATTGGATGCTTGTTGAATGGCCATGGTCTTCCAACTTGCTTTTTGTAATTTCTTATATGGACCTCTGTCACCTCTTATAATCTAATCAATGATGCTAGCACTTCATACTCTAAAATTCTGAGGTAACAAGTTTCGCTCAATATAGTATAATCTATATCTTTGAGAAAGCATTGATCTAATTATCTCACAGATCAAGAGGTCTATACAGGGAAGATTAGTCAGCTTCTCTGTAATAATCTTCCCTGTTGTGGCTGGGTAGATTGCACTGAAAAGGTACGATGGTAGAGCTTTAGCTTCAAGATTTTGCATTTAAGCAAAGGACATCGACTCAAAGAAATTAATTTTAAAGTAAATAATGTTTAACACCTTGTAAAAATACTTACTGCAGACGTTTTTTTAATAAGAAAAAACAAAGAGAACAGAGGAACTTGCAGTTGCATATGAAAAGTCAAGCGGGGGCCACAACATTAGAACCGATACGTTCCAAATTAGTGAATGCTGCCAAAGGGAGTGGCGATGCCATACGCACAAAGGAAGAGACTCATAGAATGGCAACGATGTCATGCGATCCCAATGTGCCGCCATGGTCATGAGACCCCATGCGGTGCGCCATCGTGGTCCCATGTGATGCGCAATGCCATGGCCACATAAATAGGTAACATGATGCTTGACCCTTGACGAGTTAGATCTGGCGTCAAGTGACCCTTGACAAGTAATATATGGCATTGAGCGACCGACCCTCGGTAAAGCTTGCCGATGTCCCCCGACCCTTGGCAAGCTGCATCGGTGTCTCCCAACCTTCTCCAAAAAGCATCCCAGCCATGAGTGACCACGGCTTTCTCTATGTCTCTATCCAAGATCGAGGGGGTAAAATGAGAACATTAATATATTTGCAAGGGTAAGATCGAAAAAAAAAAAAAAAATGAACATGCATGCCAAAGATGTTAAACCCCAAGCTCTCGCTCGCCTTAAGCTTTGACCATTTTCAATGCAAAATTTTGCACCCAAATATTTGAAGTCGTGTTCCAAAATGCCAAAACTTTGGCTCAAGGACTTTTGGAAATTCAATGCTGCTTGTCTCCCAGATACAGCTTGAGCATCTTGGCCCCGCAAGGGCAGAAGTGTAATTTCGTGAGTGCCAACTCAATCGGCTCAGAATTTGGGCCTCTTGACTCGGCCCCTTCCCCAACAAATAACACCCAAAATTAACCTATCTTGGTGTCCGATGTCTTCTCTACTTTCTGAGCCTCTTAGTCCTCAGAGCAAAAATAGAAATCTCGTTTTCTAGTTATTTTCTCTCTTTTTAAAATTTTGAATTTTAGCTTACTCCACTTTAAAAATTAATATGAACTAAAATGCTCTCTGAATTAGTACTTTTTTTAGGTGATCGATATTCACCGCTACCACCACTTAACAATAGGATTAATCCATCTTATTTTTCAAATATTTTTGTCAAGCTTGCACCCTTTTTTCTATATAATTTTAGAATTAGGAGGTGAGAACATAGTGACTTATGGTTCAACAATTTACATAAACCTCAAGAAAAAAAATTAAATGTAGTTATAATTACTCTAAATATTATTCTATCAAAGAAAGAGTCAGTAAATAATCTCTACACTATATAAGAAGTCAGCCGATATTTACAAACAATTAGGAGGACTAAATTGTCATTACCCTCATTAAAAGGTTTACTTGTTTTCTTCTCTCAGAATCATATAAGTGTGAAATATTATGTTTACTTCATTTATACAATAAAGAATCCCTTATCCTGCGCATGCAATTCAGGCTTTATATTTTAACTTTTTTAATATATAATTAATGTACACAAAAAAAAAAACACGTCTTTGTCTTTCTTCCTATTTGGTAAAAGAAATCTTTTAAAAAATAGAATTTGTTAATGTAAACACTTAACTCATGTGTTTGTTACACTACAACTATACTAATACAACCACAAAATAGAATATATTGTAAATTATTAATGTCTCTTTAAAAATATATTTCAAATTGTTTGCTCCAAGTAATTATACAATGTTTTATGCAAACAAAGTAACTTCGCTATGCTAAAATATATTCTTATTTATAGGGTTTGCTAGGTCTACTATATATATATAGTGTTTCTTCGTCTGATAGCTTAAATTTCTAGGTTGAACTATTCAATATGATATAAAACCAAGTTTAAACCCAGTTTATTTTTTATATGTGGCTCTCCATACATCAATTTCACCTATCATTTTTAAGATCGGTTTTGCATGCTAAAAGAGATATTATAATATTATGCATTGCTTGTTTATAGAATTTATATTGAACTTATTTACTCCTCACGTATAATGGTTAACAAAAAAAAATCATTATTATGTGAAGTGCACGATTACGGAATGCCACATGTGAAAAAAGTAACTTTAACCTGCTATGAACTAAGATGACAAAAAAAAAAGAAATCAAAACAAATAATGTTGATTAAGCTTTTTTAAGTCTAAAGTCCAAGTATGCAAGGATGACCGGGTTCTTTTTTTTTCTTTATTCAACATAGTGATCAAGATAATATTTTTTATTTACTTATAGTAGATAGAAATAAAATCTAATTTTAATTCTCCAAGGAGTTGACTGAGATAGGTGAGAGATTGATTCATACGACAAATCCTATATCTAGCTACATACTCCCCATTTAGAATAACTCTAAGGTTGCACACCCATGATCGGCCCATTGGCAAAGTCTTATCGCATGTTATTGAGACAAACTATGCGGATTCATAGAATTTAGTCAAGTGAAGATTTGCATCAATGACCGTTTTATATTACAATACCTCGCACTATCTATAAATCAATTTTACCAATGTATTATGACGTTTCAGTACTTCAATTGCAACTGTACATAGAAATATTACACGGTACATTTGAAGTAGCGTAGAAATGTCTCTAACTTATAAGTATGTTATTGAATGAGAAGGATATGTCAAAAAACAATTGAGTTTTTCAATGTACCAAGCCAATTGGGAAAAAGAAAGTTTTTCAATTTATAACATAGATCCACTATATGAACCAAAATCGAGCTTAGGTGAAAATTAAACATGAATGTGCCATACAATATCAAACTTGAACTTGCCGATAATCCGCTGTATAGTCTCACAAGTATGACATCCCAAACTTTGGCCCCTGATTTGAATATATGAAATGGTTGATTCGTCAATGCGCTTATGGTTATTTTACTCGGAGCTAGCCACTCATGAGTTAACTAATCTATTAGGTGAGGCCGTTAAGGGATATAAACGCGACAAACTAGAGAATTTGATCAGAAATCGACTGCTTGACCATAATAATTGGCAAGGGTCAATACGACACTGTTATTATTGAATTGCGATTGGATATAAGTCAATTTGATGGAATTACGTAGTCAAATTGTGGGTGGTTCTGTACAATTGCGATATTCGCGTTGAATGGCAATAACCCAATTTTCTATTGATATTATATTCGAAACACGTAATTGAAACCTCACGATTTTATGACAATCGAGGGTCGTCTATGATTTGAAGATGCACAAATGTGGATAAAAAATTATCGACCACGAGTCAAATGCACTAAAACCCCTAAAAGCTACCCGATAGGTTAGGTCGTACTAAAGTCGTGTTCGATCGATTTTAACCATGAAATCGAATTTGATTTCGGAAATCGGACATTTGAGCGTGTCATGTTGGATGGGGATGAAGAATTGCATTTTTCTACCCCAAAAAGCTTTAATTTGGAAAGTTAAAGCTTAAATTGTGATTGGTTGGGCACAAGACTTTAAGGGCATGAAGACTTTAGGGGTATGATTATTAGATATTTCTCAAGGTTTCTCATTGGATGTTCAATTGACTTTCATTTTCTCCCTCTCTCTCTCCCATTTCCCTCCCTCTCTTTCTCCCATGCGTGCATTCCCTTCCCCTTGCTGCAGCCAACCACCTTCTTCATCCCAATTCTCCCTCACGTCTTCTTCTCCACCGTTCAAACACCACAGAAGCTCCTTCTTCATTGCTGCTACTCCAGCCCACCATCCCATCTTCATTTCACCGCCAACCCCAACGTCCGTTCCATCTTCAGCAGCCAGCCAGCATCGCCAACCCAGCGTTCCAGCCCAACAGCGCCACCACAGCCAACCTCACCACCACCGCATCACCACCCAACCACAGCACCAGCTTTGTCCAACGCCAGCTTGCACCCGCGCCATCCAGCCGTGCTCATCCACCCACCGCTGAGCAGTTGCTGCTGCTGCCACTTCCATGTCCCGATTTCACCGTCCGTGCCAACAGCCCCTGCGACCAACAGCTCCACCGAACTGAGCCCCCCTTGGCCGAGCACTCATAGGGCAGCCGCCGCCTCCGTTCAAGACATGGTTGTTTCGTGTTCTCGTTGCCATCGCATTGCCATCGCTGTAAGCCCGCCGTCGTTGTAATTTGTGAGTTAACTCCCTAATCATTGATTATGCCATTAATTGCACTTAGGGGGTGTTTAGATTAGTGCTAATCTTAGTTAGATTAGTCTTGATGACGATTAGTTTAGTTAATCTTATATTAGTGTTAACTAAGATTGGTTAGGTTAGTTAACCATGGTTAGGTTAAGTAACCAGGATTAGGTTAGTTAATCATGGTTAGGTTAATTAAAAGAAGCTGAGTCTTGATTTCTCTTCGGAATCTGTTTACTGGACACTCGCTGTTTGCTATTTTTATGTGGTTAAAATGTGCTACGATTTTGAAATTGCTTCCTTCTTCAAAAATGTTCTAAACATCTTCATTTAGTACATATTTTACTCAAGATTTTCTGGATTTAAAAGAACAAGATTTTAGATTCGTTGCATGCAAGCAGAATCTTGTTTTGTGCTGGAACTCGTGACTTTTTAGTGTTTAAAGGATTTTTATCAACTCTTAGAGTTCGATTTTCAAAAGAGTTTCTTCACAAAAGCTTTTCATCACATCTTGAAGTTTAACATAGTGAAATTTCATAACAAACGGATGATTTTTGGACCTCGAACCAAGCTAGTTTTGGAAAACATAATTTGTGGACATAGACACAGTTTTGATAACGATTTGAGCAAATTACTGCTCCTATTCTAGAAAGATCTGAGTCAACATGTCTTCATAAAAATTATTCGTTTAAGTTTCCTTTATAACATATTTAAATTTGAGAATTTTCTGAATCATTTGGTTATGTTTATGGAATTAATCTTAGAAACGTGCAAGTGGACTTGGTTTCTACTGATGAGGGCCGGTTGTGGTCTTGTGGTTGTTCTTGGCATCTTGCTTGCTGAAAAATGTATATTTTGTGATTTGATTGATTTTTGGCATGCTGAGAACTTATGTGTGATATTATGAGATTTGTTACTCTATGTTGGTTTCGATTTTTATGTCAAAATATGGCTTTATAAGCTTTTAAATAGAAAAACAATGACGTGTCCGGTTTGGACACCAAAACTTATTTGCTCAATAAAAAAATGAGATTTTAAACTAGGTGTGTGCAAAGTTTGGTGGATTAATTTTGAGTACGAGAGAACCTACGAATTTCTTTCCATAAGTTTTAAAGAAAAAAAGGAGGGGGGTTTACCCAAGTTTAGTTCCAAAAGAGGGGGGTTGGAAATGAAAATAGAAAATAAATGATGTGTCGGTTTTGGATGCCAAATTTTATTTGCTCAATAAAACAATGAGGTTTTATAGTAGAAGTGTGCAAAGTTTGACAGATTGATTTTGAGTACATGACCGCATACAAATTTATATCAGAATGTTTTCAAAAAAAAGAAAAAAAAAGGTTGCAAGGTTTATTATTTGAAAAGAGATTTTTGTGTTCTTGGCTAATGAGGAAGATAACAATGGACTTGAGTGATGGTATGCTCATGTGATCACCTAAATACCCTCATGCGTATAATTATGTGGGGGTAATGAACCCGTCCTCATGTGTATGATTATGTAGGACGATGCCAGATTAAGTTCGGATGCCCCCAAGTTAAAGGTATGCTGCTCGCGGATGGATTTAGGAATGAATCTCCTTATTGGAATGCTGTCCTAAGGTGTCACATCCCAAATTTCACCGACCTTCATTAGTGTAATTAGATCATTAGGAACTTAGATTAATTAGATTGGGCCAGAAAGTGAACCCGATGGATTGTGAGAAATGTGTGGGCTTGAGAAGTAAGTGGGCCACACAAATTGGACTCAAGAAATCTAATGAGAGATTATGGGCTTGGAGTTGGCTTGAAGCGGGCCAAGGTTCGGAATGATTAGATTTGTAAATGTAGTTTAGTGGGCAGGATTGTTATAGATTAAGCCTGTTGGGCCGAGATGAATATTTAGGCCCGAGTGATTTTATTTTCAACTAAGTTATAGATTATAGTTATGATAATTTGATTAATGATTGTAATGCTAATATCAATTTTTAACTTTAGCATTTCTTGTGATGAATTTTCTATAGACTAACACTAAGTGGTTAATATGTCATATAATTTCATAACTTTATATGATTATAATAGAAATGAAATCTAATGGAATTGAAAGGGAATTAAGTGAAAAACATTAGAAACTAATGAACCGACTAACGACACAGATTAGAGACTAATTGAATTTGAGTGACAAATGGCAAAAGACATCAAACTTGGAGGTCACGACACTTCTCTCTTTTTCTCTTTGTTTTTCCTCATCACCCACAGTTTCGATTCCCACAAACCGAGACATGCAAACTCAAGAGACATAATCATTAGCAAATCTCATCATTAGTCTAGCCTAGGGATTAGCCTTGTAGATCTATTTCCCTCATAAGTTTCAGAACTCTCTCTCTCTCTTCAAAAATCAAGAAACCCATCTTCATCTCTTCTTCTTCTCGTTTTCTCTCGGTCGAGCACTGAAGAACTAGAAGCAAACCGGTGATTTCTTCTTCTTGCATGCAAGATTTTGGTGTTGATCTTGAAGCATCTTTGTGTTGTTTAGTAGCTGAAGCAAGGTAAGGAAAGATATAACTCTAAATTAAAAGTTATCCATTATTTTGTCAAGAAAGCTTGCAGATCTAACCAAACAGTGAATGATTTGATTTGTAGTTGCTATTTTGTTGTTAATCTAAGCTTAGTAAGTGTTAGAATGAAGGTAGAAGCCATTGCGTGTTGCTCTTGAGCCTTGCATATTTAGAAAACTTGATGAGAGTTGGCTGTTTTGATTGAACAAAGTGAAGAGATGTTTGCCAAGTGAAGAAATGAGGTGAATGTTGTGATGTGTCAGTTGAAGTGTGGATATATGCTTTGAGCCGAGCGGCGAAAGGATTCTTTGTTGAGAAAACTTGCTGAAGTTACTCTTAGTTGCTATGATTAAGTAATGAAGGATTGTAGAAGAGACTTGTGGAAAAATAAATGGTTTGGTCGGGCTAGGAGTGAAAGAATCATGTATACCTATTCTGTTCTAGGAGAATACGGTTAGGGAGTTTTCTGTTTTGTATTCTTTTCTTTATGTATATTGATGAAAATAAGAAAGGAACCATTCTACATGATAAAACATCCATTAGATTTAATTAGAAACCTAGCTATGATTATATGAATATGAAAACGTAGAGATAAAAGTGAATTTAGGAAAACCAGTAAACTGTTTTTGTGAGAAACGGTTTGACCTTTATTAATTATACGGATTTTATGTATTTACCTAGTTAGAATTGGACTTTGAATTCTGAATTAAAATTGTAGAACACATCTTAAGGAATGACGTGTCAAAATTTGAGATTAAATGGATAAGATTTGGCTAGTGAAAAAATTTTCTTCGTAAATAAAGAATATGGACGTCGATACAGGGTGCTAGTAAAGATTATGGCAATTGTTACTCTTAATACAATGAGAATTAGACTTAAGTTTCTTCACAGGAATTGTCAGTCTATGTCTTAAATATAACATACTAAAATTTGGTAGTATTTTGACAAGAATTGATACCTTTTGTATCCAAAATTGAAACTGTTCATTTAGCTAGTAAACTGTCTGGACCCGAGAACATATACTAGATGTTGTGTCTTTTATATTAGACTTGTATGACACACGTAAAGTCTAATAAACCTCATAATAGATGTTAGTTGTGTAAGAGTAAGTCTCACATCTTAATTGAGATATATAAGTGCATATAGTATCATGCGTGTGCAATGAATGCGGTGCATAGTGCTTGATTATGGGGTAAATATCTATTTGGCATGGAATGAGACATGACATAATGGGTTTTATCTTATAATTTGGACACGCATGTGTGCTAGGTTCATGAGAGTTAGATATATAGTTAGATACTTTGGAGTCTTTTCTTTTGCATACGATAAATGCATTAATCAAAGGTGTGGTGGTGTAAAACGTGTGCTTAAGAGAGTGAATGAACCCATCGGTATAGAGATACCGGTGATGCCCCCGGAAATTTGGGATGCCCTTGCTGAGTGGTCTTGGATGCCTTGGTAGAGAGATACCGGGATGCCTCGGAGTGAGATGCCCTTGTGTGCGATCAAGGATGCCTTAGTTGTGTGATACTGAGATGCCTCAGAGTGAGATGCCTCTTGTTGAGTGGTCTTGGGAGGACCTCGGTTGTGTGATAACGGGATGCCTCGGAGTGAGATGCCCATAATAGAAATATTGTGAAAGTTCGGATGAGGTAACTTCCATAATTGACTCGATCAGGCCGGTAGAGTTCCGGTTAGTGATTGATTAAGGGTGGATCATATGCTCACTAAATATAATTATACTTGGTGAGTGAGTCCATTTACTGTTGTTGCATTGCATCTTGATATGAGATTTAGCTTGAGAAAGGTAGGCATTGAAATGGATGCTCATAAGGTGATTATATATATAATGTGTTAATATCCAATTGTTTATGCTTGTGATATACTTCCTTTAATGTCCTAAATTGTTTGATGATTCTCTTGCAATATTGATGGCTGTGGATTGTTTAAGTTAGAGTTTTATCATTCTTTATTGGGCAAGGTTGTTTGCTCATACCTTACATTTTCATATTGATAGCATGGATGTATCGCCAGTAGCTTGATATAGGGCGGTAGTGCATCTTGATGTTTCTCTTCATGACGTGTATGATCCCGACATTGACATGATGTTCTCCAAATATGAGGCTACTTTATGGATGGATGACGGTAGAGCTGACTTGATATCGATGAAGTTCATTGCATGGTTTATCAACCATGAAGGGGAGATATTTGGCCCTTTACCCTTTGGTGCAGGAGGACCTAGAGCGGGGATGGATGGCGCCTAGATGCCTTGGATCATAGATGTGGGCTGGTGTGTGAACTCATGGAGTAGATACCCTCATCCTTTATCCCTGACTTTTGTTACGCCTTACTTTTGTTATGTATATGTTGTATATATAGGCGATGAACATGGAAAGACTCCAGGTTGATAAATTTTGTAAGCCCTGATGATAAAAAGAAGAAATGAAGCTTCTCGTGATCTTCTTTATGTGCATGAATGATTTGGCCAATACTTAAATTGAAGGTAGAGTGATTGCAGGATAACCTCATAACATAAACTTGAGATTTTAAATAATCCATGTTATACATACTAACCTTCAATGCTAAACAATATAGATTATCTAAAGGAGGTTACAAGTTAGGCAAGATGATAATAATAATTATAATTCTGCTTGTGCTTAGTACGTGATGCCCTGGGACGTCACATAAGGCGTATGAATACGTGGGATGATGCTATGCCCGATGGGGTGGGATGATGGCCGGTTACGCCGGATGACCGCCAACTTTTGAGTTGGCCGTGGCCAAGGGGTTGCAATAATTGGAACAGGCCTGAATGGTTGTGATGCTTTGTGCTATTACGCTTGATTATGGGGCAAAATTGTTTGGCATGATATGAGACGTGTCATAACAGTTTTATCTTATAATCGAGACCCATGTAAATGTTTGAAGAGTGAGAACTTTGTGTTCCGGTTATTAGTCATGCTTGCTGTATTTATAATGGCATATGTGATGTGCTAACCTACAGGGGTGTGCCAAGGCGAGGTGAGTTGGTTTGTGGAGCTTGTTTAGGACGCCTCCGAGACAAATTTGTGTCCTAGTCAAGGCTTAGGGTTTTAGCTCGCTGAGATTTTATCTCACCCCGTCGTGGTTAACCTTTTTCAGGGCCATAGCGTGGAGATCTGCTGAGTGCTGATGTGGTGGGTGCATGAGATGTGACACCTTTTTGGCTGGCCCTACTGTTAGTGAAGTTTAGGTTAACCTTGATCCCTGAAGGTTTTTGAGATGGTTGATAGGAAGTGTCCGTAGAAGGGCTTGTAATTATTAGACTTCCTAGAGAAAACAGTGGATAAATAAATAAGTTGTTTTCGGCAACTTTTGTTGTGCTTTACTATCCTATTGTTTGTTTATTAACCGAGGGTCTATTTAATTCGCTTCCGCATACGTTTAATTGAAAGATAAAAAGAATGGGTTGGCAACGCATTTTGGGACGTCACACTTTAATCGACCACTAAGGGATGTGCGCGTACCCAAGGTTCGGGGCGTGAAATTCCCCCTCCCCGGGAAGTCTAATTGAGTTTAAGTTACATTTTGTAGATTATGTGTTACTTCTAGCAATAGACACAAAAATTCTAAAGATTCCATTGTATATGACATTTTTAGCTCCAATTCATTTATATTTCAACATAATCAAGTTGACTTCAAGTAAAACTTTTGATTATCTCAATTTTCTTTTCAAGTTGAATTTAAGCAAGAAATATAATACTTCATCAAGCTCAGCTGAAGTGAAGTTTCAAGCATCAAGTACGTGAGTCAAGCTCATCATTGTATTAGCTTGTCTCAATTTGATTATGATTCTGTCTGGAGAGCTGGACTTTGTACCCTAGTGCTTAAACCCAAGAGCGGAAAGGTTGACTTTGAATCCTAGGGCTTGGACCAGAGACACCAGTGAAACTGGTTATCACATGAGCGGGGCCCAAGACTCCACCATAGACTTAGGACCTCAGTTTTGGACTTGAGCTATGAATTATGGAATTGTAAGTCGTCAATTTGTATCAATGTAGCGCATGATAATTCTACATTTTGAGCGACCTTGTGCAAACAGGACCGCACCATCCACCTCAAAGTACGGAATTAATAGTGTTAAATAAGAAATAGAGAAACAATATCTCACAGTATTTTTACTTTCACAACTTACGGAGAGAAAAACCAAAACACTCTCAATATGGCTCTTGAGAACAGATTTTTTTTTTTTTAGACACTTGCATCGATAGGTTATCGAATGCTAGTGGCAGCTCTTCGCTGATTTTTCATCATTCCAAGAGGAAGAACACGCCCGTTCCCTTCTCCTTTCTGACCAGCTTTTTTTCTTTTTCCAACCTACATGTTTTTATCGTCTCCCACACTTGTCCTTTTTGCTCCTTTTTCTTTTTTCACAATCACACCCCATGTCTTTTTTCTTTTTCTTTTTTTCCTTTTTTTCTTATACTCTCTCCCCTTTTCTAGATTCCTGTCTCCAAAGTCTTTTCCATGCGTCCCCTTTTTTTTTTTTTTTTTTCGGAGGCAATCCATTCCTTTTCTTTTTCCCTCTATTGCACGCATTATCTCTAGTGTTCAGGGTGCATTTTGTTCGGCTTTACTAGAAATCTTTTGGCCTTTAAAATCCCTTAGGTAAATGTGAATAGCCTTTGGCAAATTGTTTGGAGGGTTTTGTGGAAAAACTTCTAAAGGCGTTTGGCCCAAAATTGCTCCGAGACGTGCTTTGAGATTTGACCATTTCTAAGAATGCAATACAATTTTTTTCCAACTTTGCTCATGCTCAATTTTTATAATTTCAGAAATATCTTCACCTCACATGACCTCACTAATGAGTAAGGGTGATCATTAAGGGGGTCAGTCCGCACCTCAATTCTAAAGTGAGAACTAGACCTTTGGTCTTAGGACCGAACTAGTTGGGTCTGATTCCTAAGGGATCCCATAAAAACGATGAATTATGTTGGTCAAAAGTTTTATATTAATTGAATTGCCAATCCAATCACAATTTGAAACTTGGATTTTCTCTAAGATTTATGAAAAAGACTGATCCAAATGGCAAATAAGTTGTCGCAACCCGATCTCGCTGCCCACGGATAGGGGAAATGTTGTGTTTAGGGATACTTGACCATGAAAGTTCCCTTATAGTTCGTTCTCAACCCTAGGGGTGTCGTCACCTCACCCTCTGGATGAACCTCTTGTGAGTTCCCTTAATCGTAATCGCAAGCTGTCATGCCCCCATTCTCGAGCGCGTGCCCATCCCTCGGTGGTTGATAAATTTTGTGACATCCTAGGACGCATTGCCGACCCAATCCTTTTAATGCGCATGACCACACGAATTACTAATCCCTTGACTACAACAAACGTGGGATAGAAAAGCTGGACAACAAATTTCAAATCAATCAACCCAGCTTTTATAAACAATCTAATTTACAAATAGATGCCAATTCTAGGGTCTAAGTACATGAGGTCTATCTCTAAAATGAACTTCTAAACCACCCATGCTCCTGACCCTTTTGCCTCCAGCTCCGAGTTCTTCATACTAGAGACCTGAAAAGGTTGAGCCCACAACAAGGTGAGACAATGTATCAGCAAGCTCACCCCCTAAACTCTGAGTAGGAAGGAAATACGCCTAAAGGCTGTCTATGCACACATAAGACAGATGACTTATCTTGCCTTAGTTCCTTCTTACACGTCAATATAAATAATATACTCAATCAAATAAAATCATCGATCAATCGATCCACTCGATTCAATACCATCAATACCATCCATAAAATTTGATCGATTTGAACACTGCTCACCTAAGCTGAAATAGATGGTATAGCTCACCAAATCTTATATATATATATTACTGCTCGGCAAAACTGATATATATTTATATTGCTCACCGAAGCGGCTAGATATCTATATTCTTGCTGACCGAAGCTGCTAGACATCTATAATTGCTTACTGAAGCTGCTAAAGTATACTGCTCACCGAAGCTGACATATCAAGGCCTATAGGCTAATATAGTATACTGTTCTCACTAATTAACAATTCACCATGTTTATGATACTCGATAAAAATAGTCGTGTGTAGGCACACGATTGACCTCAGCCAAAATACAATATTTTCCTTTTAAAAAATCCCACAATTTAATATAGTCTATAAAGATATTTTTGGCATTGTAAAACGACGCGGTAATTCCTGATTAAATATTGAGTTTACTCAATTTTGGCATAAATACCCAAAATTACAATTACCACTCAAATAGCACAATTTAGCATTCAATTAAATAAACCAAGCACGCCATTGCAATGAGCAAAATTTCCAGTCACCCACTATCCCGGTCTAATTTCCGAAAATGATAAATTATTAAATAAATACAAGAAATAATTAAATAAATACCATTAAATGCCGAAAATAGAAACTTAGGCTGGAAACGTCTAATTAAATACGAAACGGGCCCGAAGAAAATTTCCAAACCAATCTAGATAATTAATACGGCTTATCTAGTCTCTAATTATGCTATTCTAACCAACTACATGCAAACATGAGCAATTAAATCGCTAATTTGTTCTAACTAACCACCTAATCCAAGCTTAACCTAAACTAATCAACCCTTAAGCATCATTAACTCCCTAAGCAGAGTTTAGCAAGTAAACTCACCGGTTTTGCGGGCCAGTGAGTCCATAGCGACAATGGCAGAAACTCGAGCTTACGGCAGCACCAATGGAGAATTGGACCGAGCCGAAAACGGCCTCGCAAGGCTCATGGTTGCTGTTGGTCTTGAAGGGGATTGTTGGTCGGCTTCGAGCGGGCTAGCCTTGGCTCGAGACTAGTTGAGATGCGGATTGCACGTGACTGAAGATGGGCTGGTTGGCGAGGCATTTCTATGGTGGTGGATGCATGAAATGGAGTGGCTGCTGGAGATTAGATAGAAGTTGGACATGGGCTACTGCAAGGCTACGGTGTCAACAATGGGGGCTTCGCTGGCGTTGAAGGCTTGCAGTCAATTGACTGCTGAAGGGAATTGGTGGGGTGGGCTTTGTGCATGGGACGGTGGTGTCTTCGTGGCCACTACAAGGAAGACATGAAGAAGTAGGGTGCTGGCATTGAAGAAGCTGCTGGGCTCCTGGGGTGTCTGCTGGCAGCGAAATGGAGGATTGGTGGAGGTGCTATAGTTGACCGAAGTCACTGGTTTTCGTGGCAGTTGCAAGGAGATGGAGTGGTGATGCGATGATAGTTTGGAGGAGGCAGCTGGCACGAGTGGAAGGCCGGCCATGAGGGGAGGGGAGGGGGGGGGAGGGGGTGCTTAGTTACAAAGAAAAGGAAGAAAATGGAGAGGAGGCTTGCGGCGTCCGTGAGGGAGGGAAATGAAACCGAAGCACAAGCAAAAAAGGGGGAGGGCAGCTGGTGGTGTACGTGAGAAGATTGGAGAGGGGGGCAAAAGTCAAAACAAATATCCTAATTCATCATGAAATGGTCCCCAAAGTCCACAAGCTTTATCCCTATCTTCCCCCATAATACTTTCTTGTATAAATTTCGACAAAAAACTCAATTTTGGTGCCAAATGTTGCAGCCCCCATACAAGCCTCTGAAGTTCACAAATAGAGCTTCAATTCCTTCATCAATTTCCCCAATTTGAAGACTAAATTTGCTAAGGAGGAAATCTACAAAATTTCCACAATTCCCCTTCACCAGGTAGCTCGGTTTGGAAGCCAAAATCCATTCAATTTGGTCCATCCGACTTTCATTTCTATTCCGAATTGTCCAAATTGATTTTCCGTAAAAATCTTGAACTCGCCAAAAATTCTTCGAATGATGAGTCGATGTTCCTAAATTGAATCGCGACATAACAGAACTTTCAATTTCTAAAATCGAGTTCAAATTCATGGTTAATTTCAATCTGACGTGATTTTAGCGTGACTTAACCTACCGAGTAGCTTTTAGGAATTTTTAGCACAATTAACTCGTGGTCGATTATTTTCAAACCATATTGTATATCTTCGACACATTAGCGACTCTCGATTGTCATGAAAATCTCGATATTTCAAATACGAACATAGGGTACCAAAATGACAAAAAAATTGGTTTAGTGCCGATCAATGAGAATTTTGCAATTAGGTGAAATCACCCACACTTAATCACACACCTCAGTCGAATCAACCTATTTCCAGTCTTTGATAGATTTTCGACTATGCCATAATGACCATTGCAGATTAGCACGGTCGAGCAGTCGATTCCTAGTCAAATTCTCAAGTCCACTGCGTTTATATTTCTTAACAACTTCACCTGATATGGTAGTTATCTCTTGAGTGGCCAACTTAGAGAAAAGAACTATAGGCGCGTCGATGAAAAGCCTAACTTATTCAATTGCAAAACAGAACCTCAAATTTAGGATGTCACAACTCTTCCCATTTTATAAAAATTTCGTCCTCGAAATTTAAACTTTTACAAATCTAAATAAAGAAAAGGTGAGGATATTGTCGTCTCATCGAATCTTCACTTTCTCAGGTTGCTCATTTAGTCCCTTGGTGTTATTTGACCGCTTTGACCAAGGGAATCATCTTGGTATGCAAAATTCGTTCTTTATGATCCACAATTTGAACTAGGCTTTCCACATACCACATTCTATCGTCCACGTCCAATTCTTAAAAATTTAGCACGTGGGTTGTGTCAGGCTCATACGTCATCAACATCGACACGTGAAAGACGTCATGCACTTGTGCCAACCTCGGCGGCAATGCAAGATGATACGTTAGGATCCCGATTCTTTCTAGAATCTCAAGGGACCTACGTATCTTGGACTCAGTTTTCCCTTCTTACTAAAGCGCGAAGTACCTCTCATTAGTGACACCTTCAGAAAAAACATGATCACCAACTTAAAATTCCAAAGGTCTCCAACGCTTATCGAGTAACTTTTCTGGCGGCTCTGAGCAGTCTTTAATCTGTCTTTGATGATGGCAACGGCATCTCCTAACTGCTGGACTAAATTTGGGCATGCGATCTTTCGTTCTCTAACCTCATCCCATCACACTGGCGTTCTGCACGCTCTACCATACAATACTTTGAAAGGAGCCATCTGAATGCTTTATTGGTAGCTATTGTTATAGGCAAATTCAACGAGATGAAGCTATTCCTCCTAGCTTCCTTTGAAATCCAACACGCAAGCTCGCAGCGTGTCTTCGAGGGTTTGAATCATTCTCTAAGACTAACCATCCGTCTAAGGATGATAGGCCATACGATACTGCAGCTTCGTTCCTAAAGTAGCTTGTAAACTCTTCCAAAAGGCAGCTGTAAATCTTGGGTCTCAGTCTAATGTAATCGTCCCCAACACTCCATGTAGACGAACAATCTGCCACACGTACAACCCTACGTACATGTCCAAATCAAGGGCCTTTCGTACTGCGATCAAGTGAGCAGACTTCGCCAGTCTGTCGGCCACTACCCAAATGGAATCATTATCTCTCTGACTCCTTGGTAAGCCTGTCACAAAATCCATTGTGAGATGTTCCCATTTCCACTCAGGAATCTCGAGAGGTTGCAAAAGTCATCTCGGCTTATAATGCTGTGCATTTACTTGCTAACACGTCAGACACTTGGCAACATGCTTGGCAGTGTCCGCCTTCACATCGAACCACTAATAGTGTTGACGTAGATTCTGATACATTTTCGTCCACTAGGATGAATGTTGTAACTGCTACGATGAGCTTCTGACAAGATGTCCTCCTTAAGCTTTGCATCGTCAGGTATACACAATTGTCCTCGGAACCTTGTTGTTTTGTCATCAGAAATCTGAAAGTCATCCTTCCTTTTATCGGTATCCTCTTGCAGGATCTTTTGAATCTTTGGGTTGGTTAACTGAAGTGTCTTGATCCTTATCTGCACTTCCGGCTCAATTCTGAGGGTGGCCATAAAATTCGAAAGGTAGCCTACCTCAAATTTGAAAACTGAATCTCGAGCTCCCTCAAGTAAAATCCATTCCTTAACTATCACCTGTGTGACTGAAGACTTCCAACTCAAAGCGTCTACGACCCTATTCGCCTTTCCAGGGTGATATATGATATCACAAATATAGTCCTTTAGGAGTTCCATCTAGCGACACCGTCTTATTTTCAACTCCTTCTAAGAGAATAGATACTTGAGACTTTGATGGTCAGTGAAGATTTGGAATCTTTCTCCACACAAATAATTTTTCCAAATCTTCATAGCGAAAATGATTGCTGCGAGTTCTAAGTCGTGCATCGGATAATTCAGCTCATGGGGTCTCAACTAGCGAGACACGTATGCAAAAACCCTACCATGTTGCATCAACAAGCAACCTAGTCCTCTAAATGACACATTACTGTAGATCTTGTATCCTCTAGGACTAGATGTAATGGTCATCTCAAGTGCGGTAGTTAGCTTCTGATTAAGCTTTTAGGAACTACGCTCGCACTTGTCTGTCTACACAAACTTCTCTTCCTTCTTCAATAGTCGAGTCAATGGCGACGCCAACGCTGAAAATCCTTCCACGAACCTTCTGTAGTACCCTACCAAACCCAAAAAGCTTCTGATCTCTGACACAGTTGTCGGTCTTGGCCAATTTATAACTACTTTGATCTTGGTTGGGTCCATGGAGATTGCTTCTTCTGAAATCACGTGACCTAGAAACGCTACATGAGTCAACCAAAACTCACACTTGTTGAACTTGGTGTACAGCTCATGATTCCTCAAGGTTTGAAGTACTACTCTCAAATGCCTTTTGTGCTCCTCTGCACTTCTCAAATACGTCAGGATATCATTGATGAATACGATCACGAACTGATCTAAATATTCTTTGAACACTCGGTTCATCAGATCCATACAAGCAGCTAGAGCATTTGTCAAACGAAATGGCATTGCAGTAAACTCATAATAGCCGTATCGAGTACTAAACTCTAACTTCGGTATGTCCTCCTTTCTTATCCTCAACTGATGATATCTAGTCCTTAAGTCGATCTTTGAAAATATCGACGCTTGTTGCAGCTTGTCAAACAAGTCGTTGATCCTTGGCAGTAGATACTTGTTCTTGATCATCACTTGATTGAGTTGACGATAGTTGATGCACAGACACAACGGACCATCTTTTTTCTTCACTAACAAAACTGGTGCTCCCCAAGGTGGTGCACTATGACGTATGGATCCCTTATCCAACAACTCCTGCATTTGCACTTTCAGTTCTTTCAACTCAGACAATGCCATTTAGTAAGGAGCCTTAGAGATTGGCCCTGTCACGAGTGCTAACTTGATCACGAATTTTATCTCTCTCTCTCTCACTCTCTCTCTCTCTCTCTCTCTCTCTCTCTCTCTGACGATAGGCTTGGCAATTCTTTTGGAAACACATATAGAAATTCTTGTACTACAACGATGTTCTCGATCTTTAGCTCCTCAACTGTCGTATCCATGACAGTCGCTAAGTAACCTTGGCAGTCTCTGTCTAACAAACGAATTGCCTCAAGCGATGAGATTAAAGGGATCGAGAGTCCTCCTCGACTTCTGATAAATTCAAAACTTTCATTCATCAACGGGTCAAATTGTATTACATTATGACAACAATTCATTACAACAAAAAGCTCATCGAGCCAAAAATTTTCATATATGATATCAAAGTTATACCTATGCAAAATAGTCAAGTACAATTCTAGCCAATGAATCTCCTTTCCACGACTTCATTACAACAAACTGAAGTTCTGCAAGCTTAACCAAAATTTTGTTGCGCCACTCTAATAAAATTATCCTAGAAGCACCCTTCTCCTGATAGACGCATAGCTCGGTTCATCCCTGTCCCCTTCACCGTCCTAGTGGCGTTCTATCTATTGTGCCTTTTCTCTGTTCTATCCCATTGCTGGCGGTGGTAGTAGCTGTTGTGATCCCAATTGCCTGTGCAGACAATCCTTGAACTGGTGGCCGTGCTGGCCACATTTAAAACAAGCTCCCGTCTTAGTATAACATGGAGCTAAGCCATGTCTTTTCCTACAAACTCAGCACATGTTTGGTGAGTCTTCTGCCCCTCGTCGGGTGACAGCATGCACCCTTTCTTGCACCGAAGGCCTTTTCCAAATACTCCATTGTGTGTCCTGCGGTGCATTCTCTCTGCTCTGTCCCATCGGTCTTTTAGGACAAATTCTGGCTAAGTGACCCTGCTGGCCACACTCAAAACAAGCATCCATCCTTAAATGGGACGGGGCTGATCCATGCCATCTTCCACAGAAGTAACACGCGCCATTCTGACTCGGCACTGACTTTCCAATCCTACTTTTCCGATTGGGTGGAGTAAGGCACATTTCTTCTGACATTGGCCTCTTCCCCAACCGATTAATATCTCTGTTGGATTCGAACCTTGACTCAGATGCAATGGCTTGCTCCTTGATCACAATTCTAGGTTGGGCCTCAGTAGGTGTGGTAACAATAGTGGTTACAGCATTGGTGGTGGCAACAGTGGCAGCTTGGTCTTGAGCTTGCTGTTCCAACAATTTCCCAAGGGTCACTAGCACTTGTATAATCCCATCGAACCTAGGATTGCTAGGTGCTGCTACACCAGCATTGACCTGTGACAGCGCCAATTTGCTTGCACTCGCCTGAGCGGGCACTCGACCATGAGCACCTCAGGCACCAACCCTCATCGACGTTCCACCATGAGTAGCAGGTCCAATGGTTCACTTTCTAGGAGTCCTTTGCTCCTGATCACTCATTAAGCAAGATTCTTACACAACCTGCTTTCCAATTCCACATAAAATTAGAAACTGAGTGATCCCCACAAACAAGCTACCAGTCAGCTATCAATCACATGCATTGACATGGTTAAAAGGCATGTCCTACTTATTATCCCATGACTCATCGCACATTATCACTCTAACTATCGACTAGCTCCGATACCACTCCGGGTGGGGATGTCACGCTCGATTCTCGAGGGTGTGCCCATCCCTCGGTGGTCGATAAATTTTGCGATGTTCCAGGATGCATCGCCGACCCAATTATTTTAATGGGCATGCGAAAGCGAATTACTAATCCCCTGACCATAACAAACATGGGATAGAAAAGTAAGACAACAAATTTTAAATCAATCAACCTACCTTTTATAAACAATCTGGTTTACAAACAAAGGCCAACTTTAAGGTCTAAGTACAGGAGGTCTATCTCCAAAAAAAACCTTTGGAGCCACTCATGCTCCTGCCCTTCCACCTCCAGCTCCAGGTTCTTCACATTAGGGACCTGAAAAGGTTGAGCCCACGACGGGGTGAGATAATGTTTCAGCAAGTTCACCCCCTAAACTTTGTCTAGGAAGGAAATACACCCAAAGGCCGTCTATGCATACATAAGACAGAGGACTTACCTTGCCTTAGTTCCTTCTTGCACGTCAGTATAAATCATATACTCAATCAAATCAAATCATCGATCAATCGATCCACTTGATTCAATACCATCAATACTATCCATAAAATTTGATCTATTCGAACACTACTCACCCAAGCTGAAATAAATGGTATAGCTTGCCAAAGCTAATATATATATATATATATATATTACCGCTCGCTAAAGCTGATATATATCGATATTGCTCACCGAAGTTGCTATATATCTATATTCTTGGTCACCGAAGCTACTAAATATCTATATTCTTGCACACCAAAGCTGCTAGATATCTATAATTGCTCACCAAAGCTGCTAAAGTATACTGCTCACCAAAGTTGACATTTCAAGGCCTATAGGCTGATATAGTATACCGTTATCGCTTATTGATGATTCACCGTATTTATGATATCTAATAAAAATAGTCGTGTGTGGGTACACGGTTGGCCTTAGCCAAAATACAATATTTTCCTTTTCAAAAATCCCACCATTTAATATAGTCCATAAAGATATTTTTGTTGCTGTAAACCGACGTCCGATATTTCTTGATTAAATACCGAAATTATTCAATTTTGGGATAAATACCCAAAATTACAATTACCACTCAAATAACACAATTTAGCATTCAATTAAATAAACCAAGCACATAATTGCAATCGGCAAGAAATTTTGATCACTAGCTATCCTGGTCTAATTTTTAGAAGATGATAAATAATTAAATAAATACAATAAATAATTAAATAAATACCATCAAATGCTGAAAATCGAAACTTGGGCTGGAAACGTGTAATTAAATACAGAAACAGGCCCATAAAATTTCTGAACCAATCTAGATAATTAATACAAACTTATCCAGTCTCTAATTATGAAATTCTAACCACCTAACATGCAAACATGAATAATTAAATTGCTAATCCGTTCTAACAAGCCACCTAATCTAAGCTTAACCTAAACTAATCAACTCTTAAGTATCATTAACTCTTTAAGTAAAGTTTAGTGAGTAAATTCACCGGTTTTGCAAGCAGGTGAGTCCACAGCGACAGCGGTGCAATAGCGGCCGAATCTCAAGCTTACGGCGGCGCCAACGAAGACTCAAACTGGGTCGAAAATGGCCCTGCAAAGCTCATGGTTGCTTCTGGTTTTGAAAGGGGTTGCTGGTCGGCTTCGAGTGGGCTGGCCTCGACTCAGGACTGGCTGAGTTGCGGACTGCGTGTGGCTGAAGATGGGCTGGTTGGCGAGGCCTTTCTGTGGTGGTGGACGTGTGAAATGGAGTGGCTACTGGAGACTGGACAGAAGTTGGAGATGGGCTGCTGCGGGGCTTCGTGCATGGGACGGTGGTGTCTTCACTTGCGTTGAAGGCTTGTGGTCAATTGACTACTGAAGGGAATTTGTGGGGCGGGCTTCGTGCATGGGACGGTGGTGTCTTCGTGGCTGTTATAGGGAAGACAAAAAGAAGTGCGGTGTTGGCGTTGAAGAAGCCGCTGGGCTCGTGGGGTGTCTGCTGGCAACGAAATGGAGGATTGGTGGAGGCATTATAGTTGACTAAAGTCATTGGTTTTCGTGGCAGCTATAGAGAGATAGAGCGGTGATGCGGTGACAGTTTGGAGGAGGCAGCTGGCGCAAGTGGAAGGCTGGCTGTGAAGGGGGGTGCTCGGTTACAAAGAAAAGGAAGAAAATGGAGAGGGAGGCTCGCGGCAGGTCCGTGAAGGAGGGGAAATGAAACCAAAGTAGAAGTAATGAAGGGGAGGGCAGCTGGTGGCGTACGTGAGAAGATTGGAGAGGGGGGGGGCAAAAGTCAAAACAAATATCCTAATTCATCATGAAATGGTCCCCAAAGTCCACAAGCTTATCCCTATATTCCCCCATAATACTTTCTTGTATAAATTTCCACAAAAACTCAATTTCGGTGCCAAATGTTGCAACCCCCATACAAGCCTTCGAATTTGACAAAAAGAGCTTCAATTCCTTCATCAATTTCCCCAATTTGATGACTAAATTTGCTAAGGAGGAAGCCCAAAAATTTCCACAATTCCCCTTCACCAAGTAGCTCGGTTGGAAGCCAAAAATCCATTTAACTTGGCCCATCCGAATGTCCTTTATTTTTTGAATCGCCTAAATTGATTTTTCGTAAAAGTCTCAAACTCGTCAAAAATTCTTCGAATGATGAGTCAACGTTCCTAAATTGAATCATGACATGACAGAACTTTCAATTTCTGAAATTGGGTTCAAATTCGTGATTAATTTCAATCTGACGTGATTTTAGTGTAACTTAACTTACGGGGTAGTTTTTAGTAACTTTTAGCTTAATTGATCTGTGGTCAATTATTTTTGGACCATATTATACATCTTCGACACATTGGCGACTCTCAGTTGTCTTGAAAATCTAGAGGTTTCAAATACAAACAAAGGGTACCAAAACAACAGAAAAATCGGTCTAGTGTCAATCGATGAGAATTTTGCAATTAGGTAGAATCACCAATACTTAATCACAAACCTCAGTCGAATCGACCTATCTTCGGTCTCTGATAGATTTTCGACTGTGCCGTAATGACCCTTGCTGATTAGCACAGTCGAGCAGTCGATTCTTGGTCGAATTCTCAAGTGTATTGCGTTTATATTCCTTAACAACTTCGCCTGATATGCTAGTTATCTTGTAAGTGGTCAACTCAGAGAACAGAACTATAGGCACGTCGATGAAAGGCCTAGCTTATTCTATCGGAAACAGAACATGAAATTAAGGGTGTCACAACTCTTCCCTTTTTATAAAAATTTCGTCCTTGAAATTTAAACCTTTACAAATCTTAATAGAAAAAGGTGGGGGTATCGTCGCCGCATCGAGTCTTCACTTTCCTAGGTTGCTCCTTTAGTCCTGTTGTGTTGCCTGACCACTTTGACCAAGGGAACCATCTTGGTACGCAAAATCAGTTCTTTCCGATCCACAATCTGAACCGGGCTTTCCATGTATGACATTCTGTCGTCCACGTCTAACCATTCAAAATTTAGCACATGGGTCGTGTCAGGCTCATACGTCCTCAACATCAACATGTGAAAGACGTCATGCTTTTGCGCCAACCTCGGTGGCAATGCAAGACGATACGCTAGGATCCCAATTCTTTCCAGAATCTCAAAGAGACTTATATACCTCAGACTCAGTTTTCCTTTCTTACCAAAGGGTGAAGTACCTCTCATTGGTGACACCTTCAGAAAAAACGTGATCACCAACTTGAAATTCCAAAGGTCTTTGATGCTTATCTACGTAACTTTTCTGGCTACTTTGAGTGGTCTTTAATCTGTCTCTAATGAAGGCAACGACATGCACTAACTACTGGACTAACTCTGGGCCTGTGATCTTTCGTTCTCCAACCCCATCCTAACACACTGGCATTCTACACGCTCTACCATACAATGCTTCGAAAGGAGCCATCTGAATGCTCTACTGGTAGCTATTGTTGTAGGCAAATTCGACAAGATGAAGCTATTCCTCATAGCTTCCCTTGAAATCGAACACGCAAGCTCGCGGCATGTCTTCGAGGGTTTGAATTGTCCTCTCAGACTAAGCATTCGTTTGGGGATGATAGGCCGTGCTGTACTGCAGCTTCGTTCTTAAAGCAACCTATAAACTCTTCCAAAAGGTGGCTATAAATCTCAGGTCTTGGTCTGATGTAATCATCCCCGATACTCCATGCAGATGAATAAACTGGCGCATGTACAACCCTGTGTACCTATCCAAATCAAGGTCCTTTCGTATTGTGATGAAGTGAGTAGACTTCGTCAGTCTGTCGACCACTACCCAAGTAGAATCATTACCTATCTGACTCCTTGGTAAGCTTGTCACAAAATCCATTGTGATGTGTTCCCATTTCCACTCGGGAATCTCGAGAGGTTACAAAAGTCCTCCCAGCTTACAATGCTATGCTTTTACTTGCTAACACGTCACACACTTGGCAACATGCTTGGCAATGTCCGCCTTCATACCAAACCACCAATATTGTTGATGCAGATTCAGATACATTTTCGTCCCGCCAGGATGAATACTGTAACTGTTACGATGACTGACAAGATTTCCTCCTTAAGCTTTGCATCGTCAGGTACACATAATTGTCATCGGAACTTTAGTGTTCCGTTATCAGAAATCTGAAAGTCAGCCTTCCTTTTATCGGTATCCTCTTGCAGGATTTTCGGAATCTCTGGGTTAGTCAACTAAAGTGTCTTGATCCTAATCTTCACTTCCGGCTCAATTCTGAGGGTGGCCATAAGATTCGAAAGGTGACCTACCTCAAATTTGAAAACCGAATCTCGAGCTCTCTAGAGTAAAATCCATTCGTTAACCATCATCCGTGCCACTGAACACTTCCCACTCAAAGCGTCTGTGACCTTATTTGCCTTTCCAGGGTGATACAAGATATCACAATCATAGTCCTTCAAGAGTTCCATCCGATGACACTATCTCATATTCAACTCTTTTTGAGAGAATAGATACTTGAGACTTTGATGGTTAGTGAAGATATGGAATCTTTTTCCACACAAATAATGTCTCCAAATCTTCAAAGTGAAATGATTGCTGCGAGTTCTAAATCGTGCGTTGGATAATTTAGCTCATGGGGTCTCAACTGGCGGGACACGTATGCAAAAACCCTACCATGTTGCATCAACATGCAACCTAGTCGTCTAAACGAGACATAACTGTAGATCTTGTATCCTCCAGAACTAGATGGAATGGTCAGCATAAGTGCGTTAGTTAGCTTTTGATGAAGCTCTTGGAAACTGCGCTCGCACTTGTCTATACACACAAACTTCTCTTCCTTCTTCAATAGTCGAGTCAATGGCGACGCCAACGCTGAAAATCGTTCCATAAACCTTCTGTAGTACCCTACTAAACATGAAAAGCTTGTGATCACTGACATGGTTGTAGGTGTTGGCTAATTTATAACTACTTCGATCTTGGTTGGGTCCATAGAGATTCCTTCGCCTTAAATCGCGTGACCCAGAAATGCTACACGAGTCAATCAAAACTCGCACTTGCTGAACTTGGTGTACAGCTCATGATTCCTTAGGGTCTGAAGTACCACCCTCAAATGCCTTTCGTGCTCCTCTGCACTTCTCGAATACACCAGGATGTCATCAATGAACACGATCACGAATTGATCCAGGTATTTTGTGAACGCTCGGTTAATCAAATCCATACAAGTGGCTAGAGCGTTTGTCGAACCAAACGGCATTACAGTGAACTCATAATGGCCGTATCGAGTACTAAACGCTGACTTCGATATATCCTCATTTCTGATCCTCAGCTGATGATATCCAGTCCTCAAGTTGATTTTGGAAAATATCGATGCTCCTTGCAGCTGCTCAAACAAGTCATCGATCATTGGTAGTGAATGCTTATTCTTGATCGTCACCTGATTGAGTTGATGATAATCGATGCACAGACGCCACTAACTATCTTTCTTCTTCACGAACAGAACTGGTTCTCCCCAAGGTGGTGCACTCAGACGTATGGATCCCTTATCCAACAACTCCTGCATCTGCACCTTCAGTTCTTTCAACTCAGACAACGCCATCCGGTAAGGAGCCTTAAAGATTGGCCTTGTCCCGGGTGCTAACTCGATCACGAATTCTATCTCTCTCTCTCTGGCGGCAGGCCTGACAATTCTTTTGGAAACACATCTGAAAATTCTCGTACTACAATGATGTTTTCAATCTTCAGCTCCTCAACTATTGTATCCACGACAGTCGCTAAGTAACCTTGGCAATCTCCATTTAACAAACGGGTTGTCTTAAGCGATGAGATTAAAGGGATCAACGATCCTCCTCGCCTTTTGATAAATGCGAAAGATTCATCCGTCAATGGGTCAAACTGTATTACTTTTTGACAACAATTTAATACAACAAAAAGCTCCTTGAGCCAAACCATTTCATTTATGATATCAAAGTTATA
The DNA here is from genome assembly GCA_017140395.1 of Eucalyptus lansdowneana. Lineage (NCBI taxonomy): Eukaryota > Viridiplantae > Streptophyta > Magnoliopsida > Myrtales > Myrtaceae > Eucalyptus > Eucalyptus lansdowneana. The sequence continues at coordinate 60,111,986 of CM029487.1, forward strand.
CATATGTAAAATAGTCAAGTACAATTCTAGCCAGTGATTCTCCTTTCCACGACTTCATTACAACAAATTGAAGTGCTACAAGCTTAACCAAAATTTGACTACGCCACTCTAATAAAATTATCCTAGAAGCACCCTTCTCCTAATCGACGCATAGCTCGGTTCATCCCTATCCCCTTTGCCATCCTAGTGGCGTTCAATCTGCGGTGTCTTCCCTTTGTTTGGTCCCATCGCTAGCAGCGGTAGTAGGTACTATGATCCCAATTGCCTGCGTGGACAATCCTTGAACTGGTGGCGATGTTGCCCACATTTAAAACAAGCTCTCATCTTAGTATAACATGGAGCCGAACTATGTCTTTTCCTATAAACTCGGCACACGTCTGGTGAGTCTTCCACCTCCCGTCGGGTGACAGCATGCACCCTTTCTTGCATTTGAGGCATGTTCCAGATACCCCATTATGTGTCCTGCGGCGCATTCTCTTTGCTCTGTCTTATCGGTCTCCTGGGACAATTTCTAGCTAGATGACCCTATTGGCCACACTTAAAACAAGCATCCGTCCTTAAATGGCATAGGTCTGATCCATGCCATCTTCCACAAAAGGGACACGCGTCATTCTGACTGAGTGATGACTTTCTAATCCTACTCTTTCGGTTGGGTGGAATAGGGCACATTTCTTGTGACATCGGCCTCTTCCCCAGCCGATTGATCTCTCTGCTAGATCCGAACCTCACCTCACCGCAGACGCAATGGCTCGCTCCTCAATGAAAATTCCAAGTTTGGCCTCAGCAGGTGCGGTAACATCGGCGATTACGACATTGCCAGCGCAACAACGGCGACAACAATGGCGGCTTGGTCCTGTGCTTGCTGGCCCAACAATTTCCTAAAGGTCACTAGCGCCTGTATAATCCCATCGAATCTAGGATCGCCAGGTGCTACTACACCAACATCAACCTGCAGCAACGCCAATCCGCTTGTGTTGGCTTAAGTCGACATTCGACTAGGACCACCTCGGGCACTGACCCTTGTCGATGTTCCACCCCGAGTAGCAGGTCTAATGCTTCTCTTTCTAGGAGTCCTCTGCTCCTGATCACTCATTAAGCAAGATTCTTACAAAGCCTTGTTTCCAATTCCACACAGAATTAGAAATTGAGTGATCCCCACAAACAAGCTACCAATCAGCTATCAATCACATGTATCAGCATGATTAAAAGGCATTTCCTACTAACTATCCCATGACTCATCGCACCTTATCACTTCAACTATCGACCGGCTTTAATACCACTCTGAGCGGGGATGTCACACACTGATCGTCGAGCGCATGCCCATCCCTCGAAGGTCGATAAATTTTGCAACATCCTAGGATGCGTCGCCGACCCAATCATTTTAATGCGCAAGCGAAAGTGAATTACTAATTCCTTAACCACAACAAACGTTCGATAGAAAAGCAGGACAACAAATTTCAAATCAATCAACCCAACTTTTATAAGCAATTTGGTTTACAAATAGATGCCAACTCTAGAGTCTAAGTACGAGAGGTCTATCTCAAAAAGGAACTTCTGAGCCACCCATGCTCTTGACCCTTCCCCCTCTAGCTCCAGGTTCTTCACACTAGGGACCTAAAAAGGCTGAGCCCACGACAGGGTGAGATAATGTTTCAGCAAGTTCACCCTCTAAACTCTAACTAGGAAGGAAATATGCCTAAACGTTGTCTATGCACACATAAGAAAAATGACTTACCTTACCTCAATTCCTTCCTACACGTCAGTATAAATCATATACTCAATGAAATCAAATCAAATCATCGACCAATCGATCCTCTCAATTCAATACCATCAATACCATCCATAAAATTCGATCAATTCGAACACTACTTACATAAGCTAAAATGGATGGTATAGCTCACCAAAGCTGATATATATATATATATATATATATATATATATATATATATATATATTTTGCTCGCCAAAGCTGCTAGATATCTATTCTTGTTCACCGAAGCTGCTAGATATCTATATTCTTGCTCGCTGAATCTGCTAGATATCTATAATTGCTCACCGAAGCTACTAGATATTTATAATTGCTCATTGAAGCTACTAAAGTATATTGCTCACCAAAATTGACATATCAAGGCCCATAGGCTAATATAGTATACTATTCTCACTAATTGACGATTCACTGTGTTTATGATACTCAATAAAAATAGTTGTGTGTGGGTACACAGTCTGTGCCAGCCCCTAAACGGCCCCCGATCTGCTGGGGTCGCCACAGATCACTTGCTTTCTCTCTACCTGAAGGTCGATTACTCTTATACCATGAAATTTTCAGGAAGTCCATGAGTCCTAGGGGTTTATAATTCTTACATTGGTCCCTGTGCAGAAATATAGCGGAAGCATATTCAACATCTCCTTATCCCATACTAAAAAACGATGCATACTAACTACACATTTTTATAGGTAAAAGCCAAACACTTTTATTTACATAAACCTGATGGACATCTTAGTCGGTACATCAAAATGCTAAGATTTTTCTAAACTTGGCTATTTTCAAAAGGTACTCGACTCTCTAACAACCATGTACATAGGCCCATCAGTTAGTGTCGGTGGTCCAAAAATGCTTCATTTGCTGACCATCACTCTCGGTCACACCTAGTCCAGTCCATCAGTTGGCGGTGGTGGCAACGGCCCCAGCGTACTCCTATCATGGCGAACAAACATAGTAAGAAACTCCTAAATCACTGGGCCGGCAGGAGGACCAATGTTAAACATGATCAGTACCCGCACTCAAACAAAAACCAACCCTCGTATCTCAGGACGGTGGTGCTCCGAACACTCACACTGAAGGTCGACCGGAATACCATAAAATGTGCCATCGGTGACTAGTAGCAGAGGCATATCTTATAGTCTGAAATGTTAGTCCTTAAACGGGGTGAGTATAACCACTCAGCAACAAAAGATTCATTAAACTATACTATGCAAGCCATCACGATCTAGTTTTATGCAAGATAGACAAGACAATTCATCAAGGAATGAGTATGTATCGAAACCATAAAACTCTTTAATGCAATGACCAATGCAGTTCAAACAAACAAGATGCATCATGTTCAATCACACAAGTCTCAATCATAGGGCCAAACTGTTATGACACGTCCCATTCCATGCCATACAATTTAGTCCCATAACTAGACCACACTCACACTTAGTAGAACCATCAGTTTTAACATTCAAAAGGTTTTATCCCCCTAGAGGACCAATGTTTGCGTCCTTCTGGGATTTCGCACCCAACCTGGCATCGCGAAAGCCTTCGGCATCTGGCCACTAGGCCACCAGGCATCCAGAGCATGTTACGTCAGACCTCTTAGGCATCTCGCACCCCACTTGTCGTCACGAGGAATTGCCAGGGCATGCCATGAAAATTGTATCCCTACCCTCTGAATTTACGTATCAACATACTACCGGGCATCCCGATGCTCCTGGGGAGAACCTCTGGGGCACTACGAACCCAAGGCATCCAAAGGCATCAACTCATTCGATCCTCTGGGCCTCCCAACTCCCGAGGCATTGTTGACTCAAGGGTCCAACGGCAACATTAACATCTTAATATCAAAACAATTTTCAATGCAATGACAAGATGTCCCATGAGTCTTCATCAAATCTCACTATTGAATGATATGATGAATGCCAATATCATCATGTCAAACAATAAATCAAAATGCATCCACCCTTGAGATAAATTAAGCGAATTCGGCACAAAACAGTCCAAAAATCAAAATGCACAATTTTAGTAAAAAATTTGATAAAATCCCTAAACGAACTCTGAAAATTCTAAAATTTAGATATGTTATAAACAAGATCTAAGGGAACAAGTTTCATGAATATCACTAAGTCAAATTTGTGGCACCCCTCGACATGTCCCCCAATCCGCTAGGGTCGCCACAGCCCGCTCACCTATCTCTTATCCTAATAACATGTCACTCTGATACCATTTGAATTGTAGTGGGTCCATAAATCCTTGTGGTTTGTATCATCTCAATCGGTCCCAGCACAGTTTCATATAACGGACGCATACTCGACGTCTCCCTAACCCGTACTCAAATTAAATAATACAATGCAATGCACACCTACTACACCTTTCATATATATAAACTAATGCTGAACCACTTTTATTTACATACTTTGATGGGCATCACGAGTTGGTACAACAAAAGGCCAAGGCTTTAACTAAGCTCGGCTAAACCCTAAAGAACCCGACTCTACATCAGACATGTACATTAATCCATCATCCTAGTGTCAGCCATCCAAAAAGTGTCAACCTCCACTAGTCACATGCTCCTATCACTCCCATCCTGGTGCGTCAGCCGGTGGTGGCAGCAGCATCCCCATCATCCTCCCATCTCGACGAACATGGACGGACAAAAACTCCTTTACTACGGGGCCATCAGGTAGGCCCACATCATACATAACCAAAACACGGATGCAGATAAACACTAGACCATGAACATCAACGCAGGGGTGCTCCGAGCACTCGACCTCAACATCAGACGATAAGCCATAAAATGTACCACACGTGACAAGTGATAGAGGCATCTCTCAATCTGAAATGTTAGTCCACAAAAGGGGTGAGTACAATCACTCAACAGTAAAGATCCATCAAACTACACAATGCAACAAGCAAGACAACCACAATTTTGTGTGAAATGCACATATCATTCATGTAATCATGCTTGCATTTCCATGAGATTCATTCATTAAAGCAATTCATGTTCCATGCCATATACACATACATGCGCATGATTCATATCATCCATACCATCATGTTTCTATATCCATGAGATCCATTCAATACCATCATGATCGCATTCTCAATGCCATATAGTATTAACTCATTTTCATAGGCAATTATATCCCATGCCATATACACACACATGCGCATGATTCAATTTTCATTTTAATTTTCAAAAGGATCTCATTTTTCTTTCTTCCAGGGACTAGTGTTTGCATCCCTCATATATATATATATATATATATCGCTCGCACCCAATCTTGGCATTGCGAGGAACCTCCGGCACACACCTCCGGGCATCTCGGACCCCAATTGGCATAACGAGGAATCCCCTAGCACACACTTCCAGGGCTTCCGACACACACCTTCGAGCATCTCGAAACTCCTGAGGACATCTGGTACACACCTCCGGGCATCCGGCACACACACTCCGGGCATCCCAACACTCCCGGGGCATTGTCGGCTCACACCTCCTATGGTATCATTATCATCAGAATATATATTCATATATATGTCTCATTTTCAACATGGCATTTGATGCAACAACGTCGAAGGTCTAAACCAGCTTTTTGATGTTACATGACATGCTAAGTGTCACCGCATATGCAGCATGATTAACCACTCAAGACAATATATCTCATAGAACAATTCATTTATTTTTGAAAATACAGCAATTTTCGGATAAAACATAATGCACTCCTTTAGTTAAAATTTCAGAAAAATTAGTAAACGATCTTAATAAATTCTGAAAATTTAACATGATGTAAACAAGATCCAGAGAAAGATATTTCATGAAGAACACCATGTTGAAAGAGTTTCATACGAGTCGCTACAATCCATACATGACAGCCTTTAAAATTTCATTCGAGTCGCGTTTGCATAGTTTCATTCACAAATTCGGTATAAACCTTAAACAAACTCAGAAAATTCTGAAATTTTGATATGTCATAGCCGAGACCTAGAGGTAAACTTTTTGTGCGGAACTCAAAGTCAAATTAATGACAGATTAAAAGCTATAATCACCACAACCGTCCCTAACCCTAGGCAACAATTTCTAGATCTAACCATTTCGGATAAAAATCGTTTCACCGACCTACACATGTCCGTTTCTTCTCAAATTTTAGTATGTTACTCCTCAAAGTGTCTTATACAAATTTCATCAAGGACACAAGATCAAATGTCAATAGGATAATTTTATAAAAATTCACAGAATCACACTAGTCAGCATAACTGTTTCCAGATCTATCATTGTTCATTTCCTCTCAAATTTTATATGTTACTCTCCAAGAAGTCCTCTACAACTTTCATTAAAAAGTCAAAGTGAGATTCTAACTAGAACATTGCATGCAGCTCACGAAATCACTAAAGGTCGGACCATTTTTCCAGAAAACAAAATACTAGACTAAGACACAACTCCTATAACTTCAAAAGTTCTCACCTCTACCACATCCGAAATTCACCATTCATCACACACAATCACAGAAAGCAAAGTGTTGATCAATAGATTCTACTTTCCTTAAATCCAAAGAAAATCACAGCAAGTAAAACGGCAGAGCTCGATCGACGGTCTCCTCCTCCCTTCACGACTCATGGTCGGCCTCGGCTTCCTCTCTCATAGTTCACTCTTCCTCCCTCTCAATTTCACTCTCTCTCTCTCTCTCTCTCTCTCTCTCGAAAACCCTGTCTCTCAATCCGCCCTTCCTCTTGTCTTTCCCTTCAATGATTAGTTGGTAATCATTACTTTGCATGCAATATGACACTTGGTTGATCCCCTTAGCCACTTGTTAATTTTTCCATGCAAGATGATGGGCCTCCCTTGGGCCGACTCCTCCATCCGGTCTCTCTCTTCCTTTGGTCAACAGCCCATTGGGCTTCTTGGGCCGGTCGAACAGTGGGGCTGTGGACTGGTTTTTAGCCTAAAAATTTCGGCCCACTCCTTCTTTTAATAATCTACCCTAAATCCCCACTTATATAAATACCTAATTGCAATTTCTAGGGCCATAAAACTTTGTAACATAAATCAATAAAATCCAACTTATAAAGTGCATGGCCAAGAATAAAATTTTCCCTATCAATTTATCCTTTTAATACAATCCTTAATTGCTTATGGACATAAAATATATTTCCAACCAAATAATCGTCCATTAAAATGGTCGGCCTTAATCTATTGCAAATCATGGGTCTAAATGCTACAATATAATTTGATGGTGCTTCCATCACCTATTCATGGTTCATAGCATATCTAGGAATTGTCATGAAATTTTAGGATGCCATGAAATTGGTCATGTATGAATCGCAACAAATCGCACAACTCAGCCCCAATTTCTTCTTATAAGATCGACAAGGTTGCCGGCTATACCCGACCAGTTTTGGGCAATGCAGATTCAATAAAATCCTATGCCTAAGCCACGACTATCTCACTTCCAAAAATCCACCACAAATAGGTCTTTCGATCACAATTCAGCAGGACCGAAATTGCATAGAGAAAATCAAACTTTTCCTCAATTTCATGGTTCCAATCTACCTCAATCACCCAAAATTCAGCATTCAGCCTTCATCTCAACATTTCCTCAAGTCTATTGCACTACAGTAGACAACAATAGCACTACATCATATAGATTAATGGACTTTCACTTGCCTCTAGTTCTTTAGCTTGACAGCAAGTAAAAATAGAAAGCTCGGGGTCTCGGGCGGGGCTCAACGGCAGGGAAGACTAGTGGCGTCAACGGCGGCAACTCGAGCACGAATGGAGGGTCCTCCTTCTTCCTCTCGCCGTCCACTCTCTCGCTCAAACCCTCTCTATGTTCACGATTCTGCTCGCTTGACTTCTCTCTCTCACTCGCTCGAATTTTTGCTTGGTCCTTCTTTCTCTTCTCCTCAATTCCGAATCCTTTTATTCCTTTGATTTGTTGACTATTCAGTAAATTGCATGGGAATTGCGACGGCGTCCAAGATCAAAGATAGCTGGGTGAACGTGGCAAGAAGCAAGTCTTTTGGTTGCTAGCTCTCCCCCCTTGCATGCACTGACGTGTCCGTTGATGAGGGCCTCTTGTTCAAATGTTTTTCAATTGTTGACCGGTGGACTCAACTCCTCACTCGACGGGCACATATGCTGCATGATGACCAATCTCCTCTTATTCAATCCACTCCGTGACTAAAATTCTTGCGTGGAGGAAGAAATCGGCAAGGCTGCATGGGGTTGCGATGATGTACATGGGAGGTTCGGTTCAAGAGATAAAAATAACGCAGCCGTTGATGAGATTGTTCATATGGCCATTCAGTGAAAATTTTCCTTTTTCTTTGAAAGTAAATATTTCGGGATGTCGAGTGACAATGAAACTAGGCCAAATGTGGTACTAACGATACTCCCGTCGATTACTCACGGCCGTTGCATATTTGAGGGTCGTCGAAATTTCTGGATGCCACAATTCTCCCCTCCTTAGAGAATTTCGTCCTCGAAATTGGACATCACTCAAGTCTCTATAAATAGATGAGGGTACCTTTCCCTCATCTCTTTCTCACTTTCCCATGTGACCTCCTCCACATCTTGATGTCACCATAATATCTTAACTAGTGGGATTTTCTTTGTCTGAAGGACTTGTTCCTCTCGATCCAGTACTTGTATCGCTCTTCCAGGTACTTCATTTTCTCATTTACTTTGATGGTTTCATGATTGAGTATGTGTCCATGTTCAGGCTGATACCTTCTCAGCATCGATACATGGAACACATCGTGCAAATTTTCCAACTTAGGGGGTAATGCTAGCCGATAAGCTACGTCTCCTATTCTTTCAAGTATTTCAAAAGGTCCAACAAATCTAGGGCTCAAGTTACCTTTATTCCAAATCGTGATATTCCTTTCATCGGGGATACTTTAAGGAATACATAGTCTCCTACATTATACTCCAAAGGTCTTCTACGCTTGTTTGCATAGTCTTTCTATCGGCTTTGGGCTGTTTTAAGTCTTTTCCTGATGATCTCTACCGTCTCCGTAGAAATTTGCACCAACTTAGGTCCTGTCTACTTTCTTTCCCCTACTTCATTCCAACAGATAGGGGTCCTACATCTCCTTCCATACAATGCTTCAGAGGGAGCCATGCCTATACTTTTCTGAAAACTATTGTTATAGGCGAATTCCACTAAATGCAATCTTTTATCCTAGTTTCGTTTAAAATCAATCACACAGGCTCTTAACATATCTTCTAATATCTAAATCACTCTTTCTGTCTATCCATCTGTCTGTGAATGAAAAGCAGTACTAAATTGGAGCTTAGTACCTAAGGCGGTTTGAAGACTTCGCCAAAAGTTTGAAGTAAATCTTGAATCTCGATCATAAGTGATAGTCACAGGAACACCATGTAAGCGTACTACTTGGCTTACATATATCTCAGCGTATTTATCCATCGGATAGTCTATGCGGACCGCTAGGAAATGGGTAGACTTAGTCAAGCGATCCACTATCACCCAGATAAAGTCGTGACCACTTGATGTCCTTGGTATTCCTTGCACAAAATCCATTGTTACATGATCCCATTTCCACTCTGGTATATCCAATGGTCTCAATAGTCCTGCAAGTTTGTGGTGTTATGCTTTCACTTGTTGGCACGTTAAACATTGAGAGACATGCTTAGCTATATCTATTTTCATGCCATTCCACCAGTACTGTTGGCGTAAATTCTTGTACATCTTTGTACTACCCGGATGATACTATAGTTACTCCTATGTGCTTCCAACATGATTTCCCTTTTTACTTCTTCATTGTCAGGAACATAGAGTCGTCCTTGACATCTTACCACTCCATCTTCAGAGACTTGAAATTCTGGTCTTTTTCCTAAAGACACGGCATTTCGCACTTTCATAATTTCCGAGTCAGATTCTTGCAAAATTCTAATTTTCTAGATAATTTCTAGTTCAATTCTTAGTGCAGTAAGCATAGCAGTAAGGTGATCTATTTCCAATTTAAACTCTAATTCTGCTACTTACTTTAATAGATTCCATTTTGTTATTATCATACTGGATATATCCATAGCCGACTTACAACTAAGAGCATCTGCCACCTTATTTGCCTTTCCTAGATGGTACCGTATTTCACATTCATAATCCTTTAACAACTCTATCCACCTCCTCTGTCTCATGTTCAGTTCCTTTTGTGAAAACAAATATTTCAAACCCTTATGATCTGTATAGATTTCAAATTTCTCTCCATACAGATAATGCCTCCATATTTTCATAGCGAAAATTAAAGCTGCCAACTCTAAGTCATGGGTTGGGTAGTTCAATTCATGGGGTTTCAATTGTCTAGATGCATAGGCTATGACCTTGTTGTGTTGCATCAGAACACATCCCAGTGTTTTATGAGATGCATCACTATACATTGTGAATTCGCCAAATCCAGATGGTATAGTTAGAATTGGAGTTGTAGTCAATTTCCTTTTAAGTTCCTGAAAGCTCCTTTCACATTCACCATTATATTCACATCTTACATTCTTCCTAGTCAATTTTATCAATGGTCCTACAAGTCATGAGAATTCATCAATAAATCTCCTATAATAACCTGCCAGTCCTAAGAAACTCTGTATTTCAATTGGCGTTGTCGGTCTAGGCCAATTTACTACCATTTCCACTTTTGCGGGGTCTACTGCAATTCCTTCTCCTGACACCACGTGTCCCAAAAATATTATATGGTCCAGCCAAAATTCACAATTACTGAATTTGGCATATAACTTATGGTCTTTAAGGGTTTGCAACACTATCTCTAGGTTGCTCATGCTCTTCAAGCCCTTTAGAATATATCACGATATCATCAATGAAGACAATCACGAATTAAAATAAATAGGGTTTAAATATTCTATTCATCAAATCCATGAATGCAGCTGGAGCATTTGTCAATCCAAATGGCATAACTAGGAACTCATAGTGTCCATAGCTAGTCTTAAATGCGGTCTTAGGAATGTCTTCCTTCTTAATACTTAGTTGGTAATATCCTGACCTTAAGTCAATCTTAGAAAAAACCGAACTTCCTTGCAGTTGGTCAAATAAATCATCAATTTTGGGCGAGGGATATTTATTCTTAATAGTCACCTAATTCAGTTGCCTACAATTAATACATAAACGCATTAACCCATCCTCTTTCTCACAAACAAAACTAGTGCACCCCAAGGAGAAGCACTCAGCCTAATAAATCCTCTATTGAGCAACTCTTGTAGTTGCACTTTCAATTCCTTCAATTCCATCAAGGCCATCCTATACAAGGCTTTCGATATCGGTCCTGTCAATCTCAAACTCAATTTCTCGTTCCGGTGGTAACCCAGGTAATTCCTCAGGAAACACATCCTGAAATTCCCTAACCATTCGAATTTCATCAAGCTTAGCTTCTTCCTTCGTATAATCCTTTACTACTGCTAGGTATCCTTGACATCCTTCGTTAAGTAGTGCACGGGCTTCTATCAATGAAATAAGAGCTATAGGGTATTTTTAACAACCATGATAGCCCTCTTGAGATGTACATCTACCAAAGATGGCATCACTTCATCTTTATTGCCTTCGCCATCTCAAGTATACTAAACCACAATTGTGAACCTTTTCTTAAGGTTCATACCCCTCACGACGAGTTTATTTATATGATCTAATTGTTTAAAACATCCTAGGAACAAGACGAGAGTCACCACTCGTCTCATTTTTAGGGGTCGGCTAGAAAACTCAATTTAGAGTCAAGAGTGTTCCCTCGATTCCTACGCAACCACTAGATATCTAAGTTTGAGGACTTGGGTTACATCAATATTTCTATTAGCGTCCTTTCGGCACCTAAATGGTATGTCATGTTTAACTAAGGTGTCCATACGTGTCTTCTTACATCTTTAGGATCATTAGTCCTAAGCTAAACGATTATGTGTGGTTGGTCATTTTCATGCTATTTTATTTCTAAGGAAATTTGAAATAAAACAATCAATTGTATTGAAATTGTGAGACAGAAAGTAGACAACCGAGGAAAGTTATACAACTAAAATGCAAACCTAAGAAAGATAAAAGAAAAAACCCAATGAAAGAATAAGAAAAAGAAAAAGAAAGAACCCACAACTCATTGGGTTTTAATACAGATAATAAGAAACCTGAGACATATGTTGGTGAATGAATAGTACACAATAATAGTCAGAATGGACATTGACCTCCATCGTCTTCGCATCGTCTTCATCTTCAGGATCCTAATCTAGACCTAGTCTAAAATTATAACTAGGTACATACATTGAGAACAAACAAACATACATGTTAAAACAAATAAAAATACAAAATCGTGTCAAGATCAATTACACAAAAAAAGTTCAATGCAAAAATCAGATTTTGGGCCTCGGGGTTAACCTTTGTCTTTCACGTGTAGGTCCCTCTGAGATATCTACTTAATCCATTTTTGTGACTTATAGCTATTATTGACCAATTGTATTCTCATATGGCTTATAACACTTATAGGTCCCTAATGAAGCGATCTATGTAATCTCAGGTTTTCCCTTCGATATCACACATCAATTCTATCATTCATCTAGAAATCACATGCATTTGCAAGAATGAAACTTGCATGTAGGTCTTTGAGACATTATTTCTCAAATAATCAAATAGTAAGGTGAACTGTCGACGAGTCACTCATTACCAATGGCACGTGCCAATCACAGATATCGATAAGTTCTAAATGATTGACGTGGTTGTATGTATAGGGGGTACATGTCTTGTTTCAAAGACATCTTTCGAAATCATCCATGAAAAGTTTTGAGACAAAATGATGTCTTGACTATGAAAGGCATTCAATTGCCAAGGCTAGTCCGGGACTCGCATAAATACACTCACAAGCATCGCAGGCATTTTAAAGACAATTCAAACCGTGACCTTCACAATGTCAAATGATGATTTAAGAAAAAATTGAAAATATTTCAGATTAAGAAATATCTAGGTTATGGAGCACATTCAATTGCCAAGGCTAACTCGGGGCTCACATTAAATCACTCACAAATGTTGCAGGCATTTTGAATGTAGTCCAAATTATGACTATTCCTTAAGCCAAATTGAGTTTTTAACAAAAATTTCTTAGTAAATGGTTTTCAGAAACATCACATTTACCAACACTTTTTTAAATTCGATTTGAAAAGAAAACTAGTTGAAAATCATTTAATAATGAATATTGAGGTGTTTAAAGCAACTTTCATGAAAATGGAATGACCTAGGTTTATGTACAAACTAACCTAAGAAGTTTATCTAAACAATCACAATCAAGCTCATGTCTGGAATTTTCAGAACAAGCATGTAAAGATAGCAAAATTGGACAATGCCTAATGACAATTTGACGATGAAAAAATTCCCTATCATGCATGACATGATAACGAACAACTTTTGTGAAAAAAAGCTTTCCTAATTTTACAACAATTAGACAACAAGCAACAGCATGTCAGAAAATTATCAAAACAGCAAGACATTTAGTCAATATCACAAGGATTTATCCTATCAAAACAGGTCTAAAAGTCACCATATTTTCACACAACATAGCCAACATAATGACAAATAAGTTTCATTAAGGGACCAAGTCCAGATCCTAATAAAAAAAGTGGAACAAATATATCAAAGGTCTGTCCATACAGGGGTTAGAACAGGGATCCGAATTTGATCCCACTAACATATTCTAATCCAGTTTTGAAAAAATGGAAAATGGATCAAATGATAAGCGATCTGCATAAAATCTGTGGTATTGGAACTTTAAGTGTGCCTTATGACTCCCTAGAATGGTTCCAGTTCAAACTAGGTCAATTTGGTACCCCAATATCAAGATTTCTAAAGGTTTGCTCGTCAGTAATTAAGAAAAATAAAACATAAGCATGCATTAAAAAAATTCAAAGTCATTCAAATAACGCATAAACAGCGTGAAGAAATCACAAAAGACTTAGGCTCAGATGCGACAAAAAATTTGGATAATCATCTAACGCTAAGTCAGCATGCAAAAATGTCATACAATTTAAATGACATTATGTAATGATTCAAGATTTCTAATGATATGCTTGGGAATCCTAAGTGTGATGAACACTTTTGTGATACAAATTTAACGTGTGAGATGATGCTCAAATGACACGACCTAAACATGTATGCAAATCTTGTAATATGTGGTTCAATTGTCAAAAAGGCATAATAGCAAGATTTGATCTTTAAATAACTCAAACAAGCATGACAAGGTGCATCTACTGTAAGGTTTTGTTTCAGCATTAACTTCACAAAACAGGCATGATTTCGGACCTCTAAAGATATGCAAAAATCTTACGAAAAATAACATTTACAGAACATGTAATGAGGAACTTTTCTCGTTAAGAGTTGAAGACCAAAATATAATCACATGAGTCATAGCAAAATGGCCAAACAGAGGTATATATCCAAGCTATATATTGCTGCAACATCTTTTCACATTATCTCATGCAATTGACGTACTAGACAGCATCAATACTTTGCAAATAATGCATCAATTGAACACATACAATATGTATTTCATCTTTCATGAAGGATTGGAGAACAAAAAAACTCATTTATTGATTCAATTTCACCAAAATGCAATTTGGATCAGTGTAGGGTAGGCTGTCCTATGTTCGGATCTAAGTGGTTTTAACTTAACCAATCATGTTTAAAAATTACAAAAAAAAAGAAAAAAAAAGAAACATACATCACACTATTAGAAACAACTTTTATGAAGGAAAGTTTCTCCAGAATTTAACACAAAGATCAATACAAAAATTGAAAAGTTACAAATCAACACAGAGCAGACTAACCTACGCTCAAATCTGAGTAGTTTTGACCTAGTTAAACACATCCAAAAATCCAAAAAAAAAAAAAAATTACATGGCATGCACTAAACAATTGAGAATAATTTTCATGAAGACAAGATTATCCATAAATCACCATGAAGGCTACAAAAAATAGTAAAATCACATTTTGGTACTAATACGTAACTAAAAATCAACCTAAACTATTGCAAAATCGCTCATCTTTGGAGGTGTTTTTTGAGGGTCAAACGATGCTTGATCGAAGTGTGTAACCTATTGATTCAAGCTAGCGATATGTATTTTAAAAGTCTAAGAGAGCGCAAGTTCGAATAAGATCATTTCGGACCTCATTTTGCCGAAACCAGTAGGTCAATTCAAGTATACGAAAATGCAGATTCAAACCAATTCAATCTCAATCATTCATAATCATTCAAAAAAAAAAAAAAACATTCAACTTTAGCAAATCAACATCCAAATCCATCATTCTAACATCTAATCATCACATATTTTCCTAAAATTGAACTTTAGCCCTGGCCAGTTAATCCGGCCTTGCTTCACAGGGTTCGAGACCGAGATTGTTACCTTCATTGCATTTTTATTGATTTTGATAGCAATCGATTGGATCAAATCACTCAAACACATTCAAACCTCCATGAACAAAATATAAATAGCAAAGACCACTTGGGAACCGGTTGGATTGCCGGCTTGATGCCGAAATAAATTGGTCCAGTTGAACCAGCCTCCAAGACCACTGACGAAACTTGGAGCCACCAATGAAGATCCGGTGGTTGTTTCTTCAACCTCAACCACCAGCAAGTTAAGGACTCTTATATGAAGGGGCTTGCAATGATGGAACCGCTGAACGGGACGCTGGCTCGTTGGTTCAGTTTGGCAAAGCCGCGGACATGATCACCGACTTTTTTGCTAGTGATCAAGCTTGGTTAGTTGATCGGCTTGATCGAAGTGATCAAGCTGTCGCCAAGGCCTCCAAGAGCTACGATAAGCTACCAAAGAGGGTGAGGAAGATCGAAGGATAATTGGTGACGGCAAGATCGCCGTCGTGGGGGCAAAATCGCCGGTGAAAGCTTAACGCACAATGGAGAGAGAGAGAGAGAGAGAGAGAGAGAGAGAGAGAGAGAAGATGGTTTTGGGTGGGAATGTTCGGAGGGAGGAGAGAGAATTTTATTTTAGAGAGATGAAATTTCATGCACAAATGAAGCCCCCTCGAAAAATGGAGGAAAAATGGGTATATACACCCCCAAAATCAAGCAATTTTGGTCGTTGATTCGATCCGACGATCGAAATTTCAATCCAATTGTTAAAATTGATTTTAAAGGCTGCATCATGATCTCAAGATGTCGGGTAATCTATCTAGTGGGTTTGATTTGTGGAAACTTGAGCCAAATTTGAGAATTGTGTCAAAATGTCCAATTATAGGTCAAATTGTAATTTTACGAAATCCAAGGACTAATACACGAAATTTTGGGAAGTTGAGAGTGCAAGAGTGAAATTAACATCAAGAGAATCTTGGAACTAGACACTGAAGCCTAGAACTAGCCGGCAAGCAACTGAATCGACTAGGACTATCAGTGGCCAGTCAGACCGATCATAACAATTTCGTCAGTTTTGGTTGATTTTTGACCAGTTTGATCCGATTTTGGCCATTTCACTCACTTGAGGTCCTCGTTGATTCAAAATTTATGCAATTCGGTCCCTAAATGACTCAATTGAAAGGAAATTTATCCTATTTAAGAATAAATGAGCTAATTGATATTCAATTAAACTAATCAAACCTTATGAACGTAATATAGGGGTTTTATATTGACCTAATTAAATTATTAACATGAAAAACAACGGGTTACAACCATTGGTGCTTTGAATCGGGTCTAAAGGGTTAAAATGATCAAATTCGCAATTCAATGAGCAAAATTACAAATTAACTAAAATTGGATTTAATTAATGTCACAATTACCTTATCTTATGAACTACTCATGTGTAAGATCACCTATGACATTCAAGTTGACCTTAAATTGAAGCGCTTGAGCTTATGTCAAAAATGAATCTAGGCCAAATATCAAAATTGGACCTAGATTTATAAAATTAAACCATAACCATAAATTGGTCAATTTGTATTTAGTTGATCGAAGCTTAATTGCTCGACTTTCTTATGCTTAAGAGGATAAAATTCTTAAAATTGATAAGTACTGATGTGAACTTCTCAAAATTGATTTTGAAATTGGATTTATCTTAAGGAAATGAATGAAAACAATCGTCCGCTCACAAGTTGTGAATAATCAATTTTGGTCCCTTAATTAGGGCTCAAAATGGCAATTTGCATTTTGACTCGGTAAATCGTGAAATTGAGTGCATGAGTGGACCTAAAATAGTCCCTAGACCAAATGTCAAAGAAAGAACTATACCTAATTATGACTAAAATAAATGTAATTTGATTTTTGGCAAATTTAATACCCGAAACTAAAAAATTTGAAAAATAGGGTTCTTAATCGATTTTCGTGAAATTTTTTACAGAAAAGCCAAATTGGCATCGAAAGAAATGTATTTGTGCATTTTAATTTTTTTTAAATTTTTTTTGTTAAAGGTTTGACTAAAAGTTAACTTTTTAGTTGACTTTTCTTGAACAGTTGATTTTTTTTTTTTTTTTATATCAAATCTTTGAAGTTTTGAGGAACTGACTTGAAAAAGTTGAAATTAAAGCTAAACGATATCCTTTTGGATAAAAAGTCAATTTTTGGTTAGGGGTTAACTTTTGATCAAAAGGTTCACTAAAAAGTCAACTCAAAAGTCAAAGGTCAACCATTTGACTTTTTAGGCTTTTCTTAAATGTAACTTGTAAATTGCTTAAAGACAATAATGCAAAAGAAAAAAAAATGAAAAACGATATTTTTTTGGCTGAGAAACAGGTTCCATCACGATTAGAAACCCAAATCTCAACTTTTTGATCTTTTTCGAAGCATTGATTAAAAATCGGTATCAACATAAGTCAAAATTGCTTCCTAAAACACTAAAAAATCATATTCTAATTAACCCAAAGACTTTTACATTTTTCCAAAAACTTTCCCTTAAAATCAAACTAAACCTAAACCTACCCTTAATCCACGGTCGACTTCCATTTATCAGCCCAACATTCCCGCCCATTTTTTATTTGCTTTCAACATCACCTAGGTTGTGCAAGTCCGAGCGTTGCTCCCCATTTTTCTTTTATCTCGAGTTGCGTTAACAAAATTAGCCGATGCGAACATAATATTTGGAGAAAATTACACAAACGGTTGAAGCCTCGTTGACCTTTGGCGACGACAAATGACAAGGCAAAGATAAAGGAGAAAAGAAAAAAAAAATTAAATTCGACTTTTAAATAAAATAAAGACGGTAGTCACCTTTAGTCTCTCTCTCTCTTTTTTTTTATTTTACATTTTTCATTTTATTACTTAATCTTCATATTCTGTTACTTTACTTATTTAATTTAATATAAAATTTTATCCAAATAACATATTAACATGAAGAGTTTAAATGAGTTGGTATTTATTTTTATAATTAGGTTAAGTATGGATGTGTTTAGTAATGTGGATCAGGTCGGGTATGGGTTGGATTGAGGTCGAGTCAAGTATTGGTCGTCAAGATTGTATTGAATGAAAATTGGTCAATATGGGTTAGATTATTTTCAACCTGACCCTAACCAAACCCAACCCGCCCATTTTACACCCCTAAAATTCAAGTAATTTTACAATGAAAAAAGGAACTTTGCCATGCTAATATACCATTTTATCTACATATATAATCTCTCTCTTATTAATAATCTAAATTTTTGGGGTTGAATATTCTAATATGATATTTGAGCCAAGTTCACCCAATTTATTTTGTATGCATGGCTCCCCATATGTCAATTTCACCTGTCATTTTAAGATTGATTTTGCACACTAAAAGAGATATTATTGTATCGTACATCGTTTGTTCACAAAATTTAACGGTCTTATTATCTCCCCACGAATTGTGGCAAAAAATAAATCATAATTGAGTTACTCCTGCTACAAGTGCATGATTACGGAATGCCACGTGAAAAAAGTAACTTTAATCCTGCCATGAAACTAAGATGAGAAATCAAAATCAAAATATAATATTTGATTAAGCTTTTTTGAGTCTAAAGTACCAGTCCAGGTCGAAGTATGCAAGGACTGACGTGGTTCATTTTTCTTTTTAAACTGTAGAGATCGAGATAATTTTTCTATTTACTAACGGTAGATAGAAATAAAATCTAATATTAATCTTCCAGGAGTTAATTGAGTAGTTGAGAGATTAATCCATACGAATCCTGTATATAGTTGCATACTCACAAAAGACAATAACTCTTAAGGGGTCGCGCCCATGATCAGCCCATTGATGAAAGTCTTATCGCATGTGATTGAGACAAAAAGGAAAGAATTCATAGGGTTTAACAAGTTTAATTAAGTGAAGATTCGCATTAGTTATTACAATAAAAATAATATTTTACTATCTACCTAATTTACTAGCTGTATATGGAATACAGAAATGAGGTGTGAACAAATGGGTTAAAAGAGAACACCTGCATACAAAAGCTGCGGTGCAAATCCAAGAGAATTGTCCAACGTTGCTAACATACGGGAATGTCTAAACCTCACCGAATCTCCACTCTTTCAACGACGGTTTTATATTACCATTCCTCATCATATCGTAAATCATTTTTACCTATGTTTTATAACGGTACTCCAATTGGAACAACATGTTGTAACATTATACATCACATTTGAAGTAGCATAACAGTGCCGCTAGCTTATAAGTTCGTCACTGAATGAGAATGATACGTTGAAGAACAATGAGTTTTATAATTTTATATGACATTTTCAATTTACAACACAAATCAAATATATGAACCATAATCGAGTTTAGATGAAACTTAAACATGAATGTACCATATAATATTAAGCTTGAACTTGCCAATAATCAGTTCAATAGTCTTACGGGTCCAATCGCGTTCAAGTTACTTTTTATAGATTATTTAATACTTATAGGAATAGGCACAAAAAGAGAACTCAAAATTCCATTGTATATGAAATTTCAAGCTCTAGTTTATTTGTATTTTACATAATCAAGTTGAAATCAAGCAAACTTGAATATGTCAATTTTCTTCTCGAGTTGAGTTCGAGCAAGAAATTTCAATAATTGATCAAGCTCAGCTAGATTGAAGTTTCGAGCATCAAGAATGTGAGTCAAGCTTGACATTGTATTAGCTCGTCTTAATTCGATTATGCTTCTATCTTGAGTGCTGGACCTAGGACCTGAAAGGTTGATTGCGGATCCCAGCACATGGACTGAAGACACCACCCAAACAAGTTATCACATGAGCGGGGCCGAGACTCCACCATTAGACTCAGGACCTCAGCCTTCTCGAGTTATGAATAATAGAAATATAAGTGCAATCGTCAATTTGTATTAATGTAGATAATTTCATATTAGGAATGATGTTGTGCAAGCCGGATCAAGCCATACACCTCAACGCAAGAAATTATTAGAGTTTTAAGTAAGAAATAGAGAAACAATATCTCACGGAATTTTTACTTCTATAACTTCCGGAGAGAAACCCTAAGACACTCTCAAGGCAGCTCCTGAGAACAGTTTTCTTTTTTTTTTTTGGGAGACTCTCAAGGAAGCTCCGGAATTTTTTGGGCACAAATGATAATTATTTTATTTAAAAAATCAACAATGGAAAGAAATAGATTTTATTTGCTTTTGAACATGGCCCATGCCTAAATAGCAGGTGTATGTTAGAGCGTTGCTCCTCTTTTTCTTTTGTCGAGTTACGTGACAGGCTACTTCACAAAATTCGCAAAAGTCAATATTCGACGTGGACAGACTATTTCTAGAGACAAATTCTATGATTAAGAATTGAAATTAAAAAAATGCAAATGTGAAATTATGTGAATCACTATTTTGATTACAAGTCAAATTCTACTATTCTTATTCTTAATTTTTATGGAAATGCATGAGAAATTTTTGAGTTAAAATTTATGTGCCAATAGAATTGGACTTTCACTTATGAATCATGGAACTACAAGTGTAATCATAAATTGATATCAATGTATCGCGTGACGACTCGATATCATGAAATGGGAGTCCCCATTTTCTGTAGTGGGCAGATTATCATCGTACGGCGGCCCGCCGATCTGACAAAATCAATTGGCCTGTGGCTTTCAACCTCTTTACCCCGAGCACTTGGCCCCATGTTCTTTGTCGCATGGACAACGTGCAAATTCCTTGCTCGCATGTATCTTCACTTCAATAAAAAAAATTAAAATTAAAATTCCCTTAAGCGGTATATCAATTCTATTTAGACATCAAATCATCCCATTTTATCAGCCTTTCCTTACTCTTGTGATTTAATCTCAATTAGTCAACTAATCGATGAATGGATATATGTATGAATGAGACACACAACGATCGGTTCCTTGTATTGTCAAATATAAACAATGTCATATGTGAATAATTTTTCTCATATCATGTCTTATTAGGATCCAATGCGTTATTGATACTGATCAATTGAAAGTTAAGTTTCTAATAAAAGTAATAAAAAAATAGAAGTTTTTATCTCATTGTGATTGTCTTTTCAAGGTAATTTCACTATCATCAGTAGTAATAGCGTATTGTTCTTATCTGATTGATATAGTGTAAGCACACTCAATTTAGGGTCGTGGAGAGAGACATGTGAGTCATGTCTCTTCACATTTTTGGTAATATGCTTTTCTCAGACTTGATGTCAATTTTTCCCTGGCTGGGTTGGGATTGGCTTTGTTGGAAATTAGCCGGACACTTTAATCATATGAAATAATTATTTTCCTATGTGGAAAGAGAGTATTGGGCAATTTGTGCGTAATCCCCACAGGGCAAGCTTTTCTATAGACTAAGAGCCTAGTAAGTTTTTATAGGTCTACCGATCTCACTTTTTTATGGAGTTCTAAATTGCAATATGTTCGGACCAAAAAAGAAATTGCAATATGCAATTTTGACTTAACAATAGTAGAGATAAATTGAGTAGATTCAATTCTCCAATTTTATATGGGTTTCCACTGAAAAAATTGCAATATGGTCATCTGCATCACAAATATCATTAGCCTCATTAGCTACCACATATGACATTTTAATGGCAATATTGGAAGCTCGTATCAACAGGTCGTTTCCTGATTGCGTCGGATCCATTGAATATAACTACAGAGAACTCTTGAGAGTCCTATGTAATGAAAACTAGACAATTTTTGAAGAAGTATGGGATTATTCAACAGGTGTCCCATGGGATCATTATGGACGTGCTCTTGTAGCCAAATAAGCACTTGAGGTTCAATCAAGCACATAACCAGGATAGGGCACCTCAATCATAGGAGCAAGATATGGCGGAAAAGGATGATCATGCATAGTCCTCTCAAGTATCTTATACTCAAGCATTCTATGCCCAATGGGGAGTCTCTTGCTCAAGACCCCTGTGATCAAGGACCCTTGTCCTTATCCATTTGATTAGATCCTAACATAGTCTCCCATTATGCTCAAACAACAAATTGGCCCTAACTAGTCATGCTTGAAAAAATGGACCAAGACAGTGTTCCAAGATCCTCCAAGACTCGTGAAGAAAGATCCTCCTCAAATGGTCTGAACATGTGAAATGCCCTGATATCACAAAGGCAATTCACTCGCAACACCAATAGTCATTATGCCGACATTGGACTTGAACAGCACTACATGGAAGAACAACTTGCATAACATAGCTCCAATGATTTAGACTATAATTATAACTCCTGAGACGATAGATAAGCCTATAGCAAAATTACTATAGCACAAGTCACTATGACAAAGTATTGTAGCAATAGGTTAGGAAAATCACTGTTCATAATCAATATTCATATTACCTAGAATAATTCCTTATTAGGATTCCGGAGCCTATATGTTATCAAGACCTGTGAGAATGGTCTTTATTTTTTGTGACCTCCAAATGCCTATATGTGACATTCCAAATTTCTGATTATATTTTCAATTAAATAAGTCGGGATTTTCATCGACGTGCCTTTAGCTCTATTCTCTGAGTTGATCACTCACAAGATAACTAGTCTATCAGGTGAAGCCGTTAAGGAATCTAAACGCAATAGATTGGAGAATTCGACCATGAATCAGCTACTTGATCGTGCTAGTCTGTAAGGATCATTACGATACTGTAAGAATTGAATAGGGATCAGAGATAGGTCGATTCGACTGAGATATGTGATTATAGTGTGGGTGATTCCACCTAATTGTAATATCCTCATCGATTAGCACTAGACCGATTTTTCTGTCGTTTTGGGTACCCTGTTTCCGTATTTGAAACCTCGAGCTTTTCATGACAACCAAGAGTCGCCAATGTGTCGAAAATTTATGTCGTGGCTTGAAAATAATCAACCACAGGTCAATTGTACTGAAAATTCCTAAAAGCTAATTGGTAGATTAGGACGCGCAAAAATCGCGCCAGATTGAAATTAACCGTGAATTTAAACTCGATTTCAAAAATTAAAATTTTTGTCATGTCACAATTCATTTTAGGAACGTCGACTCATCTTCAGAAGATTTTTCTGCAAATCGAGATTTTTGGCGGAAAATCAAAGTAAGGCCGTTTTTTATCGGGAAAATCCGAGGATCGTTTTTGGTTGTGCTTGCGGGATGCAAGTTGGATCATTTGACGGGCAAAAATCAGAAGAGGGGCAAGGACATATAGGTTGAATTATTTGAGCTTCAATTAGATTAATTTGAGTTAGAATTGATTAGAATTGAAGGGGAATTGAAGGGGAAAGGTTACAAATTCGTATGCCATGGGGTACATGACATTTTGGACTCTTTGGCAAGCTTCTTGAGGAAGCCAAGGTGTGGATAAGGGGCAGAGGACAAGGCATCAGCTGGTGTGGGCAAGGCAAGGGAGATTTGGCCAAGTGTTGGGTGCCCTAGAAGCCACCAAAGGGGACCCATCTTCCAGTAGCCTTCTTCTTCCTCAATTGACTTGCTTTCCCCATTGTTGTTCACTTTTTGAAGCTCCAAAGAACTAGAGAAAACGAGCTGCACCTTCCCCTCCACCGTCGCATGCCCACCAGACCGTTTTCCTCCTCTGTTTTCCTTTATTCTAGTTTCTATTCCAGCTAACCTTTCGCCAAAGATCTGAGGTAAAAGTTGTCTTCCTGGACAAATTAGCCTTCCTACCACCCACCGTTGTGTTCATCACATCCAAACCGTTCAAAGGAGCCTGACCTTGTGCTGAACGAAGCCTCCAGCCGTCCTATATCCTAGCGAGAAGAAACCAATTGCCGGACCATCTGGAAGCCACCTGCTTGCAGTGTTTCGCCTGTTTCATGACCTTCAGCTATCTTCTCCCTATTTCGACCCTACCTCCACCTATACCAATCACCAACAAGTCCCTCTTGACCCTCAGGAGCCACCGGTTGCTGACCACCCGCTCACTGGAGCTCTGATCAACCTATTTCCTTGCCGTTTAGCCACTGGTTCTCCTTTGTCTAGCAAGCAGAAGCAGAAACCGAACCAGCAAGGGTCTTTAGTCTTCAAGTCTCATCTCTGAGCCCTTCCCAGCCTCCGTTGGTGTCGCCGCTAAGAGGATTGTCGGCTGCCTTCGCGTCGCCATCGCTATGGACTCACTAGAACGCAAAACCAGTGAGTTTACTTACTAATCTCCGCTTAGGGAGTTAATTATGCTTAAATGGTGCTTAGATTAGTCTAAGTATGTTTAGGTAGTTAGATTGCTTAGTTAATTGTTAATTAGATTATGTGCATGATTAGATTAAGGGTTGGATTAATTAGTCTAATTATGCAATTAGATTAATGTTAATCATGTTTAGACTTTTATTAATTAATTATGTATTTATTTAAATTAAATACTATTTAATATTATTTAAATTATATTATATATTATTTAAATTAAATTAGTTTTCGAAATTTATTTAATTATTAATTAATTAATATTTTTTCGGAAATTACGCCGGATGGCCTGTTGTTAGAATTTCGTGCTAATGACCGTGGTGCGATTAGTTATGCCAATTGTTTGTTAAATTGTGAATTTGACTGATGTTGGTGAAGTTCGAGTATTTAACTTGAAAATACCCGGTGTCGGCTTTTGGCACCGTATTTGGTTTGTAGGACCGGTTTGAATCATGGGATTTTAATGGATTGATTATTAAGTCCTCTGGTTTAATATTGAAATGTCAGCTTTGGCGAGCAATCATAAATCAGCTTTGGTGAGCAATTATATAATACAGCTTTGGCGAACTATACTATCTATCAACTTTGATGAGCTATACTATCTATTTCAACTTTGACGAGCTATACCATCTATTTCAATCTAGGGAGTAGTAATGGTATTGAATACTTTGATAGATGGTATTAAATTAATAGATAGTATTGAATGGATAGATAGTATGGAAGTGACAGATGGATTGAGGTTTTGGTGGTATCGATTGTTTGGATCGATCAATTGAGTGGATTGAGATTTGAATTGTACTGACTCGCAAAAAGGAACTGAGGCGATTTAAGTTATCTGACTTGTTTGGTTAGGCCTCTAGGCATATTTCCTTCCTAGTCGGAGTTTAGGGGGTGGACCTGCTGAGACATTGTCTCACCCTGTTGTGGGCTCAATTTTTAGGTCCTTAGGTGGCGGTCGTGGAGGACCCTAAGCCCTGGAGTCTGGGGAGGTGGAGACTGAAGAGTCGGCAAATGAATCCGACTAGCTGGTTGTAGGATAGCTTTATTTTGAGGACTGATCTTCTATAGATCTTTTGTTAATAGACTACTCTTGTAAATAAACTGGTTTATTGCATATAAAGGTGTGTGGTTTGGTTTTAAAAATATGATCTTGCTTTTCTATCCCAATTGAGTTTTGTTTGGGGATTATTTATTTGCTTCCACATGTGTAATAAAATAAATGGGTCGGCGACGTGTCATGGGAAGTCGCATTTTATATCAACCATAGAGGGATATGCGCGTGCTCGTGGTTCGGTGTGTGACATCCCCGTTTAAGTGGTATTAGAGCGAGTTTGGGAATGGAGTGATAAGGTGCGATGGTTTATGGGATAGTTAATAGGAAAGACATTCGATTATGCTAGTGCATGTCAGTGATAGATTGTTTTGTGAGGTCACTCAAATTCTAATATGGTATTAGAATTGGAAAATAGATATCTTTAAAGATCTTGTAGATGAGTGATCAGGAACAGACTCCTAGAAAGAGGGCCATGGGTCTAGTCACTTGGGGTAGTATGCCGGCTAGGATCGGTACCCGAGGTGGATGTGGTCGAGTGCAAGCTGAGGCTAGCGCTAGTAGAGTAGCATCGCCTCCTGTTGGTGCTAGGGTAGCAGCCCCAAGTGATGCCAGAATCGAAGGGATTATGTAGGCGCTTGAGGCCATGAGAGATGTGATGGGGCAACAGGCCCAGAATTAGGCCGTCATTGCTCCAACCGCTGCTACTATTGCCGTTGTCACCGCCGCTAAGGCCGCATCTGCTGCCACACCTGTTGCCGCACCTGCAGCTACACCTGCTGAAGTTCCAGCTAAGAATGTGGTGGTACCAAGAGAAAGGACGATTCATAAGCTCGTTGAGCAATTCTTGAAGCTGAACCAGTCAAGGTTCAATGGTGCAGGAGATCCTAAAGCTACATCACTCTGGATCCAAGATCCGGAAAAAGCCTTTGAGCTTATGATGTGCTCTGAAAGTGAAAAGGTTGTCCTGGTAGTATACCAGCTACAGGGTAATGCGAATACTTGGTGGAGAGCCACTAGAGGCATAGTTTACCCAAAAGGCGTAGTCCCGGTGTGGAACTCTTTCCTCAGAGTCTTCAATGACAAGTACTATTTCGATAGCGCCCGAGAACGAAAGATGGAGGAATTCCAGCACCTCCATTAAAGAATGATGATTATGGATGAATATGAGGCTAAGTTTGCTGAGCTATCTCAATATGCGCCAAGATTGGTGGAAGATCTGGAAAATAAAGCTCGGAGGTTCAAGAATGACCTTTGACTAAAGTTGAGGAGTCCACTGGTGCCATTTGACCAAAAGAACTACAACGAGATTTATGGTTAGGCCCAACTGATAAAGAGAGACCTAAGTGAGCAGACTGCTGCGTCTAGTTCAAGGTTCAGTTCAAATCGAGAGGGAATCCAGTTCGGGAAGAAGCCCATGACCGGAGGAAAGTATCATGTCTAGCCTAATAGGAAGGGCGGAATTGGAAAGTTAACACCGAGTCAAAATGGCATGTGTCGCTTCTGTGGAAGGCGACATGGTTCATCCTTATGCCATCTTAGGATGGGTGCTTGCTTCGAGTGTGGCCAACAAGGTCACCTGGCTAGAGATTGTCCCAGAAGGCCGAGAGGACCACAGTAGTTACCGCCGTCGCCATCGTTGGGTTAGAATAGGGGGTTTGCACCGTAGATCGCACCACAAGGTGGACTGAACATACCTCTAGCTTAGGGAAGGATGTACGCTATCACGAGAGGACAGGCTAAGGATGCGCCTAATGTGATTACAGGTACGGTTTCGTTGAACAACCATGCTACATATGCTTTGTTTGACCTTGGTGCCACTCATTCCTTTATAGCTGAGCAATTTGTTAAGTTGATAGAATTGAGTCCTGAGTTGTTGGAGTTAGTGGTTAGCATATCTACACCGTTGAAGGATAAAGTGTTAGTTGCATTAAGTTGTTTTGGTTGCAAGTTAGTAATTAGAGAGTGAGAGGGGAAAATAGATCTAACAGTCCTAGGCATGTATGATTTCGATGTGATTATTAGCATGGACTGGCTCATCAAGCAATGAGCTAAGATGGACTGCTATCGTAAATCGATTCAATTTAACCCGTTAAGGGGTGAAAGTTTTGAGTTTACTGGGAGTCGAGGAGGACCCTTGATTACCCTAATCTCGTCGTTTGGGGAAACTTGTTTGTTAGACGAGGGTTATCAAGGTTACTTGGCGACTGTCGTGGATATGATAGTTGAAGAGCTAAAGATCGAAGACATAGCAATGGTTCAAGAGTTTCCAGACGTATTTCCAAATGAATTGCTAGGTTTGCCGCCAGAGAGAGAGAGATCAAGTTCATGATTGAGTCAGCACTCTGGACAGAGCCAATCTCTAAGGCTCCTTATCAGATAGCATTATCTGAGTTGAAGGGATTGAAGGTGCAGATGCAAGAGTTGTTGGATAAGGGATTCATATGCCTTACTGCATCACCTTGGGGAACTCCAGTTCTATTTATAAAGAAGAAGGATGGTTTGTTGCATTTGTACATCAACTGTTAACAACTTAATCAAGTGACGATCAAGAAAAAGTATCCACTCCTGAGAATCGATGACTTGTTTGACTAGTTACAAGGAGCATCGATATTTTCAAAGATCTACTTGAGGACGGGATATCATCAGCTGAGGATCAAGAAGGAGTACTTACCAAAATCGGTGTTTCATACTCGATACGGCTATTATGAGTTTATTGTAATGCCATTTGGTTTGACGAACAATCCAGCTGCCTTTATGGATCTAATGAACCGTGTGTTCAAGGAGTACTTGGATCAGCTTGTGATTGTGTTCATCGATGACATTATGGTGTTTTCACGAAGTTTAAAGGAACACGAAAGGTAGTTGAGGATAGTGCTATAGACTCTAAGGAATCATGAGCTATATGCCAAGTTTAGTAAGTGCGAGTTTTGGTTAACTCGTGTGGCATTTCTAGGTCACGTGATTTCAGGCGAAGGAATCTCAATGGACCTAAGCAAGATTGAAGTAGTGATCAACTGGCCAAGACCGACGACAGTGACAGAGATCAGAAGTTTTTTGGGTTTAGCAGGGTATTACAGAAGGTTCGTAAAGTGGTTTTCAACTTTAGCGTTGCCATTGACTCGACTATTGAAGAAGGAAGAGAAGTTTGTGTGGATAGATAAGTGTGAGTGTAGTTTCTAAGAGCTTAAGCAGAAGCTGACTACCACACCTATGCTGACCATACCGTCTAGTCCTAGAGGATATGAGATCTACAATGATGTGTCATTCAGAAGACTAGGTTGCATGTTGATGCAACATGGTAGAGTGGTTGCATACGCGTCCCATCAGTTGAGGCCTCATGAACTATGCATGACTTAGAACTTACAGCTATTATTTTCGCTCTAAAGATTTGGAGACATTATTTGTGCGAAGAAAGATTCCAAATCTTCACCGACCATCAAAATTTCAAGTACTTATTCTCTCATAAGGAGTTGAATATGAGATAGTGTCGTTGGATGAAACTCCTAAAGGACTATGACTATGATATTTTGTATCACCTTGGAAATGCGAATAAGATCGCAAATGCGCTGAGTTGGAAGTCTTCAGTTGCGCATATGTTAATTAGGGAATGGAACTTACTCGAGAAAGTTCAAGATTCGGTTTTCAAATTTGAGGTAGGCCACATTTCAAATCTTATGGTCACCCTCAAAATTAAGCCGGAAGTGTAAATCAGAATCAAGATGCTTTAGTGGACAAACCTAGTGATTCAAAAGATTCTGCAAGAGAATACAGAAAAGAAGAATGTTGATTTCCAGATTTCTGAAAATGGAACACTAAGGTTCCGAGGACGATTGTGTATACCTGACGATGTAGAGCTCAGAGAAGAGATCTTATCAGAGGCTCATCGTAGCAGTTACAACATTCATCTTGGCAGTACGAAGATGTATCAGAATCTGTGTCAATACTATTAGTGGTTTGGTATGAAGGCGTACATCGCCAAGCATGTCGCCAAATGTCTGACGTGTCAGCAGGTTAAAGCACAGTATTGTAAGCCGGGAGGACTTCCGCAATCTCTCTCGATATCCGAATAAAAATAGGAGCACATCACAATGGATTTTGTGATAGGATTACCCAGGAGTTAGAGGGGTAATGATTCTATTTGGGTAGTGGGCGACAGACTAACAAAGTCAGCTCACTTCACTGCAGTACGAAAGGACCTTAGTTTGGATAGACATGCGGACTTGTACGTATGTCAGATCATTTGTCTGCATGGAGTGCTAGTGATGATAACATTAGATCGAGACCCAAGGTTCACAGTTGCCTTCTAGAAAAGCTTGCAGAGTGCTTTGGGAACGAAGCTACAGTATAGTACGGCCTATCATCCTCAAACGGATGGCTAATCTGAGAGGACAATTCAAACCCTCGAAGACATGCTACGAGCTTGTGTGTTGGATTTCAAGGGATGGTGGGAGGAATAGCTTCATCTCGTCGAGTTTGCCAACAACAACAGTTATCTGCAAAGCATTTAGATGGCTCCTTTTGAAGCGTTATATGGCAGAGCATGCATAATGCCAGTTTGTTTGGATGAGATTGGAGAATGAAAGATCACAGGCCCAGAGTTAGTCTAGTAGTTAGTGGATGCAGTTGCCGTCACGAGAGACATATTAGAGACCACTCACAGTCGCCAGAAAAGCTACGCAAATAAGCGTAGAAGGCCATTGGAATTCAAGTTGACGATCACGTTTTTCTAAAGGTGTCACCAATGAGGGGTACTTTGTGGCACTCCTCGACGGCCCTCGAACCGTTAGGGTCGCCACAGTCTACTACACCCACTTACCTTTTCACTTGTCCTAATAACATTCCAATATGATACCATTTCAATTGTAGTGGGTCCATAAATCCTGGGGGTTCGTACCATCTCAATCGGTTCCAGCGCAGATTATATAACAGAAGCATACTTATCATCTCCTTAACCCATACACAACCAAACAATACAATGCAATACACACCAACTACAAACTTTCATATATATATGCATCTTAGGGCCAAATCACTTTTATTTACATACTAAGATGGATTTCACAAGTCGGTATGACAAAAGGGCCAAGACTATAACTAAGCTCAGCTAAACTCAAAAAGAACCCGACTATACATCAAACATGTACATCTATCCACCAGCTAGTGTCAGCCATCCCAAAAAGTGGCAACCTTTACCAGTCACACGCTCCTATCACACCCATCTTGGTGCATCAGCTGGTGGCGGCGGCAACATCCCCATCATCCTCCCATCTCAGCGAACATGGTCAGACAAAAACTCTTATACTATAGGGCCATTAGGCAAGCCCATGTCATAGATGACCAAAACACGGAGGCGGATAAATACCAAACCATGAACATTGAAGCAAGGGTGCTCCGTGCACTCGACGTCGACATCAGACGGTAATCCATAAAACGTACCACACGTGACAGGCGCTAGAGGCATAGCTCAATCTTAAATGTTGGTCCTCAAAGGGATGAGTACAACCACTGAACAGTAAAGATCCATCAAACTACACAATGCATCAAGCAAGACAATCAAGACATCACGAGTAAATCACAAATCATCCATGCTATCAAGCATACATCACCATGCAGTCGTGCATATATCACCATGCAGTCATGCATATCTTACCATGTCATCGTGCATATACCACCATGCAATCATATTTGCATTTCCATGAGGTTCATTCCATGCCATATGCATATACATACTCATGATTCATATCATCCATGCTATCAAGCATACATCACCATAAGATCCATTCATCCCTTCATGATCGCATTTTCAATATCAAATAGCATCAATTTACTTTCATAAGCAGATCATGGATTACCCATGCACATGATTCAATTTCAATTCTTATCTTTCATAAGGATCTCATCATGTTTCTTCTAGGGACCAATGTTTGCATCCCACGCATTTATCGCTCGCACCCAACCTAGCGTTGCGAGGAGCCTCGGGCACAAACCTCCGGGCATCTCGTATCCCAACTAGTATCACGAGGAATCCCCCAGGCACAAACCTCCAGGGCTTCCAGCACAAACCTCCGGGCATCCCGAAACTCCCAAGGACCTCCGGGCATCCGGCACAAACCTCCGGGCATCTCGAAGCTCTCGAGGCATCGTCGGCTCACACCTCTAACGGTCTCATTATTATCACAATATATAATCTCATATATGTCTCATTTTCATTATGGGATTTGATGCAATAATATCAAAGATCTAAACCATCTTTTGATGTCACATGATATGCCAAACATCATCATATATGCAACATATATAACCACTCAAGACATCATATTTCGTAGAGTAGTCCATTTATTCTTGAAAATACAGCAATTTCAGACAAAGCAGAATGCGCTTCTTTAATAAAAATTCTGGAAATTTAACACAATGTAAACAATATCTAGAGGAAGATATTTCATGAAGAACACTATGTCAAGAAAGTTCCACATCAATCACATAAATCCATACTTCACAGCAAAATAAATTCCAGTACCACTTTTGCACAGTTTCGGAAATAATTTCAATTAAACCCTTAAATGAACTCTGAAAATTTTGAGATTTTAATATGTTATAACTGAGACATATAGGTAAAAGTCTCATGAAGAAATCGAAATTTAATTCCTTCTAGATTAAAATATATAATTTTTATAACTCTTCCTATCTCTCGGTTCACTATCCAGATTTATCTTTTTCAAAGAAAATCGTTCTCCCAGATCATTACTCGTCCGTTTATCCTCAAATTTTAGTATGTTACTCCCCAAGATGTCGTCTACAACTCTCATTGAGAACACAAGATCAAATTCGGATTGAATAATTTCACAAAATTCACGGAATCACAACAGCTCAACATAACAGTTTCCAGATCTAGCATCATCAAAGAAAAATGGTTTCATCAACCTATACTTGTCCGTTTCCTTTCAAATTTTGATATGTTATTCTCCAAGAAGTCCTTTACAACTTTTATCAAGAAGTTGAAGTCAGATTCCAACTAGAATATCGCATGTAACTCACGAAATCATCAAAGGTTGGACTGTTTTTCCAGAAACAGAATACTAGGCT
This sequence comes from Eucalyptus lansdowneana, assembly GCA_017140395.1. Classification (NCBI taxonomy): domain Eukaryota; kingdom Viridiplantae; phylum Streptophyta; class Magnoliopsida; order Myrtales; family Myrtaceae; genus Eucalyptus; species Eucalyptus lansdowneana. The sequence goes on from CM029487.1 coordinate 60,144,437, forward strand.
AGAACACAACTCCTATAACTTTGAAATTTCACACTTCATCCACATCCGAAATTCACTATTCATCACACAAAAAACACAGCAAGCAATGGATAGATTAATGGACTCTACTTGCCTCTAATCCAAGCAAAACACAGCAAGCACACGGTGGGGTAAGGCGGCTCAACGGCGGCGACTAGGCGAACGATCGACGGCAACGGCCTCCTTCTTCCTCCTCTTCTCTCGCACGCTTGCTCTCCCTCTCTCGATTTCACTCTCTCTCTCTCTCGGTAACCCTCTCTCTCAATCCGCCCCTTCTCTTTCCTTTCCCCCCTCAATGATTTGCAATCATTTGATTTTGCATGGCTAATGCCACTTGGCTCTAGAGGAAAAACACTTGGCAAGCTTCTCTTGCCACTTGTTAATTTTGCCATGCACATGACGGGCCTTCCTTTGGGCCGGGCCTCTCCGTCCATCCCTCTCTTCTCTTGGTCAATGGCAGCCCTTCCTCCTTTGGGCTTCTTGGGCCGGTCGAATGGTGGGGTTATGAGCTGGTTTGGTCCTTACATATCTAGCCCACCATCATTCCTAATAATCCACCTTAATTTCCTACTTATATAAATACCTAATTGAAATTCATAAAACCATAAAACTTGCAACATAAATTAATAAATTCCAACTTATAAAACACATAGCCAAGAATGGAATTTTTCCATCAGATATTTATCCATTAAAAGCTTGGCTTTACACTTATTGCAAATCATGGATCAAATGGCATACAACAAAATTTGATGGTACATCCATCACTTATCCATGGCTCATAGCACAGCTAGAGGTTGTCATGAAATTCTAGGATGCCACATACTTCACGCTTTGGTAAGAAAAGAAAGCTGAGTCTGAGGTACGTAGGTCCATTTGAGATTCTAGAGAGAATCGGGATTCTAGCGTATCGTCTTGCATTACTGCCGAAGTTGGCTTAAGTGCATGACATCTTTTACGTGTCGATGTTGAGGAAGCATGAGCCTGACCCGACCAACGTGCTTAATTTTGAGGAATTGGACATGGACAACAAAGTATCGTACGTTGAAAGCCCAGTTCAGATTGTGGATTGGAAGGAACACATTCTGCATACCAAGACCATCCTATTGGTCAAAGTGGTCTAGTAACACCACAGCACTGAAGGAGCAACCTGGAAAAGTGAAGAGTCGATGAGAATACTGTACCCCCACCTTTTTGCTTAAAGAATTATAATTGTTTAAATTCCGAGGACGAAATTTTTATAAGAGGAGAAGAGTTGTGACATCCCACATTTCTGATTTTGTTTTCAATTAAATAAGTTAGGATTTTCATCGACGCGCCTTTAACTCTATTTTCCGAGCTGATCACTCGCAAGATAAGTAGCCTATTAAGTGAAGCCGTTAAGGAATCTAAACGCAATAGATTGGAGATTTTGACCATGAATCAGCTGCTCGACCGTGCTAGTCTACAAGGATCATTACGACAATGTCAGAATCGAACGGAGATCAGAGATAGTTGATTCGACTGAGATATGTGATTATAGTGTGAGTGATTCCACCTAATTGCAATATTCTCGTCGATCGGCACTAGATCGATTTTTTTGTCATTTTGGGCACCTTGTGTCTATATTTGAAATCTCAAAATTTTCACGACAATCAAGAGTCGCCAATATGTCGAAAATTTATGTCATGGCTTGAAAATAATCAACCACACGTCAATTGTACTGAAAATTCCTAAAAGCTATTCAGTAGATTAGGACGTGCTAATATCGCACCAGATTGAAATTAACCGTGAATTTAAACTCGATTTTAGAAATTGAAAGTTTTGTCATGTCACAATTCATTTTAGGAACGTTGACTCATCTACAAAAGATTTTTCTGCAAATCGAGATTTTTGGTAGAAAATCAAAGTAAGGTCGTTTTTTATCGGGAAAATTCGATGACCCTTTTTGGTTGAGCTTTTGGGATGCAAGTTGGACATATACGCTGAATTATTTGAGCTTCAATTGGATTAATTTGAGTGAGAATTGATTAGAATTTAAGGGGAATTCAAGGGGAAAGGTTACAAAATTGTATGCCATGGGGTACATGACATTTTGGACTATTTGGTAAGCTTCTTGAGGAAGCCAAGGTGTGGATAAGGGGCAGAGGACAAGGCATCAGCTAGTGGGGGCAAGGCAAGGGAGATTTGGCCAAGTGTTGGGTGCCTTAAAAGCCACCAAAGGGGACCCCTCTTCTAGCAGCCTTCTTCTTCCTCAATCGACTTGCATTCCCCATTGTTGTTCACTTTTTGAAGCTCTAAAGAACTAGAGAAATCGAGCTGAACCTTCCCCTCCACCGTCGCATGCCCACCGGACCGTTTTCCTCCTCTGTTTTCTTTTATTCCAGTTTCTGATCGGGCTGACCTTTCGCCAAAGATCTTAGGTAAAAGTTGTCTTCCCAAACAAATTAGCCTTTGTGCCACCCACCATTGTTCTCAGCACATCCAAACCATTCAAAGGAGCCCAACCTCGTGCCAAACGGAGCCGCTGGCCGTCCTGTATGCCGGCGAGAAGAAATCGATCGCTGGATTGTCTAGAAGCCACCTGCCTGCACTGTTTCTCCTGTTTTGTGACTTTCAACCGTTTTCTCCCCATTTCAACCCTACCTCCACCTATACTAACCACCATCAAGTCCCTCTTGACCCTCAGGAACCATCGGTTGCTGACCACCCGCTCACCGGAGCTCTGATCAGCGCATTTCCTCGCCATTTAGCCATTGGTTCTTCTCTATCCAACAAGCAGAAGTAGAAATTGAGGCAGCAGGGTTCTTGAGTCTTTGAGGCCCGTTTTCGAGCCATTCCTAACCTCCGTTGGTGTCGCCACTAGGAGGATTGTCAGCCACCTTCGTGTCACCATTGCCGTTGACTCACCGGAACGCAAAACCGGTGAGTTTACTCACTAATCTCCGATTATGGAGTTAATTATGCTTAAGGGGTGCTTGAATTAGTCTAAGTATGTTTAGGTAATTAGATTAGCTTAGTTAATTGTTAATTAGATTATGTGCATGATTAGATTAAGGGTGGATTAATTAGTCTAATTATGTAATTAGATTAATGTTAATCATGTTTAGACTTTAATTAATTATTTTAATTATTTTAATAATTTAAAATATATCATTTATTATTTATATTAAATTAATTTTCTGAATTTATTTAATTATTAATTAATTAATATTTTCCGGAAATTACGCTAAGATGGTTTGGTTGTTAGAATTTCATGCGGACGTCGTGGTGCGATTAGTTGTGCCAATTGTTTGTTAAATTGTGAATTTGAGTGATGTTGGTGAAGTTCTGCTATTTAAGTTGAAAATACCCGGCTTTTGGCACCATATTTGGTTTGTTGGACCAGTTTGAATCGTGGGATTCTAATGGATTGATTATCAAGTCCTCTAGTTTAATATTGAAATGTCAGCTTTGACGAGCAATCATAAATCATCTTAGGTGAGCAATCATATAATACAACTTTGGCGAGCTATACTATCTATCAGCTTTGGTGAGCTATACTATCTATCAGCTTTGGTGAGCTATACTATCTATTTCAGCTTTGGCAAGCTATACCATCTCTTTCAATCTGGGGAGCAGTAATGGTATTGAATCGTTTGATAGATGGTATTAAATGAATAGATAGTATTGAATGGATAGATAGTATGAAAGTGACAGATGGATTGAGGGTTTGGTGGTATCGATTGTTTGGATCGATTGATTGATTTGAGTGAGATTTGAATTGTACTGACTTGCGAAAATGAACTAAGGCAAGGTAAGTCGCCCGACTTGTGTGGTTAGACCTCTAAGCGTATTTCCTTCCTAGTCAAAGTTTAAGGGGTGGACTTGCTGAGACATTGTCTCACCCCGTTGTGGGCTCAATTTTCAGGTCCTTAGATGGCGATCATGGAGGACCCTAAGCCCCGGAGTCTAGGGAGGTGGAGAAATGAATCTGACTAGCTGGTTGTAGGACAACTTTATTTTGAGGACTAATCTTCTATAGATCTTTTCTTAATAAACTAGTCCTGTAAATAAACTGATTTGTTGTATATAAAGGTGTGTGGTTTGGTTTTGAAAATATGATCCTGCTTTTCTATCCCAATTGAGTTTTGTTTGGGGATTATTTATTCGCTTCCGCATGTGTAATAAAATGAATAGGTCAGCGACGTGTCATGGGAAGTCGCATTTTATATCAACCATAGAGGGATGTGCATGTGCTCGAGGTTCAAGGCGTGACACTATATAAGGTAAGGAAGATGAAATGTTTTGGTCAGAGTCCCTTGAAGTAAAGTGTGAGCTTATAAAAATTCTCCTTATGTCTCTCTAGACACTTTATTTTCTCCAGCCTAGTAGGATCCTCTAAGAAATGCAGCTCGGCTAGTACGAAATGTTACCATCCTAGCATTTTTTAGTGTTTCTATGCTCTAAACTAAATTTCTAAATAGTTCGCAGCTAAAAGGTTGTCCCTAAAGGGCTTGAACAAGAGGTTCACTAAGTGTGGGATAGCATATCTACTATAGCTAACTTGGTTTTCCCTAATTCTAACCATCGATGCCTTCATTGGTATCGGAGTTATGGTTTCATTTGTGACTTAGTTTGTTCCATGTGCTTAGATGGTGAATCCAGTGCTGCGAAGATTTTCTCATCATCATGACTAATCTGGAAACTCTCGATGCTCCATTACTCTTACTCCATCCCTCTCTTCTTCTCTTTCAGAATTTCGTACGTCAAATGCCTCCAAAGTTGACTATCTTTATAAAGTTTCTCTTAGTGATGATACAAAGATCTCTGAAACTCAACTTCCTCTTATGAACCCATATTAATCTTTTGCTAAACCCTCTTCATCGTTTAACCCCATCCATTCAATTCGACTTCTTATTCGCCAAATTCCCAAAGAGTAGACCCAACACGGATATTCACATATCCATTATGGAGTTGTCCGTCTTATACTTACTTTCCATGGCCCAAAAGGCTTGCTAATTGTAGCCATAATAGTCCTATTGGACATGTGGTTTCTAGAATACCAGTATGCTTGTATTGGCACTGTTCAACCACCCTAAATGTTGGGACAGTCTTTGTAACCTTATTTTAATGTTGTATTTTTAGATCCTCAGTTGCTTTCCTTCTTAAAGGTTCAAATTTAGTTTACTAGAGTACCATGGACTGTTGATTCCATTACAACAACCTTGCACTACCAAATGGTCTATCAAGTGTAGAATCATGGCCTTGGTCTTAATTTCCATAATGGAAATGAAGATGCCCTGTTCATCTCCTTGCAAAATGACTAGGCCTCTTGCATCCATGTCCCCAAGCAAATCCCCAAAGAAAAGCTAGTCAAACTCCTTCTCGAAACTTAAATTACCAACTATGAAAAAGTTGCACTAGAACAATAAACCCCTCCAATCCTTAGATTTTGAATTTGTAAAAGAAAAAAAAGGATGGCATTGTTACCATCAAATTAGACAAAGAAAAGGAAAAAAGCCCTTCTATCTTCCAAACTCTATTCATGATTTAGCCTTGTGCTCCAGATCCAATCCCTGAGCCAAACCCAAAAAAGCTTGTCAAATACTTCTAGAGTAATGGAAATCTTGTCTATTACTATAAAGACCCTCATGGTCATTGTGTGACATTATGGAATTTCAGTCCTATTTTCAATTAAATAAATCGGGCCTTTCATCAATGTGCCTATAGTGTTATTCTATGAGCTGATCACTCATCAGATAACTAGACTATTTGGGGAAATCATTAAGAGATTTTAATACAATAGACTTGAGAATTCAACTAGGAATCGACTACTCAACCGTACTCATCAACAGAGATCATTATGACATAGTTAAAAATCGATCAGAGATCAGAGATATGTCGTTTCGACTAAGATAGGTGATCAAAATGTGGGTGATTCTAACATATTGCAAAATTCTCGTCGATCGACACTAGGTCGATTATTCTGTCGTTTTGGTACCCTGTGCTCGTATTTGAAATCTCGAGATTTTTACGACAACCGAGGGTTGCCAATGTGTCGAAGAAGTACGTTATGATTTGAAATAAATCGATAACAGGTCAATTGCACTAAAAATTTCTAAAAGTTATCCGGTTAGCTAGGTCACGTTGAAATCGCGCTAGATTGAAATTAACCGTGAATTTGAATACGATTTCAGAAATTGAAAGTTTTGTCATGTCACAAGTCATTTTAGGAACGTTGACTCATCCTTCAAAGATTTTTCTGCAAACCGAGATTTTCTGCGAAAAGTCAAAATAGGGTCGTTTTCTTCAAACTGAGATTTTTTTATCACGTTTTTAGGATGCAAGTTGGTTCTATTGGTGAAGAAAAATGTCACCTTGTTTGTAGACACGATGGTGGAATTTATGAGAGCCGAATTAAATCAATTCAAGAGGGAATTGAAGAGGATTTGGGGAAAAACAGTTGCAAATTCGTAGCCCCTCGGTCCATGACCATTTGGACCACTTCAATAGCTTCTAAGGGAAGCTTTGGGGCTAGAAAATTGCTGAGGAAGCCAACAAGCCATTGTGGGACCATTTCAAGGGGACAAAGGGGTAGGATTGAAGCTTGGAGGGACCCTCAAGGCCTTGTTGTCCCCCTTCTTCTTCCTCTGCACTTGCTTTCTCCATTTCCAGCACTTTGAAGCTTTGAAATTCCAGAAAACCGAGCAGCACACTCCTCCCCCTCACCTTCAATTGCTTGCCAAGCCACTGGTGTTGCCGCTCACTGTCGTGCCTCCACACGAGCCCACGTCCCTACTGTGTCATCCGGCCCGTTCCGTCACCGTCCCACCTAGTTCGAGGCTCCTTAGGCCACATCAAGCTTAGTTGGAGCCCGTCCAGCTCGCCTCCACCACTGTGAAGCTCCGCTATTACTCGCCTGGCCTCGCTGCATTGTCACCATCCATCCTTGCCGCCTTTGGCCCCTCGAGTAGCTCCTTCGGTCCTTGGAGCAGATCTGAACCCCCTTACCTAGCCGTACACTGTTTGGCTCATTTCCAAGCCTTTCTCGGCCTCGCTTGGTGCCCTCGCTTTAGAGTTTGGAGCCCATCTCCGTCTTGCTGTCCTTGTGAGCTCATCGGATTTCAAAACTAGTGAGTTTATTCACTAAACTCTATTAATGGAGTTAATTATGCTTATGGATTGATTAGTTTAGGCTAATTAGGGATTAGGTGGTTAGTTAGAACAAATTAGTAATTTAATTATTCGTTTATGCATGTTAGGTGGTTATATCGGCCTAATTAGCAAGTAGATAGATCGCATTATTTATGTAGATAGGTTCGAAAATTTTTCGGGCCCGTTTCAATATTTAATTAGGCTTTTCCGACCTAATTTTGCATTTTTGGTATTTATTGGTATTTATGTACTTAATTTTGGTAATTATTTAATTATTTAATTATTTATTATTTATTATTTTTCGAAAATTAAACCAAGATAGCTGGTGACCCAAATTTCGTGTCGATTGTAATGGTGTGATTGGTTTATTTAATTGAGTGCTAGTTTGTGCAATTTGAGGGTGAATGGTAATTTTGGGTATTTATGCAAAAATTAAATAATTTTGGTATTTAATTAGAAAATACCGAGTGTCGGTTTACAACGCCAAAAATATTCTGGTGGACTATATTAAATGGTGGGATTTTTAAAAAGAAAAATATTGTATTTTGGCTAAGGCCAACCGTGTACCCACACATGATTATTTTTATCGGGGATGATAAAAGTGATAAAATTGTTGGTTGATTAGAATCGTATACTATATCAGCCTGAGGGCTTGATATATTAGCTTAAAATGAACAGTATGCTTACAGCTTTGGTGAGCATTAAATATCGCACCGCTTCAGTGAGCATTAACAGTATACTATATCAACCTGAGGGCCTTGATATGTCAGTTTAGTGCGAGCAGTATACTTTATCAGCTTTGGTGAGCATTATAGATATATAGTAGCTTTGGTGATCATTATTATATATCTACTATCAGCTTCAGTGAGCTAGTTGTCAGCTTAGGGTGAGCAAGGTTCGATTTGATCGAATTGTGTGGATGGTATTGATGGTATAGAGTTGAATGAGTCGATTGATTGATGTTTGATCTGAATTGAAATGATTTGATGATTCTATAAATTATACTGACTTGTAGGAAGGAACAAAGGCAAATGTAAGTCCTCTGACTTGTGCTTGTGCTCTCACCCCATTGTGAAATAACATTTACAGGTCCTTAGATGGTAGTACCTCCGAGCGTTTTGGATAGCCGAAGGTCACCGAGTAGATATCTCATATTCCGTTTCATGGGAACCCAAGGGGATGGGTCTATGAGCTCGTGAGGTCCGTTGTTTGGGTTGATGAGGGTCTACCCCATAAGGTACCCCACCAATATAGATCGTGGCATCATCGTGAGCAGAATGGACAAAGAGAAGGTCCTATACCGAAATCTAAGGTCCCTATGTCGGTGTTGGAAGTAGCTTTTGGAAAGGGTACAACTAACCCTCCAGGTGGTTCAGTGGTTGACTCGAATCTTTTGGATCCAAAGTCCCCGGTGTATTTTGTGGAAGACTCAAATGCTTGAGGATCTGTAGCACTCTACCCCCCCTTTTTGCAAACCTTGTATATATCGGCTATTATTGTATACGACTTAGTTTGATATGTATATAAGCATGCTATGGTTTGAAAATTTTATGGTCCTATTTTTCTATCCCATCTTTATGCTATATGGGGATTTATTTATTCACTTCCACATGTGCATTAAAATGAATAGGTCAGTAACGTGTCCTGGGATGTTGCAATCTAATCGACCATTGAGGGATGGGCATGCGCTCAGGGGATCGGGGCGTGACATCCCAGCTTGGAGTGGTGTCAAAGATGGTTAATAATTGGAGTGATAAAGTGCAATAAGTTATGAGATAGTTAGTAGGAAAGACCTTTATTTCATCCTGGTGCATGTTTGTGATAGCTATTTGGTAGAATTGTTTGTTTGTGTGAATCGCTCAGCTTCTAATTCTATGTGGAATTGGGAGGCAAGTTTCTGTAGAAAACTTGTAGAATGAGTGATCAGGAGTAGAGGACTCCTAGAAAGCTTATTATCGGGCCTGTGACTCGGGCTAGGACACCGACGAGGGTCGGTACTCGAGGAGGCCGCGGTCGAGTGTTAGCTCAAGCTAGCGCCAGTGAAGTAGCACCGCCTCTTATTGGTGCTGGGGTAGCAGCCCCTGGTGATCCTAGGTTCAAAGGGATCATGCAAGCGCTTGAAGCAATGAGAAATTCGAAGGGGCAACAGGCCCAAAATCAAGCCGTGTCACTGCCGCCGCCGCTCAAGCTACTGTTACTGCTGTCGTTGCCACCTCTGTTGAGGCTGCCGCTATTATTGCACTTGCTGAAGTTCAAGCTGGGAACGTGGTCATGGAGAGGGAGAGACCAATCCATAAATTGCTAGACCAGTTCCTGAAGCCGAACCCGTCGAGGTTCACTGGTATTGTAGATCCAGAGACTGCATCACTTTGGATTGAAGATCTGGAGAAGGCCTTTGCATTGTTGATGTGCACAGAGGTAGAAAAATTTGTCCTGGCCGTATATCAAATGTAGGGTAACGCAAATACCTGGTGGAGGGCCGCTAGAGATACAGTATTCCCAGGAGGAGTAATCCCGGTGTAGGACGCTTTCCTCAGAGCCTTCAATGATAAGTACTTTTTGAATGGCACCCGAGAATATAAGATGGAGGAATTTCAACACCTCCACCAAGGGACGATGACTGTTGACCAGTACAAGGTCAAGTTTGCAAAACATTCTCAGAATTCTCCAAGGTTGATAGAGGATCCAGAAGATAAAACTTAAAGGTTCAGGAATGGCCTTCGGCTAGAGCTGAAACAACCGCTGGTACCGTTGGATCTAAAAGACTTTCACAAGGTTTATAACCAAGCCCAATTGATAAAGAGAAGTCTGAATGAACAAGTCGCCTCGTCTAGATCGAGGTTTAATTTGAGCAAAGACAGAAACCGATTTGGGAAGAGGCCCATGACCGGGGGAAAGTTCCAGATCCCGCCCAATAGGAAAGGCGGAGTTGGCAAGTCAACGCCACATGAGAATGGCGTGTGTCGCTTCTATGGAAGGCGACATGGTTCAACCCCATGCCCCCGAAGGATGGGTGCTTGTTTCGAATGTGGCCAGCAAGGTCACATAGCTAGAGATTGTCCTAGAAGACCAAAAGGACAACAATAGTTACCGCCGCTGCTGCCAATGGGTCAGATTAGAGGGTTAGCGTCGTAGATTGCATAGCAGGGTGGACAAAACAGACCCCTAGCTCAAGGGATAGTGTATGCTATCACAAGAGGTCAGGCAGAGGACTCGCTTGATGTGATTACAGGTACGGTTTCATTGAACGACCATGCTGCTTATGCTTTATTTGACCTTGGAGCGACTCATTCTTTTATTGCTGAGCAATATGTTAAGTTGATAGGATTAAACCCTGAATTGTTGGAGTCAGTGGTTAGTATATCTACACCGTTAAAGGATAAGGTGTTAGTTGCATTGGGTTGTACTGGTTGCAAGTTAGTGATTGGTGAGCAAGTGGGGAAGATAGACTTGTTAGTCCTAAAGCGATTCAATTTGACCCATTAGAGGGTGAGAGTTACAAGTTTGTTGGGAATCGAGGAGGACTCTCGATTACCTTGATCTCGTCACGTGAGGCAACCCGTTTGTTAAGTGAGGGTTGTCGAATTTACCTGGCAACTGTCATAAATATGACAGTTGAGAAGCTGAAGATCGAAGAGATTTCAATAGTTCAAGAATTTCCAGATGTATTCCCAAAGGAATTGCTAGGCCTACTGCTAGAGAGAGAGAGATCGAGTTTGTGATTGAGTTAGCACCCAAGACAGAACCAATCTCTAAGGCTCCTTACTGGATGTTGTTGTCGGAATTGAAAGAATTGAAGGTGTAGATGCAAGAATTGTTGGATAAGGGATTTATATGTCCCAGTGCATCACATTGGGGAGCACCAGTTTTGTTCGTAAAGAAGAAAGATGGTTCGTTGCGCCTATGCATCGACTATAGTCAACTCAATCAGGTAATGATCAAGAGCAAGTCTCCACTCCTGAGAATCGACAACTTGTTTGATTAGTTACAAGGAGCGTCGATATTTTCAAAGATCAACTTGAGGACAGAGTATCATTAGCTGAGGATTGGAAATGAAGATATACCGAAGTCAGCGTTTCGTATTTGATATGACCATTATGAGTACAGTAATGCTGTTTGGTTTGACGAACGCTCCAGCTGCTTTTATGGATTTGATGAATCGAGTGTTTAAGGAGTATCTGAATCAGTTTGTGATCGTGTTCATCAATGATATTCTGGTATATTCAAGAAGTGCTGAGGAGCTCGAGAGTCATCTGAGAATGGTGCTGCAGACTTTGAGGATTCATCAGTTGTATGCTAAGTTTAACAAGTGCGAGTTTTGGTTGACTCGTGTTGCATTCCTAGGTCACGTTATTTCAAGCGAAGGAATCTTTGCGGGCCCGTCCAAGATTGAAGCAGTGATCAACTAGCCAAGACTGACAACAATGATAAAGATCAAAAGCTTTCAGGGTTTAGCAGGCTACTATAGAAGGTTCGTGGAAGGATTTTCAGCGTTGGCGTCACCATTTAGATGACTATTGAAGAAAGAAGAGAATTTTGTGTGGACAGACAAGTGCAAGCGTTGTTTCCAAGAGTTTAAGCAGAAGCTGACTATCGCACCTATGCTGACCATTCTATTTGGTCTTAGAGGATTCGAAATCTATAGTGATGCGTCGTTTAAATAACTGGGTTGTGTGCTGATGCAATATGGTAGGGTTGTTGCATATGCCTCCCGTCAGTTAAGACCTCATGAACAGAATTACCCAATGCATGACTTACAACTCACGGCAATCATTTTCGCTCTGAAGATTTGGAGACATTATTTATGTGGGGAAAAATTCCAGATCTTCATTGACCATCAAAGTCTCAAGTATTTATTCTCTCTGAAGAATTTGAATATGAGACAACACCGTTGGATGGAACTTCTTAAGGACTACGATTGTGATATTCTATATCACCCTGGAAAAGCAAGTAAGGTCGTAGATGCTTTAAGTCGAAAGTCTTTAGTTGCATAGAGGATGGTTAAAGAGTGGATTTTACTCGAGAGAGCATGAGATTCGATTTTCAAATTTGAGGTAAGCCACATTTCGAATCTTATGGCCACCCTCAGAATTAAGACGGATGTGCATATCAGAACCAAGACGCTTCAGATGACAGACCCAGATGTTCAGAAGATTCTACAAGAGGATACCGACAAGAGAAAGGCTGATTTTTCAGATTTCCGAGGATGGAACACTAAGGTTCCAAGGATGATTATGTGTACCTGATGATGGAGAGCTCAGGGAATAGATCTTATTAAAACCTCATCGTAGCATTTACAGCATTCATCCTGGTAGTACGAAGATGTATCAGAATCTGCGTCAACACTATTGGTGCTCTGATATGAAGGCTAACATTGCCAAGCATGTCGCCAAGTGTCTGACGTGTCAGCAAGTGAAGGCACAGCATTGTAAGCCGAGAGGACTTCTGTACCTCCTGAGATTCTAGAGTGGAAGTGGGAGCACATCACGATGGATTTTGTGGCAGGTTTACCGAAGAGTTAGAGGGGTAATGATTCTATTTGGGTAGTGGTTAACAAATTGACAAAGTCGGCTCACTTCATTGCAATGTAAAAAGATCTTGATTTGGATAGGCACGTAGAATTGTACGAAGGTCAGATAGTTCGAATGCATGGAGTGCCAGTAATGATAACTTTAGATTGAGACTCGAGAATCACAACTACCTTTTAGAAGAATTTGTAAGCTACCTTAGGAACAAAGCTACAGTATAATATGGCATATCATCCTCAGATGGATGGCCAGTTTGAGAGGACGATCCAAACCCTCGAAGACATGTTGCGAGCTTGTGTGTTAGATTTCAAGGGAAGCTGGGAGGAATAGCTTTATCTTGTCAAGTTTGCCTACAACAACAGCTACCGGCAGAGCATTCAGATGGCTCTTTTCGAAGCATTGTATGGCAGAGTCTGCAGAATGCCAGTGTATTCGGATGAAGTCAGGGAAATAAAGATCACAAGCATAGAGTTGGTTCAACAACCAGTGGATGCAGTTGCAATCATCAGGGACAAGTTAAAGACTGCTCAGAGTCACGAGAAAAGCTACGCAGATAAGCGCCAGAGACCTTTGGAATTCCAAGTTGGTGATCACGTTTTTTTGAAGGTGTCACAAATGTGGGAAACTCCGCACTTTGGCAAGAAAGAAAAACTGAGTCCGAGGTACGTAGGTCCCTTTGATATTATAGAGAGAATCGGGATCCTTGCGTATCGTCTTGCATTACCACCGAGATTAGGGCAAGTGCATGACGTCTTTCACGTGTTGATGTTGAGAAAGTATGAGCCTATCCCGACTCACATGCTTAATTTTGAAGAATTGGACGTGGACAATAGGGTGTCATATGTGGAAAGCTCGATTTAGATTGTGGATCGAAAAGAACAAATTCTGCGTACCAAGACGATTCCGTTGGTCAAAGAGGTCTGGCAACACCCCGACACTAAAGGAGCAAGTATCCACACCTTTTTGTTTAAAGTATTGTAAGGAGCAACTTGGAAAAGTGAGGATTTGATGAGACGATTGTACCCTCACCTTTTTGTTTAAAGTATTGTAATGGTTTAAATTTGGAGAATGAAATGTTTATAATAGGGGAAGAGTTGTGGCATCCTGGAATTTTAGTCCAGTTTTCAGTTAAATAAATCAAGCCTTTCATCCACGCGCCTATAGTGCTATTCTCTGAGCTGATTACTCATGAGATAACTAGACTATATGGAGAAATCATTAAGGGATTTTGATGCAATAGACTTGAGAATTCGACTAGGAATCGACTACTCGATCGTGCTTATTTGCAGAGATCATTATGGCACAGTTACAAATCGATCAGAGATCAAAGATAGTTCATTTCAATTGAGATAGGTGATCAAAGTGTGGGTGATTCCACCAGATTGCAAAATTCTTGTCGATCGGCACTAGGCCAATTTTTCTATCATTTTGGTACCCTGTGCCCATATTTGAAACCTCGAGATTTTCATGACAACTAAGGGTCACCAATGTGTCAAAGATGTATGTTGTGATTCGAAATAAATCGATCACAGGTCAATTGCACTAGAAATTTCTAAAAGTTACCCCATTAGCTAGGTCACACTAAAATCATGCCAGATTGAAATTAACTGTGAATTTGAATTTGATTTAATAAATGAAAATTACTGTCATGTCACAAGTCATTTTAGGAACGTCGACTCATCCTCCGAAAATTTTTCTGCAAATCGAGATTTTCGGCGAATAGTCAAACTAAGGCTATGTTCTACTGGAAAATTCAAGGGACCATTTTTTTTTCTCATTTTTAGGATGCAAGTTGATTTTATTGGCGCGGAAAAACATCAATTTGATTGTTGACACGATGGTGGAATTCATGAGGGCCGAATTGAATCAATTCAAGAGGGAATTGAAGAGGATTTGGGGAAAAATGGTTGCAAATTCGTAGCTGTCGCAACCTACCCTCGGGGGGAGGGAAGGTTTAGGGGTATTGCCTAAAGGACGGGCCTAAGGCCCATCATTAGGCGCGGGCTCTCCCAAGCCCATACCCCGCGTGACATTGGGATATATTTTAGGAATTTTCAACAAAAGGAGTCACTACTAGCCTATTGGGGTTGGCTAGAAACCAAGTGAGGCATGGGAGTGTACCCCACTTCCTACGCAACCAAAGAATTTAGGATCGGGGATTTGATTACACTAATTGACCAATTAGTGCCCTTTCGGTACCTAATCTTGTTCATTTTAAGAGTAAAAATTTTGGTTAGGCAGTTTGGGCCAATTTTATACTTATCCACTAACATGCAAAGTGATCATGCAGGTGCACAATTATTAAAGTAACAATCATAGCTACCAAGATCCTAATTGCAATAAAATTGAACACATGCAATTGAACATCCACAAACATAATTAAGTATGCAAATTAAACATGCTATATAATTAACATACGAGCAAATAAAGGCCTAATTACACTAAATAAGACAATACATAACAATTCCTAACCAAATCTTACATTTTTTTAATCTTCGAAATAATTAATTTTTTAATTTTAATTAATTTTTTAAAATTTTTAAATTTTTTTAATAATTAAATTTAAATTTTAAAATTTAAAATTTTTAAAATTAATTAAATTAATTTTTTTAAAGCAATAATTTTTTAATTTAAAAAAATGGGCGAACCGAGTTGAGTTCGGTCTGACCCGACCCGGGGTTCAACCTAGTTGGTGTGGCTCGAGTTCGGTCATAGACCAAACTCGGGTTTGACCCGGCCGGGCCTACTGTGCAGGCCCGCAGTTCAGGCTTGGCCCGGGATCCTTTTTTCCTATTTTCCCTCTTTTTTTAAAAAAACAAGCCCGGCCTGAATCAAAATTAGCCCTTATTCCCTAAAAAAGAGAGGGGCCCAGCCCAGCGATGAATCAACCCATTCGCACAAGCCCGAAGTGAAGGCCATTTCCTATTTTCCATTTTCAGCCCTTTTTGTGTTTTCTTCTCTTTTTATTTTATTTTCTTTTGCCCTTTTTCTTTTGGGCATCTTCTTCAAGCCCTCCTCCCATAGCCACAGCTCGCCGAAGCTACTGCAGCTCCTCCGCCGGATCGACGTCGCCTATGCCATGAGTACCGACCGCCCTAAGGAAAGTCGCCAAGCCACCGCCTGGCGTCGGTGCTTCTATCCGACTAATGCCGAGCACCACCGGCTGCTAGTCGGCTGGCGTTCTGAGGGGCGCCGGGTAGACCCTGGCAAGGCGCGCGCTTCATCTCACCCGAACAACGCAAAGGAACCAACCGAAAAGCTAGGAAAATAGCTGGAATGGTGTGTGACAACAGTATAATCCCGAGCAACACAAAGAAACCAAGAGCCAAGCTCCGATCGAGGGTTGGGTTTTATAGTTTCAAAGAGGCATTTCGTCGAACAGCTACTGGGCATTACCAAACTCAAAGGTTTCTGGCTCAACCGAGCCTCGACGCGCTTTAGGGGTCTTCGAACATGACATACGAGGAAGACGGGAGCAAAATGCAAAAGCGGCGAGGGCTGGAGCTTACGTGAGTGGGTCAACCACGAGCTCCGACCCAACTTTTTCCAAAAATGGGACGACGGGGTTCAAGGGACCTACCTCGTCTAGGGAAGAGCTGCGGCGGATGACAACATGCGTACGGGCTTCCAGCGATGGCTTGCAACTCCCTCGAGCTTCCTTCCTCCTTCTGGTTCTCTCTCTCCCCTTCAAACCCTCTTTGTTGCTGTGTTGTGGGTTTCGATTGGGGTTGGAGGCGGTCGGCGACTCCAGTGGCAATCAACGGCAGCAATCGACGGCCCAGTGGGGGTCTCCTTGTCTTTGTGTTTCCCTCTCTATTTGGTGTCCTCTCTATGTTTCTTTTTGGGTGTTTTCTCTCTCGCTTGTCTGTGGTGTTGATTCCCTTGCCCCCCGGTGTGTTCTCTCCTCCGGTTTTATGCCCGACCAGCAAGCGCGCATGGCCTCTACAACTCCCAGCTTGCCGGCCGAACTGCCCCCTATACCCGCGGATCACGCCACTTGCCTGCCACCGATCCCCCTGCTCCCTCTATTGCTGCTTTGTTTCCATTTTTCTTTGTAGGTCTTGCAATAAAGACGGGTTGGGGGAGACGACCAGCTCATTCGCGGGCTAGGATGAGGGAGAAAAAAGGGTGGGTCAGGGCCCGGCGAAAGGGGAAGAAAAGAGAGGGGTGGGTTGGGCCAAGGTCAAATCCGGCCCAACCCGACAATTTTCATTTTTTTTTCAAATTTTTTTTGAATTTTTTTTTAAATTTTTTTAACTCTTTTTTTTTTTTAATAATAATTTTTTGACTAATTCTTAACCTATAAACACTACTTTAAATTAATTAGTTTAGGTGAAATTTAGGTGTCAACAGCTGACCCTCTTTCAATGTAGCCTCGAAGAGGTTGTGATCAAAGATAGAAGACACCTAAATTATTTTGGCGATAAAAAAACTTCAAGTGCATATGCACTTATTAGGTCGATGGAAAGGACTCATAACTATGAAAGCGCATCTTGTCAATAAGAGGAAGAAAGACTCCGGGCTACAGAGGCCTACCGGGCAATAAGAAGAAGGAGAGGGACTCCGAGCTATGAAAAGCCCACCGGGTCATAAGACAAGGGAGAGAGACTCCAGGCTACGAAAAGCCTACCGGGTCATAAGAAGGGGTAAAAGGACTACGGGCTATGGAAAGCCCACGGGTCATAGGAAGGAGGAGGACTCCAAGCTACGAAAAGCCCACCGGGTCATAGGAAGAGGGAGAAAGACTCCGGGTTACGGAAAGCCCACCGGGTTATAAGAAGGGGTAAAAGGACTCTGGGCTACATAAAGCCCATCGGGTCATAGCAAGAGAGAGAAGGACTCTGGGCTATGGAAAGCCCACCGGGTCATACAAAGGGGTAAAATGATTCCGGGTTACGGAAAGCTCACCGGGTCATAGGAAGGAGGAGAAGAACTATGACGTCCCAGGGCGTCACATACTAAGCGCAAGCATATAGTGTTTACCATTGAAGGTTAGCATGTATAACATGAATTATTTAAAATCTCAAGTTTATATTATGAGGTTGTCCTGCAATCACTCTACCTTCAATTCTAGTATTGGCCAAATCATTCATGCACACAAAACAAGATCACAAGAAGCTTCAATGTGGCATACTTCTCTAGGGAATAGTCCTATCCTGACAGCTAAAAAGTGTGCTGACTTTGTTAATCGGTCTACTATTACCCAGATTGAGTCATGACCACTTGAAGTGCTTGGTAGTCCTTGTACAGAGTCCATGGTTATATGTTCCCACTTCCATTTTGGAATTTCCAATGGTTTTAGTAATCCTGTAGGCTTTCGATGTTCGGCTTTCACCTGTTGACATGTCAGACATCTTGCAACATACTTAGCAATATCAATCTTCATTCCATTCCACCAAAAATATTGACGAAGGTTCCTATACATCTTTGTGCTTCCTGGGTGAATACTATAACTACTACGATGAGCTTCAGTCAGAATTTCTCTCTTCAATTCATCATTACTAGGCACATAAAAACGTCCATGAAATTTAACTATCTCATCATTCGAGATTTGAAAATCCAACTTCTTTCCCTTTAAAGCTTTATCTCGAATTTTCAATATCTCAGGATCTGACTGTTGTAAGGTCTTAATGCGCTGTATAACTTCAGGTTCAACTCTCAGTGCAGCTATCATACCTACAGATTCGCTCACCTCAACCTTGAATTCAGAATTTGAAATTGCTTCCGATAAATTCCATTCTTTAACCATCATATTGGCTACTCTCATCGCTGAGTTCCTACTAAGTGCATCTGCCACTTTGTTAGGTTTTCCCGGGAGATACAGAATTTCACAGTCATAGTCCTTGAGTAATTCTATCCATCTCCTTTGCCTCATGTTCAATTCCTTTTGAGAGAATAGGTACTTTAAACTCTTGTGATCCGTAAAAATTTCAAATCTTCCTCCATAAAGATAATGCCTCCAAATCTTAAAAGCAAAAACAATGGCAGCTAGCTATAAGTCATGAGTAGGATAATTCAATTCATGTGGTTTCAATTGTCTCGACGCATATGCTATAACTTTCCCGTGTGGCATAAGAACACAACCTAATCCTTTATGAGAAGCATCACTATATACCACAAAACCTCCAGATCCTATGGGTATTGTTAACATTGGTGCCGTCGTCAATCTTCTCTTGAGTTCTTGGAAACTTTGCTCACATTCCTCTGACCAATCAAATTTTGAATTCTTCCGAGTCAATTGTGTTAAAGGTCCTGCAATTCTAGAAAATCCTTCTACAAATCTTCGGTAATATCCAGCTAAACCTAGAAAACTTCGTATTTCTATCACTGTCGATGGTCTAGGCCAATCAATCACAGCCTCAACTTTAACTAGGTCTACCGATATTCCTTCACCGATCACCACATGTCCTAAAAATGTCACTTGGTCCAACCAAAATTCACATTTACTAAATTTAGCATACAATTTGTGTTCTCTAAGAGTTTGCAGCACAATCCTTAAATGTTCTTCATGTTCATCTTGTCCCTTTGAATACACCTAAATATCATCTATAAAGACTATCACAAATTGGTCCAGAAAAGGCTTAAACACTCTGTTCATAAGGTCCATAAAAGCTGCCGGGGCATTCGTTAGTCTAAATGGCATAACAAAAAATTCATAATGTCCGTATCTAGTTCGAAAAGTTGTTTTAGGAATATCCTCCTTCCTTATCCGCAATTGGTGATATCCTGATCTTAAGTCAATCTTTGAGAAAACTGATGCTCCTTGTAATTGATCAAATAGGTCATCAATCCTTGGTAATGGGTACTTATTTTTAGTTGTCACTTGATTCAATTGCCTATAATCAATACAAAGGCATAGTGATCCATCTTTCTTTTTGACAAATAACACTGGTGCACCCCATGGGGAAACACTTTGTCCAATAAATCCTTGGTCAAGTAATTCTTGTAATTGTACCTTCAATTCCTTTAATTCTATCAATGCCATCCTATAAGGAACTTTCGATATGGGTTCTGTACTAGGTGCCAGTTCAATAGTAAACTCAATCTCTCGCTTTGGGGGTAATCCTATCAATTCCTCGGGAAATACATCAGAAAATTCTTGTACTACAGGGATATCCTCAAGTTGTAGTTCCTTCTTGGTTTGTTCACTTGCATATGCCAAATACCCTTGACAACCATTTCTAAGAAGTCTATGGGCTTCTAGTGTATTAATAAGAGGTATAGAGGGGGTTGTCTTTCCATCATAAAATTCAAAACTTGGCCTATCTGGTGGGTCGAATCGAATCATCTTCCTATAACAATCCACACTAGCTCGGTGTCTATGCAACCAATCCATTCCCAGAATTACATCAAAGTCATACATAACTAACACCATCAGATCAGCTAACAAGTTTTGTCCACCTATAAGGATAGTGGAATCCCTACACACTGAAGTAGATAAAATGACATCCTTTAAGGGAGTAGAGACACTAAGAGGTACTTCTAACAATTCAAGTTCCATCCTATTCAGTCGCACAAATTGAGCAGATACAAAGGAATGAGTTGCTCCCGTGTCGAACAAAGCATAAGCATTCTAATTGGATAGGGAAATGATACCTGTAATAACTAGTTGAGACCCTTCAGCCTCGTCCTGAGCAATCGCATAAATTCTTCCTTGAGCTAGGGGTCGTTGGTTATTTCTTGGTGGTAATGGTCTACCTGCATTCTGTTGTGGTTGTGGCTGCTGCATTCTTTTCTGAGGACGATCTCTCATATAATGCCCTAACTGTCCGCAATTAAAACAAGCATTTGTTCCATAACATGGTCCAAATCCATGTGATGTACCACACCGACAACACTCATTATTACCATACTGTGGTCGTTCCATTGGTTGATTATTCCACACTTTTCTAGGATTCTCAATCTTATTCTTCTTGTATTGCACAAATGGTCGCTTTCTAACCTGATGAGATCTTTTATTATAACGAAAATTCGATGAATCTCCTCGAGATTGTGGTCTTATCTGATATGCCGATGTCTGGTTTCTTGACATCAAATCTCTTTCCACTAGCTGTGCCCTTTCATACAACTCACCATAATCCTTCAAAATTCAAAGGTACCAATCGTCCTCTTATATCAGTCCTTAACCTATTCAAGAATCTCTTAGCCTTATCCTCTAGATATCCTATTAATCTAGGAGCAAATCTAGAGAGTTCAGCAAATCTCGCCTCATACTAATCTACAATCAAGTTATTTTGGGTCAACTGCATAAATTCCATCACCTTTTTATCCCTTGCACAATCTAAAAAATACTTACTATAGAAGACTCCTACAAATCCAGTCCAAGTCACATCTACACCTTCAGAGAATACTGTTCCTTTCGTCGCTTTCCACCAATAATTAGCATTTCCTTGAAGTTGATACTCTACTAAAGATACTTTCTCTGCATCAGTACAATTCAGCAATGCAAATATCTTTTCCATCTCATCTATCCATAATTCTGCTTCTACGGGATCTCCTAATCTAGCAAATCTATAGGGTTTTAGTTTCAGAAATTGTTCTACTAAGCTTTGCATTCTACGGTCACCTCCTACCTGTTGTTGGGCTTGCCTTTCCAATAAGGTTCCTACATTAGTAAGTGCTTCCAAAATTCCTTCCACACAGGGATCCATGGCCACTCCTCGTCCATTTCTACTCATCTTGACAATTCCTGGTTTTTGCACATCGGTCACTACTCATTAGCCTACCAAGTCTCCTCACAAAACAAATAAGGAACAACTGCAACAATTGTTACTAATACCCTATGAGTAACAAAAGTTACTTGTTCCTTACAAAGAAAATATCATTATCCTAACGCATAGTCACTACCGCACCTTATCACTCCAAATAATCCTATGCTCTGATACCAACAAGAGCTGTGACGTCCCAGGGCGTCACGTACTAAGCACAAGCGGAATTATAATTATCATTAACATCTTAGCTAACTTGTAAACTCCTTTGGATAACCTATAGTGTTTACCATTGAAGGTTAGCATGTATAACATGAATTATTTAAATTCTCAAGTTTATATTATGAGGTTGTCCTGCAATCACTCTACCTTCAATTCTAGTATTGGCCAAATCATTCATGCACACAAAACAAGATCACAAGAAGCTTCATTTCTTCTTATCATTATCAGGGCTTACAAAATTTATCAACCTGGACTCTTTCCTTGTTCATCGCCTATATATACAACATGTACATAACAAAAGTAAGGCATAACGAAAGTTAGGGATAAAGGGTGAAGGTATCTACTCCACGAGTTCCCACACCAGCCCGCATCTAACAAAAAAAAACAAAAGGAAGTTAGCTTCTACAAGATGAAAGGCGTCTAGGCACCGTCCATCCCCGCTCCAGGTCCTCCTGCTCCAAAGGGTAAAGGTCCGAATATCTCCCCTTTATGGTTGATAAACCATGCAACGAACGTCATCGGTAACAACTCAGCTCTACCGTCATCCAGCCATAAAGTCGCCTCATACTTGGAGAAAATCATGTCAATGTCGGGATCATACACGTCATGAAGAGAAACATCAAGACACACTACCGCCCCGTATCGAGCTACTGGCGGTACATCCATGCTATCAATCTGAAAATGTAAGGTATGAGCAAACAACCTTGCCCAGTAAAGAATGATAAAACTCTAACTTAAACAATCCACAATCATCAATATTGCAAGAGAATCATCAAACAATTTAGGATACAGAAGAAGTATATCACAAGCATAAACAATTGGATATTGACACATTATGTATATAATCACCTTATGAGCATCCACTTCTATGCTTACCTTTCTCAAGCTCAATCTCATATCAAGATGCAATACAACAATAATAAATGGACTCACTCGCCATATAGAATTATTTTTAGTGAGCATATGATCCACCCTCGATCAATTACTAACCGGAATTCAACCGGCCCGATCGAGTCACTTCCAGAAGTTACCTCATCCGGACTTCCACAATATTTCTATCATGGTCATCTCACTTCAAGGCATCCCGGCATCACTCAACTGAGGTCCTCCCAAGACCACTCAACAAGGGGCATCTCACTCCGAGGCATCTCAGTATCACACAACCAAGGCATCCTTGATCACACACAAGGGCATCTTACTTTGAGGCATCTCAGTATCTCTCTACCAAGGCATTCAAGACCACACAGCAAGGGCATTCCAAACTTTCGGGAGCATCACCAGTATCTCTATACCGATGGGTTCATTCATCTTAAGCACACGTTTCACACCACCACACCTTTGATTAATGCATTTATCGTATGTAAAAGAAAAGACTCCAAAGTATACAATCATATGTCTAACTCTCATGAACCTAGCACACGTGCGTGTCTAAATTATAAGATAAAACCCATTACGTCATGTCCCATTCCATGGCAAACAGATATTTACCCCATAATCAAGCACTATGCACCACACTCATTGCACACGTATGATACTATATGCACTTATATATCTCAAATGATATATGAGACTTACTCTTACACAATTAACATCTATTAGAGGGTTATTAGACTCTATGTGTGTCATACAAGTCTAATATAAAAGACACATCATCTAATATATGTTCTCGGGTCCAGACAATTTACTAACTAAATGTACAAATTCGGTTTTGGACATAGAAGGTATATTAATTCCTGTCGAAATATTACCAATATTTAGTATGTTATATTTAAGACATGGACTAACAATTTCCGTGAAGAAAATGCCTTTATCATTTTGATCTTTACGCTCAATGCGAATGAATCATTCGTCCTAAGAGAACGTCGCCTTTCACTCAACTCTCAAAAGTGTTTGAAGGATGTGTTTGGAAATGGGCTTGCCTTTCTTCATTATAAGTACTTCCCATTTGGCATGGCTAACATTTCATCCTTTTGCTCGAATAAAGTCATTTTTATGAGCCATTTTTCTTGAGGGTTGCAGACGTAAAGCGTGCATAGTTACACCAGAGAATAGGTCATGCGAATCATGTCATGCATTTTTATTTTTGTCCTTATTCTTTTTGTTTGTTTGTTTTTTTTTTTTTTTTGCCCCCTTTTTTACCATCTCGACTTACCTTTCAAAAGAGACACTCAACCGCTTGTGCAAAGACTTGATGGATTCTTGAGTCAGTTCTTTCCCATGCCATTTCCTCGTCAAACGGTAGGGTGCCTGAAACACAAATAGATATGCGTGTATGCAACATATGCATGATATCTACAATGCTATGCATGATCCTATGCGACTTGAATTGCGCATGAAGTGACCCCATGGCCTTGATTTCATTCATGGAAAATACTTCTTGACCGCATCAACGTTTACAGGTCTAAGCAATTCACTGCCATCCATTTCAACTAAAATAATTGCACCACCAGGAAGAATCTTCTTAATGACATACGGCCCTTCGTAGTTCGGGGTGAATTTGCCACAAGGACTTGGTATGATCAGAAGCACCTTCCTCAACACCAGGTCGTTGACTTCGAAGTGTCTGGGATGCACCTTTTGATTGAAGGCTTTTGCGACTCGTCTCTAATAACATTGACCATGACACATAGCTTGCAATCTCTTCTCATTGATCATGTTTAACTACTCATGTCTCTATTGCATCCACTCAGTCTCATCGAGCGTAGATTGGAAAATGAGCCTTAAAGAAAGGACTTCAACTTTAACAGGCAAGACTACCTCCATCCCGTACATGGGTGAGAAAGGAGTTGCCCCTATGGAGGTGCGGATGGAATTTCGATATGCCATTAGTGCATAAGCAAGTCTCTCGTGCCAATTACGATAATTTTCAGCTGTCTTTGATAAGATTTTCTTTATGTTCTTGTTCACCGCCTCCACTGCTCCATTCATCTGAGGACGGTACGATGACGAGTTCAAATGCTTAATTTGAAAATCACTAAACAAACCATCCACAACTTTGTTGTTCAAATTAGTGCCGTTGTCAGTAATGATCGCCTTCGGCACCCCGTGACAAGCGACAATGTCGCGATGAATGAACTTTGCCACATTCTTGGCAGTAACATTAACATATGAGTTGGCCTCAATCGACTTGGTAAAATAGTCTATCATCACCAAGATAAATCGATGTCCATTTGAAGCTTTGGGGTTAATGGGCCCAATCACGTCAATTCTCCACATTGAAAAGGGCCAGGGCTGAGACATTTGGTGAAGTTCAATTGGAGGGGCATTTATCTTGTCTCCATAAATCTAGCACTGGTGACACCATCGTACATGCTTAATGCAGCCAGACTCCATGGTCAACCAATAATAACTGAGTCGCATGATCTTTCTCACCAAGAAGTGTCAATTCATATGGGGGCCACACTCCCCTTCATGTATCTCTTTCATCAAAAGATCGGCTTCTTTAGCATCGACACACCTTAGCAATGTTGAGTCGAATGACCTTTTGTAGAGAACATCTCCACTAGTAAAGAATTTTAATGCTAGCTTTATCAAATGCTTTCTGTCTGTTGCTTCACTTCCTTCAGCGAATTCACCCTTCTGCAGATACTTCAAGATGTCGTGATACCAAGGTTGTCCGTTCAGTTCCTCTTCAATCGTCGTGCAATAAGCCGGGCGCCTAAGGATTTCAATTCTCAACAATTCAATATCCAAGCCTCTACCTACTTGCAACATTGAAGACAAGGTAGCTAGGGCATCAGTGAACTAATTTTGAGACATTGGTAAGTATTCGAATGATATTTCTTGGAATTCTTCCGTCAACTCCCCTAGGAACTCATGATACGGAATCAATTTAGAATCCTGTGTTCACCATTTGCCTTCAGTCTGTAAGATGATAAGGGCTAAATCACCATAAACTTGCAGCTTCTGAATTTTCATATCAACGGCGGCTTGGAGGCCGAGAATGCATGCTTTGTATTCAGCGATGTTATTCGTGCAAGGGAACGTCAATTTAGCAGCGACGGCGTAATGTTGTCCATCCAGGGAGATAAGAACTGCCCCAGTACCTAACTCAGCTAAGTTAATTGCACCATCAAAGTACGTCATCCATTTGTCACTCAATACAAGTAAAATTCGCTCTTCTGCATCACTATCCTCATCAGATGCTCAGGACCTCTCAGAATTTTCTGCCAACATGTCTACTATGGCTCGACCTTTAAGAGACTTCTATCTCAAGCTTTGAACATCAAACTCAGAAATTAAGATTTGCCACTTAACCAACTTGCCAACCAATGCCGTCTTCTCTAGGAGATACCTGATGGGATCATTTTCGGTCACCAACAAGATTCGGTGATGAAGTGTGTACTGTCGCAGCCTGTGCAAGACCCAAATTAAAGCCACACAAGTTCTTTCAACTTCTGTATAGCTCGTCTCAGAAACAGTGAACTTCTTGCTCAAGTAGTATATTACGCATTCTCTCCTATTATTTGGTATTTTCTAGGCTAGCATGGCTCCCAGCGACTCGTCATGTATGGTTAAGTACAAAATCAGGAGAATTTTAGGGAGTGGGGGCACTAAGACCGGTGCATGAGTGAGATAATGTTTTATCTTCTCAAATGCACCCTGACACTTGGCATTCCACTCAATCTTTGCATTCTTTTCCAAGAGCTTAAAGAATGGATTCGCCGTTTCAGACAACTGACAAATGAACCTCGCCACATAATTAAGTTGTCCCATTAGGTTGTGGACTTCTTTGGTAGTAGTCGGGGGTCATAAATTGCAAATGGCTTTAACCTTCAACAGATCAATCTCTATGCCCCTACTACTAACCATGAACCTTAATAGCTTCCCAGATTTCGCTCCAAAAATGCATTTTGTGGGATTGAGGCGTAACTTGAACTTCCAAAGACGTTTGAACAACCATTGCAAGACTTTAAGATGATCTTCACCATGTCTCGATTTCGCAATCATGTCGTCAACGTATACTTTGATTTCCTTGTGCATCATGTCATGGAATAACGTGACCATTGCCCTCTGATATGTTGCCCTAACATTCTTTAGAGCAAAAGGCATACTTTGTAGTAGAAAGTTCCCCAAGGAGTTATGAATGATGCTTTCCTCCTGTCTTCCTCCTTCATACGGATTTGGTTATATCCAAAAAAACCATCCATGAATGAGAATAACTCAAATCCCGCCGTACTGTCAACCGAGACATCGATATGTGGGAGTGGAAAGTCATCTTTGGGACTTGCTAGATTCAAGTCACGATAGTTAACACACATCCTGATTCGCTCATCTTTCTTCATTACAAGCACGATATTTGCTACCCAATCAGGATAACGAGTTACTTCGATAGAGTCTACTTTTAGTAGTTTCATCACTTCTTCTTCAATCTTCTTGGACAACTTTGGTTTAGTTCTCCTAAGTCTTTGTTTCTTGGGTGGCATATTAGGATCTGTCGATAGAGCATGTTCCACAATTTTGGGGTCCAATCCCAGCATGTCAACATATGTCCAAGCAAACACATATTGATATTCTTTTAGAAGATTAGTCATCCTTTTCGCCTCTGACTCTGAGAGTCATGCCCCGATCTTTACTTCCTTGACATCCTCTACATCACCTAGATTTATGGTGATTGTTCTCTCTTCTATCAATGGCTTTGATTCTTCATGTCGATCCATTCGCGCTCGATCCCTTTCTAATCGTCGCCGTCGGTGTCATTGGAACCTGAGGGACTTTTTTCATGCACATCTGAGTCACATGCGTCTTTATCATGATTATGCATAATGTAATGCCTGAGATGCGATGAGATGAGTTAGAGTAATGTCAACAACAAAGACGATGCATGTCGTTTTCAAAAAGTTTTTGAAGTATTTTTTTTGTAAAAATTTCAAGAACTCATCCTCATATCCTTCGATTTCCTCATTCTTGCAAAACAGTCAAATAAGGGAGCATGTGGAGGCCTAGGCCTCAGCGACCATCATAGGGCTAGTTTGATGTGCTTCCACATGTCCTTAATAAAACATGTCTCTATTTTATTGAATGAAGAAAGATAAGGCCGTATTTTAACACACCACCCTTGACCAACGGCTCAAGATCAGGGTTGACCAAAGTTTACGTTACAAATGACATAAACATGAAACAAAGAAAGAAAAACTACGAGATCCCGCGCAGGGGAAAAGACATAAAACAAAAGACTAGGCTAGACGAGAACCGCCCTACACTGGAGGGATAGCCACGACTTCAGAGGACTCAGCTTCCTCGCACGCTAGGATGGTGCATATGACATCTTCCTCGAATAGCTTGATCACACCATAAATATCCTCCTCTTCCTTGAACATCTTTGGGGGTCCTGGAAACGTCTCTTCCAGCAACGGGGAAAACAGGCTTTGATAGCCCTCGTCCTCTTCAGTCTGGGCAACGCGTTCACTCTGGTCTCTATGCCCATCTCGGCCTCCTCATGCACCTCGGCCTCTATGCCTTCCACGGCCTCCTCGGTCGTTATGGCCTCCCTGCTTCTCGACATATCCCAAGCCTCTTATTTTGAAGTTTTTACGAGTTTTAATGGGTTTTCGCACACCCTAGCCACGCGATCCAAGACCCTCCCTAGGATTACATCTGCTTGCCAGCATGATCCTTCCCGTAGCTATAGCTGGCCTAGATAATTCAAGAGCCTTTGTGAAAGAACCAGCAAGCACATGAATCATGGACACCAGCTCTAATGTTTGAAAGTTGGATTCCTTGGTACATTCAAGCTCCACATAAGGGATGGCCGTCTCTTGGTAGATCTTGAAGTTAGACTCTCCATGGACCGTGACAAGCCTATTGTCCACCACAAATCGTACCTTCTGATGAAGGCTGGAGGCAACAGCACCCTCTGTGTGGATCCATGGCCTCCCTACTAGAAAATTAAAAGCGCTTGGTATGTATAACACTTGGAACAAGACTTGAAAAAGTACAGGGCCAATCAGCAGCTCAAGTTCAATTTCCTTTATCACCTCCTTCCTCATCCCGTCAAAAGCTCGCACAGTTGACTTGCTAGTACGAATTCTTCCAAGATCAATGTCGAGATGGTGGAGAGTAGCCAACGAGCATATATTGAGTGCCGAACCATTATCGATCAACACTCTACAAACAAGAGTGCTCTCATGCTTCACCGATTTGGTCTTTCAATAGAACGGCCCCAACAAACTCTTCCAATTGGACTTCATCGATTGATTTTGGCACGTGCACCTCATTAAGGATTTTTAGCAAAATGTCCCAGTGTTTCTCGGAAGATTTGAATAATTCTAGGAGGGAGATTTGATCCGGCAGCTTCCGCAATTGATCCACCACATTGAACTCACGGGACTTTACTACAGCCAAGAATTGCTTTGCCTTCTCGGTCACGGCCTTCTTTTTCACTCCTTTATCAAAGGTGCAACAACGGCCTGATTGTGTGACAGCGTCTACCTTAATTGTTCCATAGTCCCAAGGTACAGCTTTGAGATCGAATTTGGGAGGATTCTCCCACACTATCACTCTATTCTCCTAGGGCAGCAATTTTATCGTGACTGGCGTTGCGTTCACTCCCGTGACTTCGATTGCCGACATCTCCTCGACCATCAGGTCGATCACCATGGGTTCAGCGATTTCCATCTCGGTATCATTGGCGGGCACCTCATCAGGTAGTTCAATCACCATTGGGGTTATCATAGCTATCACCTCTTCCTCGTACAAAGCTGGGTCTTCAAAATTCCAGGCATAACCTTCTTTGCTCGAGATATACAAGCAAACTTGTAGAAAGATGAGCAGAATGACGATGGCATTACCATGGATACGACCCACTCTTCCTCTTTTCCGTGTTGGATTACCCCCATGGCTACTATCCTGCAGACACGATTCAACTTCTCTTCTGGGGTCACATCCGCCTGACCTCCATAGTATCCCGCAAGCACTAGAGACTCATACAACCTGGAAGTATCCACCACTAGAGGTTGTTGACTCACTTGCGTCTCCTTGGAAATTAAGTTCACTCCCTCTACATGATTTGGTAGTGGGTTCTGTTACACATTAGGTTGAGCCTCCATGAAGGTTAAGATTTTCTTGTCTAGAAGCTGTTAAATTTTGTATCTTAATACGTTACACGCATCTACATCATGCCCCCTTCTTCCATGTGGTATTCGCAGGTCTTGTTCATATTGAACCCTGTGAACCTCGGGGGATTGTCTCTAGGTACTTCCTTCGTGACCATCCTCTTTTCGAGGAGCATGGGCAACAGCTTTGACAGTGGGCGTGGTAGTGGAGAAAAATCCTTTCGAAAGGCCCTCTTGCCATTATCTTACGCTCGTGACGAGCTACCTTGGACCACTATAGGCTTCTACGTGGGTGTTGAGGACGGTCAAGGGAAAAACAGCTCTTGCACAAGCGCTACTTCAACTGCGACCTCCTTATCTTTTCTTGCCAGGAATTTCTTCGTGCCTCCGGTTGAAATCTTTCCCTCAACCATTGCCCATTCGACTCCTTCACCTACTTCAACTAGTTGCGAAAATGTCTGGCAGCCCGAAAACACTAACCCTTGGAAGTATTCAGGGGGCATGTCTTGAGGAACAGTTGTTTCATTTCCCTCTCATTCAAGGCCGACTTCACTTGTGAGGCCATAGTCATCTACCTTTGACCAAAGGCCTTAAATGACTCGTTCATCTTCTTCTCAATACGGGTCAAATCTTCCCTCATGGGGGCGAGCTCGGTATTAAACCGGTATTGCTGTAAGAACTCATTGGTTAAATCTTCCTAGCTAGTGAATTCTTCAATGTCCAGTGCAATAAACCATGTCAGGGCAATGCCTTCCAAGCTATCTTGAAATGTGCGTATGAGAAATGGCATGTTGTCAGTGTAGCGAGCCATTTTCGTCATGTAATATCTAAGGTGGGTCTTGGGATATCCCATTCCATCATATTTTCTTGTGAACTCAGGCTCTTGGAACTTCTCAGGGAAGTTCGTCTTAGTGTATGGAGACAGCCTATTAGTTCCTTTTAGCTCGTAACCTTGCAAGGCACACAGTCGCTCCTCCATCTTTGCCAAATGTTTTTCACTCTCTTCACTTAGGCGAGGTGTTGGGTTTTCCTTTGGAGGAGGATCCAAATTGACGATGATTGGCATGACAGAAGGAGCCTCCCTGGCAGTTTCTTTCCCGAGGGGATCAGCAACGTGCGTACCTTTCGTCGACACCGGAGTGGATGTTCTTATGACAGCTACAGTAGGGGGCTCCTTGAGCTTCTGGCTTATTTCAAGCATCATTGTGGTGAGTTGGGCCAGCTAGTCCTCTATCTTGGCCATGCGTACGTTGGTGTCCTTGTTCTCCATTCTAACTTTCACGCGCATGCAAATTGGGGATCTCCGCTTGGCCATGTCGACGATCGATAAAAGACAATTGATTGGCTAGTACCTGGACAAAGATAAATAAGCATATGTAAGCATGGAGTAATGATTAGGCGGTCGGTCCATGACAAAGATCTAATCGCCCCAATTTGTTCGTTTCATTGAAAGCAAGGTTGCTACATAACGCAAGAGAGGACATGAGGGAGAACCCCTAAACAACAAAGCTAATCATGACTCTTATCTCCCAATAATACGATACGATACAAACTCTTTAATATTGTAACATATGTGGGCATGGGCCCATTACATATTGCACTTGACTCAATCTAACTAACAAGGACAGCTCTTGCTTGTGACAGCTCCACTAACTCGGGTCAACTTTGAGGCACGCTCCTCGACTTCTTCGAGCTTCCTTTTGAGGCACTTGATCTCGGCTCGATGGGTGGTCTTTAATGGCATGTCGGGAATTTTCGAGCATAGGCTCTTTGGGATTTTATGCCTAAGGATGTATTCCATCGAGGCATAGTAGGTCTTCTCTTACCATTCCAACTCCTCTTCGGGCCATATCAGCTTCTGGGGGTGGCAAATATCCCACATCAACTTCACTAACGCAACGGAGTCTTTGTGATCTTGGCATCCATTAGGGAAGTCTATCTTGAGCAGGTCTTCTTGAATCGTCAGTGGAAGTTGTTGAATCTCTTGGAACTGGCGGGCAACTCAGGTCGGGTAATACTCAGTGACTCCGGTAATTCCCAACAAAGGAACAGGTCCAGTAAGCCCACACATGAACTGCGCTTCTTGAACTTGTAGCCATTTGGCGTGCCATTGGAAATCTTCGGGTCTACGGTTGGCCATGAAAACTAAGCGCTCAGAATAATGATAATCGGGGGCAAACGTCTTCCTATCTTTGAACTTCAGGATAGGGTGGCTAGAGTCAGAGATGTCGTTCACGGTCATTAAGCTACCAAACCCTTTAACGTGAGAGAAGAACAAAATTTGCAAGAGTTTAGGAGGAGCATGGAAAGTTTTGTTTTTGTTTTCTTGAAATGAGTAAGGGAAAGAAAAGTTTTAGTTAGGATGGTGTTAACAAAGCCCTTTCTTATTCATACCTCACGAACTACCCATGCCATAGAAGGATTAATAGTGTTCCTACAATGTGGGAATAACATGAACCCGAAGAAAGCTAACAGGAAGATCCTATTCTTTTGAAAAGATAGGGCATTTTGAAAAAGCTCGTTTAGGAATGAAAATGGGCAGGTCTTGTGATTAGCTTTCAAAACTTTCCTCACATCATCCTCCTTAACTCAATTCCTACAGGCGGGCTAACTAGCACCGACACCAAGGGCTTTCCCATTGCAACACTGTATTCTTCCAGGGTTGGAGTGAGCTCGTGGTCACCAAACATGAACGAGCAAGTCTTGGGACACCAGACTTGCGCCAACCCTCGTACAACACCATAATGAGTTTTTATTTCTAAGAGGGGAAGTAATCGTCTGACATAGGATCACAAACAATCATGGCCAGTCGGGTCTAGTCTATCCCACCACGTTTGAAGCTCGGCTTTCAGGGCAGCAATGATGTGAAGCTTGGGTATCCCCATCGTATACTAATCACAATTACGATGAACCAAATTTGCCAAGAACTGACCAAAAAAAGAAAGCGAATAAGTAAATTACGAAGGAGAGAATTCAAAAATCTTACCCTGCTCATTGAGTAGCAAAGCCAATGACATAGACATATGCATGGACGGTGATTCAATTTCTACTCTAAATGGCTCAAAATGGAGCCATAGGATCACCAGAATGAACTAGCAAGGTCACGGCTATGTCAGGTTAGCCATGACTCCGACTTCGTCAAAGAACCGACCCATGTCGCACGAATGCAAACCGGGGTGGGTACCTTCGACATGAAGAAAGAAATTTCGGGGTTAAAGTGGGCGACTCGTACTATGCGGTTGTAGTCAGAGTAGTATCTACCTCAACACCATCCTAGGTGATCCTATGTGGCCTAGGTTTGGCGGCAGGTTGTGTGTGCTATGGTGTAGTGCAATGTAAGAAACGCAGCCATGACAATTTATAGGCAAGCAACACTTCAGACATAAAAATAAATAAATAAATAAATAAACCATACATTCCTACACCTTCTTGCAAGACAAATATGAGCAAACACATCCCCTTATACCTCTCATTCAACATGAACATTAAACAACAGACCTGTTAGGGATGTACTTAGGATCCATACTACCAAATAATAAAATTTTCGAACAAGATCAATTTCGACCTAAGTCCTCTAAGGTTTAAAACCAATTCCCCAGTGGATTTGCCAAGCTGTCGCAATCTACCATCGGGGGGAGGGAACAAGTTTAGAGGTATTGTCTAAAGGACGGACCTAAGGCCCATGATTAGGCCTGGGCTCTCCCAAGCCCATACCCTGCGTGACGTTGGGATATATTTTAGGAATTTTGCACAAAAAGAGTCACCACTAGCTTATTGGGGTCGGCTAGAAACTAAGTGAGGCATGGGAGTGTACCTCACTTCCTACGCAACCAGAGAATCTAGGATCGGGGATTTGATTACACTAATTGACCAATTAGTGCCCTTTCGGTACCTAATCTTGTTTATTTTAAGAGTAAAAATTTTAGTCGGGCAGTTTGGATTAATTTTATACCTATCCACTAACATGCGAAGTGATAATGCAGGTGCGCAATTATTAAAGTAACAATCATAGCTACTAAGATCCTAATTGCAATAAAATTGAACACGTGCAATTGAACATCCACAAACATAATTAAATGTGCAAATTAAACATGCTATATAATTAACATATGAGCAAATAAATGCCTAATTATACTAAAAAGGCAATACATAGCAATTCCTAAGCAATTCCGAAAATTTTTAATTTTTCTTAATTTTTTAATTTTTTTAATGAATTAATTTTTTTAAAATTTTTAAATTTTTAAATTTTCTAATTAATTTAATTAATTTTTGAAAAATAATTTTTTAATTTAAAAAATGGGCGAATCGGGTCCGGTTTGGTCGACCCGACCCGAGGTTTAGCCCGGTTGGCATGGCTTGAGTCCGGTCATAGATCAAACCTGGGTTTCACTCAGCCGGGCCTACTATGCAAGCCTGCAATTCAGGCTCGACTCGAGATCCTCTTTTCCTATTTCGCCTCCTTTTTGAAAAAACAAGCCCGGCCCAAATCGAAATTACCCTTATTCCCTAAAAAACAGAGGGGCTCGGCCCAGCGATGAATCAGCCCATTTGCACAGGCCCGAAGCGAAGCCCATTTCCTATTTTCTATTTTCAGCCCTTTTTGTGTTTTCTTTTATCTTTTTCTTTTATTTCTTTTGCCCTTTTTTCTATTGGGCGTCTTCTTCAAGCCCTTCTCCCGCACCCACAACTCGCCGAAGCTACTACAGCTCCTCCACCGGATCGACGTCGCCTATGCCATGAGTATTGATCACCCTAAGGAAAGTCACCGGGCCATCGCCTGGCATCGGTGCTTTTGTCCGACCAACGCCGAGCACCACCGACTACTAGTCGGCCGGCGTTCCGAGAGGTGCCGGGTAGACCCCAGCAAGATGCGCGCTTCATTTCACCCAAACAACGCGAAGGAACCTACGGAAAAGCTAAGAAAACAACGGTAATGGTGCGTGACAACAGTATAATCCCGAACAACGCAGAGAAACCAAGAGCCAAGTGTGACACCCCGAACCCTTCGTAGGTCGTCACCAGCACCAATGTTACTCCTTATTACCTTTCTCCTTAGAAGATGCGTCGCAATTCATAGACACATTGTTTTTTTTTTAACAAAACGGTCCCAGCGCGACTCATTATCGGAAGCAATTTAAAACATCACCATCTCTCCCCCTACCAACCATGATACAAATACACACCACTAATCACCATGATTTTTATAAACATGCCACGACACTTTATTTACATATATTTTCAAGATGGGACTGCTCTTGGGTCAGTACATCAAAAAGGAAAAGCTAGGACTTAGCCATGTCTAGCCTAAAACCTCAAAAAGAACCCTCGACCCTCTACATCACACGTGTACAATCCCCCATCATAGGTGTCGACTAACGATCCCCAAAAAGAACACAGCCCTTACTCCTCGCGCACGGGTCTGACACCCAACCCGGTGCATCAGGCAGTGGCGGCGGCAACATCCCTCGCATCGCTCCATCCCGACAAACATGTACGGATATGAACTCCTGAATGACAAGGCCCCCAGCTAGGCCCACGTCGTACATCACTAGACAGCATACTCGAATAAAAGTTAGTCCGGGAACAGAGGGACAGTCTATCTCAGCACACTCGACCTCTACATCGGATGGTAGACCGTAAAATACACCCCGCATGACGGCAGGAAGTGGCATACTGCTAATCTGAAATGTGGGTCCTCAAAGGGGTGAGTACAACCACTCAGTAGATAGGGAAATCCAATAACAACTCAATGCATCATGCAATCATACATACATTGCAGGCGTTACTTACCTTGTAGCCATGCGTATACTATCATGCATCATCATATCAATTTATAACACATACATGTGTATCATCATCGTATCATACATGTCATCATCATCATGACATCATTTCATCACACATGTCATCATCATCATGGCATCATTTCATCACACATGTCATATCATATATCATCATCATTATCATCACCATGCATATCATCATGTATATCATATCATGGGTGATTATCATTATTTCACATCACATATCATCATCATCATCATCATCATCATCATCATCATCATCATCGTGCATATCATCATGCATATCATCATCATCATCATCATCATCATCATGCATATCATCATCATCATCATCATCATCATCATGCATATCATCATCATCATCATCATGCATATCATCATGCATATCATATCATGGGTGATTATCATTATTTCACATCACATATCATCATCATCATCATCATGCATATCATCATGCATATCATCATCATCATCATCATCATCATCATCATCATCATCATCATCATCATCATCATCATCATCATATCATGGGTGATTATCATTATTTCACATCACATATCATCATCATCATCATCATCATGCATATCATCATCATCATCATCATCATCATCATCATCATCATCATCATCATCATCATCATCATCATCATGCATATCATCATCATCATCATATCATGGGTGATCATCATTATTTCACATCACATATCATCATCATCATCATCATCATCATCATCATCATCATCATCATCATCATCATCATGCATATCATCATGCATATCATATCATGGGTGATCATCATTATTTCACATCACATATCATCATCATCATCATCATCATCATCATCATCATCATCATCATGCATATCATATCATGGTTTAATTTCCACTTTTAGCTTTCAATTGATCACCACATCACCCATTCCTCAAATCATCAATTTCATCATCCCCTCGGGCAAAGACCTCCGAGGCTTCCGGCATTCAGCCATCCCAGGCCACCGGGCATTCGGCCCCCCACATTCCGAGCATCTCGCATCTCAACTAGCATCACGAGGCATTCCCTTCGGGCAGAAACCTCCGACAGGGCTTCTGGCATTTACACTCCCTAGCCGGGCATCCCGCACCCCAATCCTGGCATCGCGAGGCATTTCCCTTCGGGCAAAGACCTCCGACAGGGCTTCTGGCACCCCCACGTTCCGGGCATCCTGAATCTCCCAGGGAAATCCGACAATGTATCTCTATACATTCCAGCCATCATCCTCCACCACAACCATCTCCTCATTTCCCATTATCCACATTTACCATTATTTTGATATCAATTTAACATGGCATATGGCGTGACATCAAACAAGTCATACTTGGCATAGGATTCACACATGCATCACAATTCAATGTCACATATATATATACCAAGACTTTATCACACATGCCACATAGATAAATTAAATAGAATTTATGGCCAATAAAATAATCCATTTTATTTTATTATTATTATTTATTTTTTTATAAATAAATATTAAATTCAATATCTATAAATTCCCAAAATTATAAAAATTCAAGCAATCATTAAACAAACCAATAGGATGACAATTTCATGCAAAATTCATGGCCAAATGGAATTTCACACAATTTCGCAATTTCCACAAAACAGCACATAATATTCGGATAAAACCAGAATGCACAGTTTCCGAAGAAATTCAATTAAAATATCCATATGGTCTCCAAAAATTACGAAATTTTACTGAGTTATAGCCA
Source organism: Eucalyptus lansdowneana (assembly GCA_017140395.1). NCBI lineage: Eukaryota > Viridiplantae > Streptophyta > Magnoliopsida > Myrtales > Myrtaceae > Eucalyptus > Eucalyptus lansdowneana. Next base: position 60,181,634 of record CM029487.1, read on the forward strand.
AGACATTTTCGTACAACTTTTATGAACAAATCCAAGCCAGATTCTTTTTAGATTATTTTATACGACCTCACGAAGCTTCTGGACCCATTACCGCATCGTCCAGTGTACATATCACCGAAATATTGAGATTTCACCTACCTATTCTCTTTCATTTTCTCTGAAATTCGGATATGTTATACATCAAGATATCCTCTACAAGTTTCATGAAGAGATATAAGTCAAATAACCAGATTATAGTCATCATATATGTCCATTAAGTCTCGGGTATCTCAGAATACATCACCAGAATCATCGTCTTCAAGATCTAGTCGATTTACTAGGCTTTACTTGTTCATTTAACTTCAAATTTTATTATGTTTTATTTTAAGATGTCTCCTATAACTTTCATGAAGAAATCGAAGTGATATTCCCATCACAAACCAACATGCAACCACGACTCCAGCAAGAGGTCAGTAAAAACTCTCCAGATCTGAGGTCTCCGTAGAATAAGACTTTAACCCCTCAAATCTCCATAATTTTCCACTAAATTTCAGTATGTTGTAGTTCAAGATGTTATCTACAACTCTCATGAAGAAATCGAAGCCAAAATCGGACTCTAAACACACATGCAAGCTCAAACAAATTACTGACTCACACGATCCGAGCAAGAACATTCACACCATTCACACACAACTCATCCATGCTTCGGTTTTTCTCATCTAACACCCAAAAGCTCAACATGCAAACGACATACAAGCATGCAAGAGAAGCTAGAGGACTCCAACTTGCCTCTAGACCGGTCGGTTGACGGCGTAGGGCGGTGAACACGGCGGCACACGGCAGACAGACGGCGGTTCCCTCCTCCTTTCTCTCTCGGCCGCTCCTCCCTCTCACACGATCTCTCTCTCTCTCTCTCTCACAACTCTCTCTCTCTCTCTCTCCTTGGGCGAGCAAATGGCCGGCCACCCTCTCTCTCTTCCTTCTTATACCCCCCTAGAGCTCATCATTTGCAATCATGAGATTGCCTTAACCATGGCCAATGCATGGCCTTCTCCTTTGCCACTTGTCTTAACGAATTTTGAATTGGGTTTGGGCTGGGGCTCCTTTATGGCCGGTCGACCACACCCTCTTGGGCCTCTATTGGGCCGGCCAACTTGGCCATTAAAAGCTCAGGCCAATGGGCCTAAGGCCCATCCTAAAAATTGACCTTTTCCTTTTTTTTTTTTTGAAATTCCTTTCTATAAATATTTTCAATTTTCAATTTTCATCTTGGCCAAAGTCTTGGGACATCTTGTTTATTGAAATTTAATTTATAAAGTACATGGCCAAGCATAGGTTATTAATCTATCAAATTTAAATTCTCACAAACATATGCACAAATCATCAAATCTTAAAAGACTAATGGCTAAGGCATAAGCCATGGAAATTTTTTTATCACCTAATTAGGAACTTTAACACACCTTATGGCTTGGCTTTGAATTTTGGGATGCCACACCAAGCTCCGATCAAGGGTTGGGTCTAGTAGTTTCAAGGAGGCATTTCGTCGAATAGCTACTGAGCACTACCAAACTCAAAGGTTTTCGGCTCAACCGAGCCTCGACGCGCTTTAAGGGTCTTCGAACATGACGTACGAGGAAAACGGGAGCAAAATGCAAAAGCGGCGAGGGTTGGAGCTTGCGCGAGCAGGTTAACCGTGAGCTCCGGTAAACTTTTTCCAAAAATGGGACGATGGGGTTCAGGGGACCTACCTTGTCCAGGGAAGAGCTGCGGTGGACAACGATGCACGTACGGGCTTCCGGTGACGGCTCGCGGCTCCCTCGAGCTTCCTTCCTCCTTTTGGTTCTCTCTCTCCCCTTCAAACCCTTTTTGTTGCTGTGTTGTGGGTTTCGATTGGGGTTAGAGGCGGTCGGCGGCTCCAGCGGCGATCAACAGCAACAATCGACGGCCTAGGGGGTTTCCTTCTCTTTGTGTTTCCCTATTTGTTTGGTGTCCTCTTTGTGTTTCTTTTTGGGTGTTTTCTCTCTCGCGTGTCTGTGGTGTTGATTCCCCTACCCCCAACGTGTTCTCTCCTCCGGTTTTATGCCTGGCCAACAAGCGCGCATGGCCTCTGCAGCTGCCAACTTGCCAGCCAGACTGCCCTCCCGACTCACTGATCACGCCGCTCGCCTGCCACTGATCCCCCTGCTTCCTCTATTGCCGCTTTGTTTTTGTTTTTCTTTGCCAGTCTTACAGTGAAGACGGGTTGGGGGAGACGATAAGCTCATTCGCGGGCTGGGTTGGAGGAGAAAAGGGGATGGGTGTGGCATCCTAAAATTTCATCACGACAAGTATTTTTCTTTGAAAGTGTTAAATCTGGAAACCGTCACCGAGGGTTAGGAAGAGTTATGGTGACTATAGCTTTTGATCTATCATGAATCTGACTTCGAGTTCTGCACGAAACTTTTATCTCTAGAATTTTTCTATAACATATCAAAATTTCAGAATTTTCTGAGTTGATTTAGGGTTTATACAGAATTTGTGAATGAAACTGTGCAATGGTGATATTGAAATTTTAAGGCTGTGATGCATGGACCGTAGCGACTTGTACGAAGCTCTTTTGACATGGTGCTCTTCATGAAACTTTTTTCTCTAGATCGTGTTTATAACATGTTAAATTTTCAGAATTTATTAAGATCGTTTAATAATTTTTCCAGAATTTTAAATTAAAGAAGTGCATTTTTTTATCCAATTTTTTTTTTTAAGGAACAAATGAATTGCTCTATGAGATGTGATATCTTGGGTTGTTATTTCTACAGCATATGTGGTGACATTTAGCACATCATATGACATCAAAAATTTGATTTAAACATTTGACATCATCACATTAAATGCTATTTTGAAAGTGAGACATATATGTGAATATACATTGTGATGTTGATGATACCGTCGGACCCTTGAGTCGACGATGCCCTAGGAGTGTCGGGATGCCCGAAGGTGTGTGCTGGAGGTTCCTCGTGATGCTAGTTGGGGTGCGAGATGCCCAAAGGTGTGTGCCTGATCCCTGGAGGTGTGTGCCGGAGGTTCCTCGTGATGCCAGTTGGGGTGCGAGATGCCCGGAGGTGTGTGCCGGATACCCGAAGGTGTGTGCTGGAGGTTCCTCGTGATGTCAGGTTGGGTGCGAGCGATATGAGGGATGCAAACACTGATCCTTGGAAGAAAGAAAAAAAAAATGAAATGAGATCCTTTCGGAAATTAAAATTGGGAATTGAATAATGCGCATGTGTGTGTGCATATGGCATGGGATATAATTGCCTATGAAATTGAGTTGGTACTATTTGGCATTGAGAATGAGTTCATGAAGGCATTGTATGAATCTCATTGGGATATATACATGATTGTGTGGATGATATGAATGATGCGCATGTATGTGCATATGGCATGGAACATAAATTGCCTTAATGAATGAATCTCATGGAGACATAAGCATGATTGCATGGATGTTATGTGCATGAAATTTTGGTTGTCTTGTTTGTTACATTTGGTGGGTTGATGGATCTTTTACTGGTGAGTGGTTGTACTCACCCTTTTTGGGGACTAACATTTTAGATTGAGAGATGCCTCTGTCACTTGTCACACGTGGAACTTTTTATGGCTTACCGTCCGATGTTGAAGTCGAGTGCTTGGAGCACCTCTGTGTCGATGTTCGTGGATTAGTGTTTATCCGAGTTCAAGTTTTAGTTATGTATGATGTGGGTCTACCTGATGGCCCTGTAGTCCAAGAGTTCCTATCCGTGTATGTTCGACACGACGGGATGATGATGGGGATGCTGCCGCCGCCATCGGCCGATGCATCGGGCTGGGTTTGATTGCGCGTGTGATTAGTAGAGGATGACACTTTTTGGATGGCCGGCATTGGATGATGGATTGATGTACATGTCTGATGTGAGGTCGGGTACTTTTGGGTTATAGCCGAGCTTAGTTAAAGGCTTTGATGTTATCATAAGAATGGACTGGCTCCATAAGTATCTGGCTAAGGTTGATTGCTATAGGAAAGTGATCCATTTCATGTTACTTGACTAGTCTAGTTTTGAAACTTTTGGAGGTCAGACAAACCCCTCTATAGCCATCATCTCAATGGTAGAAGCTCATGAACTACTTGACGAAGGATGTCAAGGATACCTAGTAGTAGTAAGAGATCTTACTAAGAAAGAGGCTAAAATTGATGAGATTCGAATAGTCAGGGAATTTCAGGATGTGTTTCCTAAGGAGTTGCCTGGATTACCATTGGAACGAGAGATTGAGTTTGAAATTGAACTAATGCCTGGAACAGGACCAATACTGAAAGCCCCGTAGAGAATGGCCTCGGTGGAGCTGAAGGAATTGAAGGTGCAACTACAAGAATTGCTTGATAAGGGATTAGGCCAAGTGCTTCGCCTTGGGGTGCACCAGTTCTATTTGTGAAAAAGAAGGACAAGTCGATGGGTCTATGTATTGACTATAGACAGCTGAACCAAGTGACTGTAAAGAATAAGTATCCCTTGCCTAGAATTGATGATTTATTTGATTAGTTGCAAGGAAGTTCAGTCTTTTTTAAAATTGACTTAAGGTTAGGATACCATCAATTAAGGATAAAGAAAGAAGACATTCCTAAGACTGCATTTAGGACTCGTTATGGACATTATGAGTTTCTAGTTATGCCTTTTGGATTAACGAATACACCAGCCGCATTCATGGATTTAATGAATAGGATATTTAAGCCTTATCTAGATCAATTTATAATTGTCTTCATTGATGATATCATGATATATTCTAAAGGACCTGAAGAGCGTGAACGACACCTGAAAATAGCATTGAAAACACTAAGAGATTATAAGTTATACACCAAATTCAGTAAGTGTGAATTCTGACTAGACCAGATAATATTTTTAGGGCACGTGGTGTCAAGTAATGGAATTGCGGTAGACCCTGCAAAAGTTGAGATAGTAGTGAATTGGCCGAGACCGACGACGTTGATTGAGATACGGAGTTTCTTAGGATTGGCTGGCTATTATAGGAGGTTTATTGAAGGATTTTCACACCTGGCAAGCCCTTTAATGAAATTGACTCGGAAAAATGTGAGGTTTGAATGGAGTGGAGAATGTGAAAGAAGTTTTTAGGAACTTAAAAGGAAGTTAACTACAGCTCCAATTCTGACTATACCAACTGGATCTGATGGATTCACGGTGTATAGTGATGCTTCTCATAAAGGACTAGGATGTGTTTTGATGCAGTATGGCAAGGTCATAACCTATGCATCAAGGCAGTTGAAACCTCATGAGTTAAATTACCCAACCCACGATTTAGAATTGACAGCTACAGTATTTGCTTTGAAAATATGGAGACATTATCTGTATGGAAAGAAGTTTGAAATCTATACAGATCATAAGAGTTTGAAGTATTTGTTTTCACAAAAAGAGTTGAACATGAGACAGAGAAGGTGGATGGAATTATTAAAAGATTATGACTGTGAAATACGATACCATCCAGGGAAGGCAAATAAGGTGGCACATGCCCTTAGTCGAAAGTCGGCTATGGACATGGCTAGTCTAAGAATAATAGAGTGGAATCTGTTAAAGTCAAATGTGGATTCAGACTTCAAGTTAGGAATAGACCACCTTACTGGTATGCTCACTGCATTAAGGATTGAGACTAAAATTTTTCATAAAGTTAAGATTCTACAGAAATCTGACCCGGAGATTGTGGAAATACGAAACACTATGTCTTTAGGGAAAAGATCAGAGTTTCAAGTCTCTAAGGATGGAGTAGTAAGATGCCAATGACGGCTCTGTGTTCCTGACAATGAAGAAATGAGAAGGGAAGTTTTGTCGGAAGCAAATAGGAGTAATTATAGTATTCATCCGGGGAGTACAAAAATTTATAGAAATCTACGCTAGCAATTTTGGTGGAATGGCATGAAGAAGGTTATAGCTAAGCATGTTTCTCATTGTTTAACATGCCAGCAAGTGAAAGTAGAACACCGCAAACCCGTAGGACTATTGAGACCATTGGACATACCATAATGGAAATGGGAGCATGTGACGATGGAATTTGTGTAAGGACTACCAAGGACATCAAGTGGTCATGACTCTATTTGAGTAATAGTAGATCGCTTGACTAAGTCTGCTCATTTCCTAGCAGTCCGCGAAGACTACTCGATGAATAAACTTGCTGAGATATATGTAAGCTAAGTGGTACGCTTACATGGTATTCCTATAACGATCACATCTAATCGAGACTCTAGGTTTACTCAAATTTTCGGCGAAGTCTCCAAAATGCTTTAGGGACGAAGCTTCAATTTAGTACTACCTTTCATCCTCAAACAGATGGACAAACGGAAAGAGTAATCCAAATTTTGGAAGATATGCTGAGGGCTTGTATTATTGATTTTAGGGGAAGTTGGGATGAAAAGTTGCACTTGGTAGAGTTTGCCTATAACAATAGTTTTCAGAAAAGTATAGGCATGGCTCCGTATGAAGCATTATATGGAAGAAGGTGTAGGACCCCTATTTGTTGGAATGAAGTAGGTGAAAGGAAATTGATAGGACCTGAATTGGTACAAATTACTACTGAGGCTGTTGAAATTGTCAGGGAAAGACTTAAAACAACTCAGAGTAGGTAGAAAGACTACGCAGATAAGCGTAGAAGACCTTTAGAATTTAATGTGGGAGATCATGTGTTCCTTAAAGTATCCCCTATGAGAGGAATATCTTGATTCGGAATGAAGGGTAAGTTGAGCCCTAGATTCATTGGACCTTTTGAGATATTAGAAAGAATAGGGAATGTAGCCTATCGATTAGCTTTGCCTCATAAGCTAGAGAACTTGCATGACGTATTCCATGTATTGATGCTGAGAAAGTATCAGCCGAATCTTGGTCACATACTCGATCATGAAGCCATCAAAGTGGATGAGAAAGTGAGGTATATTGAGGAGCCTGTGCAAGTACTGGATCGAAGAGAGCAAATTCTTAGGACCAAGAAAATTCCATTGGTTAAGATATTATGGTGACATCATGATGTGGAGGATGCCACATGGGAAAGTGAAAATGAGATGAGGGAAAGGTACCCTCACTTGTTTAAAGAGACATAGGCAATGTCAAATTTTGAGGACGAAATTCTCTAAGGAGGGAAGAATTGTGGCATCGTAAAATTTCATAGTGATCTCTAGATGCATTATGACCCATGAATAGGTGATGGAAGTGCCATCGAACTATATTATAGCCATTAGACCAATGGATTACAATTAATCAAGGCCGAGCATTTAATGGACAATTGTTTTGTTGGAAATGTATCCTATGTCCATGAGTAATCAAGGATTGTACTAAAGGATAAATTGAAAGGGAAATTTTTATTCTTAACCCTGCACTCTATAAGTTGGATTACCATTGATTAATGTTGCAAAATTTATAGCTATGTGAATATTTGAGATTATGTATATAAGTGGGGATTAAAGTGGATTATTAGGAAAAGGTGTGGGCTGATTTCTTAAGGCCCAAAACCAGCCCACAACCCCCCCCACCGTTCAGCCGACCAAGGCCTGGCCCAAGAAGCCCAAAGGGCTGTCGACTGAAGAAGGGAGAACTGGATGGAGCAGCCCCATGCCACCCTCTCCATTTGTCCCATGGAAGAAGCCACATGTCCTTCCTTTGAAGCCAAGTGTCCAACACCATGTAAAACCTCATGATTACCAGCTAATCATGAGAGTGAAAGAAAGAAAAAGAGAGAGTGAGGGGGCGAAATGGACGAGGCAGCAACTGAGAGAGAGAGAGAGAGAGAGAGAGAGAGAGAGAGTGTGTGTGTGTGTGTTCGCGAGAGAGAGGGAGACTGAGCAGGCGAGCGAGAGAGAAACTGAGAGAAAGAGAGAATCCGAGAGAAAGAGAGGAGAGTTCGAGCAGGAGTGAGGGTGCTTCGGCAACAGAGGAAGGAGACCAGCCCCGCCGTGCGTGCACCAGCAGCCACCATCAACACCGCCTAGCTCTGCCGTCAATCGAGCCCGCCGAAGCCTCGAGTTGCCATTTTGCTTGCTTGATTTCATTGAACTTAAGGCAAGTAAAGTCTGTTAGCCTACATTTTGCTTGCTGTGGTTGTGTGAAGTGTAAATAGACTTGAGGATGCATAAATTTGATGCTGGATGTTGAAGTTTCGAACTAGTAGGATTAGTTCTTTAGGATTGGTAAACTGTTTTATGGAAACACAGCATGACCTTTGCCGATTCCATGAATTTTATAAAATTATCCAGTTCAAATTTGACTTCGTGTCCTTGATGAAAGTTGTAGATGACATCTTGAGGAGCAACATACTAATATTTGAGAAGAAACGGACAAGAATTGCTCAGTGAAATGATTTTTCTTTGAAAGTGTTAAATCTGGAAACCGTCACCGAGGGTTAGGAAGAGTTATGGTGACTATAGCTTTTGATCTATCATGAATCGAACTTTGAGTTCTTCATGAAACTTTTACGTCTAGATTGTTTCTATAACATATCAAAATTTCAAAATTTTCTGAGTTGATTTATGGTTTATACCGAATTTGTGAATGAAACTATGCAATGGTGATATTGAAATCTTAAGGCTGTGATGTATGGACTGTAGCGACTCGTATGAAGCTCTTTTGACATTGTGTTCTTCATGAAACCTTTTTCTCTAGATCTCTTTTATAACATGTTAAATTTTCATAATTTATTAAGATCGTTTACCAATTTTTCCAGAATTTTTAATTAAAGAAGTGCATTCTGTTTTATCCAAAAAAAAAAATTTCAAGAACAAATGAATTGCTCTATGAGATATGATATCTTGGGTTGTTATTTATACAGCATATGTGGTGAAATTTAGCACATCATATGACATCAAAAAGTTAATTTAAACCTTTGACATGATCGCATCAAATGCTATTTTGAAAGTGAGACATATATGTGAATATACATTGTGATGTTGATGATACCGTCAGACCCTTGAGTCGACGATGCCCCGGGAGTGTCGGGATGCCCAGAGGTGTATGTCGGAGGTTCCTCGTGATGCCAGTTGGGGTGCAAGATTCCCGGAGATGTCTGCCCGATGCCCAGAGGTGTGTGCCGAAGGTTCCTCGCGATGCCAGGTTGGGTGGGAGCAATATGAGGGATACAAACACTGGTCCCTGGAAGAAAGAAAAAAAAAATGAAATGAGATCATTTTGAAAATTAAAATTGGGAATTGAATCATGCGCATGTGTGTGTGCATATGTCATGGGATATAATCGCCTATGAAATTGAGTTGGTACTATTTGGCATTGAGAATGCGTTCATGAAGGCATTGAATGAATCTCATGGGGATATATACATGATTGTGTGGATGATATGAATCATGCACATGTATGTGCATATGATATGGAACATAAATTGCCTTAATGAATGAATCTCATGGAGACATAAGCATGATTGCATGGATGTTATGTGCATGAATTTTTGGTTGTCTTGTTTGTTGCATTTGGTGGGTTGATGGATCTTTTACTGCTAAGTGGTTGTACTCATCCTTTTTGAGGACTAACATTTCAGATTGAGAGATGCCTCTGTCACCTGTCACACGTGGTATTTTTTATGGCTTACCGTCCGATGTTGAGGTCGAGTGCTCGGAGCACCCCTGTCTTGGTGTTTGTGGACTAGTGTTTATCTGAGTTCGAGTTTTAGTTATGTATGATGTGGGTCTACTTGATGGCCCTGTAGTCTAGGAGTTCATGTCTGTGTATGTTCGACGCGACGGGATGATGATGGGGATGCTGCCACCACCACCGGCTAATGCACCGGGCTGTGTGTGATTGCGAGTGTGACGATAGAGAATGACACTTTTTGGATGGCCGACACTGGATGATGGATTGATGTACATGTCTAATGTGGGGTTAGGTACTTTTGGGTTATAGCCAAGTTTAGTTAAAGCCTTGGCCTTTTGTTGTACTGACTCGTGATGTCCATCATAGTTACGTAAATAATAGTGGTTCGGCTTTAACTTATCTATACAATGTGTAGTTGGTGTGCATTGCATTGCATTATTTTGTTGGAGTATAGGCTTGAGAGATGTCGAATATGCTTCCGTTATATGAACTGCGCTGGGACCGATTGAGATGATACAAACCCCTAGGATTTATGGACCCACTACAATTTAATGGTATCAAAGTGACATGTTATTAGGACAAGTGAAAGGTAAGCGAATTGTTGGCGACCCTAATGGATCGGGGGCCGTGTCGGGGGGTGCCACACTAGGCCGAGCCCAACGAAAGGGAAAGAAAAGAGAGGGGTGGGTTAGGCCAAGGTCGAATCCAGCCCTACCCAACCATTTTAGGGTGCTACACATTCTTTTGTGTCTGAAAGATATAGACAGTTGAGTAAGATAAAAACTACCTCTCTTAAGACGCCTCTTTGTGTTTCCACACCATTAAAGAATGTGGTATTGTCTACATTGGTATGTGAAAAATGTAAGATAACTATAGGGGGACGGGATATGGATTTAGACTTAGTCGTAATGGCCATGTATGACTTTAATGTTATCATCGGAATGGACTGGCTCCATAAGTATCAAGCTAAGATGGATTGTTATAGGAAAGCAATCCAGTTTGTTTCACTTGACAAATCTAGTTTTGAATTTTTCGGAGGTCAGACAAACCCCTCTATAGCACTTATTTTAGTAGTAGAAGCTCGTGCACTACTTGATGAAGGATGTCAAGGATACCCGGCAGTGGTAAAGGACTGTACTAAGGAAGAGACTAAGCTCGACAAAATTCGAGTGGTCCAGGAATTTCAGGATGTATTCCTTGAGGAACTACCTGGGTTACCACCGGAACGAGAAATTGAGTTCGAGATTAAACTAATGCTTGGAACAAGACCAATATCAAAAGCCCCGTATAGGATGGCCTTGAGAGAATTGAAAGAGTTGAAAGTGCAACTACAAAAGTTGCTTGATAAAGGATTTATTAGGTCAAGTGCTTCTCCTTAGGGTGCACCAGTTTTTTTTTGTGAAAAAGAAGGATGGGTCAATGTGTTTATGTATTGACTATAGGCAACTGAATCAGGTAACTATTAAGAATAAGTATCCCCTGCCTAGAATTGATGATCTATTTGATCAACTACAAGGAAGTTCGGACTTTTCTAAGATTGACTTGAGGTTAAGGTATCACCAACTAAGGATTAAGGAAGAAGACATTCCTAAGACTGCATTTATGACTTGCTATGGACATTATGAGTTCCTAGTTATGCCATTTGGATTGATGAATGCTCTGGCTGCATTCATGGATTTGATGAATAGGATATTTAAGGCCTATTTGGATCAATTTGTGATTGTCTTCATTGATGATATCCTGATATATTCTAAAGGATCTACAGAGCATGAGCGACACCTAAGGAGAGTGTTGCAGACCCTTAGAGACCATAAGTTGTACGCCAAATTTAATAAGTGTGAATTTTGGCTGGATCGGATAATATTTCTAGGACACGTGGTGTCAGGAGAAGGAATTGCAATAGACTCGGCGAAAGTTGAGATGGTAGTAAATTGGCCGAGACCGACAACGCCCACTGAGATACAGAGTTTCTTAGGATTGGCAAGTTATTATAGAAGATTTATCGAAAGATTCTCACAACTTTCAGGACCATTGACAAAATTGACTCGAAAGAATGTAAGATTAAAGTGGAATGAAGAATGTGAAATCAGTTTTCAGGAGCTCAAAAGAAGATTGACTACGGCTCTAATCCTAACTATACCATATGGATCTGATGGGTTCACGATATATAGTGATGCGTCTCACAAAGGACTGGGATGCGTTTTGATGCAGCATGACAAGGTCATAGCCTATGCATCGAGGTAGTTGAAACCTCATGAATTGAACTACCCAACCCATGACTTAGAATTGGCAGCTATAATTTTTGCTTTGAAAATATGGAGACATTAGCTGTATGGAGAGAAGTTCGAAATCTATACAGATCATAAGAGTTTAAAATATTTGTTTTCACAAAAAGAATTGAACATGAGACAGAGGAAGTGGATGGAGTTGTTAAAGGATTATGATTGTGAAATTCGGTACCATCCTTCCTGGAAAGGCGAATAAGGTGGCAGATGCTCTTAGTCATAAGTCGGCTATGAATATGGCCAGTATGAGAATAATATAATGGAATCTGTTAAAGTCGGTAGCAGACTCAGATTTTAAATTGGAAGTAGATCACCTTACCGGCATGCTTACTGCATTGAGGATTGAACCTGAGATTATCCAGAAAATTAAGATTTTACAATAATCCAACTCGGAAATAGTGAAAGTACGAAATGCTGTGTCTCTAGGAAAAAGACCAGAATTTCAAGTCTCTGAAGATGGAGTGGTAAGACGCCAAGGACGACTCTATGTTCCCGATAATGAGGAAGTGAAGAGAGAAATCCTATCAGAAGCACATAGGAGTAGCTATAGTATTCATCCGAGTAGTACGAAGATGTACAAAAATTTACGCCAATAGTACCGGTGGAATGGCATGAAAACAGATATAGCTAAGCATGTCTCTCAATGTTTAACATGTCAGCAAGTGAAAGTGGAACATTGCAAACCCGCAGGACTATTGAGACCATTAGATATACCAGAATGGAAATGGGAACATATGACAATGGATTTTGTGTAAGGATTACCAAGGACATCAAGAGGTCACGACTCTATTTGGGTGATGGTAGATCGTTTGACTAAGTCTGCTCATTTCCTAGCAGTCTGCATAGACTATCCGATGGATAAATATGCTGAGATATATGTAAGCCATGTAGTACGCTTACATGGTGGTCCTGTAACTATTACGTCAGATTGAGACCCAAGATTTACCTCAAACTTTTGGCGAAGTCTTCAAACCGCCTTAGGGACTAAGCTCCAATTTAGTACTGCTTTTCATTCACAGACAGACGGACAAACAGAGAGAGTGATCTAGAAATTAGAGGACATGTTAAGACCTTGCGTCATTGATTTTAAGGGAAGTTGGGATGAAAGGTTACATTTGGTAGAATGCGCCTATAATAATAGTTTTCAAAAAAGTATAGGCATGGCTCCTTATGAAGCATTGTATGGAAGGAGATGTAGGACCCCTATCTGTTGGAATGAAGTAGGTGAAAGGAAACTGATGGGGCCTGAGTTGGTACAAGTTACTACAGAGGCTATTGAGATCATAAGGAAAGGACTCAAGATAGCCCAAAGTCGACAGAAGGACTATGCAGATAGATGTAGAAGACCTTTAGAGTTTAATGTAGGAGACCATGTATTCCCTAAGTATCTCCGATGAAAGGGACATCACGATTTGCAATAAAGGGTAAGTTAAGTCCCAGATTTGTTGGACCCTTTGAGATACTTGAGAGGACAGGAGATGTGGCTTATCTATTGGCACTACCTCCTAAACTGGAAAATTTACATGATGTGTTCCATGTGTCAATGCTGAGGAAGTACCAGCCGGATCCTGGACATATACCCAATCATGAAGCCATCAAAGTGGATGAGAAAGTGAGATACCTGGAAGAGCTTATTCGAGTATTGGATCAAAAGGAACAAGTCCTTCGAACAAAGAAAATTCCTCTAGTTAAGGTTTTGTGGCGACATCATGATATGGAAGAGGCCACATGGGAAAGTGAGAAGGAAATGAAGGAAATGTACCTTCATTTGTTTAATGAGATATAAGTAACGTCCAATTTCGAGGACGAAGTTCTCTAAAGAGGGGAGAATTGTGGCATCCGAGAAATTTTGAGATGACCCCTAGAGATGCGACAGTCCATGACTAAGTAACGGACATTGTTTTATTTTCATCATTGGAATGATGCACAATGTGTTATAATGATTCGATCGTTGAGGAAGTTATAGGATCATTTTCTTCATATTACCACTAAAAACTTAAGGATTAATTTTTGGGAGGATTTTGGGCCGTGAATTAAAGGGTCGTGCAACCACAAGCCCACAGGCCCAAGCAACTTTACTCTTTCCCTTAATTGTCGACAAAGTGGACTTATTGGGCTTGTTGATGCTCGACCGAAAGAAGCCCATCATGGCCGAGGCTGCTTCTTCATGCAGCTACCTTTGGTTTTTGCTTCCAAGTGGCAAGGGAAAGTCTTCACATTCCCTCCACCTATCCAAAGCTGCTGCATTACCAAATGATCAACATGCAAATAATTAATTAGTTAATTCATGAAGGAACAAAAAGGAAATTTGGAATTGAGAGGAGGAGGGAGAGTGAATCAAGTAGACCAAAAGCAAAGAGAGAGTGAGCTATCGAGAGGGCTGTGAGTGAGAGTAGTGCGAGCAGCGAGCGGGTGCATGGCGTGAGGAAGGAGGAGGTCGCCCTTCCGTCGAGCACGGTGCTGCCATCGTCGCCGCTGGTCTTCGCCGCCGTTGAGCCAAGCCTGAGACCTCGAGCCCCTATTTTGCTTGCATTCGAGTAAAAGAGCTAGAGGCAAGTGGAAGTTCATTGATCTATGTCTTTGCATGCTGCAATTATCTGGTGAAATGCTGGTAGATGTGAGAAAATGCAGAATTGGGAGCTGCATGTGGATTTTTAGGATGATTGAGATGAAGTTGTATTAAGAGATTGAGTAAAAACGGAGTTTGTTTTGTGTAGTTTTCGGTTATTGGCTGAAATAAGAATTGAAAGGTCCAACTAAAGTGGATTCTTGAAGTGAAGTAGTTATAATGTAGTGTAATAGACTTGTAAGTGTTTGGTTATGGACGTTGGATGCTGGGATTCAATGAGTAGAAGTAGTTCTCTTTGGATTAGTAAACTGTTTTCGCAGAAAACAGCATGACCTTCGGTGATTCCATGAATTTTCTGTAATTATCTAGCTGGAATTAGACTTCGAATCCTTACTGAAAGTTGTAGGGAATATCTTTAGTAATAACATATCAAAAATTGAGAATAAATGAACAAGGTTTGATTGATAAAACGATTTTCTATGAAAATGTTAAATCTGGAAGTCATTACAGAACATTAGTAAAGAATATAGCAATTACTGCTTTTAATATATAAGGAATTTGACTTGGTGTTCTTCATGAATTTTTTTTTTTTTTTAGGTCTTATTGATAACATGTCAAAATTTCATAATTTTCTGACTTCATTTAGGGATTATTCCGAAATTTTTACCAGAACTATGCATTGTAATAATCGAGCTGTTTTGTTCCGAATTTGCTCAAATCGTCCCAAAGGTGAATACATCTTGAATTGCTATTTGACATGATGATACTAGCATTGGCATATTATGCAATATTGAGATTTGATGAAGGATTCTTGGGATATCTTGTCATTGTATTTGAAAGTGTTTTTGGAAATTAAGATGTTAATTGTTGCCGTTGGACCCTCGGGTCAACGATGCCCTGGGAGTCGAGATGCCCAAAGGATCGAATGAGTCGATGCCTTGTGGATGCCCAGTGGCCCTAAGTGGCTGAATGCCGAAGGTTTTCCCCGAGAGCTTTGAGATGCCCGGTTGTATGCTAGTCGATACGTAAATCCGGAGGGCCGGGGAAACCATTCTCATGGTGAGCCTCGGAGGTTTCCTCGTGATGGCAGGTGGGGTACGAGATGCCTGGAGGTGTGATACACTTCGGATGCCCGGTGGCCCTAGTGGCTGAATGCCGGAGGCTTTCGCGATGCCAGGGTGGATGCGGAATCCCAGAAGGATGCAAAAGTTGGTCCTCTGGGGGATGAAACCTTTTGAATAATAAAACTGATGATTCTATTAAGTGTGTGTGTGTTCTGGTTGTTAGATTAAATTGTATGGCATGAAATGGGACGTGTCACTACAGTTTGGCCTTATGATCGGGACTTGTGTAACTGGACATGATGCATTTTGATTCTTTTGAAATTGCATGATTTTGATGCATATTTACCCCTCGATTACCTGTTTTTGTCTATCCTGCATGAATCTAGGTATTGACGGTAATGCATGATATAGTATAATGAATCTTTTACCGTTGAGTGGCTGTACTCACCCCATTTGGGAACTAACATTTTAGACTAGGAGATATGCCTCTGCTACCAGTCACCTCTGGCACATTCTATGGCATACCGGTCGACGTTGAGTGTGAGTGTACGGAGCATCATCACCTCGAGATACGAGGGTTGATTTTTATTCGAGTACGGGTTCTAGTCATGTATAACATCGGTTCACCTGATGGCCTAGTGATTCAGGACTTTCTGTCAGTGCACGTCTGCCGTGATGGGATCATGTTGGGGATGTTGCCACCGTCGCCAGCTGATGGACCAGGCTGGGTGTGACTGAGAGTGACGATTAGCAGAGAAGCATTTTTGGACCGCTGAAACTGATTGATAGACTTTTGTACATGACCATTTGGAAATAAAAGAAAAAGGGAGTCAATTATCTTTTGAGTATGTAGCTGGGTATAGAAAACCACAGCAAATTTTGGTGTACTGACTAATGATGTCTATCAAGCTTATGTAAATAAAAGTGTTTGGCTTTATCTTATAAAAAGTTTTAGTTGGTGTGCATTGTTTTCGAATATGGAATAAGGAGATGTTGAATATGCTTCCGCTATATAAACTGCTCATGGACCGATCGAAATGATATAAATCCCCAGGACTTATGGACCTACTATATTTCTATGGTATCAGAGTGATATATTATTAGAATGAGTGAAGGGTAAGCGAACTGTGGCAACCCTAGCGGATCGGGGGCCGTTTAGGGGTGCCACATCTACCCCATAAGGTACCCCATCAATACAGATCGTGGCATCATTATGAGCGGAATGGACAAAGAGAAGGTCCTATACTGGAATCTGAGGTCCCTATGTCGATGTTGGAGGTAGCTTTCAGAAAGGGTACGGTTGACTCTCCAGGTGGTTCAGTGGTTGATTCAAATCTTTCGGATCCAGAGTCCCCAGTGTATTCTGTGGAAAACTTGAATGCTTGAGAATCTGTAGCACTCTAGCCCCCTTTTTGCAGACCTTGTATATACTGACTAATATTGTATATGGCTTAGTTTGATATATATATAAGCGTGCTATGGTGAAAATTTTGCAGCCCTACTTTTCTATCCCATCTTTCTACTCTCTGGGGATTTATTTATTAGCTTCCGCATGCACATTAAAATGAATGGGTTAGCGACATGTCTTGGGATGTCGCAATCTAATCGACCACCGAGGGATGGACACACACTCAGAGGATTGGGGCGTGACACATTGTTTTTGGGATCTTTTCTACTAGTGTTCTTCATTTACAAATTCTCCTGATGAGATGGACTCGGCTACAAGGCCCAAATAAAAAGCTCAAAAAGCAAAAGATGGCGTATACCAAAGGTATTTAAATGGAGACCCTTTGTTGATACTCTTTAAGAAAGCGATAAGTTCCAGTTTATGGTTTCTTATGCCCCATCATGAAGGGATATATACTTAGAACTATGGAAAACCATGTTAGTTACAGTAGATATGCTATTCCACACTTGGTGAATCTCTTGTTCAGGCCTTCTAGGGACTACTTTTTAGCTATAAACTATCTAGAAATTTAGTTCAGAACATAGAGACACGTAAAGATGCCAGGATGGTAACATTTCTAACTAGGAGAGGTGCATTTCTTAGAGAATCCTACTAGGTTGGGAAAGATGAAGTGTTTAAAGAGACATAGTGAGAATTTTCACAAGCTCACGATTTACTTCAAAGGACTCTAGCCAAAACATTACATCCTCCTTGTCTTATATATAAATAAAGAGGTCACAAAAAACAAATACCATTCTCACGAGTCTTGAAAAACACACAGGCTCTAGGGATCTCGGTTAGGAATTATTCTATGTGATATGAACAGTAATTATGAACAGTAATTTCCCTAAACTATTGCTATTATACTTTGCTATAGTGACCTGTGTTAAAGTAAATTTGCTACATGCCTATCTACCATTTCGAGAATTGTAGTCATAGTTTGAATCATCAGAGTTATGTTATGCAAGCTGTTCTTCCATGTAGCGCTATTCAAGTCCAATGTCAACAAGAGGACTATTGGTGTTGTGAGTGAATTGCCTTTGTGATATTAGGGCATTCCACATGTCTAGACTGTTTGAGGAGGATCTTTCTTCATGAGTCCTAGAACACTATCTTGGTCCATTCTTTCAGGCATTTCTGGCTGGAGCTATTTGTTGTTTGAGCATAATAGGAGATTGTGTTGGGATCTAATTTGAGGGATATGGACAAAGGTCTTTGATCATAGGGGTATTAAGAGAGAGGCCCCCCATTGGGCTTACGATGCTTGAGCATAGGATTCTTGAGAGGATTGCGCAGGAACATCCATTTCTGCCATATCTTGGCAAAGCGCAAGAGGTTATTGTCGCTTTCATTTCCCTCGTTATGACGAAGCGCAATTAGCTTAGTTGACTTGGCAATACATTTTTTATAGGAAACTTAATAGGTATTAAATACTTATTGGTTAAGTACCATAACAGCCATCGAAGTTTGTCAGGGAAATTATCTTCCTTCCAAATTAATAGATGTATAAATGGATACCTTGGATTTAATCCAAAAGAACGAAAAATTTGAGCCTCCATGGAACCTAAATAGATCTGTGTGACATTGCTACATGAGATTGTCAAGATTTTTAGTGAGGTTGTCATCCTAGATTTGTTCAATAATTTCATGAGGATATTCTAGACTTAACCAATCTTGCATCATTCAATTTTGTATTTTTCTTGTTGGGGAAAATGATGTTTTATAATGTACATATTGATATCTGCTGGTACCTTTGTTCTAGAGAGAAAATCTACAAGCACATTTTTCTTTCCAAATGTGTTTGGTTTCGAAAAAATATTTTGAAAACCACTCAGTCCATTGAAGCAACTAGAAGTGAGGAATCTGTTTATCCTTGAACTTGGTCATCTGCGGAAAGGATGCCATATACAATTCTACTAGAAAATGATGGCCAATAAGATGAAGCTCAAACTTTTTTATTCCATTCTTTATTGCTAATTTTCTCTTGAAAGTGGAATGATAATGCATTTCAACCTGAGAAAACTTTCCACTTTTGTAAGCACAAAGGTGTCTCTTACCATCAATATTTTTTCAAACAATATGGCTATCTAGTATTCACAACTAGCATCAGTTTGAAGGACTCTCATCCCAATATATGGTCTTTGCAATAGGGGAAGAGTCTGCATGACTTCCTTTAACTCTACAATTGCTTTGGTTTGAGCTTCACTCCATGGTGGAGGATTCTTCTTCAGCATCAATTGCAATGGAATCAACAATTTTACAATGTTGGGAGTAAAGTCTCCAAAATAATTAATTATTTCAAGAAATTGCTGATTTTACTTTGCCATGAAACTTTCTTATAGAAATTTCAATAATTCATAAGCAATGTATGGATAATATGTACCTTTGTTGAGATTCATACCAAGGAATTCAATTTATGTCTAGGCAATATTCATCTTTCTTTGAGAGAGCATGATTCCATATTTCTTTATAATTTATGCAAACTACTCGATAGGTCAGCAGTGGGATTCCTCATCAAGGCTACAAAGTAATATGCCATCAATGTCGACTACTACACTAGATTGGATGAAAGATATAGCACATGGCCTTTTCGAACAAGGAATGGGCTACTTTGAGACCAAAAGAGAGAACCTTCCATTGGAAATGCTTGTTTGGAATGCAAAATCTTGCCTTGGGTTTGTCTTCAGGATGAATGCCCAATTACCAAAATCTACTTTGAGGCCAAATTTAGAATAAATGCAGGCTTTAGATAATCCTACAAAGAGAGAATTTCAAGATGGTAGAGCAAATTTATCATCTTGAAGGAAAATGTTGAGAGGTTGGTAGTTTATTACTAATCGCATCTTCCCTGTATTTTGCTCAGCTCGCTTATTAACATAAAAAACTTGGCAAGCCCATTGAGAATTTGAGATTTCAATAATATCATGCTCATTCCTGTGCAACTTACTTTGGTAGGATTTATGTTCTCATTCTTTTTGAAAGGAAGACGAATAAAAAACTCTGGATTTTTCCACAAAGGATGGGGACACTTTTAAGAGAAGTCAAAGTGAAATTCCAAATAGGATTCTAACAATATTTACTTGATTGAATCTAACAAAGTCATCTAACTAGAGAAGAGCCTTTGGATATTGACAAAGTCAGAGAATTAGTCCTTATACTTAAGCCTTTTTTTAAAAAATGATTCGAAGTTGGGGAATTTGGGTCATGATGTCCCAACTAATGATCAAATCTTTGTTGGGAAGACTAGATCCATATATTTTAGTGATTATAGAAAACTGGGGGAAAATTGGATAGTTATTAGTGTAGTACACACATTTATAGAAAAAGTATCTCCTAAAATAGAATTGAAGTAACGAATACAAGAAGTCTAGTATTCTTCAAGAACTTTAGTGTCTAGAATTAAAGAACTAGCACTAGTATCTATAAGAGCAATGACTGTGATTGGTTTGGCAAACTTTGAATGTGACACCCCGAACCCTTCGCAGGTCGTCACCAGCGCCGGTGTTACATCTTTTACCATTTCTATCTCTTGGCTAAATTAAGCCTTGCCAAATTACAGGCATTTTTTTTTTTTTTTTTTTAAAACGGTCCCATGCGCGACTCATAGCGGAAGCAAAATTCACATCGTCATCTATCTCCCTTCTAACCCATGATACAAATACACACCAACTACACATCAGGATTTTATAAATAACGTTGACGCTTTGCTTACATACATACATATAGCGAGATGGGGTTTTTCCTCGGGTCGGTACAAAAGAAACAGAAAAGGTTAAGACTCTGCCATGTCCCACCTAAAATCTCAAAAAGGAACTCCGACCTCTAACATCATATGAGCACAAAAACCCTCCCATCACGAGCGTCAACTATCTATACCAAAAAGCGGTCTAGCTCCTACTCCTCGCGTGCGATCTCACACCCATCCCGGTGCGTCAGGTGGTGGCGGCGGCAGCATCCCTCGCATAGCACCATCTCGACGGACGTGCACGGACAAAAACTCTTGTATGACAGGGCCCCCGACAGGCCGATATCATACATGACTAAGCATCGTACTCGGATAAAAGTCAATCCGGTACCGAGGACATCTATCTCAGTCATCTCCACCTCGACGTCAGACGGAATACCGTAAAACACGCCACGCGAAACAGCAGGCAGCGGCATAATGCTAATCTGAAATGTTATCCCCAAAAGGGGTGAGTACAGCCACTCAGCAGATAGGGAAATCCAATAACAACTCAGTGCACCATGCATATCATCATACAATGCAGGCATTACTTACCTTTTTGATGTCAAGCGTATTCATGCATCATCATAGCATACCACATCACCATTAACCATGCATCACCATGCATATCACATCATATCATCATTAGCCATGCATCACCATGCATATCACATCATCATTAACCATGCGTCACCATGCATATCACATCATATCATCATTGGCCATGCATCACCATGCATATCACATCATCATTAGCCATGCATCACCATGCATATCACATCATATCATTATTAGCCATGCATCACCATGCATATTACATCATCGTTAGCCATGCATCACCATGCATATCACATCATATCATCATTGGCCATGCATCACCATGCATATCACATCATCATTAGCCATGCATCACCATGCATATCACATCATATCATTATTAGCCATGCATCACCATGCATATTACATCATCGTTAGCCATGCATCACCATGCATATCACATCATATCATCATTGGCCATGCATCACCATGCATATCACATCATCATTAGCCATGCATCACCATGCATATCACATCATAGATCAATTTCCACATTTAATTATCAATTGATCCCCACATTATCTTTTCTCAAATCATCAAATTCACCGTCATCACCATCCCTTCGGGCAGAAACCTCCGACAGGGTATCATTATCAATCCTTCGAGGCGAAACCTCCGACGGATTCCATGATCAATTTGATCATCACCCTTCGGGCGAAACCTCCGACGGGGTTCCCGGCATTCCAGCCATCTCATGGCCACCGGGCTTCCTACCCCCACATTCGGGCATCTCGCACCTCAACTAGCATCACGAGGAACCTCCCTTCGGGCAGAAACCTCCGACAGGGACTTCCGGTCTTTACCCTTCTAACCGGGGATCTCGCACCCTAATCCTGGCATCGCGAGTCACTCCCTTCGGGCAGAAACCTCCGACAGGCTTCCGGCCCCCCACATTCGGGCATCCCGAAACTCCCGGGAATCTCTCGGAATTACGCCACCAGGCCACCGGACAACATCCTCCACCACAACCTCATTCTCACATACCATTTTCCACTTTTTATCATCCTTTTCATCTTGTTATTTCATGGCATATGATTTACATACATGCATCACAATTCATGATCATTCACACATCAATGCCATATAACAATACATCATAATTCATTATCATACATGCATCAATGTCATATAGCAATGCATCATAATTCCATAGGACTCATGGCCAATAAAATAATCCACTTTTTTTATTTTATTATTTTATTATTATTTTATTATTTTATTATTATTATATTATTATATTATTATATTATTATATTTATTTATTTTCATAAATAAATATTATATTTAATATTTATGATTTTCCAAAAATCATAATCTTCAATCAATCCTTAAACCAACAATTAGAATCGAATTTCACGTAAAATCCATGGCTAATTCGCATTTTACATAATTTCCCAAATTTCCACAAAATACACACAACATTCGGATCATGGCCAGATTTGCACAGTTTTCGAATTAATTTAATTAAAATACTCATATGACCTCCGAAAATTCCCAAATTTTACAGGATGATAGCCAACACATTTTCGTGCATTTTTCATGAAGAACTCTTAGCCAAATTATTTATAGATTAATTTATATAACTCCACGAAGCTTCTGGAACCTCTACCGTTTCGTCCAGAACGTTCATCACCGAAAAACTTAGGTTTGACCCATCAAATCTCTTTCGTTTCTTCTGAAATTCGAGTATGTTATACATCAATGTGTCCTTTAAAATTTTCATGAAGGGATCTAGGTAAAATACCCAGATTTTGGTCACCATTTTAACCCGTGAAGTCTCGGGTGTCTCGGTTCACTTCAACAGAACCATCCGTCTCAAAGATTTAGCCGATTCACCAAGTTATACTTGTTCTTTTTGCCTCATTTTCGAGTATGTTGTAGCTTAGGGTGTTTCCTACAACTTTCAAGAAGACAACAAGGTGAGATCTCCAACAGAAATCGACATGCAACCAAGAAATCAACAAAAGGTCAGTAGGAAATTCGCAGATCTAAAGCCTCCGTGAAAGAGAACTTTTGACCCCTCATATCACCATCGTTTTCCATGAAATTCGAGTATGTCATACTACATGATGTTAGCTTCAACTTCCATGAAGACACCGAAGCCAAAATCACACTCCAAATACACATGCAAGCTCGAATAAGAAACTGTCTACCACAAACCGAACGGAAACAGCCACATAACATGAACACATGCAACCCTTTCTTCGGTATTTCGCCCAAATCACCCCTTAAACCGAACATGCAACCATCAAACAACATGCAAGAGAAGTAAAGGACCCCCCACTTGCCTCCAAGATGAACACACAGCAACACACGGCGGCGTAGGACGGTCGGACGGCGGGCGAACGGCGAAACACGGCGGCGGGAACTCTCGGCTCCACCTCCTCTCTCTCGGTCTCTCCTCTCCCTTTCTCTCGAAATCTCTCTCTCCCTCTCACTTCTCTTGGACGAAAATGGAGAAGCAACCGGCCACTCTCTCTCCAAATCCCCTTTTTATACTCCCCTAGGCTCATCATAGGTAATGATTGATCCACCACACCTATGGCCAATGCATGCTCTTTACTTTATGCCACTTGTCACACTAATTTTTGAATTGATTTGGGCTTGGGCTTGGGCTTAGGCCCAACCGGCCATTCCCCCTTGGGCTGGTCGAACTCCTCTCTTGGGCCCAATGGGCCGACTAGCTTGGCCCACCAAGCTCTAGGCTAATGGGTCCAAGGCCCGTTTCGAAAATAACCTCTTTTTCCTTTTTTTTTTTTTTTTTGGATTCCTTTTAATTAATATTTCTAAACTCAAATTTCATCTTGGCCAAAGTCTTGGGATATTTTAATTATTGCAATTCAAATCATATGGCCAAGCTTTTAAATTTAAATTTCCACAACACAAGCAAAATTCATCAAATTAAAAGACAAATTGGCTAAAGCATAAGCCATAAAATTCTATCACCTAATTAAAGACATTTAACACACCTTAAGGCTCGGCTTTGAATTTCCGGGATGCCACATTGAAGTAAAGATTTTCATAGGGAAATGAGGACAATGAACTTAGCTAGAATATATATTGGGATTTTGTTCTATAGAGGTGAGGGATATGTAAAAAAAGTCTTCGGAATCTAAATCAAAATCAGTCTCAATAATAGGGAATAACACAAAAAATGTATTCTTATGGATTCTCATTGATAATGAATAATGATTCAACATCATCATTTTCGAGCGAAACGTCAATTTCAATTTCAATCTGATGTATCAAGTGGATCTGATCTTTTTTCGCCTAAGAGCAATTTTTGGCGAAATGACCTTTCTTATTGTAGATCAAGTATCAAGTTGATTTCTTGTGATTCGTGCGGTCTTTCTTTTTTTGCAAGAATCGTCATTTTTTCTTTCTTTGAAAGTGTTTGAATACATGCTTGGATCTTCCCACCTTGCATTTTTTGAAATGCTTCTTCTTCCTATAATATTGTCCACAAGAGCCATTGCAATCTCTATTGGAGCATTTAATCTTCAGGTTCAAACGTGAACAAGCACCATCCAACTCTTGATTGTCTCTGATGTAAGTTTTCATCATCTGGCTTATGAGACACAAATAATCGAGGCAAAGATGGATCTCTTACAATATTTCTCAAAAAGGGAACATCCACAATCCTCACTTACTTGTTGAGAAAAGATCCCTCAACTTGCTAGGAAAGCTCTTTGGTTATAGAGGCTAAGAAAACTTACTTTAGATTTAAATCAGCTCCAAGGTCATAGAGGAGTTTGAGCATTTTCTCGATAATGTTTATCAAAATGTCTCTTCTAGAGAAAGCAACATTTTCTTTCGAAATGTTCTATTCCTTTGAGCTCAAGGAGGCCTAGCCAAAATTTGCCAAGAGAAGAAATTGAACTTGGTCTTGCTCTAGAGTTGATTATCACCAATGTTTAAGACTCCTAGTAAACCTTGCAACAAATTCGAGAAGGACCTCGTACTTATCATGATTTGTGAGATTTCAAGTGTTTAGCGAAGAGTGGAATTCTTCAAAACTTTATGGTCATTTGGAATAGGGAATATTATCAATGGTGAAAAGCTACTAGGAAGAGTAGGTAGGAATCTAGGATGAGTCATTTGGCCAGAGAATCTTTGGTTTAGAAGGATTTGATTCCATTTTCTAATATGGAGGATCAGCCATGAATATCAAAGAAGTGGTTGGTACAATAGGAAATGATTCAACAGTAGGAATTGAAAAAGAAGAGGAATATTAAAGAGATACTGAATCTGGGTTCGATTCTGATTCCATCGGAAGGATCAAATCTAGAGGAAGCTGATCGTGGTTTTTCAAGATAGCAGGATCAAGTTGTACATTCTCCTGATTGCTTAGATCTCTTAAGAATGATTCCAACGGATTAAATAACACCATATGATCTTGTTCTTTCTTTGTGGATCTAGAGCATTTCTCAGGAATCTTCTCTTTCACTTTTTCTTTTCCTAGCCAATCAATTTCTTAGAGATGATTTCGCAATTCTACCACATCAATTCTATCTCGTCTAGTAGAGGTTTCTATAAGAGTAGCAAAGATTGAAGTGGTTTATGGTGGTGGAAGAGAGTACTCAATTTTTAGCAAAGTAGGGAATGGATTAGAAAGTTTGAATTTCCCTTCTTCAAGGAGTTGGATTTGCCTCTTGAGTTTCTCTATTGAAGTGATATCCCAAACGCTATCCCGATGGGCATGAAGCCTTTTCTAGAAATCTACAAGCATTTTTTTGGTAGTTTCATCATACCTTTTGAGATCTTTCTGCACTTCAACTATTTTAGAGTCAATCATTTTGAAAGTATTATTGTACACCAAAAAAGAGTTTCTAATTGCCAATTCGAACAGCCTTGGCAATAGGTTTTCTCTTTTGCCTTCTATGTTCATCCACATCAGTTGTAGTAAATATTTTTGGGACATGATGATACCTTCCCTATCGATCAATAAATTCTTCGGCAACGGGAAAAGAAGTTTAGAGCCTTCTCGAGCAAGAGGGGGAAAGTCTGCATCACGGAATATGGAAATAGAAAGATTAACCTTCTTATGTTGTTCCTCGCTGGGTGGTGTTTCATTTAGCAATTCAAGTGGGTATGAATGTTTTTTGCTCACTTAGGGATTAGCTTGTAAAATGAGGAAACAACTAGTTTTTTTTGCTCACTTAAGGTGTGCATGGTAAAATTGATGAGGGTGGTGGTGATGATGTATATCAAGGTGGTGGAGATGGGGCATAAGAAACCATATACTAGAACTTATCAATTTCTCCAAGGGTATCAACAGAGGAATCTTCATTTCAATACCTTTGATATATGCCATCTTTTACTTTTCGAGCTTTCCATTTGAGCCTTATAGCTAGGTCCACCTCATCAAGAGAATTTGTCCATGAAGAACACTGGCATAAAGGATCCCAAAAACAATTACCATAAGGGTCTTTGTAGTCATGGACATGATTTCCATCACTCTGGAAGTATTTGACAAGCTTTTTTGGGTCTGGCTCAGGGATTGGATCTGGAACAGAAGGCTGAATCATGAATAGAGTTTGAAAGATAGAAGGGCTTTCTTCCTTTTCTTTGTCGAATTTGATGGCAACAGTGCCATCCTTTTTTCTTACAAATTTAGTATATGAGGATTAGAAGGGTTTGTTGTTCTGATGTAGCTTTTCATAGTTGGTAATCCAAGTTTCCTGAAGAAGTTTGATAAGCTATTCTTTGGGGATTTGCTTGGGGACATGGATGCAGAAGGATTGGTCATTTTGCATGGAGATAAACAGGGCGTCTTAATTTCCATTTTTGGAAATTAAGATCAAGGGCATGATTCTGCACTCGATAGACCATTTGGAAATGCAGGGTTGCTACAATGGAATCAGCAGTTTAGGATGCTCCAGTAAGCTAAATTTGAACCTTCAAGAAGGAAAGTGACTGAGGATCTGAAAGGGCAATATATAGATTTGTATACGAGATTACAAAGACTGCCCTAACATTCGGGGTGATTTGGATAGTGCCAATATAAGCATGCTGGTATTCTAGAAAATGATTGTCTAATAGGGCCACTCTAGACAACTAGCAAGTTTGTTTGACTATGGAAAGTAAGTGCAAGACGGGCAGCTTCATAAAAGATTTGAGAATATCCTTGTTGGTTCCATTATTTAGGAAATTTTGGAGGGATCTAGCGACTAACAAAGTACTCATTTTCAGTGGCTGGAATAGAATGTGATCAAACTTGGAGGACTGCACGTACTCTTTCACTTCTTTGGGAGTTTAGCGGATAAAATGTCAAATTGGACAGATGGGGGAAAACGATAAATAGGGTTTAGCAAAAGATGAATCTGGGTTCATAAGGGGAAGTTGAGTTTTAGAGATCTTTGTATCATCACTTAGAGAGACTTCATAATGATAGTCAATTTTGGAGGCATTTGACATACGAAAGTTTGAAAGAAAAGAGGAAGATGGGGATAAAGTAAGAGTAACGGGAGCATTAAGAGTTCTGGATCAATCATGATGATGAGAAAATCTTTACAGCACTAGATTCACCATCTAAGCGCATGGAACAAACTAAGTCACAAATAAAACCATGACTCTAATATCAATGAGGGGAACTATGCTTAGAACTAGGGAAAACCAGGTCAACTACAACAAATATGCTATCCCACACAATGCCCCTTGAAGTAAGTGTGAGCTCATGAAAATTATTCCTATGTCTCTCTAAACACTTCATCTTTTCTAGCAACCCCATTAGTTTTACCATCCACAACTCCTCCCTCACCTCCTCATAAAAAATCAGTTGCTTCCCCATTTTACACTCTAATTCTTAAGTGGGCAAAAAAACATTCACACCCACTTGAATTGCCAAATGAAACATCATCCAGCCAAGAACATCACAAGAAGGTTAATCCTTCTATTTATGTGTTCTATGAGGTATGATGAAACCACCAAAAAAAAAAAGGCTTGTAGATTTCTAGAAAATGCTTCATGCCCTAGAATCAGGACAACATTTAGGATATCATTTTCTTGAAACCTAAAGGCTAAAATAGAGAAACTCAAGAGGCAAATCCAACTCCTTCAAGAAAGAAAATTCAAACCTTCTGATCCATTCCCTACTTTGCCAAGAACTAAGTACTCTTTTCCACCACCAAAAAAGCACTTTAGTCTTTGCTATTCTTGCAAAAACCTCTACCATATGAGACAAAACTGATGTGGTAGAAATGCGAAATCGTCTCTAAGATATCGATAGGTTGAAAAGAAAAAGGAAAGAGAAGATTCCTGAGGAACCTTCTAGATCCACAAAGGAAGAACCAGATTGTGACATCCCAAATTTCATTTACCTTTATTAGTGTAACTAGATCATTAGGAACTTAGATTGATTAGATTGGGCCGAGAAAGTGAACTCGATGGATCATGAGAAATATGTGGGCTTGAGAAGTGAGTGGGCCACATGAATTGGACTTAAGAAATCAAATGAGAGATTATGGGCTTGGACTTGGCTTGAAGCGGGCCAAGGTTCAGAATTACTAGATTTGTAGATTTAGTTTAGTGGGCTGGATTGTTATGGATTAAGCCTATTGGGCCGGGAATGAATATTTAGGCCCGAATGATTTTATTTTATAGATTATAGTTATGATAACTTGATTAATGTTTATAATGCTAATATCAATTTC
The DNA here is from genome assembly GCA_017140395.1 of Eucalyptus lansdowneana. Lineage (NCBI taxonomy): Eukaryota > Viridiplantae > Streptophyta > Magnoliopsida > Myrtales > Myrtaceae > Eucalyptus > Eucalyptus lansdowneana. The sequence continues at coordinate 60,210,547 of CM029487.1, forward strand.
TAACTTTAGCATTTTGTTGATGAATTCTTTATAGACCAACATTGACTAGTCGATATGTTATGTCATGACTTTGTATGATTGTAATAGAAATGAAATCTAATGGAATCAAAAGGAAATTAAGTGAAAAATATTAGAAACTAATGAACCGACTAATGACTCGGATTAGAGACTAATTGATTTTGAGTGACAAATTAAACTTGAGAGAACAAGCTTGGAGGCCACATCACTCTCTCTCTCGTTTCTTCTTGCATGCGACACCCACGGTTTTGATTCCCACAAACCAAGACATGCAAAACTCAAGAGACATCATCATTAGCAAACTTCATCATTAGTCTAGCCTAGGGATTAGCTTTGTAGACCTATTTCCTCCTTAAGTTTCATACTCTCTCTCTCTCCATATAAAACCGAGCAACCCATCTTCATCTTCTTCTTTCTTTTCTCTCGGTTGACCGGTGAAACCAGAAGCAAACCAGCAGCAAACCAGTGATTTCTTCTTCTTGCATGCGAGATTTTGGCGTTGATCTTGAAGAATCTTTATGTTGTCTAGTAGCTAAACAAGGTAAGGAAAGATATAACTCTAAATTGAAAGTTATCCATTGTTTTGTCAAGAAAGCTTGCGGGTCAATCCAAACAGTGAAGGATTTAATTTGTAGATGCTGTTTTATGGTTAATCTAAGCTGAGTAAGTGATAGATTAAAGGTAGAAGCCATTGCATGTTGTTTTTGAGCCTTGCATGTTTCAAAATCCAAGTGTGAGTATGCTGTTTTGTTGAGTGAAGTGATGAAATGGATGCTGAGTGGATGGATATGGTGTATACTGTGATGAGTGAACTCACGGATGCGTTTATACTTCGAGCCAAGTTGTGGATTGATTATTTGTTAGAGAAAGACATGCCGAAGGTGCCTTAAGTCACTGTGATTAGGCATTGAAGTATTGTAGAAGGATTTTGTGAAAAGATAAGTGGTTTAGTTGGGTTAGAAGCAAAGGAAATCGTGTATACCTATTCTGTTCTAGGTGAAAACGGTTATGGAGTCTTCTGTAGTATTTATTTTCTTTATGTATATTAATGGAAATGAGATAGAAACCATTCTACATGATAGAACATCTGTAAGATCAAGTTATACACGTAGCTATAACCATATGAATATATAAAACGTGGAGACAGAAGTGTACTTAGTAAAACCAGTAAACTGTTCTTGTGAGAAACGGTTTGACCTTTACTGATTATACGAATTTTCTGTATTTACCTAGTTAGATTTGGACTTCAAATCCTCATTGAAAATTGTAGAACATATCTTAAGGAACGACGTGTCAAAATTTGAGATTAAATAAATAAGAGTTGGCTCGTGAAACAACTTTCTTTGTAGATAAAGAATTTGGACGTCGGTACAGGGTACTAGTAAAGATTATGGCAATTGTTACTCTTAATACATTGAGAATCAGACTTAAGTTTCTTCATGGGAAATGTCAGTTTATATCTCAAATATAACATACTAAAATTTGGTAATATTTCAACAAGAATTTATATATCTTCTGTGTCCAAAACCGAAACTGTACATTTAGTTAGGAAACTGTCTGGACCCGAGAACATATATTAGAGGTTGTGTCTTTTATATTAGGCTTTTGTGATGCACATAGAGTCTAATAAACCTCATAATAGAAGTTATTCATATAAGAGTAAGTCTCATATATCATTTGAGATATAAGTGCATATAGTATCATGCATGTGCAATGAGTGCGGTGCATAGTGCTTGATTATGGGATAAATATCTGTTCGACATGGAATGGGACATGTGTTAATGGGTTTTATCTTATAATTTGGACACGCACGTGTGCTAGGTTGATGAGAGTTAGATAGATACTTTGGAGTCTTTTCTTTTGCGTACAATAAATGCATTAATCAAAGGTGCGATGGTGTGAAACATGTGCTTAAGATGAATGAACCCATCGGTATAGAGATACCGGTGATGCCCCCGGAAGTTTGGGATGCCCTTGCTGCGTGGTCTTGGATGCCTCGGTAGAGAGATACTAAGATGCCTCGGAGTGAGATGTCCTTGTGTGTGATCAAGGATGCCTTGGTTGTGTGATACTGAGATGCCTCGGAGTGAGATGCCCCTTGTTGAGTGGTCTTGGGAGGACCTCAGTTGAGTGATGCCGGGATGCCTTGGAGTGAGATACCCACGATAGAAATATTGTGGAAGTCCGAATGAGGTAACTTCCGAAAGTGACTCAATCGGGCCGGTTGAATTCCGGTTAGTGATTGATCGAGGGTGGATCATATGCTCACTAAGAATAATTCTATTTGGCAAGTGAGTCCATTTATTATTGTTGCATTACATCTTGATATGAGATTGAGCTTGAGAAAGATAAGCATAGAAATGGATGCTCATAAGGTGATTATATACATGATGTGTCAATATCCAATTGTTTATGCTTGTGATATACTTCCTTTAGTATCCTAAATTGTTTGATGATTCTCTTGCAATATTGATGACCGTGGATTGTTTAAGTTATAGTTTTATCATTCTTTACTGGGCAAGGTTGTTTGCTCATACCTTACATTTTCAAATCGATAGCATGGATGTACTGCCGGTAGCTCGATATGGGGCGGTAGTGTGTCTTGATGTTTCTTTTCATAACGAGTATGATCCCGACATTGACATGATTTTCTCCAAGTATGAGGCGACTTTATGGCTAGATGACAGTAGAGCTGAGTTGTTATCGATGACGTTCGTTGCATGGTTTATCAACCATGAAGGAGAGATATTCGGACCTTTACCCTTTGGAGCAGGAGGACCTGGAGTGGGGATGGACGGCGCCTAGACGCCTTTGATCTTGTAGAAGCTGACTGACTTTTGTTTTTTGTTAGATGTGGGCTGGTGTGGGAACTCGTGGAGTAGATAACCTCACCCTTTTATCCCTGACTTTTGTTACGCCTTACTTTTGTTATGTATATGTTGTATATATAGGCAATGAACAAGGAAAGAGTCCAGGTTGATAAATTTTGTAAACCCTGATGATGATAAGAAGTAATGAAGTTTCTCGTGTTTTGGTTTATGTGCATGAATGATTTGGCCAATACTAGAATTGAAGGTAGAGTGATTGCAGGACAACCTCATAATATAAACTTGAGATTTTAAATAATTCATGTTATACATGCTAACCTTCAATGGTAAACACTATAGGTTATCCAAAGGAGTTTACAAGTTAGCTAAGATGTTAATGATAATTATAATTCCGCTTGCGCTTAGTACGTGACGCCCTAGGACGTCACACATATCATATGATGTTATCTAATCTGTTAGAATCATTCCTGAGAGATCTGAGCAATCACGAGAATGGACAACTTGATCCTACTATCTTGAAAAACCACGATCTTCTTCCTTTAGATCCGATCATTGCGATCGAATCAGAATTGGAATTAAATTTAGTATCTCTTTCATCTTCCTTTTCTTTTTCAATTCCTAATGTTGAATCATTTCCTATTGTACCAGCCACTTCTTCGATCTTCATGGCTAATCCTCCATATTGGGAAATGGAATTGAATCCTTCTAAACTAGAGATTCTCTAGCCAAATAACTCATCCTAGATTCCTATGTGCTTTTTCAAACAGTTTTTCACCACTGATGATATTCCATATTCGAAATTGCTAGAAATATTTGAAGAATTCCACTCTTGGCTAAACACTCGAAATCTCACAAATCATGACAAGTATGGGGCCCTTCTCAAATTTGTTAAAAGGTTTACTATGAGTTTTAAACATTAGTGGCAATCAATTCCAGAGCAAGACCAAGTTCAATTTCTTCTCTTGGCAAATTTTGGCCAAGCCATGACATCTATCTACAACTTTTTCATCGAAAAACCCACCGACCTCCTTGAGCTCAAAAACAAAAAATACAAGGCATGAAGATCCAAGCATGAATTCAAGCACTTTCAAAGAACGAAAAAATGGTGATTCTTGCGAAAAAGGAAATGACCTGTAGAAATGAGCTTCTTGGAGATGTGGTTGAGGCTTGTAGATGGTGGTGGTTCCTACTCCTTTTGATGCATTGGTGAGGGTGTCATTATTTTGCACAAAAGTCCATGGTCGATGAAAAACACAACTTTATGTGTTTTGGTTCTGCTCGAGGGGCGGTTCTCAACTCTTGTAGAAAAAGGCTTTTCCAATAAGTAGAAGGATAAAACCGCTTAAGCACAGTTGGGAGGTTCTTGTCACTTTCATTTCCCTCATTATGACGAAGTGCAATTAGCTTAGTTAACTTGACAATGAATTTTTTGGTGAGAAACTCAATAGCTATTAAATATTTATTAGTTTAATACCATAACAGCCATCGAAGATTTTTAGGGAAATCATCTTCCTTCCAGATTAATGGATGTATAAATGGATACTTTGGATTTAATCCGAAAGGACGAAGAATTAAGCCTCCATGGAACTTGAACAAATCTATGTGACACTACCGCATGAGATTGTCAAAATTTCCAATGAGGCTGTCTTTTTGGATTTGTTCAATAATTTCCTAAGGGTATTCTAGACTTGGCCTATCTCGCATTCTTTCAATCTTGTATTTTTCTTGCTAGGGAATAATGTATATATTGATCACCACTAATGCCTTTGGTCTGAAAAGAAAATTTGTAAGCACATTTTCTTTTCCTACAATGTGTTTGGTTTGGAAAGAATATTTTGAAAAGCACTTAACCCATCGAAGCAACTATTAATGAGGAATCTGTTTCTACTTGAAGTTGGTCATCTACAGAAATGATGCCATATCCAATTCTACTAAGGAATGATGACCAATAAAGTGGAACTCAAACTTTTTCTTTTCGTTCTTTACTGCCAATATTTTTTGAAAATGGAATGATAATGCATTTCAGGACTGGAAAACTTTTCACTTTTGCAAGCAAAAATTTGTTGCTTGCCATCAATTTCTTTAAATAGTATAGTTGCCAAATATTCATGAGTGGTATCGAGTCTAAAGGACTCCCTTTCCAGTAGATAGTATTTACAACTAGAGAAGAGTCCGCGTGACTTCCTTTAACTCTGCAATTGCTTTGGTTTGATCTTCACTATAAGGTGGAGGATTCTTCTTTAGCATCAATTGCAACAAAATCAACAATTTTGTAATGTGGGAACAAAATCAACAATTCTAAGATAATTAATTATTTTAAAAAATTGTTGAACTTGCTTTGCTATAAAATTTTCTTCTAGAAATTTCAATAATTCTTTAACAATGTGTGGCCTTAGATAGTATATACATTTGTTGAGGTGCATATCTAGAAATTCAATTTCCTTCTAGGCAATGTTCATATTTCTTTGAGAGAATATGTTTCCATATTTCTTTTCAAATTCCGCAAACCGCTCGAGAAGTCGACAATGAGATTCTTCGTCAAGGCTATAAAGTAATATGTCATCAATGTAGATTGCTGCACTAGACAAGATTAATTTAAAGATACATCACGTGGCCTTTCCGAATAAGAAATGGGCTACTTTGAGACTAAAAGAGAGAACCTTCCATTAGAAATGTTTGTTTGGAATGCAGAACTCTGTCTTGGGCCTGTCTTGAGAATGAATGCCCAATTGCCAAAATCCAACTTTGAGATCAAATTTAGAATAAATGTGGGCTTTAGATAATCCAGCAAAGAAGGAATTTCAAGATGGTAGAGGAAATTTATCATCATAGAGGAAAAGGTTAGGGGTTTGTAGTTTATTACCAATCACATCTTCCCTCTATTCTACTCAGCTCACTTGTTAACATAAAAAGCTTCACATGCCTAATGAGAATTTGATATTTCGATAAAGCCTTACCGTAGTAGCTTTAAGCATTCCTTATGAGCAAAAGCAAGTAATGGGTTCATTCTCATATGACTTTCTTTGGTATGATTTATATCCACATTCTTTTTAGAAGGGAGATGAACAAAAAGCTCTTGATTTTGCTACAAAGGATAGGGACACTTTTGAGATAAGTCAGAGTGAGATTTCGAACAAGTTTCTAACAATTTTTGCATGATCATATCTATCAAACTCATCTGAATAGAGAATAGCTTTTGGATATTGATATATTCAAAGAATTGGTCCTTATAAGCCATTTTTCCAAGAATGATTTGAAGTTGGGGAGTTTGAGTCATAATGTCCCAATCAATGATCAAATCTTTGTTAAGAAGACTAGATTCAAAGATTTTAGTGATTATAGAACACTGGGGGGACTGGATAATTACTATTGTAGTACGCACATTTATAAAAAAAGTATCTCCTAAGGCAGAATTGAAATACCAAACACAAGAAATCTAATATTTTTCAAGAAGAACTTAATATATAGGATTGAATAACCAACATTAGTATTTATAAGAGTGTTGACACCTAATTTAGATTCAATTTTTAGAAAATAAAAGATTAGAGGGAAATTTTGAAAAGAAATTTTGAATTCAAAATAATTCAACAGCCGGATTTTGGAGCCATTTCTTTGTTGGAGAAGTTGAGCGAAAATCTCCACCAGCGAGAGGTTGAGCAAAATCTCCACCGGCGAAACAAACTCGAATTTTCGCTTTATAAATAGGGGCTTCTTTCCGTCAAAATTTGAAAAGCGAAAAAAGAGAAAACAGAGGAGGAAGGCTTCGGTTCTTGAGGGAAGAAAAAAGTCAAAAAGTACAGTAGAGAGTGAGAGAGACAAGTGAGAGAGAAAAGTAAGAAAAAGAAGAAAAAGGAAGGGAGAGAAGGAGCCGTCCGTGGAGATGTCGAGAGAAGGAAAGAAACGCAAAAGGAAGGAAAGGGGGAAAAGTAAAAAGAAAGCAAAAAAGGGAAAAAGGTGATTTGACATTTACTGTTCATCACCTTCTTCCCTCTGCTGCACGTCTCCACCTTCCTCCTGCCGGTTTCGATTTTGCTCCGCCCAGCTGCAACGGCCATTTCCGCTTTTTTTTTCACTCTCGCGACGCTCGTCCGCGAACACCGGAGCCACCCTGCTCCATTGCGCCTCTGTCATTGCCGTTTTCGTCTGCCGTTCGCCGGTCTCTCCGCGGCGTGTATCCCCGCCGCACATCATTTCCGCCCTTGCTCCGACGGCCCAAGCGCCCTTTTGCCGTTGGTTGCTGCTGCCGACGACTTGTGACGCCACCTGAGGTTGATTTGCTGCACGCTCGAGCGACCGACGCTACCGAACCCCCAAATCAGCCGCACCACCACGACGCCGAGCCTCACCGGAGATCTGCTCTCTGCTCCACCTGCAGCCACGCCACCGTTCGGACCCACGAAGCGCTCCGCGGCCAACCGCACCAGCACCGCCGCTCCTGTTCCGCCGCGCGACCTGCCTTTGCAGCGCCCAGACCCCGGCCTTCCACGTTTGTTGCTCGCGGCCCCCGATCGCCGGCTCCACGTGCTCTCCGACGACCACCCCAGCTCCGGTCACCAGGACCCTTCATCCTTGGCGAGCCACCATCGCAGTTCAACCATTACTCCGTCATCGCCATTTCTTCAAGTACCGTGAGTTAGACTAGGTAAATTTTTAGGTATTTGGTTTCATAGTTTTTTTTTATTATTTACTTATTATTTTTATTCTAACTTGATTTGTTTTGATTTATTTTTATCATTAGGAAATTTGTCATATTAAGTTATGATAATAAAAAATATTGACCCGCGAGACGTCGGGTTAGATTTTTGATTATTTCGACCTTTCATGGCAAATTCATGATTTGCTTTGCATCATTGAAATGTCATTGATTTACATAGATAAATTTTCAATAGTACATGTATTTTGATGCATCATTGTTATTTGCACATCACATATCATATCATAGTCATATCTAGAATTTAAGTACTTAGGTCCATATGCATTTCATATTTAAAGCTTTGCGTTTCGATATTTTTAGATTCATATAGGATTAGGTTAATTTTCCTTTAATAAAACAAAAAAAACAAAAAAAATGTTATTTAGGTTATATAGATTTCATAATGTGCACATTATATATTGCGTTTTAATTAGTGGGTTATAAGTTAATGTTTTAACATTCTCATTATGTAGTTTTTTTAAATATATATATAAAAAATGCCAAAAAAATTAATATTGTATCATTACGTTACTTTCTTTTTTAATAAAAATTACTAGGTCATTTCAAATAAAAAAGAAAAACACAAAAGTCTTTTATTTGGTTAGTTAATAGGTTAGCTCATAATTAATCTCATTTCATGTCATCATTGTTAGTGTTGGTTGCATATGTGTAATAAAAAAAATCATTAAAAAATCATAAAAAAGAACATGCATATAGAATTACGACGTCATACATCTCATATCATACATATTATAATGATTTAAATTATGTCACATGAATTGCATCTCACTTGTCATTAAAGTAAAACTCATGCATATCAAATTTAATTTAAGATTGCATATAATTAACATTGTTAAAAGGAAAAGAAAAATTAGGTGTCATGTCATTTAGAAATCATGTTTAAGACATGCAATTTTATTAGCATTTTTTATTTGAATTTTAATTTATTGATTGCGCACTCGCATGACCACCATTTGCATGTTAGTAGCTTAAGTTTAAATTAATCAACATTGCCTACAAAAATATTTTTAAAATTAAAATAAAAGGTACCGAAAGAGGCGTTAGACTAATCTAGCGTAATCATGTCCCCGGACCTATTGAATCTCTGGTTCGTAAAAATAAAGTATTCTCCCATACTTTATTTGGGTTTCTAATCAAACCCTAATTGATTAGTGGCGGCTCCAAATTGAATTGAAATTGCATGTTTAAATGAGTTAATTTTTATCAAGTCGCGATTGGTAGGACTTGGGAGGGTCCGTGCCAAGTTTTCGGACTTAGTAATCCATTAACCTAAACTTTAGGATTGCCCTGAAAGTTTAGGTCGCGACAAAGAGCAATTACTACAATTGGTTTGGCAAATATTTGAAGTGAAGATTTTCACAGGAAAATGAGGATAATCAACTTGGCTATATAGGGGTTTTATTCTACAAAGGTGAGGGATATATGAAAAAAGTATTTAGAATTTGAATCTAAATCGGTTTCACTAGGGGTTCAATGACAAGGAATAACACAAAGAGTTTGTTTAGATGGATTCTCATCAATAGAGAATAATGATTCAACATTATCATTTTCAAGAGAAACACCAGTTTCGATTTCAATGTGATGTATCAAATAGTTTTGACCTTTTTTTACCTTAGAGTAACTTTTTGGTGAAATGACCTTTCAATTCAACATTACTATTCCTGTTATGCTAATGCTAATAATATAGATATATTCTTTCTTTTCTTCTCCTTCTTTGGAAGAGTCGAGTCCCTTTTCATTTGGCAAGTGAAAATGCCAAGTGACTCCCTAGAAGAATATTGGTAAAGTCAAGTTCATACTCGGATTGTATTTACATTCTTCATTGGCCTTGCACAAGTTCATTCTCTTTTTCACTTTCCATCCGTTAGTGACCCTTCATTTAAGTCTTGTCCAGCCCCAAGTCGTACTCTATCCAAAACGCAAAATTCAAGGAAGTGGAAATGATATTGCCAAGAAATTGCCCCGAAGTGGCGTGTGGGATATTTATTGGGAGGGGAGGGAACAAGGAAAGTCCCAAAAGAAACTTTGGCTCCGTGAAAATGCACACGATCATTTTTTGAATAGTGACTCTGATGGTTGCTTTTCAGGGTTTTACGCAAAAAGAAGACGAAAATCAAAAAGAAACTCGACAAATAAATGGGGAATCGGGCCGAAGCTCTAATTTATCGACCTGACTCCAATAGTATGCGGTTATGGGGGAATCTAACTTCCTTTGGTCTTCGTTCCACCGCGTGAGTCATACTCCACGAGGAAAGTGATATAATGATGAGAGCTAGAGCTTTGGCTCCCGACGACCCAGCAGCCGAGGAGGAGCAGAGGCGGCGGTCTACAGTGGTCCGAAGAAGCCTAATTAGATTAGCTTAGCTTAGTTTTAATGGGCTAGCTTGGATCAATAAACTCAGGTTTCAAGAAGTAAGTTGGTTTATTTCAATAGCCTATCTGTTAATTTCCTTTTTAGATGGGTTAAGGCTGGCTTAGAACCATAATAAACCCCTCAAGAACATATGCACGATCACTTAGCGGCTATGATACTTTTAGGACTATAATTGGTAATCAAGAATGCACGATCATTTAGATAAATAATATTCCAAATTAGTGATACCGAAAGGGTACTAATAATAATATTAGCGTGATCAAGCCCCCAAGCTAAAATCTAGTTGTGCAATCGTAAATTTGTATTAATGTAGATAATTCCATATTAAGAATGATGTTGCGCAAATCGGACCACGCCATACACCTCAACGCAATAATTATTAGAGAATTAAGTAAGAAATAGAGAAATGATATCTCATGGAATTTTTACATCATTAACTTCCAAAGAGAAACCTAAGACACTTTCAAGGCATATTATGAGAATAGTTTTTTTTTTTTTTTGGGAGACACTCAAGGAAGCTCTGGCATTTTTTTTTAAGTGCTGATGATAACTATTCTATTCAAGAAATCAATTTCTAAACAAAAACGTATTTTTCTGTTTCTATTTTGTAGACGAGTTGTTAAACAAATATACGTATTTTACAATTATATAAAATTTCTATTCCCTAAATAAAATTCATACAAAATTTCTCCCTCCCGGGCAAGGGGTGAGCAGGCAGCAACTAGTAATGGACAATGAACGGTGAGCGGCAAGGAGCTGGGGTCGGCTAGTAGCAAGGATGAACGATAAAAAAAAAAATTTCATTTCTTATTTTTGTTCTATAAATTGAAAAGTATAAATTTTTTATATTTCATTTCTGTCCCAAATTTATTTATGGACTAAAAGTTTGTTCTAAAAAGAAAAATGAAATTGCATTACAAACGGATTTCTATCATAAATCTATTTTTAGAAATAAAACATGAAAATTAATGTGCGTATTGCCCCGTGCAGTATTGTAGCTAACGCGTTAAGTATGATGTGCACTCTCAAACGCAACTTTGATCTTCGAGTCCTTGGCTGATTCTTCTTCGTTGCAAAAAGAAGAGCACGCTCGTTCCCTTCTCCTTTCCGACCGGCTTTTTCCCCCTTTCCGACGCACATGCTTCTATCGTCTCCAACGCTTGTCCTTCTCTATTTATCATAAATATATTAATTTATGATTTTTGATCATATTAATTTAATTAGAATAATTTATGATCGATGAATCAATTTAAATTTTTTCATGAATAGTAACTTTTTTTTTTTCCGTTTCTTGGACGCATTCTCTCTGTGCTTTCCGTCGCTTTTGCCCATTTTTTCACTTGCTTCTGAGCATGGCCCATGCCTGAATGGCTGTGCCTGTCAGAGCGTTGCTACGTCTTTTCTTTTGTCGAGTTGCGTGACAGGCTAATTCACAATTTCCGCGAGCGAGAGTCGATGCTCGACACGGACATACTATTTTCAAACAAGAAACGTTCCTAATTTCAAATCTCCAAATGTAGAAAAATAAAATAAAATGCACATGTGAAATTATGTAATATCGATACTTTGGTCATGGGTCAAATTCTATGATTTATGAATTATAGAATTACAAGTGCAATTATCAATTGGTATTAATGTACCACATGACCACTCGATATCATGGAATGTGTAACGATGTTGCGCCATGGCAACTCGAGATTAATAGAGTATGAAATAAGAAATAGAGAAATAATCGTGTTTTTACACTCCAAACTTACTATGAGACCCAAAAAACTCTCAAAAGGCTGAAGTATGGGTCGAATTGGTTGGGTGCCCTCTTGTAGACGAAGAGTAATAATCACATGGCAAGAATTTCTATAGACCGAGAGCATAGCAAGTTTGGCTAGTTCTTGACTCGTTCATGATCGGTTTGGTTCAGTTCTAATTAGTTCATTCTCTTGTGGTCCCTATAATTTCAAAATTTATGTAATTTGGTCCCTAAATGATGAAATTGAAAAGAAAATTTACCCTAGTTGAGAGAAAATTGCTTGATTGCGATTCAATTAAGCCAATTAACCTTAATAAATGTGATTTAGGGGTTTTTTATTGACTTAATTGAATGATTATTAGTAAAGACAACGGGCCAAAACCATGGGTACCTAAGATTGAGCTTAAAGGATTAAAATGATCAAATTCGGAATTCAATGGGTAAAATTGCAAATTGATTGAAATTGAGTTCAATTATTGTCGCAATTGCCCTATTTAATTAACCACCCATATGTAAGATCACTTAATATATTAAAATTGTCCTTAAATTGAAGTGCTCGAGCTTATGTCAAAAATGAATTTATGCCTAATATTAAAATTGGACCTAGATTTATGAAATTAAACCAAAGTCTTAAATGGATAATTGCTTAGCTTTCTTATGCTTAAAAGAGTAAAATTGCTCAAATCAAGAAGTTCTGATCTGAATTTCTCAAAATCAATTTTGCATTTGGATTTATCTCAAGAAAATGAGTAAAAAACAATGATCCGTTTGCAAGTCATGAAGAATCGATTTTGATATCCTAATTAGGGCTTAAAATAGCAATTTGTATTTTGACTTGATAATTCATGAAATTGAATGCACGATCAAATTTAAAATAGTCCTTAAACCAAATACTAAAGAAGGAACTACATCTAATTCTTACTATAATGAAAGTAATTTGATTTTTGGCGATTTAAAACCTAAAATCGAAAAAAAAATTCGGAAAATAAGGTTCTTAATCAAATTTTGAGAAATTTTTGACACTAAAGTCAAATTGACCTCAAAAGAAATATGTTTGTGAATTTTTTTATTTATTTTTTTGGTCAAAAATTTGACCAAAAGTCAACCATTTAATTGACTTTTCTTAAAAGGTTGATTTCTTGGTCAAATCTTTGATTTTTTAGAAAATTGATTTAACAAAAGTGAAATTAAAGCTAAATAGCATCTTTTAGGTGAAAAGTCAATTTATGACTTGGGGTTTACTCTTGGTCAAAAGGTTGACCAAAAAGTCAACTTGAAAGTTAACCATTTAAATTTTCGGATTTTTCTAGAAAATGAACTAGAAATTGGTTAAAAACAACAATGCAAAAGAAAGACAACATTTTTTGGCCGAGAAATAGGCTCTGTTGCAATCAAAAATCCAATTCTTGATTTGTACATTTTTTAATAGGTCAACTAAAATCATGTGTCAGCAATGATTACGGAATGCCACATGTGAAAAAAGTAACTTTAACCTTGCTATGAAATTGAAATGACAAAAAATAAAAATAAAACGCATAATGTTGATTCAGTTTTTGTAAGTCTAAAGTCCGAGTCTAGGTCGAAGTATGTAAGGACCGATGAGGTTAATTTTTTTTTTTTCACTATAGCGATTAAGATAATTGTTTTATCAACTTACAATAAAAATGAAATAAAATCCAATTTTTAATCTTCAAGGAGTCGATTGAGCACGTGAGAGATTAATTCATAAGACAAATCATGTATTTGGTTGCATACTTGCCAATAAGAATAACTCTAAAGGGTCACACCCACGTCGGCCCGTTGATGAAGTCTTATTGCACGTGATTAAGAAAATTTGCATGCATTCATGGGGTTTAGTTGTGACATCATAGTTTCGACCTGATTTTTCATAACAAAATTGTTTCGGCAAGCAATCATTGGATGGGATGACATTGAGGATCGATAAACCACAAGAGCATCGGAAAAGGCCACTTTGGGGTGAAAACTTGGTTTTTCTTTGGCAATGACATACAAGTGCGGAAAAGTGGAAATGGATCACAGGTGGGGACCCAATGGGCCCAAGCCTAAGTGCGTGGCCCAAGACCCACACGCCTAAGGGGTGGGCAGCCAAGAGAGGCCTATGGGCCCTTAAAGCCCATCAAGCTCTCTTTTGACAAGATCTTGGCATTAAATGCATGTATGGACGTGAATAGTGCATGTATAGTGTGAGATATTAGTGAAATGACCAAAATGCACTTCCATTGGACTTAGGACAAAAGGGAAAAGATGGAAATTGACAAGTCAAGGAGCAGCATTTGAAATTGGGTGGCAAAAAGGAGGGGGAAGAGGCTATGTATCTAGTCTAGCCCTAACCTAGTCACTTGGGTGTAATTTATCTCTCATTTAATGCTAGGATTTTGCTTCTTCCATAAGTCACCTTGATTGACATGAGCCCAAGGGATTTGATGGGCATTAATTGGGATTTGACATCACATTCTCTCTCTTCCCTCTCCTCCTCACCACCGGTTCCCTCTCTTTCACCCTCATTCTCTCTCATTTCCTCACATGTTTTGGTTTTAAGCTCTCTATCTCCCTTCCCTCATCACCACTGAACCCCCACACCTCTATTACTCTCTTTGCAAGCTTGTTCTTCATTTGTTTCCTCTTGTTTTCCTTCGTCGGCAATCGTTTGTCAAACCTCTGACGCTGAATCACCCTTCATACTCAAAGCCGACTGACCATCCTCCTCAAAAGCTGTTCAATGTTGTGCAACCCTCACCTGTGTTCCCTCTCCCTCGTTTCTTCTCTATTTTAGTCCCTCGCGAAGCCCAGAGGCCATGCCGACGTCGAACCACCGCTGGACCACTGCTATGCAATCACCAAACCGCTGTTCAATCGCTATCCAGCTCACCCACGCACTGTGGACGTGAGACCAGCTGCTATCTAGTCTTATTGTTCCTTCTCCCGACATGTTTCAAAGCTCAAATCGTTCGTGAGTGGCTTTCTAGCCTTTGATTAGGACTTTCGTTGCACTTAGGGTGTAGTTTAGTGCTTGTTATGGTCAAATGATGAGTTATTGATGTGATAAGTGTATGTTGCGTGATAAACGATTATTGGACTTAGATAGGTTATTGTGACATCCTGAATTTTCAGTACTTTTTCAATTAAATAAATCGGGCTATTCATTGACACGTATATAGTGCTATTCTCAGAGCCGATTACTCATGAGATAACTAGACTATCTGGGGAAGTCATTAAGAGATTTTAATGCAATAGACTTGAGAATTCGACTAAAGGTCAACTGCTCGATCGTGCTAGTCTGCAAGGGTCATTATGGCATTGTCAAAATTGATCAGAGATCAGGGATAGGTCGATTCGATTGAGATGTGTAGTCGTGAGTGATTCCACCTGATTGCAAAATTCTCGTCGATCGATAGTAGACCGATTTTTTGTTGTTTTGGGTACCCTGTGCCCGTAATTAAAACCTTAAGATTTTCACGACCATCGAGAGTCGCCAATGTTTCAAGTGGGTTTATTGTGGCTCGAAGAAAATCGACCACGGGTCATTTGTACTAAAAAATTTCTAAAACCTGCCCAGTAGCCTAGGTTACGCTAAAAACGCGCCAAATTGAAATTAACCGCGAATTTGATTCTGATTTCAAAAATTGAAGATTCCGTCATGTCACAATAAATTCTAGAAGCATCGACTCAGTCTCAGAAGATTTTTCTGTAACCTGAGATTTTTTGGGAAAAAGTTGGCATAATACCGTTTTTTTTTTTTTCAGAAAAAAACAAGGATTGTTTTTTATCGCAAATTTGGGAAGCAAGTGGATTGTATGAGTGGGGAAAAATGCCAAATGGATCGGTAAGGTATTGAGGCCGAATTGGATTGAATTAACCATGAATGGGTGTTCAATTGAGAGAGATTGTGTCAAATTCGTATGCCCCTCATTCCCCATGGTCTTTGGACCATTTCAAGGTTGCAATGATGTGGATTGGTCGCCTAAGGAGAGCCAAGGAGCAGTTGCTGGTGGTGGATGAGTCAAGAAGGCAAGCTTGTGGAAAAACAAGGCTTGGTGGAGCCCTTGTCCCTCTTTCTTCCTCACCAAGCAACTAGCCAGCCTTCCTTTTCCCCCTCCTTGCCTTCCTCGACACCCCAGCTAGCAAAGAAGTCGCCGGAAGCAACCAGCAACTTCCCCTCCACTGTTGCACACTCGCCAAACTTTTTTCCCCCTCTGTTTTCCTTTTTGCCGGTTTCTGCTTCAATTGACATTTCGCCAAAGATCCGAGCGAAAAGTTGACTTCCCGTGCGAATCAACCAACGATCCACCCATTACCGTGACCAAGAGAGATAGCCCATCCCAACGAGCCCAACCTTGCCTTGAACAAAGTCGACAATCGTCTTGTACGGCCGCCATAAGCCACTAGTCGTCGGTCCGTCGGTCCCTTGCCTGCCTGCACTGTTTTGCATTTTTTGTGAGTTTCTCTCAATTTCGACCCTTCTTTCTCCATCCCAACCTCCAACAAGACCTCCAAGACCCCTGGGAGCCATCAGTTGCCGACCAACCGCTCGTCGGAGCTCCGATCGGCCTGTTCTTACTGTTGAAGCTGCTGGTTCCCTCTTTACAGTCCAGCAAGCGGAAGTAGAAGCCTAACCAACCTTGTTTCCTTGTTTTTGTTGCTCAAAATCGAGGCTGAGTTTGTGGGTATCCAACCACCTTCAAGGCCCGTTTTGAGGTAGTCCCAAGCCTTGGTTGCTAGACCCACCTTGAGGAAAGTTGAGCCCCGCGATGTTCCCGTCGTTTTGCACCAAACTACTCGTTAAACAAGTGAGTTTTGCTCACTAATCCTTACTTAGTAGGCTAATGATGCTTATTGGTTGATTAGATTTAATTAAGTATGATTAGGTGGATAAATTAGAATAGAGTAATTAAGTTAGAGCATTATCAATACATATTAGGCAAATGGTTAATGCTATTAGCTAGTGAATGGTCTCTATTATTTATTGAACAAGTCTCGAAAATTTTCCGGGTTCATTTCGGCTTCTAATTAGGCATTACGGGCCTAAATTGGATTTATTGCATTTATTTAATATTTTTCGTAATTATTTAATTAATTAATTATTTTTCAGAAATTAGGCTAGGATAGTTGACAATAGGAATTTTATACTGAGTATGATGGTGTGATCCATTTATTCATTTGAACGTTGAATTGTGTTGAATTAAATTAATTGATCTTAGGATTTTATTCCTAAATTAATTAATTTTGGTAATTAATGGGAAAATTGCCGGGCATCGGTTTACAACGCCAAAAATATGTTATGGGTCGTTGAAACTAGTTGGATGTTTAAAAATGTGAAATTATTATATTTTGGCTAAAACGATCATGTACCCACACACGATCATTTTTAACGGGTACTCTTAACCCGAGGAAAATAGACCAAGATAATGTGTTAATTGAGAAATTTATTTGAGGAGTGTAATGTTGTTGGCTATGGGTGAATAATCATAAGACATTGTGGGTTAGATCGAGAAAACCGCCAAAATACGGTTATGTCCATTGGACCATACGTTACCACCTAATCTAGATTGTACTCATTGAGCCGTAATTTAGCACCACAACCGAACTTGGAATCGGTTGTGCACGCTGAGCCGTAATTCAGCATTAACCGCGAGGAATTAGTAAGCCGTGCCCACTGAGCCATAATTCAACATTAACCACCGAAGAATTAGTAGGCCGTGCCTGCTGAGCCATAATTCAGCATTGAAGTTGAGTAGTTGAGAAGAGCCAACCCAAGAAAGGGTTAAGATGACATATAATTGACTAGGTTGGTTGATCAATGATTTGATCTGATGTTATGAATTGATTAAGTGATGTGATGTAAGACATATGTAAATAACATTGATTTGCAGGATGGAACTGAGGCCAAGGTAAGTCTTCTGTCTCGTGTTGTACTTAGGTAGCCTCTAGAGTGTATTGGCTTCCTAATCGAGTTGTAGGGGGTAGAACTTACTGAGACATTGTCTCACCGGTTATTATATAACTATTTTCAGGCTCCTAGTTAAAAGTGGTAGAGAACCCGAGGCCCCAAGTTCAGAAGGTGAAGCCCAGAGAATTAGCGAGCATGTCTGACTAGCTAGTCCTAGGACATTCCCCTTTTGTTGAAAGCCGATTCCTTTTTGTAGGCTTCTGTGTATAAACCTGTGTGTTTATAAAATGGTATTTTGTGAAAAATTGACCCTACTTTCCTATCACATTGTTTTATTATCTGGGGATTATTTATATGCTTCTACATGCGTATATTAAATGAATGGGTTGGCAATGTGTCCTGGGATGTAGACGATGCATCTTGGGAAGTCGGCGATGTGTCCTGGGACGTCACTATTAATTGACCAAGAAGGGATGGGCATGTGCTTGGAGGATTAGGGCGTGACAGTTATCGAACGTTTACCAATAGATTATCGGGTTTCAAAGTGATAGGTTATTGAGCCTAGAATGATTAGTTCTCACGTTTAGATTGATAAGTTATCGGATTAAGTTGAAAGTGCTAGTACAAGCACCTAGAGGGGGATTAATAGATGCGAAAACAAATTTTGCAAAATATAGTGTAAAACTTTACTTTTAACCTGAGTCTGGTTGACAATAGACTTTGCAGAGGAAATCAGATTCTAACAATTAAATAGAGTTACGAACAAAATAAAAGAGCTCATGGAAGAGAATAAGAACACAAGGTTTATAGTGGTTCGGCTTAATCCAAGCATATGTCCACTTTCCCGCACTGACAGCCCACCGACTGGATTTCATTATGAATCAAAAGGGTCGTTATAGTAGAAACTCTACTACACTTCCTCAAGGCCTCACAAATATCTGAACTCTTTTTTGAGTACAAATTTATGCTCAACAATTTGAATCAGCAAAGAAGAAAGAATTTCAGACTTTGGAAGTTATCTATCGCGCACACACTTGAATAATTAGAGCATCTTCCTTATATACTCCTCCATGCCTTCATAACCGTTGGCACATTCCAAATGAGTTCTTCCAATCTACCCGTTGGATAGAATCAATTAGGGAGATCTCGAGTTACTTAAGGAATGTCTTTGATAGCCCACCAATCTTGCTCATCCATGCAATCGAATCTAAGTTTTCATAAGTAGAACTTTCCAAGTATACTTTGCCAATCAACAAATCCAAATTACTCAAATTAAATTCAAAACGAATAATAAATCTTGAGATGCTATCTCCAACCGTGAGAACTTCTTTAGTCGCTCGAATCAAAACCTTAAAGAAATACTTGAATTTGGATAAATCTTCTTTGTCGGTCTAGAAACTGTCAATGAGGGTAAACTTTAAATTTTGAGTCTAACGGTCCGTTGGTCTTCGGACTTTGACGAAAGAGTCTTGCAAGTCTTCAGACTAGACTAATGGAAACGTTTTGTCAGCTTCAAAACAACTGTTAAGTTTTCCCCTTTTTGATGATGACAAAATTTTCCCGCAGATTTGGATACTTTTGACCTACAAGATAATACTCGAGCAAATAAGGATATCTCATAAAAGATAAATGGATTAGGATAAAGATAGTATCGTATCTGCATCCATAGGAAATGAGTTACAACTGTAAAAACAACTATCTCTGCCATGAATACCAACAATGCTTAAGATAATGCAAGCATTAAACGATCACACAGTCCAAACCAAAAACACAATCCAAACCAGTCATAACCAAACAAAAATTAAAGTCAAATCTAAAAATCAAATCAAATCTGCACCAAACTTCTCCCCCTTTTTGTCAGCATTAAAAGGTAGAGATGAAAAAAGAGAATTGGATAAAATTAAGATTGTTTCGGAATGCGAACAAGCTAAAAATCTCCCATCGACTTGACAATCTTCTCCAGCTTTCTCAGATCCTCCTTTAGTTGCGCTACTTCCTCACCCTTAGCAGTTGCTTGAACTTGAAGATTAAGGGCCTGAACTTGATCGAGTAATGAAGCTGAAGAGGCTTGATTAGCATTCGGCATATTCTGAAATTCGCATCTCAAAGCATAAATCTGACCTCTCATCTCCATAAGAACATCAAGCAATCTTCTAAAGTTTGCTAAGTTGTTAGTTTGAGTGCTTGCTTCAGCATGATCAATTTGTGGAGTATTGGCAGATGATGGCACTTCAGCACGAGCACCCAGACCTGGAGATGAAATCTCATTACCTTCTTCAGGAAATTGAGAGGCATATACATTTTCTGGATCAGTAGGAGAACGACTGACACCATCACTAGTAAAAGCAAGTGAAGGAGTACCTCTTTTATCAGCAGCTCCCCTTGTTTCAGTGCCTTCAGGTGGAGAGAAGTACTCTTCATGCTCTGTCTCTTCTTCAATGACATGATGACCTTGTTCTCCTCTTTGCTCTTCTTCTGCAGTTCTTCCTTCCTCTGCTTCTTTCCTCATCGTTTTCCTCTTTTCACTCCTCTGCTCTGTCTCTTCTCTGTCTTGGTTCTCTCTATCGTCTGTCTCTGGAACAAAACTTTGTAAGTTCCTTAAGGCAAGAGTGGAAATGGTGATGTCTTCCTCATCTTCTTCATCCTGCAAGATGAGTGCTCTCCTTTTCTTAGATGGAGCTATCATAGGCTCCTTGCCTTTCCGTTTTGCAGCCACAGAGTCTTGACGAGTCTTGACAGGAGTCTTCTCCTTAAATCTCTCTAAAGCCTAGTTTAGCTCCTTTGGACGCATTTTTGAAACCATCTTTAGTCCCACCACCATTTGATCACAAGTTCGAACACACAGAATTTTGGAAGGCTGAATTTTAAAATGTTTGAATAGCTGAATAACAAGTGCTAAATAAGGAAGTTGGCCCTTGTCCTTTACCATTGATATATACATGTGAAACATGATAGTGTGCGGTAGAGAGAACTTTTTACCAGCATTGATAGCATACATCAGCTTTGCTTTTGAATTTGAGACGTTAGTCTTTGATGTAGATTTTGGTTTAAGACAATTAATCACAATCTTATGAAGCAAGATATTTTAAGCATTCATCCTTAAGTATGAAATATGGTCTTCTGCCATTCTATCTGGAACAAGCTCCATAGTTGCACAACCAATAGACACACTAATTGATTGGAACATCCCTCTCTCTACTCCAATCACATTAGCCGGAATGTCCATATCAACCACATAATCCTGGTCTCTAACACTGAAATAAAATCTATTCGCATCTAAAAAGCTTAGATTGGAATAGAAATACGCAGTAAGTTCTGGATGTGCTACTATTGTCTCAAAGCAAAATCGTTCAAGTTGAAGTAAAGTAAATTTCTCCCGTAATTTCACGTTCAGGGAATCGAGAAAATCAAAATCCACACTCCTTGGATTTATCACCCCTCACTTCAGCAACTTAGAGTAAACTCGCTTATGTTCCTCAGAACGAAACAAATCTGTTCTTCTTCCTCGAATGTTCGCAGCAACACCCATTCTAGACTTAAAATGAATGAACATATTTTCATCATCATCCTTTCCAACAGGTTGACTAAATCCTCCAACACGTGGATCACTTGGGAAATTCACAAAAGCCCTTTTTGCCGAACCGGCAGGAGCAATTCCCAAACGTTCCATCGTTTGTAAAAAATAGGTTTCATTTTGGTACTCATTTTCTTTCAAAAATTCATCAATAAAGGTCATTGGAGAACCTCCATCCTTTAAGGCGGAGTAGAGTTTGAAGGTAAAAGCAAGCTTAAGAGTCCTTACAGGTTCGGCATCCTCAATAATTTCTTCCTCCGCTTGTTCTTGCTGAACATTTTGAGGTCTAGCTTGAGGAGAATGGCGCAGTTGAGAATGTTGTGGACTTTGATGTTGCCTTGGAGATTCTTCTTCCTCAGTCAGGTCAAAATGCATAGGACCCTCACGCATATGCTGTGGTCCCCTGCTTACAATCCTTGAGGACTTTCTTTAGGAAAACATTATCACAGTCTTTGAGAGAGTTTCCGAACTCGATTCGCAAGAAAGATGAAAACTTTAAGGATTAAACTAGAGAGAAAAAGTAAGAAAGTGAAGTTCTTTGCTTCTAGGGTTCGTGAGTAAAAATGAAGAAGAAAGACAATATATAAGGCAATCGAAATGAGGTATACAGATCGTCATAAAAGGAAAATAAAAAGTGCATTTTCAAAAATAAAAAACTACCTTTTTGAAAATAGATAACCGTCATCTCAAAAGATAACTTCCTTTTCGAAAAAGAATGATTGCTATAATTTCAAAAACTTGGGAAGATAACATCAATCAATTGCAAATTAATAAACAATGGTACCTTTTCGAGTTTTTATCCAAAAGATAAATTTCTAAAATTGAAATAACTTACAATCGTGATTCTTGATCTTCTGAGTCTGAGCATATTTAGACTTTTATCCCTAAGTTTGAGCTTCTTCAGACTTTAAGATATTAAATCTGGATCGAATAGACTTAAATATACTTTTCTCTAGTGGCTTTGTAAAAATGTCCGCCAGCTGATTCTTTGAGTCAATGAATTGAACTGAACTTCTCTATTTTGAACATGGTCTCTAATAAAATGATGTTGAATCTCTATATACTTTGCTCTTGAATGAAGAATTAGATTCTTTGTGAGATTAATCGCGCTGGTGTTGTCACATTTGATCTCAGTGCATGAGTTTTCGATTCCAAAGTCTCTTAGTTGTTGTTTTATCCATAAGATTTGAGAACAACAACTTCCAAGAGCCACATACTCTGCTTCTGCTGTTGAAAGAGCTACAGTACTTTGCTTCCTTGAAAATCAAGATACTGTCCTGTTACCAAGTAATTGACAAGTACCCAATGTGCTCTTTCTATCAACTCTACATCCTGCTAGATTTGCGTCTGAGTATCCAAGGAAAGTAAAGTCTCATTCTTTATGATACCATATACCTAACTTAGAGGTTGTTGTAACGTATTTGATGATGCGTTTCGCAGCACTTAGATGAGATTCTTTGGGATCTGATTGAAATCTGGCACAAATGTAAACACTGAACAAAATGTCAGGTCTAGAGGCAGTAAGATAAAGAAGTGAACCAATGATGCTCCTGTACAACTTCTGGTCAACTTTCTTCCCTCCTTCATCTTTGTCCAACTTCATAGAACTTGACATTAGTATATCAGTATTTTTGCAATTCTTCAAACCGAACTTTTTAACAAATTCTTTAGCATATTTTTCTTGGTGAATGAAAATTCCTTCCTTCAATTGTTTTACTCGTAGTCCAAGAAAGAAGGATAGTTCACCCATCATGCTCATTTCGAATTCATCCTGCATAGACTTAGAGAATTTATTGCACATATTTTCTTTAGGTGATCCAAAAATAATATCTTCAACATAGATTTGAACAAGTAAAAAGTTTTTACTTTCTCTTTTAATAAACAAAGTAGTGTCTACTTTACCTTTAACAAAGCCATTTTGGATTAAAAACTTACTTAATCTGCCGTACCAAGCTCAAGATGCTTGCTTTAAACCATATAGCGCCTTTTTTAGTTTGAATACAAAGTCTGGTTTCCTTGGGTCTTCAAAACCGGGAGGTTGTTCCACATGGACTTCCTCTTAGATAAATCCATTCAGAAATGCACTTTTGACATCCATTTGAAATAACCTGAAATTTTTATAACAAGCAAAAGCAAGTAATAATCTAATTACTTCTAACCTTGCAACTGATGCGTAAGTCTCATCATAGTTCATCCTTTCTTCTTGTGTATATCCTTTGGCCACGAGTCTTGCTTTGTTCCTTATAACCTTTCCTTTCACATCCATCTTGTTCCCGAAAACCCATTTAGCTCTAATAACAAATTTATCTTTTGGTTTAGGAGTTAATTCCCAAATATCGTTAACACTAAACTGCCTGAGTTCTTCTTGCATAGCTTTAATCCAACTTTCATCAGATAAAGCTTCTTCTATGCTTTTGGGTTTTATTTCAGAAATAAGATCCACATCGCTATACTCTTCGTGCCTTTTGGATCTTGTACGAATGCCTTCATCGATGTCACCAATAATGAGTTCTTTGGGATGATTGGACTTGTGCTTCCAATTGCTGGTTGGTCTGACAGACTGCTGATCATTTTCTTCAGAGGATTCTTCAATGTTTGTTTGTTGTTGACCTTATGAAGTCTGAGCTGCTTCTGGGGAATTAGACTTTGTAGAGTCTAGAGCAGGTTCAGATTCTTCAGGTTGAGTCTGGATCGATTGATTTTGTATAAGGTTTTGAAATTTGACATTTATCGATTCTTTCACATATTGAGTCTTTTTTGTTGTATGCTCTTCGTAAGCTTTGTTGGTGGTTGAATATCCAAGGAAGATTCTTTCGTCTGATTTTTTTTTCAAACTTACCAATTTAATCATTTGCATTTTTCAATACAAAACATTTGCAACCAAACACATGAAAATAGGAAACTATTGGTTTCTTTCCTTTGAACAACTCATAGGGAGTTTTCTCGAGAATAGACCTTAAGAAAACTCTATAAACGAGAAGAAATGTTGCTTTCAATTAAAAGTGTTCTAGCCATTTCTTGCAACGATCTATTCTTTCTTTTCACAACTCCATTCTGTTCGGGAGTGTATGGAGAGGAGAACATATGCTGAAAACCAGATTCATCACAAAATTTAGCAAAGTCTTGATTTTCAAACTCACATTCATGGTCTATTCGTATGCTTGAAATAACATACCCTTTCTCATTCTATACTTTCTTAGCAAACTTTAAAAAATACCCAAGTAAATCTGAATAATCATCTACTATTACTAGGCAATATCTCTTTCCACCAATGCTTCGAGTTCTAGTTGATCCAAAGAGATCCATATGTAGGAGCTGTATCACACAATTAGTAGAAACTTGATTTATTGGTTTGAAAGAACTTCTAACCTATTTTCCCAACACACATAGTGTGCATAATTCAGATTTTTGGTATGACGGATTGGGTAGTCCACGAACAAGCTTCTATGAAGAGATCTTGGCAATTTGCTTCATGTTGATATGGCCAAGTTTTCGATGCTAGAGATTAGCTTCCTCTTGAATTGAAATTAGACATTGGGATTTTTCTGGTTTGATATCCAAAGATAGATGTTCCCATGTTTTCGTCTTATGAAAGTCTAAGAGAAGTCTTTACTGGTTCCTAAACATATTCCTTCTTGAAAATGGATTTTGAAACACTGTGTCGCACAATTGGCCGATACTAAGCAAGTTGTAGTTGAGTCCTTCCACTAAGGAAACGCTGTTAATTGTGAGACTTCCAATTTTACTATTCCACATCCAACAATTTTTCCTTTGCTATTTCCACAAAAAGAAACTTTTCCACCATTAACTTGCATAAGTTTTATGAAACACTTGAATCTTCTGTCATATGTTTTGATCATCCACTATGCAAGTACCATTTGACATTTTTTTGATAGTGACCTGCATTTAAAAAAGAAACTCAAGCTTTCTTTAGTACCCATACTTTCTTGGGTCCAATGGAGTTAGTGAAATATACAGTCTTTGTCCAATCCTTCTTAACGGGTCTCCAAACCATAGGACATTCTTTCTCAAAGTATTACAGCTGTTACACTTAGAACATTTAAGAGCACTATGGCCAACGGGGTTTACAAAGACTTTTTGAAAATGATTTCTATAGAAGGCTTTTGTAGGTCTTTGTTTGATTCTTTCTTTTACTTTTGAAAACTCAATTAGAGGAATGGTTTCAGAAGTCATTCCCAAGCTTGATTTGTTAAAGTAAAGTCTTTGTGTTGAAAGAATCTTTTCCAATTTCTTAGATCCTATAGAAAACCTTTTTGAAATACTTGAAATATTATTTTTAAAAGTGTATTTTCTTTTGAGAGAGAGTTTGCATTTTCTTTCAAAGTAATAAAACTTTTATCTAAATTTTCGAACTTTTCTTTTCAAACAATCTCCTGTTGCTTCAATGTAAAATTTTCCTTTCTTAGCTCGGAAATCCTCTTGAGGAGGTTATATTTACAGACTTTATTATGAATTTTTAAAATACTTACCTCGATTTTATTGTCGAGTCTATATTTATCTTAGAGTCTGAATTTGATTCGATTGTGCCATTAGACAAATATTGGCATAATTTTCATCACTCTCTTCGCATTCGATATTACTCCAAGTTTCTACTTTGAGTGCCTTTCTGTATTTTTCAGTTTTTCCTTTCTTTTTCTTCAGCAAGGGACAGTTGGGTTTGATGTGTCCATTTTTTGTTACATTCAAAACAAATCACATCTTTATTGGATTCATTATCCTTAACTGATTTATTTTGAAACTTTTGAGAGCTTTGTTTCTTCCAATTGAATCTTCTTCCCTTTTTGTTCAGTTTTCGAACCTTCTTATCATGAGAGCAAGCTCTTCATCGTCCATATCATCTTCAAAATCTGTAACATCAGAATCATTATTAGATTTTAAAGCAATAGACTTTTTACCTTTGGGATCTTCTTCTTCATTGATTTGCTCCACTTCATATGACTAAAGAGTACCAACCAATTCGTCAATGGAGAGTGGCATGATCCTTTATGTCTCCCTTATTGAGGTCTTTACATGATTCCAATCTTTGGAAAGTCCACGCAAAAGTTTGTTAACCTTCCTAGGTCTTGAGATTGGTTGACCTTGATACTCAAGACCATTCACGATTTCTGTAAAACGACTAAACATGTCAGTGATAGATTCTCCTAGCTTCATCTTGAAGGCTTCATATTAACCGTGTAGAATATTGATCCTGGTTTCTTTCACTCGATCAAATCCTTCATAGGTAATGTGCAGCCTATCCTAAACTTCATTAGCTATTTCACAAGAGGATATTATGTTATATTTAATAGGAGACAATGCACAATATAAAGAGTAAATTTCTTTTGCATCAAGAGCTTGTCTTTTAGTTATTTCTTCTTGAGTCATCTTGGTAGCCACTGCAACTTCTTTTCCCCTCTTTGAGACTGATGCAGCTTTAGGAATGATTTCTTTTTCTAGCACATCCCATTCCAAAGGGTCTTTCGATCTTAGGAATGCCTTCATCTTGATTTTCCATATGTTATATTCCTTTTTATCAAAATAAGGCGGTTTGATGTTGCTTTGCCCTTCAACCAATCCTGGAGCCAACATACTTGCCATGGATCTTTAACTCTAAAGTAAAAACACTTCAATTAAATGAGTACACAGGCTCTGATACCAATTGAAAGTGCTAGTACGAGCACCTAGAGGGGGTGAATAGGTGTGAAAACAAATTTTGCAAAATATAGTGTAAAACTTTACTTTTAACCTAAGTCTGGTTGACAATAGACTTTGCAGAGGAAATCCGATTCTAACAATTAAATAGAGTTACGAACGAAATAAAAGAGTTCAGGGAAGAGAATAAGAATACAAGATTTATAGTAGTTCGGCTTAATCCAAGCCTACATCCACTCTCCCGCACTGACAGCCCATCGGCTGGATTTCACTATGAATCAAAAGAGTCGTTACAGTATCATGTCCTTGATTCCATAGTGTAAAGACTCTGCTACACTTCCTCAAGGCCTCACAAATATCTAAACTCTCTTTTGAGTACAAATTTACGCTCAACAATTTGAATCAGCAAAGAACAAAGAACTAGAGCGTCTTCTTTATATACTCCTCCATGCCTTCATAACCGTTGGCACCTTCCAAAGGAGTTCTTCTAATCTACCCGTTGGACAGAATCAATTAGGGAGATCTCGAGTTACTTAAGGAATGTGTTGATAGCCCACCAATCATGCTCGTCCATACAATCAAGATCTAGGTTTTCATTAGTAGAACCTTCCAAGTATACTTCGCCAATCAACGGATCCAAATTACTCGAATTAAATTCAAAACGAATAATAGATCTTGAGATGCTATCTCCAGCCGTGAAAACTTCTTTAGCCGCTCGAATCAAAACCTCAAAAAAATACTTGAATCTAGATAAGTCTTCTTCATCAGTCTAGAAACTATCAATGAGGACAGACTTTCAATCTTGAGTCTGACGGTCTGCTGGTCTTCAGATTTTGACGAAAGAGTCTGCAAGTCTTCAAACTAGACTGATGGAAACATTTTATCAGCTTTAAAACAACTAGGAAGTTTTCTTCGACATAAGTTTTGTAAAGCTAATATATTGTTGTATGTGCCATAATAGGTTAGTAGGTTATTATGTATTATAAGTGTTATGCGGGGTATATATTATGTGATTAAATGCTATGTACGGTTTATGTGCTATGTACTCAATGTCTTATATGGGTTATGTGATATAGGGATCAATTGTTAGATGTATTATGCAGGTTATGTGTTATAGGGATTATGTGGTAGATCTATTATTTGGGTTATGTGTTATACGGATTATGTGTTATACTCGTTATATGGGTTAGGTATCATATGTTATATATATCACGTGTCTTTACGGAGTGACCTTGTAATATGGCTTGTCACTAGAATATATTATGGTAGGGCAGTATGTATCTAAGTAAAAGATGAGCAATTGGTGGTTTGTAATGGCATGTGATAAATAATTTTGGCATATTTTGATAACTTATTTCTATTTTGATGAGTGGTCTATATCCCATGGATTTATAATTTAAATGGTGTATTTAAAAAATGTAATATGATGCAGATGTATAACATGATAGCATTTGAAGAATGATGTGGCATATCGCATGAGTATCACATGAATTAATGAGAAAGATATGAATAGAATTGTGTGATGGTATGCCCATGTGATCACCTAAGACCTTGATGCGTTTTACGCGGGGTGTAAACCTGTTTTGATGCGTTTGACATGGGATGATGCCCGATTAAGTTTGGATGCCCCTAAATCAACGGGACACTATTCACGAATGGATTTCGGAACAAAGCTCCTTATAGAAATGCCCCCAAATCAACAAGATGCCATGCTCAATGGGGCAAGACAATGTTCGGTTATGTCAGATGACTGTGAACCTTCAGGTTGGCCTTGGGTCCTAAGTGGCCATAATAATTTGGACATATTTGTATGGAAAGTATATGGGATTCGTATGTATTCAGGTTCGGATTATTGCATGGCATGAGCATATGAGTTGAACCATAATGTGCATTTGTATGTTTGGCTCAAGAGCATGGACTATGTGTTATGGAATTGCCTATGTATCTATATTAATGGCTTTGAATAGCAGACTCATTATTATGATAATACTGAGGGTAAAGCAAGAGAAGCATTGCCATGTTTAGCCATTGATAGATAATTGCACATTTAGGGAACTTTTGAGGTGAATGACTTCCCTACGCGAGGTCTAGAAAGTTCACTCATTGAGATTATCAAATATTTGTATGTTGAAATGTTTATAGGCCCTTAGAATGGCTGAGCCGTTCTGTCAAATACTTTTTGGCCTCCCTGTTGAGCATAGTCAAGAGGTGACAGAATATCCTATACCAAGAGGGGACGACGTGCATTACACGCGTTATGTCAGACCATCTGGGTCAACGAAGGTCTACCTAACATCGTGCCTCACCGATTCGTGGTCTGGTACTTTTGGGTGGGCAATGAGAGCCATGGTCCCATCCGCAGCTTCGATAGTCTGCCAGGTGTTGGAGGCTCAAGGGGAGGCATCAATTGGGATGCCAAGGACGGGGACATTCCCGATGGGGAAGTGTCTGACCCTGAGCCCGACCCTGAGTTGATCTTTAAGGAGCCAAAGCCATGGATCTCGAAGGCCATTGAGGCTTAAGTAGTAGTGGGTGATGTTACTTTTTGGACCACCCTCGTAGTATTAGAGACGTTGTCATACCTTTTGTAGAAGGTCGTGGCAGCATGGTTAGGCATGTCAAATGTGATGAAGCTAGCTATTGAACCTTTGAACTTGACGTGTATGAAATGTTGTTTTATGACGCATAAATGTATATGATTATGTTTTTAACTATCCAGTTGAATGATAGTTGGAGATTTGTTTACGTTTATGTTTATGTGTCTTAATGTTATTGCAAATTGGGTTGGCGACGCCTCCTAGGACATCGCAATCGAATGATCAAAGGATAAGTAAAGGTTCGATGAGTGCAGGTTGTCGCACAGCCATCGAGGTTCGGGCGTAACATTAGTCAAGAGAAATTTGCATTGTTGTTACAAATTTTCTTTTACTATATACCTAATTTTAATTAGTGTAAAAAAAAAAATCCTCTATGAGTACGCCAATTTCTATTGAAACTTATCAATTTGTTAGTTTAGGGAAAATTCTTTAAGCTTAAAAAAGGGTAAAACAATTTATTGTTAAACATCTAGTGGAGCGACTAGATGTCTACGGAATACAGAAGCGAGGTGTCTGAGCAAAGGGGTTAAAAGAGAACACCTGCAAACAAAAGCTGCAGTGCAAATCCGAAAGAATTGTCCAACCTTGCTAACATACGGGAATGTCTAAACCGTACCGAATCTCCACTCTTTCAGCGACTTTTTTATTTCACCATAACTCGCAATACCGAAAATCAATTTTACCAATGCATTATAACATTTCGGTAATTCAATTGCAACGGCATGTTGTAATATTATACATTACACTTGAAGTAGCATCAAAGTGCCTCTAACTTACAAGTCTGTCGTTGAATGAGAAGGATATGCTGAAAACAATATCGATATATTATTTTATATTAACATAACTCGTATATCATAAATCAATTTTACTGTTGTATGATAACAATAAGGTACTTTAATATCAAGCGTGCAACTATATGAACCAAAATCAAGTTTAGGTGAAACTTAAACATGAACGTGGCATGCAAAATTGCCAGTGCTCGAGTCAATAGTCTTACTATTCTAATTGAGTTTAGGTTAATTTTTGTAGATTATTTAATACTTCTAGGAAAAGACACAAAAATACTTATGATTCCATTGCATATGAAATTTTGAGCTCCAATTGATTTATATTTCAACATAATCAAGTTGAATTCAAGTGAAACTTTCAAATATCCTAATTTTCTTCTCAAGTTGAGTTTGAGCAAGAAATTTAATCCTTTATCAAGGTGTGTTGACACTTATGTTATAACTGGTAGACTTAACACTCCGCATTAGAAAATTAGAAAAAAAAAAAGAAAAAAAAACCCGATTCCTTAATATTTATCAACATTGCATTGCGTTTAGGCATTTAAACATTATAAAGCATACCCACGTTGAATGAGTATCATTCGAATTGGCCCGGTCGTGGATTGCATTTGAACCTGTCAGCTAAATGGACTCGAATTTAGCAGAGGGAGAGGCCCTAATATTATTCGAGTTTTTCAAGACCAAGCCAAATTTAATCCAAGTCCTGTTTGAACTTCGGCCAGCTCACACTTCAATCTACCCAGCACACGATGTCTGAGTGAGGAAAGTAAGCATCCAGGGCAAAGAATTTCGGAAAAATACATGATTCTTGGCAAGATTCCTTGGCGTTCTCACGGCCGTCCAAGACGTTCCCCGAGCATCATCACTATGTGCAATCACCACGGTAGGGTTTCATTAGTTTAGGTTGTTGGGGTTTCATGAATCATGTATAAGAAAAATTAACGAAATAAACGTAAGCGGAAACAAAGATATATTTTACACATGATTCTCGTTAGGCGTTGTTCGTGCGTTTTAATAAAAAATCTAAACATAAAAGGGAGTTAAACGAATTACCTCTCGAAGCGTGCTTTAAACAAGTCGGTTCGGATGTTCTACAGTTCGAGTCCCACAAGCGTCGGACCTCTAGTTCAGACACACCAACAACGAATGTCGAACGGAGGAGAGAACTTTAGGATATTCACCACTTCGATCATGCTAGCAATCACGTGGAAAGAATCCGTCGTATTCTTGATGTATAGTAGTCACGGCCCAAACAAGAAAATTGTTTCTCTTCCTCATGTCTCAAAGACACAAGAACACACGCACACTTTTTCTCAATATTCAGCAACTAGAGAACTCTAAATTTTTGTTCATGGTGAAGAGCGGATCCGGAACAAGAAGACAAAACACATGAAGTCTCTTTTTCCAATTTTTCAGCAGCTCTTTTACTCTCGTCCCTCAATGGTTTTTATAGAAAAAACCGACCAGCAACAGTTGCTAATCGATGGACGATCAGCAACCGTTGCTGATCGTCCATAGTAGATGATCGTGCATGAGGGGTTGCTCATGCACGACCATCGTGCATGAGCAACCG
The DNA here is from genome assembly GCA_017140395.1 of Eucalyptus lansdowneana. Taxonomy (NCBI): domain Eukaryota; kingdom Viridiplantae; phylum Streptophyta; class Magnoliopsida; order Myrtales; family Myrtaceae; genus Eucalyptus; species Eucalyptus lansdowneana. Next base: position 60,242,320 of record CM029487.1, read on the forward strand.
CTCATGCACGATCTTGGCATGATGGTCAGCAACTGCTGACCATTAAGCTTCGTGCATGTGCACGAATTTGTGCACATGCATGAAGCTTTACCTTTTTTTTTTTTTAATTAGTTAATTTAGGGCATACTTCTAACAATCTCCCACTTGCACTAAAGCCAACTTGTTTGGTATGTTAACATATATCCACTTTGGGCATGCGTGTGCATCATATGCAAGTAGGCTCGTGACTATAATACAAATTAAATTAAATCTCATTTAATTTAATTTCAAATCGACTCAATTCGATTGCAGTAATTGCAAACACATTTGCAATAATATTTCTCTCTTGTTCCACGTCATCCTAATTGTTTATGGCGTGTGACATTCCTAGGTTCATCACTAAGCTGGTAGTAAGACTTGTACTAACACATTAGTACTTCCAAAAGAATTAATTGTCCCGATTAATCTTTTAGGTCCTACAAGCCACGATTGACATCTAGCAATATGTCATGGCTACCCAGATAGTGTGAATACTTTAAGAACATAATGAACCTATCAGCTTTGGCTACAGTGTAATTCAATCTCTCTATCTTACTATGTCCTGATTAAACAAAGACCATGGAATATTTGTCAAGTCATTAATTTGATCGTATGCACAAATCTAATTGACATGCATTTTATTCGAGACATAAACAATTTATTCTCGATTACAACCCCGACCGAGGATTTCAATGCAGTGTCACAATTAGATCGCATAGGACATCATTATCATACCTTGCATATAACAAACAGATTCCATATTGCGCACACGTGTAACTTCGTATATGAACAAACTATGACCATCAAGTATAAAGATGGATCGACAACCTGGCATTATGTGCACCCGTGAACAATAGTTGTTCGATACACAAGTTAACACTGTGCCTCAGGTCTAAGGATTATTTACACAAGACTAAAGCATGAACAATTAGACATTGACCACGCTAAAAGCTTCTATGTCGCTAATCATTCCATATGTGTCACGTTCAGTGAATTTGTCTAATACAAACACTTGTGTTCTAACTCAAGCATCATAATACCCAATGACATGCGACTCATCATTCCCTTAAGTATCCAATACTTAATGGCGAAGTTAAGAACACACCGGCCTCAACAGGATTATTAATATCCACTCAATAATCCATCGACCGCGAACGATTTAAAGATTCAGTCTAACTATGAGCCAGTCACATATATTCTTGACGTCTCAAGAATAGGTCTAGTTGCAAATGATCTTATGGAATCATTCATCAATATAAAATAATTGGACAAATGAATGAATACGTCATTGCCATTAATTAAATAATAATAATGAAAGTACAATTGAAATCCCTAATATGTAACCATTACATAGTAGCTTTAGGGCATACATCCAACAATTTCCCAATTGCACTAAAGCCAACTTGTCTGATTCCTCAAACCCATTTTGTCAATATGTCTTTCAAAAGAAGACTGAGGTAAGGCCTTAGTGAAGGGATCTGCCACGTTTTCTGCTAAGGCAATTTTCTGCAAGGCGATATCACCTCTCCCAACAATTTCTCTGATGAGATGGAAGCGTCTCTCAATATGCTTGGACTTCTGGTGAGACCTCGGTTCCTTAGCTTGAGCTATCGCTCCATTGTTGTCACAGAACAATGTGATCGGTTGCTCAATTGAAGGAACAACTCCAAGTTCAGAAATAAATTTCTTCATCCAAGCGACTTCCTTTGCTGCTTCAGAAGCAGCTACGTACTCTGCCTCAGTGGTGGAATCGGCAGTTATACTTTGTTTGGAACTTTTCCAACTAACTGCACCACCATTGAATGTGAAGACAAACCCAGACATAGACTTATAATCATTAGGATCCGATTGAAAATCAGAATCAGTATAAGCTACAACTTCAAATTTCATTCTCCATATATCAAGAATAAATCTTTAGTCCTTCGCAAGTACTTAAGAATATTCTTGACTGCTATCCAGTGCTCTTCTCCTGGATCAGACTGATATCTGCTAGTAATACTTACAGCATGCGCGATATCAGGTCTAGTACATAGCATAGCATACATTATGCTTCCAATAGCAGATGCATATGGTATCTTTGCCATCCGCTCTCTTTTTCTTCAGGAGTGTTAGGACACATCTCCTTAGAAAGACGGATCCCTTGCCTAAAAGGTAATAATCCTCTCTTGGAACATTGCATGTTAAACCGTGTTAACACTTTGTCTATGTACGTAGATTGTGAGAGGCCAATCAATCGTCTTGATCTATCTCTATAGATCTTGATACCTAAAATGTAGGTTGCCTCTCCTAAATCTTTCATGGAGAATTTCTGTGACAAGAATAGTTTTATCGATGATATCATTGGTACATCATTTCCAATCAAAAGTATATCATCGACATACAAAACCAGAAATGCAATTGCACTCCCACCTTTGATCTTCTTATATACACAAGGTTCATCCGGATTTTTGATGAAGCCAAACGATTTGACTACCTCATCAAAACGGATGTTCCAACTTCTGGAGGCTTGTTTGAGTCCATAAATGGATCTCTTAAGCTTACACACCTTCTATTTTTCACTATTGGATTCAAAACCCTATGGCCGTTTCATATAGATGTCCTCATCGAGAAAACCATTTAGAAAAGCCGTTTTGACATCCATCAGGAATATCTCATAATCAAGGTGTGCAACTATAGCCAACATAATCCGAATGGATTTTAGCATGGCCACACGTGAGAAAGTTTCATCATAATCAATTCCTTCTTTTTGACGATATCCTTTCGCCACCAGCCATGCTTTGTAAATTCCAATTTGACCTTCAACATTCATCTTCCTCTTGAAGATCCATTTACAGCCAATTGGTACAATACCATCAGGTAGGTCAGTCAAGGTCCATACCTCATTGGAATACATTGAATCTATTTTGGATTTCATGGCTTCTAGCCATTTACCAGAATCGATGTCCAACATTGCCTCCTCATAGGTTTTAGGATCACCGGGTTAATTACTATCATTCACAATGAATAATGGTTCAATATGATCAACCGAGTGTCTATAACGAGCAGGTGGGTGAGACATTCTCGCACTTCTCCTAAGAGGTTGTGTATCAGAAGCTCCCACTGAATCAGAGATTGGTATATGAACTCAGTTGTTTGATACTTCATTATTTTCTTCTTGTAAGACTATTTTCCGCCCAGCACCACTTTCTTGGATGAACTGATTCTCTAAGAAAGAAGCGTGCTTGCATACCAAAATTCTTTGGTCTGAATGAAAATAGAAATAATATCCAAGAGTTTCCTTTGGATATCCAATGAAACGACCTTGTTCAGATCTTGCCTCCAATTTTTCCACTTTCAGCTTTTTCACAAAAGTGGACAACCCAAATCTTAATATGATTAAGACTAGGTTTTCTACTATGCCATATCTCATAGGGCGTAGTTGGAACAATTTGGACGGCACTCTATTCGGTATATATACAGCTGTCTCAAAGGCATATCCCCAAAGGGATGCTTGGCAAATCGGTGTAACTCATCATAGATCGTACCATATCTAATAAAGTACGATTTCTTCGTTCGAGATACACCATTATGTTACGGAGTTCCAGGAGGTGTCCATTGTGATAAAATGCCATTCTCTTTAAGAAAGTCCAGGAATTCAGTACTAAGGTATTCACCTCCTCAATCTGATCGAAGAGCCTTAATACATTTTCCTGTTTGTTTCTCAACTTCAGCCTTGAATTCCTTGAACTTTTCAAAGGATTCAGATTTATAATTCATGAGGTATAAATAACCATATCGTGACTGATCATCGGTGAAGGTAATGAAGTAATTATAACCACCTCTAGCAGTTTCATTAATTGGTCCACATACATCGTATGTATTAATCCTAATATGTCGGCTCGCGCACTTTGTCCCACAAAGGCGCTTTGGTCATTTTTCCTAGAAGACATACCTCACAAGTCGAGTATGACTCAAAATTTGAAGGATCAATGTATCCATCATTACTCAACTTGTTAATTTTGTCTTCTCCAATATGACCTAATCGGAGATACCAAACATACTTTTTATTTGGACCGTCTCTAGGGCGTTTATTAGTTATGGCATTTATATCAATTCTATTTTGCTTATTGACATTGGTAATCGCATTACCGGACATTGTAATGGTATAAAGATTGTTGGTTAATAAGCTAGAACCAACACACATTCTATTATGATAAATAGAACATACATCATCGAAAAGAAAATTCATAATTCTCTTTACCCAGACGAGGTATAGAGATGATGTTCCTAACAGCATTTTTATAATGCAAACAATTCTTTAAAACCAATACATGTCCAGAAGGCAAACATAAACGAAAAGTCCCTATAGCTTATGCAGCAACTCTTACTCCATTGGCAAACGTTAGGACAATCTCATTTCGCCCTAGCATCCTGCTTATTTCCAGATTCTACAAAGACATATAAATATGTGAAGTTGCAGCAGAATCTAGAACCCATGAGCTGGATTCAGCACTAACCATAAGATTAGTTTCAATAAGCATAGACACCATACCTTCATAAGGTTGGTTCTTGGGCTTGACTTTCAAGCTCGCGAGGTACCTCCTATAGTTCCTCCTCCAGTGCCATTTGACACCACAGTAATGACATTTCCCTTTATCAATCATGGGCTTTGGTTGCACAACAAAGTTTGGCGAGCCTCTTCCATTTATTCTTCTTTAAAACAGTCTTACCCTTTGAAGAAGAAGCCTTAGCCATAGCCACTACATTTGGCCTCGTGTTATGCATTACCTTCTCATAAACTACCAGCATGCTATGTAACTCAGCAAGAGTTTTCTCCATCTTATGCATGTGGAAGTTTTGGACAAAACCAAAGAAGGAATCAGGTAAAGATTGGAGGATCAAATCCACAGCTAATTCATTGTCCATAACGAGATTCAGCCTAGCCAATTCTTTAATGTGCCAGATCATTTTCAAAGCATGATCATTAACAGGTAATCCTTCAGCCATCCTCATACGGTACAATGCCTTAGATATCTCATATCTAGAGGTTCGACCATTCTCATCAAAGTATTCCTTTAAGTGCAAAATGATCGACGCAGCATCTTCCATAGATTCATACTTCTTCTATAATTCATTATTCATAGAAGCAAGCATATATGATCTAACTTTTAAGTCATCATCATGCCACTTATCATAAGTGACACGCTCCTCTTGGGTCCCACCCTCAGGAAAGGAGGTTGGCATCTTTTCATCAAGCACATACCCAATTTTTTCTGAATTGAGAACAATTCTCAAATTCCTCACTCGATCGGTGAAATTGGGTCCGAGTCAAACAATTCTTGTCAAGTATAGAAGCGAGTGGGTTTGTGGTCACCATTTTCGGAGTAATAATATATCTGTTGCAGAAAATAAATTGTTAGCCGTTGTATCTTTCAAAGTAACTATTTCATTTTGGCCTTTAAATGAAATAGATCCTCCCACTAAATTTATATTCGAATCCCACACTCCTTAAGATGGGAAGCGGTAATCTTTGTTGGGTAAAGATTACTAGTGGAGATTGGAGTCCCACTAGTCAAAAGTCCACCTCACCTAACAGTTATTGGTGTCCTACGAACTTAGTGAGTGAACCAGCTTGTTCAACGCATCATATGCGAGTCCCAATCATAACTTCGGCCTCTAGACCATGAAAGCCTCACCTAACAGTTATTGGCATCATGATCATAGTTAAGTCTAGCCCATCGTCTCATGCAAGTATTGAAAACACAAATGATTCCCTCACCTGACAGTTATTAGAAATCATTTGGCTCCAACCCCACAGCATCATATGCATAATGGAGTGGTCCAATATTATAAATGGTAATTAACCCCTATGTATCCATAACTGGTTAGTTAACCACTATAATATTGGATCAAACCACGACGATGGAAGGCCACGAGTCCGAAACCCGTTTCGACTTAATATTCTTTGTAAGGAGATTTGGGTCGTTATTAACGGTCTCACTTTGCACATTAACCGGTTTAACATGCACGATATCATAAACACAATAAATAAATAGATATCACATAATATCTATCCTATGTGGTGATCATGGAATTATGGTTCAATGGGTCTCGAGCCAAAAAGACCCATTTAGCCATTTTAATGTTTTAATAATATGGACCTGCTCTTCACTTCTTCTTCAATCTTTGAACTCTTCAAAGACCGGGCCCAGAGAGCTCACCGGTTTAATGGCTCCTCCAATGGCTCCTCCAATGGCTCCTCCTCTCTTGTAGTATTTACATCAACAATTGAAATACTAAACTATACTAAAATTACATATCAAGAAAATTAAAGTAAAATAAAAGGAAGGACGCAATCTCCATTTAATAATTACATCCCCAAAAAGAATACTTGTAATCATCATACATTCATCCATACAACAATCACAACAATTAGGGATTTTTGCATGATCACCACCCTTCCTTACGAGCCATAAATTCAAACTTTAAAGCTCTGGAAGGCATGCATAAAATTCTGCATATCATTTTCAAAATATAAACATCAAGTATAACAAGTTATGGATTTTTGATTCAAAATTGATTTAGTTCTAATTTTTGCTTTGTTGATTAAATTTATCACATAAATCAATCAACTTCTATAGGCCACATAAGAGCAAGAGAACCAATTTTCTTAACAAAAGTAAATTGGCCATTAGAATGCAAAAATATATTTGAACTATAAATCAATTAAACGCACGAAACGCCTAAGGTTGGCTCGATACCACTTTGTTGGGGTTTCATGAATCATGTATAAGAAAAATTAACGAAATAAACGCAGCGGAAACAAAGATATATTTTGGTACCCCACCAAGCATCGTGCTAGAGCCACATCAATGTAGCCTTACCGGTCCTTGCCGTGGTCGCGCCTCTGTCGCTATCATTCAGGGCTTCCTCATCATATTCTGGTCGAAGTCGCTAATACTGCAGCTTGGTTTTGGCGTGATGAGTATCCTGTCGCGGTTTGTTGTCCCGTTTTACAGCCATCGACCACTATCGCAATCTTTTTGAGCTCACTGTAATTCCTCTCGTTGAGGCGATTGCTTCCTATCGCGGCCTTTGTAAAATTATACGTCGGTTAATGGATCTGCATCTTAAGAATTTCGATGGATGGCCCATCACGGCTCAATTGATAAGGTTCATATTTGGTTTTGAGCTATAAGGTGGGGATAATTGTCAATAAAATCTTAAATTATACGGCGGCCAATTCAATTCTAAATTTTTCAATTGTGCCAATTTAGTATTAAATTTTTCAATCGGTCAATTTAGTAATAAACTTATTAATGATTTGTCAATTATGTCCTAAACCTGTATTTTGGATATTTGGTCAAAATGACTACATTGGTAAATTGTCAAAAGGTTTAGGACTAAATTGACAAATCATCCAAAGTTTTAGGATTAAATAGGCCCAATTGAAAGGTTTATGTCACGCCCTGATCCTTGAGCATACACACATCCGTCTGCTTGGTCGATTTTAGAATGCGATATCCCAGAACTATATATCGCCGACCCTTTCATTTTAAATCAGCACATGCATAAGCAATTATAAATCCCCAGACAATAAAACAATGGGATAGAAAAGCAATGCCATATTTTTCATATTGAAAACTACAACCATACTTTTATACAAAGCATAACTCAAAGTACTACACAAGACTACTCATAACTTTCTGATCTCACTCTATTCACATATAAACAGGGTTCACAAAAGAGGATGGGATCTCAGTTCTCATCCGGGTCATACTCAAGATCATCCTAATCCTCTTTTGACTCTTCTGACTCGCTTTCCTCATCTTCTTCAGGCTCTTCTTCTACCGGCTTCTCCTCAGCATTTCCCCAATCTTTGTCTTCCTCTGGGCCTTCCTCTTCTTGTTCCATGATCTTCCCTTCCTCAAAATTTTCATCCTCTTCAGTGAATACTGGGGACAACGGCCCACTTCCCAGCACAGGGTGTCTAGCATCATCTACGCCTCCACCCTCGGGGTCTATAGTCCCCTTACCAAGAGCTTTCTCTAGGACGTAGTAAGGTATATCTTCCTCAGAGATAGGACCTATCATTCGTCCATCAAAATAGTAATGATACAAAGACCGATACTCATGGGGCCTTAGGTCGTCCTGGCCGACTCCAACCCACACCGTCGACTCAATCAAAACGTATTCTAACCCTTATGGATGGCCATGAACATGGAAGTGAATTTCTTTCTCAATGATGTCCACTAGAATGCCAAACTGCTCTGGAGAAGGGGGAGGTATCAGTGCTGCCATCTAGGGGCCTGAAATGGTTATACAATAACCATTAAGACTACATCTCAACAAGTTCTACCCCTTAAGACTCGATTAGGAAACCAATACGCTAACCAGGCTGCCCATGCACGCATGGGTCAGAGGACTTACCTTGGCCTCAGATTCCACCTGCATATTAGCACAGATCAATAGGCACCCAAGCAATCATATCACAGATCGATATCTCGATCAATCGACCTAGTCGATTACATGTTAGTCAGGCCATTCACCGATCATTTCAATCAATACTATATATTCCTCTATCCACAATGGAACATCTAGTCATCGAGTCTATGTGCATTCTCTAGGATGACATACTAAGTCTCCGAGTCCACGTACTATTTCCAAGGCAATCTATTGGCCAAAATGACATACTTAAACATTGGACCCACGTGCATTCTCTAAGGCACTAGATCGCCAAGGTGATGCATCGAGTCACCGAGCCCACGTGCCCTTTTTTTAGATACCAAATGTACTCGACACTAGACTCATGTGTATTCTCTAAGGCACTAGTTTGCCAAGATGATGCATCAAATCACCGAGCCCATGCGTACTTTTAACAATGCCACACTCAAATCGTTGGGCCCACATGCATTCTCTTAGGCACAGATTCGCCAAAGTGATGCATCAAATCACTGAGCCCACGCGTCCTTTTAACGATGCCACACTCAAATTGTTGGGCCCACGTGCATTCTCTGAGGCACAGATTTGCCAAAGTGATGCATCAAATCACCAAGCCCACTTGTCCTTTTAACGATGCCACACTCAAATCGTTGGGCCCACGTGCATTATCTTAGACACAAATTCGCCAAAGTGATGCATCAAATCACCGAGTCCACGTGCCCATTTAATAACGCCATACTTAACCTCCACTCTACTATCGATACTGACAACCGATACCCGATCATTTCTCAAGTAAATAATAAAAAACCACTTAGGAACATATCCTAAAGATCCACAATTAAATCAATTCGGCATGACTCGAAGCTCAATTAAATAAATGGATTGCACCACGACGATCAGCATGAAATTTCAGTCACCGGCCATCCGGTTGAATTTCTGGAAAAATAAATAAATAATTAATTAATTTTGAAAATTATTAAATAAATACTAAAAATCCAATTTAGGCCCGTAATGCCTAATTGAAGCCCAATAAGGATCAGAAAAAATCCTGAAATGCATTCAATAAATACTAGAATATATCTATTTGCTAATTGCACAATCAAAATGTCTAATATGCATCACAATTAATTAATAATCACTAATCTTCTCTAATCTAACCACCTAATCCTACTTAATTAACACTTATCAACCCTTAAGTATCATTAGTCTACTAATCATGGATTAGTGAGCTAAACTCACCGGAGTTATGTGCAAGACGACACGAGGATTGATTCTTCCCAAAGTGAGTCTCGGGTTCGGGGCTCGGAAACCTGCCAAAACGGCTCACAAACCTGCTGGAAACCCACTCGCTGGGTTACTGACCTTGCTGCAAAATAGAGGGGAAATGAGATGGTTGGGGGCAGTAAAGGGTCGGGATGAGTTGCGAAGGCCAAACCGGGGCAAACCGGTGGTGAGGGAAGCACCGGCGGGCCTCTACCGTTCCTCATGGCCACTGAACAGCAGCTGGACCAGGCAAAATCATGGACAACAGCTTGGCTGGATGGAGAGGTAGATGGCGCACAGACGAGTGTGCGTGAGGCGAATGGTGGCGATGGCACTCCGGCGCGACGATGACAGCTGCTACTTCTACTTCTGTTGGTTGGTTCGCACAGTGAGAGGGAGAGAAAGAGTGTCAAGAGAGTGCAAAAGAGATAAGAGAGTGAGTGAGTGTTGAAAAGTCAAAAAGGAAAAGTGAATGAAGCAAAGTTGGAAATGGCTGGAGCAGTCGGTGGGGAGGGGGCTTCGCATGAGGGGAAAGTGAGAGAGAGAGAGAGAGAGAGAGAGAGAAAGGAAAGTTGCAGCCAAATGGGGGGGGGGAGGAAGAGTACGCAAGAAGGAGAAAGAAAGGGTGTTTGGCCCAAAAAGGAAAAAAAGAAAATGGGAAGAAAATCAAAAGAAAAGAATTTTAAGAAAATTCTTAACCCACTAGCTTTTGAATAAGCTAATTGATTCCCAAAAGAAATTCCAAACTAGAGCACTTGGTCTCCACTTGCATTCCTACATCCAATTTCCCTCACCCAATAATTCATCTCGCAAATCAAAATAAATCTCTCTCAATTCATTCTTAATCAGCTCTCATAAAATCAATTGAAACCTCAATGCCTCAATTGCTATTTTTCCTCATCCATGCATCCATCATGCATCTCAATTTTTCCGTCAAAAGAACTCTTTGGCCTTTTCTACTCAAAAACGACCCGGCGATGACTTTTGCCCAAAGAGTGTCGGGTGTCGAAAAACCTTACGAGACTAAGTCGACGCTCCTAGAATTTATTGTGACATGACAGAAACTTCAATTTTTGAAATTGGACTTGAATTAACAATTAATTTCAACTTGGCGCGTTTTTAGCGTGACCTAGGCTACCGAGTAGTTTTCAGAACTTTTTTGGGTAAATGACCCATGGTTGATTTTCTTTGAGCTACTATGAACCCACTCGACTCATTGGCAGCTCTTGATTGTCATGAAAGTCTAAATGATTCAAATACTGACACAGGGTGACAAAACGACAGTAAAATCATATTACTATTGATCGACGATAATTTTCTAATTTAGTGGAGTCACCCATGATTGGCCACACATCTCAGTCGAATAGACCTATCTCTGATTTAAAATCGATTTTTAATTGTGCCGTAATGGCCTCTAAAGATAAGCACGATCGAGAAGCCGATCGGATTCTCAAGTTTATTTGCCTTAAAGTCCTTAATAGCCTCCCCAACTAGTCTAGTTATCTCAAGAATGATTAGTTCTAAGAACAACCCTATAGACACGTCAATGAAATGCCTGATTAATCCAATAGAAAATAGGTCGAAAGATTCAGGATGTCACAACTCTTCCCCTCTGATAAAAATTTCGTCCTCGAAATTTAAATCATTACAGAACTTGATAAAAAAGGTGGGGGTACAATTCTTTCATCGACTCTTCAGTCTCCCATGTTGCTCCTTCAGTACCGTGGTGTTGCCAGACCACTTTGACCAACGAGATGGTCTTTGTACACAGAGCTTGCTCTTTACGATCCATAATCTGAATCGGTCTTTTCACATATGACACATAGTCATCCACGTCCAATTCCTCGAAATTGAGCACGTGAGTCGGGTTAGGCTCATACTTCCTTAACATCGACACGTGAAAGACGTCGTGCACTTGCGCTAATCTCGGCGAAAACACAAGACAATACGCTAAGGTCCCGATTCTCTCAAGAATCTCAAACGGACCTACGTACCTCAGACTCAGTTTGCCTTTCTTACCAAAGCGTGAAGTTCCCTTCATTGGTGACACTTTCAGAAAACGTGATCACCAACTTGGAATTCCAACGATCTACGGTGCTTGTCTGTGTAACTTTTCTTCCTGCTCTGCGCAGTCTTTAATCTGTCTCTGATTACTACCATGGCATCTACTAATTGCTGAATCAACTCTAGGCTTGTGATTTTTTTTTCCCTGACTTCATCCCAACACATTGGAGTTATGCATGCTCTACTATACAATGCTTCAAATGGAGCCATCTTGATGCTCTATGTTAGGGAAATCCCTTATAATGTTTTGAAGATGACAAAATAAATCAAAGGCTACTAACGTGTTTAATGGTTAAGTAATAAACCGTACAGATGATAGAACATGTAAATGATATTGTCAAAGTCTGAAGACGGCAAGAAGACTTTGGAATTTTTCTTTCATGCACACACTCAAATAACTAGAGCGTCTTCCTTATATACTCCTCTATGCCATTATAACCGTTGACACCTTCCAAAGGAATTCCTCCAATCTACCCGTTGGACAGAATCAATTAAGGAAATCTCGAGTTATTTAAGGAATGTGATGATAGCCCACCAATTCTACTCACCCATACAATTAGGATCTAGGTTTCCATAAGTAGAACCTTCCAAATATACTTCGCCAATCAACAGATCTAAGAACAATTGATCACGAGATGCTATCTCCAGCCATGAGATCTTCTTCAACCATACCGTGGCATCCCAAAATTCAAAGCCAAGCCATAAGATGTGTTAAAGTTTCTAATTAGGTGATAAAAATTTCCATGGCTTATGCTTTAGCCATTAGTCTTTTAATTAGATGATTTGTGCATATGATTGTGAAAATTTAAATTTGATAGATTAATAATTTATGCTTGGCCATGTACTTTATAAATTAAATTTCAATAAACAAAATGTCACAAGACTTTGGCCAAGATGAAAATTGAAATTTAAAAACATTTATAGAAGAAATTCAAAAAAAAAAAAAGGGTAAAAAGGTTAATTTTTGGAATGGGCCTTAGGCCCATTGGTCTAAGCTTAATGGGCCAAGTTAGCCGGCCCAATAGAGGCCTAAGAAGGAGTGGTCGCCGGCCATAAAGGAGCCCAAGCCCAAGCCCAACTCCAAGGCCCATGATGCATGTAATTGGACAAGTGGCAAGAAGATTTCATGCATTGGCCTAGACTAGGATGCCATGCATTGGCTAATTTAAGTGGCATGCAATCATTACAAATGATGAGAGTTTGGGGGTATAAGCTGGGAAGAGAGAGAAGGGTGGCCGGCCATTTGCTCGCCCAAGGAGAGAGAGAGAGAGAGAGAGAGAGAGAGAGAGAGAGAGAGAGAGAGAGAGAGAGAGAGAGAGAGAGAGAGAGAGAGATCGTGCGAGAGGGAGGAGCGGCCGAGAGAGAAAGGAGGAGGGAACTGCCGTGTGCCGCCGTGTTCGCTGCCCTACGCCGTCGACCGACCGGTCTAGAGGCAAGTGGGAGTCCTCTAGCTTCTCTTGCATGCTTGTATGTCGTTTGCATGTTGAGCTTTTGGGTGTTAGATGAGAAATACCGAAGCATGGATGAGTTGTGTGTGAATGGTGTGACTGTTCTTGCTCGGATCGTGTGAGTCAGTAACTTGTTTGAGCTTGCATGTGTGTTTAGAGTCCGATTTTGACTATACTCTGATTATTTGACTTAGATCTCTTCATGAAACTTGTAGAGGATATCTTGATGTATAACATATGCAAATTTCAGAGGAAACGAAAGAGAATAGGAAGGTGAAATCTCAATATTTCAGTGATGTGTACACTGGATGATGCGGTAATGGGTCGAGAAGCTTCGTGAGGTTGTATAAAATAATATAAAAATAATTTGGCTTGGAGTTCTTCATGAAAGTTGTACCAAAATGTCTTGGCTATCACTCAGTAAAATTTCGTAATTTTTGGAGACCGTATGGATATTTTAATCGAATTTCTTCAGAAACTGTGCATTCTGGTTTTATCCGAATATTATGAGCTGTTTTGTGGAAATTGTGAAATTGTGTGAAATTCAATTTGGCCATGAATTTTGCATGAAATTGTCATCCTATTGGTTTGTTTAATGATTGTTCGAATTTTTATAATTTGGGAATTTATAGATATTGGATTTAATATTTATTTTAAAATAATAATGATAATAATAATAATAATAATAATAATAATAATAATAATAATAATAATAATAATAATAATAATAATAAAATGGATTATTTTATTGGCCATAAATTCCATTGAATTTATTAATAAATAATTATACATTGTAGCATGTATGATGAGATATTGGTGTATGTATGACATTGAATTGTGATGCATGTGTGAATGCCATGCCAAGTATGACTTGTGTGATGTCACGCCATATGCCATGTTAACTTGAGATCAAGATATTGGAAAATGTGGATGATGGGAAATGAGGAAATGGTTGTGGTGGAGGATGATGGCCGGAATGTATAGAGATGCATTGCCGGAATTCCCTGAGAGATTCAGGATGCCTAGAACGTGGGGGTGCCGGAAGCCCTGTCGGAGGTCTTTGCCCGAAGGGAATACCTCGTGATGCCAGGATTGGGGTGCGGGATGCCCGGCCAGGGAGTGTAAATACCGGAAGCCTTGTCGGAGGTTTTTGCCCAAAGGGAATGCCTCATGATGCCAATTGGGATGCGAGATGCCCGAATGTGGGGGGCCGGATGCCTGATGGCCTGGGAGGCTGAATGCTAGAAGCCTCGAAGGTCTTTGCCCGAGGGGATGATGAAATTGATGATTTGAGGAATGGGTGATGTGGTGATCAAATTGAAAGCTAAAAGTGGAAATTAAACCATGATATGATATGCATGATGATGATGATGATGATGATGATGATATGTGATGTGAAATAATGATGATCACCCATGATATGATATGCATGATGATATGCATGATGATGATGATGATGATATGTGATGTGAAATAATGATGATCACCCATGATATGATATGCATAATGATATGCATGATGATGATGATATGTGATGTGAAATAATGATGATCACCCATGATATGATATGCATGATGATATGCATGATGATGATGATGATGATATGTGATGTGAAATAATGATGATGATATGTGATGTGAAATAATGATGATCACCCATGATATGATATGCATGATGATATGCATGATGATGATGATATGTGATGTGAAAAATGATGATCACCCATGATATGATATGCATAATGATATGCATGATGATGATGATGATGATGATGATGATGATGATGATGATATGTGATGTGAAAAATGATGATCACCCATGATATGATATGCATGATGATATGCATGATGATGATGATGATGATGATATGCATGATGATATGCAAGATGATGATGATGACGATATGCATGATGATGATGATGATCATATGTGATGTGAAATAATAATGATCACCCATGATATGATATGCATGATGATATGCATGGTGATGATAATGATGATGATATATGATATGACATGTGTAATGTGATGATGTCATGATGATGATGACATGTGTGATGAAATGATGCCATGATGATGATGACATCTGTGATACGATGATGATACACATGTATGTGTTATAAATTGATATGATGATGCATGATAGTATGCGCATGGCTACAAGGTAAGTAACGCCTACAATGCATGTATGATTGCATGATGCATTGAGTTGTTATTGGATTTCCCTATCTGCTGAGTGGTTGTACTCACCCCTTTGGGGACCCACATTTTAGATTAGCAGTATGCCGCTTCCTACCGTCACACGGGGTGTATTTTACGGTCTACCATCCGATGTAGAGGTCGAGTGTGCTGAGATAGACTGTCCCTCTATTCCTGGACTGACTTTTATTTGAGTATGCTATCTAGTGATGTACGACGTGGGCTTGGGCTAGGGCCTATCATTCGGGAGTTCATATCCGTACATGATCGTCGGGATGGAGCGATGCGAGGGATGTTGCCGCCGCCCCGCCCGATGCACGGGTTGGGTGTGAGACCGTGCGCGACAGTAGGGGCTGTGTTCTTTTTGGGGATCGTTAGCCGACACCTATGATGGGGGATTGTACACGTGTGATGTAGAGGGTCGAGGGTTCTTTTTGAGGTTTTAGGTTGGACATGGCTGAGTCCTAGCTTTTCCTTTTTGATGTACCGACCCAAGAGTAGTCCCATCTTGAAAATATATGTAAATAAAGTGTCGTGGCATGTTTATAAAAATCATGGTGATTAGTGGTGTGTATTTGTATCATGGTTGGTAGGGGGAGAGATGGTGATGTTTTAAATTGCTTCCGCTAATGAGTCGTGCTGGGACCATTTTGTTTAAAAAAAAAAATGTGTCTATGAATTGCGACGCATCTTCTAAGGAGAAAGGTAATAAGGAGTAACATTGGCACTGGTGACGATCTGCGAAGGGTTCGGGGTGTCACAGCCGCCCTTTTTGGTATCAGAGCGAATGGTTATAGGTGGAGTGATAAGGAACCTTATTTGGAAATTGAGGAACATGATGACAATGCACACCATAGGATCGAAAATGAAATAATTGAATAACGGGTGATGAGTATTCACTCGTAGATCCCTAGTAGTTTATTTTGAGTTGCTTTTAGGTACCAGTAACATGTATATGTTACTTATGTAGTGATAGTAATTGCTTTGAGTGGAGGCAGTGAGTCTCAGATTATTCCTGAGGCAATGCTTAGAAATTGCAGGAGAGTCATGGTGCGAGCTGGAAGTGCTCATCCATCGAGGGCTGAAGCCTCTGCTGCAAGGGCTCCACCCCGAATGGAAGATATCCTGCAGGCATTAGTCAATATTGGAAATTTGATGGAAAGGCAGGCGCAGCAATAGCCTGGAGCAGAACGTCGTACTCAAGGACTAGTGGAGCAGTTTCTGAAGCTGAAGCCACTTAAGTTTAATGGATAGGAAGTCCTGAGGAGGCAGAGCAATGGATTGATGGGATGGAACGAATTTTTCGGCTATTGGACTACACTGATGCTGAGAAAATAGTTTTAGTAGAGTACTAGTTGGAGGTAAATGCGAAGTTTTGGTGGAGAGCTTCAAAGGACATAATCTTTCCACCAGGTACTAATGTGAGCTGGGAGGAGTTTGTTAGGGCTTTCAATAGGAAGCATTTCTCTAATTGTGCTAAGGATAGGAAGATTACTAAATTTGTTCAGCTAGAACAAAAAGGGTTGACAGTAGATCAATATGAGGCTAGATTTTCTGAATTGTCTAGATATGCTCCTAGATTGATTGAGGATCAGGAGGAGAAGGCTAAGAGATTCCTGAAAGGATTGAGGACTGACATTAGGAAGCAACTAGTGCCTTTGAACATAAGGGATTATAATGAGATTTATGAAAGGGCGCAGTTAGTGGAGCATGAGTTGTTGAGGGAACGATCGGAGTTTAAGAAACCGTTGAATTTTAATGATGTGAAAAAGGGGAAGAGACCTTATTCTGGTCAAGGTCAGACCTGGAATGTGAAGAAGAAAAGTAACTTTGGGAATTTTGGAGGAGCAAGGAGTGGTCCGAATATAGGGAAAACACCCTATCAGCCTGGTGTTTGTCAAAAGTGTAATGGGAGACATGGCTCAAGACCTTGTACTGGACAACTGAAATGTTTTGGTTGTGGACAAGTGGGTCATCTTAGGAGAAATTGCCCACAAGAAAGGTCGCAAGTGAGTGTTGGCTCGGTGCGACAGGGATATCAGAGTGCTGTTAGGTCAAACCCACAAGAAAATCCTCAGAGACCATCTGCACAAGGAAGGGTGTATGCGATCACCCAAGAGGAAGCGGAAGCTTCCAAAAATGTTATCTCAGGTACGATTCTTATTAATGGTGAAAAGGCATATGCATTGTTTGATACAGGTGCAACGCATACGTTTGTGTCTGAAAGATATAGACGTTTGAATAAGATAGATGTTTTGCCTCTTGAGACGCCTCTTTGTGTTTCCATGCCTTTAAAGGATATGGTATTGTCTACGCTGGTGTGTGGAAATTGTAAGATATCAATGGGAGGAAAAGATATGGAAATAGACTTGGTTGTAATGGCTATGTATGATTTTGACGTTATTATAGGAATGGACTGGCTTCGTAAGTATCGGGCTAGAATGGATTGTTATAGAAGAGTGGTTCAATTCGTTTTACACGATCGGTCTAGTTGTGAATTTTTAGGAGGTCAGACCCATTTTCCGTAGCTCTTATTTCGGCGAGAAGCATGTAAGTTACTTGACAAAGGTTGTCAAGGGTACCTAGCCATAATTAGAGATTATGCAAGGGAGGAGCCTAAACTTGAGAAAGTTCGTGTAGTTAACGAATTTCAAGATGTATTTCCCGAGGAATTGCCTGGATTGCCGCCAGAGTGGGAGATTGAATTTGAAATTGAATTAATGCCTGGAACATGACCAATATTGAAAGCCCCATATAGGATGACCTTAGTCGAATTGAAGGAGTTGAAAGTGCAATTGCAAGAATTGCTTGACAAAGGATTCACTAGACCAAGTGCTTCACCTTGGGGTGCACCGGTCTTGTTTGTGAAAAAGAAAGATGGATCAATGCGCTTGTGTATTGACTATAGGCAGCTGAATCAGGTGACCATTAAGAATAAGTATCCTTTGCCTAGAATTGATGACTTATTTGACCAACTCCAGGGAAGTTCGGTCTTCTCTAAGATTGACTTGAGGTCGGGATACCATCAGTTGAGAATTAAGAAGGAGGACATTCCTAAGACTGCGTTCAGGACTCGTTATGGACACTATGAGTTCCTTGTTATGCCATTTGGATTGACTAACGCGCCGGCTGCATTTATGGATTTAATGAATATAATATTTCAGCCTTATTTAGACCAGTTTGTGATTGTTTTTATTGATGATATTCTGGTATATTCAAAAGGGCCTAAAGAGCATGAGCAACATTTGAGAATAGTTTTGTAGACTCTGAGAGAGCATGAGTTGTATGCTAGGTTTAGTAAATGTGAGTTCTGGTTGGACCAGATAATATTTTTAGGGCATGTGGTGTCAGGAAAAGGAATTGCAGTAGACCCCGCAAAAGTTGAAATGGTAGTAAATTGGCCGAGACCAACGACACCCACTGAAATACGAAGTTTCTTAGGATTGGCTGGTTATTATAGGAGGTTCATTGAAGGATTTTCATGACTGGCAGGACCTTTAACAAAATTGAACCGAAAGAATGTAAAATTTGAGTGGAATGGAGAATGTGAAAGGAGTTTCCGGGAGCTCAAAAGGAAATTGACTTCGGCTCCAATTCTAACTATACCTACTGGACCTGATGGTTTTACAGTGTATAGTGATGCATCTCACAAAGGACTAGGATGTGTGTTGATGCAGCATGGCAAAGTTGTAGCCTATGCATCCAGACAATTGAAACCCCATGAACTGAATTACCCGACGCATGATCTAGAACTAGCAGCTATAGTGTTTGCCTTGAAGATATGGAGAGACTATTTGTATGGGGAAAAGTTTGAGATTTATACGGATCATAAAAGTTTGAAGTATCTGTTTTCACAAAAGGAGTTGAACATGAGACAAAGGAGGTGGATGGAGTTGTTGAAGGATTATGATTGTGAGATAAAATATCATCCAGGAAAAGCAAATAGAGTAGCAGATGCTCTTAGTCGAAAGTCGGCTATGGAAATGGCTAGTTTAACGATGGCAGAATGGGAACTGTTAGAATCTATAGCAAACTCCGAATTTAAATTGGAAATGGATTGTCTTACTGGTATGCTTAGTGCATTAAGGATTGAGCCTGAGATTATCCAGAAAATTAAAATCCTGCAAGAATCTGACCCAGAGATTTTGAAAGTGAAGGATGCTATATCTTTAGGAAAAAGATCAGAATTTCAGATCTCTGATGATGGAATAGTAAGATGTCAAGGACGACTATGTGTTCCCAACAATGAAGAATTGAGGAAGGAAATTCTGTCGGAGGCACATAAGAGTAATTATAGTATCCACCCAGGTAGTACAAAGATGTACAGGAATTTGCGTCAGCAATTTTGGTGGAATGGTATGAAGGCAGATACGGCTAAGCACGTTTTTCAATGTTTGACGTGCCAGCAAGTGAAAGCGGAGCATCGTAAACCCGCAGGACTCTTGAGACCATTAGATATTCCCGAATGGAAATGGGAACATATAACGATGGACTTTGTGCAAGGATTGCCAAGGACATCAAGGAGTCATGATTCAATTTGGGTGATAGTGGATCGTTTGACTAAGTCGGCACATTTCTTAGCGATTCGCATGGACTACCCAATGGATAGGTATGCGGACATGTATGTAAGTCAAGTGGTACACTTACATGGTGTTCCCGTGACCATTACTTCAGATCGGGATTCGAGGTTTACTTCGAATTTTTGGAAAAGCCTTCAAATTGCATTAGGGACTAAGCTTCAGTTTAGTACTACTTTTCATCCCCGGACAGATGGTCAATCAGAAAGAGTAATCCAGATATTAGAGGATATGTTAAGGGCTTGTGCAATCGATTTCAAAGGAAATTGGGATGAAAGATTGCATTTAGTAGAGTTTGCCTATAATAATAGTTTTCAGAAAAGTATAGGCATGGCTCCTTATGAAGCATTATATGGAAGGAGATGTAGGACTCCTGTCTGCTGGAGTGAAATAGGTGAGAGGAAATTCACAGGACCTGAACTGGTACAAGTTACCGCTGAGGCTATTGAAATTATTAGAGAAAGACTTAGAACAGCTCAGAGTAGACAGAAAGGCTACGCAGATAGGCGTAGAAGGCCTTTGGAATTTAGTGTAGGAGACCATGTATTCCTTAAGGTATCTCCAATGAAAGGAATATCTCGATTCGGGATGAAGGGTAAGTTAAGCCCTAGATTTGTTGGACCTTTTGAAATTCTGGAGAGGATAGGTGATGTAGCTTATCGTTTAGCGTTACCTCCTAAGTTAGAAAATCTGCATGATGTGTTTCATGTATCGATGTTGAGGAAGTACCAGTCGGATCCTGGTCACATACTCGATCATGAAGCCATCAAAGTGGATGAGAAAGTAAGGTACATTGAAGAGCCTGTGCAGATATTGGACCGAAAGGAGCAAATTCTTAGGACCAAGATGATCCCATTGGTTAAGGTATTATGGTGACATCATGATATGGAGGAAGCCACATGGGAAAGTGAGGATCAGATGAAGGAAAAGTACTCCTATTTGTTTCGAGAAGGCGCGAGTGGTGTTTGAATTTCGATGACGAAATTCTCTAAGGAGGGGAGAATTGTGGCATCCCAAAATTCAAAGCCAAGCCATAAGGTGTGTTAAAGTTTCTAATTAGGTGATAAAAATTTCCATGGCTTATGCTTTAGCCATTAGTCTTTTAATTAGATGATTTGTGCATATGATTGTGAAAATTTAAATTTGATAGATTAATAATTTATGCTTGGCCATGTACTTTATAAATTAAATTTCAATAAACAAAATGTCACAAGACTTTGGCCAAGATGAAAATTGAAATTTAAAAAAAAATTATAGAAGAAATTCAAAAAAAAAAAAAGGGGGGGGAAAGGTTAATTTTTGGAATGGGCCTTAGGCCCATTGGCCTAAGCTTAATGGGCCAAGTTAGCCGGCCCAATAGAGGCCCAAGAGGGAGTGGTTGCCGGCCATAAAGGAGCCCAAGCCCAAGCCCAACTCCAAGGCCCATGATGCATGTAATTGGACAAGTGGCAAGATGATTTCATGCATTGGCCTAGACTAGGATGCCATGCATTGGCTATTTTAAGTGGCATGCAATCATTACAAATGATGAGAGTTTGGGGGTATAAGAAGGGAAGAGAGAGAAGGGTGGCCGGCCATTTGCTCGCCCAAGGAGAGAGAGAGAGAGAGAGAGAGAGTTGTGCGAGAGAGAGAGAGATCGTGCGAGAGGGAGGAACGGCCGAGAGAGAAAGGAGGAGGGAACCGCCGTGTGCCGCCGTGTTCGCTGCCCTACACCGTCAACCGACCGGTCTAGAGGCAAGTGGGAGTCCTCTAGCTTCTCTTGCATGCTTGTATGTCGTTTGCATGTTGAGCTTTTGGGTGTTAGATGAGAAATACCGAAGCATGGATGAGTTGTGTGTGAACGGTGTGACTGTTCTTGCTCGGATCGTGTGAGTCAGTAACTTGTTTGAGCTTGCATGTGTATTTAGAGTCAGATTTTGGCTTCGATTTCTTCATGATAGTTGTAGCTAACATCTTTTAATACAACATACTGAAATTTCGTGGAAAATGATGGATAGCTGAGGGGTTAAAGTCTTATTCTACGGAGACCTCAGATCTGGAGAGTTTTTACTGACCTCTTGCTGGATTCGTGGTTGTATGTTGGTTTGTGATGGGAATCTCACTTCGATTTCTTCATGAAAGTTGTAGGAGACATCTTAAACTACAGTATACTCAAATTTGAAGTTAAATGAACAAGTAAAGCCTGGTAACTCGACTAGATCTTGAAGACGATGATTCTGGTGATGTATTCTGAGATACCCGAGACTTCATGGACATAGATGATGACTATACTCTGGTTATTTGACTTAGATCTCTTCATGAAACTTGTAGAGGATATCTTGATGTATAACATATGCGAATTTCAGAGGAAACGAAAGAGAATAGGAAGGTGAAATCTCAATATTTCGGTGATGTGTACACTGGACGATGCGGTAATGGGTCGAGAAGCTTCGTGAGGTTGTATAAAATAATATAAAAATAATTTGGCTTGGAGTTCTTCATGAAAGTTGTACCAAAATTTCTTGGCTATCACTCAGTAAAATTTCGTAATTTTTGGAGACCGTATGGATATTTTAATCGAATTTCTTCAGAAACTGTGCATTCTGGTTTTATCCGAATATTATGAGCTGTTTTGTGGAAATTGTGAAATTGTGTGAAATTCAATTTGGCCATGAATTTTGCATGAAATTGTCATCCTATTGGTTTGTTTAATGATTGCTCGAATTTTTATAATTTGGGAATTTATAGATATTGAATTTAATATTTATTTTTAAATAATAATAATAATAATAATAATAATAATAATAAAATGGATTATTTTATTGGCCATAAATTCCATTGAATTTATTAATAAATAATTATACATTGTAGCATGTATGATGAGATATTGGTGTATGTATGACATTGACTTGTGATGCATGTGTGAATGCCATGCCAAGTATGACTTGTGTGATGTCACGCCATATGCCATGTTAAATTGAGATCAAAATATTGGAAAATGTGGATGATGGGAAATGAGGAAATGGTTGTGGTGGAGGATGGTGGCCGGAATGTATAGAGATACATTGCCTGATTTCCCTGGGAGATTCAGGATGCTTGGAACGTGGGGGTGCCGGAAGCCCTGTCGGAGGTCTTTGCCCGAAGGGAAATGCCTCGCGATGCCAGGATTGGGGTGCAGGATGCCCGGCCAGGGAGTGTAAATTCCGGAAGCCCTGTCGGAGGTTTCTGCCCGAAAGGAATGCCTCATGATGCCAATTGGGATGCGAGATGCCCAGAATGTGGGGGGCCGGATGCCTGATGGCCTGGGAGGCTGAATGCTAGAAGCCTCGAAGGTCTTTGCCGAGGGGATGATGAAATTGATGATTTGAGGAATGGATGATGTGGTGATCAAATTGAAAGCTAAAAGTGGAAATTAAACCATGATATGATATGCATGATGATATGCATCATGATGATGATGATGATGATATGTGATGTGAAATAATGATGATCACCCATGATATGATATGCATGATGATATGCATGATGATGATGATGATGATATGTGATGTGAAATAATGATGATCACCCATGATATGATATGCATGATGATATGCATGATGATGATGATATGTGATGTGAAAAATGATGATCACCCATGATATGATATGCATAATGATATGCATGATGATGATGATGATGATGATGATGATGATGATGATGATGATGATATGTGATGTGAAAAATGATGATCACCCATGATATGATATGCATGATGATATGCATGATGATATGCAAGATGATGATGATGACGATATGCATGATGATGATGATGATCATATGTGATGTGAAATAATAATGATCACCCATGATATGATATGCATGATGATATGCATGGTGATGATAATGATGATGATATATGATATGACATGTGTAATGTGATGATGTCATGATGATGATGACATGTGTGATGAAATGATGCCATGATGATGATGACATCTCGTGATACGATGATGATACACATGTATGTGTTATAAATTGATATGATGATGCATGATAGTATGCGCATGGCTACAAGGTAAGTAATGCATTTACAATGCATGTATGATTGCATGATGCATTGAGTTGTTATTGGATTTCCCTATCTGAGTGGTTGTACTCACCCCTTTGGGGACCCACATTTTAGATTAGCGGTATGCCGCTTCCCCTACCGTCACACGGGGTGTATTTTACGGTCTACCATCCGATGTAGAGGTCGAGTGTGCTGAGATAGACTGTCCCTCTATTCCTGGACTGACTTTTATTTGAGTATGCTATCTAGTGATGTACGACGTGGGCTTGGCTGGGGGCCCTATCATTCAGGAGTTCATATCCGTACATGATCGTCGGGATGGAGCGATGCGAGGGATGTTGCCGCCGCCCCCGCCTGATGCACCGGGTTGGGTGTGAGACCCGTGCGCGACGAGTAGGGGCTGTGTTCTTTTTGGGGATCGTTAGCCGACACCTATGATGGGGGATTGTACACGTGTGATGTAGAGGGTCGAGGGTTCTTTTTGAGGTTTTAGGCTGGACATGGCTGAGTCCTAGCTTTTCCTTTTTGATGTACCGACCCAAGAGTAGTCCCATCTTGAAAATATATGTAAATAAAGTGTCGTGGCATGTTTATAAAAATCATGGTGATTAGTGGTGTGTATTTGTATCATGGTTGGTAGGGGGAGAGATGGTGATGTTTTAAATTGCTTCCGCTAATGAGTCGCGCTGGGACCGTTTTGTTTTTTTTTTTTTTAAAATGTGTCTATGAATTACGACGCATCTTCTAAGGAGAAAGGTAATAAGGAGTAACATTGGCGCTGGTGATGACCTGCGAAGGGTTCGGGGTGTCACACGTACGAATCAAATCCTTAAAGATATACTCATATTTGGATAAGACTTCTTTAACGGATAAATCTTTTATTCGTCGGTCTATAAGCTATTAGTGAGGGTAGACTTTAAATCTTGAGTCTGGAAGTTTTCAAACTTTGATGATAAAGTCTGCAAGTCCTTAGACTAGATTGATGGAAACGTTTTGTCAACTTCAAAACAAATATGGAAGTTTTCTCCAATAATCTCCCCATTTTTTATGGTGACAAAACTTTCCTGCAGATTTGAACACTTTTATCCTGCAAAATAACACTTAAGTTAAACAAAATATCTTCATAAAAGATGAGTAGATTGGAATATGGATAGCAACGATTCTGCAACCATAAAAAACATGTTAGTCCTACAAAATAACTATCCTTTTCATAATCATTATTATAGCCTAAGGTATCGTAAGCATCAAAAGATCAAATCAAACAATGTCTAGTCCAACGTAAAAAAGTCCAACCAACCAAACAAAAGATGTCCAAGCCAAAGTTAAACCAAGTCAAATTTGCACAAACTTTCTCCCCCTTTTTGTTAGCTAAAAAAGTGGGGAACAAATAAAAATAGTTGATTGAAAGTAAAGAGAATCAAAGCTATTTGAGAAGGCGAACAAGCTGGAATTCTCCCATGAAATTCACTATCTTCTCAAGCTTCCCAATGGTCTCCTTCAGTTGCTGGAAATCTTCACCCTTTACATGATCTTGCACTTGAGTCTTCAGGGCGTTTAACTGATCTTGCAAAGTCACTGAAGTGGCCATGAAAGCATTCTTGAGATCCTCCATCTCATACCCCATAGCATATTGATGTTTGCTTACATCGAAAAGAATCTCTAGCAGTCTTGAAAAGTATGCTATTTGAGTTGTTGCAGCATTAGGTTTAGCCGAGTCCATTCCGAGAGTTTTGAGAATGGAGGGATCTTCAGCAGATTGTTCGCCTTGACTATGAGTGGATGCTTCTGGATAATGAGAGACATACACATCCTCTGGATCTACTGCAGAACAATTCACATCACTTGTAAAGATAGATGAAGAAATGTCTTGATGTCCAACAGCTCCCCCTGTTTGGTTGCCTTCAGGTGGAGTAGGAAAGATTTCTTCTTGTTCAAATTCAGCTTCAGAGTGATGCGCATTAGCAGTTCCAGTTCCTGCCATATCAGATTCACTGGACAAGGAAATGGCCAAGGTTGGCTCAAAAGAGTCTTCTTGACCTTGGTCTCTCTCTTCTTCTCTATCTTCTTCTTCCTCTTCTCTTCTTTCTCCTTCTATCTTCCTCTGTTCTTCATCCTCCTTCTCTATCTCCTCTCTTTTTCTCATTCGTTTGGCTCTTCTCTTGTCTCTTGAAAGCTGACAAAACTCTTTAAGTTTCTTAAGGCGGAAAGAGTCATTTCATCCTCATCATCTTCATCCTGGAAGATGAGAATTCTCTTCCTCTTTACTAAAGCATTCATGGGCTCATTGCCTTTCCTTTTGGCTACAGCAGAGTCTTGTTTTGCTTTGACGGGAGACTTCTCCTTCATGCGCTCCAACACCTTGTTAAGCTCTTTCAAACACATCTTTGTGACCATTTTAAATCCAATCACCATTGGAGAAATGTTTGTCAAATATAATGGAGCAGAGATGTGAATTTTAAAATGTCTAGAAAGACGCGTGATAAAAGCAGAATAGGGAGTTGTCCCTTATCTTTAATTACCATCCTGTACATGTGAAACATGATGGTGTGAGGTAGAGAGAATTTATACCTAATATTGATGGCATGTGTCAATTTTGCTTCAGACTGAGACACATCAGTCTTGGATGTCGACTTTGGACGGATGCAGTTGATCATATTTTTGTGTAGCAAGATGTTGGTGGCATTCATCCTAGAGTAGGATATCTTACCTTCAGCATCCCTATCTTTCACCAATGATTGAGTAGCATGAGCAAAATGTACACTAATTGGTTGGTAACACGATCTTTCCACACTAATTAGTTTAGCCAAAGTATCCATATCCACCAAAAACTCTTTATCTTTCACTATGAAAGAGAAACTGTTTGCATTCAAGAAGGACAAGTTCGAATAAAAGTAAGTTGTAAGTTCTGGATAAGTAGCAGTAGATTCAGAACAAAAGTGCTCCAATTACAAAAGAGCAAACTTCTTTCGCAGATTTACTTTCACTGAATCAAGAAAATCAAAACCAACACTTATAGGGTTCATAACGCCTCTCTTCATCAGATTCAAATAAACCCTCTTGTGATTCTTTGATTGGGATAAACTTGATCCATCATTAACAACATTTGCAGCAACTCCTGTTCTAGGTTGAAAATGGGTAAACATACGGTCGTCGTTATCCTATCCTTGTGGTTGATTAGTAGTCCCAAAGCACGGGTCACTAGGAAAATTAGCAAAGGCTCTTTCAACCAATCCCTTTTCTGCAATACCCATCTTTTCTATATCACAAAGAAATAGAGTCTCATTCTTGTAGCCTCTCTCTTTTAGGTATTCATCAATCAAAGACATAGCAGTTCCACCTCTTTTCATACTAGAATAAAGTTTAAAAGCAACCTTAGGAGTTAATGTTCTTACAGGTTCAACTTCTTCCAAAATTTCTTCTTTTGGTTGAGTCGGTGGAGGACATTAACACTGCTGAGAAGATTGTTGCTGACTTGGTCACTGTGGTGGAGAAGAATCTTCTTCCTCGGTCAAATTGAAATGCGTAGGACCCTCAAGCATGTGTCATGGTCCCCCGCTACGATTCTCAAAGACCTTCTTGAAGACATTATTACTTTAAGGGAGAAATTCACGGACTCGCTTGAAAAGGTGAAAACTTTTTCGATTAAACAACAGTGAAAGTGAGAGCAAGTGGGAGTTCAGTATTTTAGGGTTTGAGACTGAAAACGAAGAAGACTGATTTCAACAATATATAAAGCAAGTGAAGCGAATTGTCACAAAGGAAAAATTAGAAATGCCTTTGTGAAAAATAATAACTACCTTTTCGAAAAAGAACAAATGCTGTAAATTTAAAAAAGATAATTTTAATCAATTAGCAATTGATAAGTATCTGTACCTTTTCATGTCTTTAAACAAAAATTAAATTAGTAGTACCGAAATAACTTACAGTCGTAACTCTTGGTCTTCTGAGTCTAAGCTCCTTCAGACTTTACCTCGAGTCGAGCACCTTCAGACTTTAATGGATAAAAGATATGATGTTTAGTCTAGTGCGAATAGACTCAAATAGACTTTTTTCAAGTGGCTTTGTAAATATGTTTGCTAGTTGATTTTTTGAATCAATGAAATGAATCATAACTTCTCCATTTTGAACATGATCTCTAATAAAGTGATGTTGAATCTCTATGTGCTTTGCTCTTGAATGAAGAATTGGATTCTTTGTGAGTTGATTGCACTAGTGTTGTCACATTTGATCTCGGTGCATGAATCTTTGATTCCAATGTCTCTCAGTTGTTATTTTATCCATAAGATTTGAGAACAGTAATTTCCAAGGGCCACATACTCTGCTTCTGTTGTTGAAAGAGCTATAATACGTTGCTTCCTTGAGAACCATGATACTGTTCTGTTTCCCAGCAATTGACAAATACCGGAAGTACTCTTTTTATCAACTCTGCAACCTGCTAGATCTGCGTCGAATAGCCAACGAGAGTAAAGTATTATTTTTTAGGATACCACAAACCTAACTTTGAGATAGTTGCAACGTATTTGATGATGCATTTTGCAGCACTTAGATGAAATTCTTTGGGATCAAATTGAAATCTAGCACAAATGCAAACACTAAACAAAATGTCGGGTCTAGAAGCGAAGATAAAGAAGTGAACTGATAATACTCATGTAGAGCTTCCGATCAACTTTCTTTCCTCCTTCATCTTTGTCCAGCTTCGAAGAACTTGACATTAGTATCTTAGTCTTTTTACAATTCTCCAATCCGAACTTTTTAATGAGTTCTTTTGTATATTTTTCTTGGTAAATGAAAATTCATTCATTTAATTGTTTCACTTGTAATCTGAGAAAGAAAGATAGTTCATCCATCATGCTCATCTCAAATTCCTCCTACATAGACTTAGAAAACTTCTTGCACAGGTTTTCGTTAGGTGACCCAAATATAATATTATCAACATAGATTTGAACGAATAGAAATTTTTTGCCTTCTCTTTTAATAAACAAGGTAGTATCCACTTTTCCTTTGAGAAAACCGTTTTGAATTAGAAACTTACTTAACCTGTTATACTATGCCCAAGAAGCTTGCTTTAATCCATATAGAGCCTTTTTTCAGTCTAAATATTGAGTCTGGTTTCTTTGGATCTTCAAATCCAAGAGGTTGTTCCACATAGACTTCTTCTTTGATAAATCCATTTAAGAATGCACTCTTGACGTCCATTTGGAATAAACAAAAATTTATGCCAAGTAAAAGCAAGTAATAATCTAACTGCTTCTAACCTGGCTACTAGAGCGTAGGTTTTATCATAGTCTATATCTTATTCTTGTATATATCCTTTGGCCATGAGTCTTGCTTTGTTCTTGACCGCTTTTCCTTTTTCGTCCATCTTGTTCCTGAAAACCCATTTAGCTCCAATAATGGATTTACCTTTTAGTTTAGGAGTCAATTCCCATATATCGTTAATGCTGAACTATTTGAGTTCTTCTCGCATTGCTTCAACCAGCTTTTATCAGCTAAAGCTTCTTCCATACTTTTGGGTTCAATTTTAGAAATAAGTGCCACGGCGCTAGACTCTTCTTGCTTTTTGGATTCGGTGTGAATCCCTTCATCAATGTCACCGATGATGAGTTCTTTGGGATGACTAGATTTATGCTTCCGATTCTTGTGGTCGGTCTGTCGGTTTTGATCTTCTACTTCGATTGATTTTTCAAATTTGGTCCGATGTCGATTTTCGAGGTCGAGCTACTTTAGGGAAGGTAGACTTTGTAAAGTCTGGAGCAGATTTAGATTCTTTAGGTTGAGTCTAAATCGTTGATTTGGTAAAGAGTTTTAAAATTTAACATTCATAGATTCTTTCATGGATTGAGTCTTCTTGTTGAATACTCTATAAGCTTTACTTGAGGTTAAGTAGCCAAGGAAAATTCCTTTGTCTAATTTTTCTTCAAACTTACTAGTTCGATCATTTGCATTTTTCAAGATAAAACATTTGCAACCATATACGTGAAAATAAGAGACGATTGGCTTTTTTCCTTTGAATAACTCATAGGAAGTTTTCTCCAAAATAAGCCTTAAGAATACTCTATTAATAATATAGCAAGCTGTAGAAACTGCTTCAGCCCAAAAACGAGAAGAAATATTACTTTCTATTAAAAGAGTTCTTGCCATTTCTTACAGAGATTTATTCTTTCTTTCCACAATTTCATTATGTTCTGGAGTGTTTGGAGAGGAGAAAACATGTTGAAAACCTTATTCATCACAGAATTTTGCAAAGTCTTGATTTTTAAACTCACCTCCATGGTCTGTTTGTATGCTTGTAATAGCATATCATTTTTCATTCTGAACTTTCTTGGCAAACTTTAAAAATTGAGAGAAGGTTTCAAACTTACTTGCCAAAGTGAACCCAAGTAAATCGAGAATAATCATCCACAATCACTAGGTAATATCACTTTCAACCAATGTTTTTAGTTATGGTTGGTCCAAAGAGATCTATATGCAGAAACTGCAAAACACGATTAGTAGAAACATGATTTATTGGTTTAAAAGAACTTTTAATCTGTTTTCCCAACACACATGGTGTGCATAAGTAAAATTTTTGAAACTTGAGGTTGGGCAGCCCACAAACAGGGTTCTTGGAAGAGATCTTGACAATTTGCTTCATGTTGATATGGCGAAGCTTTCAATGCCAAAGATTTGCTTCATCTTAAATTGAGATTAGACATTGAGATTTTTATGGTTTTATATCCAGAAAATAGATGTTCCCATGTCTTCGTCCAATAAAAGATTTAGAAAGATCTTTACTAGTTCCCAAACATACTCCTTCTTGGAAATTGATTTTGAATCCAGTGTCGCATAGTTGGCTAATGCTGAGTAGATTGTAATTTAGTCCTTCCACCGAGAAGACATTGTTGATTGTGAGACTTCCAATCTTTACAATTCCACACCCAACAATTCTCCCTTTGCTATTTCCACCAAAAGAGACTTTCACACCATTCATTTGAACAAGTTTTATAAAACAACTTCAATCTCCACTCATATGTATTGAACAGCCATTACCCAAATACCATTTAACCTTTTTTTGATAGTGACCTGCAATTAAAAAAGAAACTCAAGCTGTCTTTGGTACCCACATTTTCTTAGATCCAGAGAAGTTAGTGCAATATGCAGCCTTTGCCCATTCCTTCTTAACAGTCTCCAAACCATAGTACATTCTTTCTCAAAGTGTTTTAAGCTGTTTCACTTTGAACATTTGAGAGCACTTCAGCCAACGGTTTTACAAAGACTTTTTAAAAATGATTTCTATAAAAAAGTTTTTGTAGGCTTTTGTTTGATTCGTTCCTTCACTTTTGGAAAATCAATTAGAGGAATAGTTTCGGAATCATTCCCAAACTTGATTTGTTGAAATAAGGTCTATGTACTAAAAAAATCTTTTCTAGCTTTCCAGATCCTATTGAAAATCTTTTTGAAATATTTGAAATGTCATTTTTCAAAAATGTATTTTTTTTTTTGTAAGAAAATTTGCATTTTCTTTTAAAACAACAAAGTTTTTGTCTAAATTTTCAAACTTTTCTTTCCAAGAATTTTCTTGTTGCTTAAGTGTAGAATTATCCTTTTTAGCTCGGAAATCCTCTTAAGAGAGGTTTTGAGGCTAAGACAAAGTTCATCAATGTATTTTGAGACTTTAGTATGAATTTTTAAATTACTTACCTCTATTTCACTATCTAATTTTGTATCTATCTCAAAGTCTAAGTCTGATTCAGATTTTTCCATTAGACAAATATTGGCATAATCTTCATCACTTTCTTCGCATTTAGTATCACTTCATGTCTCTGATTTGAGAGCCTTTTTGTATTTCTCAGTTTTTCCTTTTTTTTTCTTCAGCAGAGGACAGTTGGGTCTGATGTGTCCCTTTTTCTTACATTCAAAACTAATCACATCTTTATTGGCTTCATCATCCTCAGTTGATTTGTTTTGAAACTTTTGAGTACTTTGTTTCTTCCAATTGAATCTTCTCCCTTTTTGTTCAGTTTCCTAAACTTCTTTATCATAAGAGCTAACTCTTCATCGTCCATATCATCTTCAAAATTTGTAACATCATAATCATCATCAGATCTTAAAGTAATTGACTTATTACCTTTAGGATCTTCCTTCTCGTTGATGAGCTCCACTTCTTAGGACTGAAGTATGCCAACCGGTTCGTCTATAGAAAGCGGCATGATCCTTTGTGTTTCTCTTATTGAAGTCTTTATGTGATTCCAATCTTTGGAGAGTCCACGCAGTGATTTGTTGACCTTCATTGGTCCTGAGATTGGTTGTCCCTGATACTCTAGACCATTTACAATTTCAGTAAAATGACTAAACATATCAGTGATACATTCTCCTGGCTTCATCTTGAAGGCTTCATACTGTCCGAGTAGAATATTAATCCTTATTTCTTTCACTTGATCAGTTCCTTCATAAGTAATGTGCAGCCTATCCCAAACTTCTTTGGCTATTTCACAAGAGGATATTATGTTATACTCGCAGTAGGAGATAACGCACAATATAAAGAGTAAATTACTTTAGCATCAAGAGCTTATCTCTTGGTTATTTCTTCTTGAGTCATCTCGCTAGCATTTGCATCTTCCTTTCCTCTTTCTGTAACTGATGCAACTTTAGGAATGATTCCTTTTTCTACCACATCCCATCCTAGAAGATCTTTCGATCTTAGAAATGCTTTCATCCTGTTTTTCCATATGCTATATTCCTTTCCATCGTTGCTTTGGCCTTCAACCAAACCTGGAGCCAATATACTAGCCATAAATCTTTAACTCAGAAGAAAAAACATTTCAATTAAATGAGTACACAAGCTCTAATATCAATTGAAAGGGCTGGTAAGAACACCTAGAGGGGAGTGAATATATGTTAAAGAAGTTTTCGCAAGACTTAACAACTTAATTCATCTTATGAGAATAACAGACTGAAGATGTAAGAAAAGCTGTAAACAGTTATATAAGACTATGAATTAAAGTAAAAATTTTAGTGAAAGAGAATTGAAACACAAAGTTTATAGTGGTTCAGCTTAGACCAAGCCTATGTCTACTCTCCCGCACTAACAGTCCACTAGCTGGATTCCACTAAGAACCAAAAGAGATTTTACAGTCTCATGTCCTTGATTCCACAGTGTAGAGACTCTACTATATTTTCTTAAGGTCTCACAAGTATTTAATCTCTCTTTTGAGTACAACTAAAGCTAAGCGATTGAATTAGCAAAGAACTAAAAGCTTCAGACTTTGGAATTTTTCTTTCACGTACACAATCGAATAACTAGAACGTCTTCCTTATATACTCCTCCATGCTATTATAACCATTGGCAGCTTCCAAAGGAGTTCTTCCAATCTACCTGTTACACATAATCAACTAGGGAGATCTTGAGTTATTTAAGGAATGTGATGATAGCCCACCAATCCTACTCGCCCATACAATCAAAATCTAGGTTTCCATAAGTAGAACCTTCCAAGTATACTTTGCTAATCAACAAATCTAATTATCCAAATTGATTTCAATAAGAACAAGTGATCACGAGATGCTATCTCCAGCCGTGAGATCTTCTACAATCATATGAACTAAATCCTTAAAGATATACTCACGTCTAGATAAAACTTCTTCAACGGATAAATCTTTTCTTCGTCGGTCTGGAAGTTATTAGTGAGGGTAGACTTTAAATCTTGAGTCTAGAGGTCTTCAGACTTTGACGATAGAGTTTGCAAGTCTTCAGAATTTAATGATAGAGTCTCAAGTTTTCAGACTAGACTAATGAAGTTTTCTCCAACAGTCAGCTTTTTCTTAAGCTCTTGGAAACTATCCTTGCACTTGTCTATCCACACAAACTTATCTTCTTTCTTTGTAAGCTTTGTCAAAGGCGATGCTAACAATGAGAAACCTTCCACAAATCGTCTGTAATAACCTGCCAAACCCAGAAAACTTCTAATCTCTGTCACTATAGTTGGCCTTGGCCAATTGATCATGGCTTCAATCTTGCTCGGGTCCACTAGAATTCCTTATCCTGAGATCATATGCCTAAGAAAGCAACACGAGTTAACCAAAACTAACACTTACTAAACTTAGCATACAATTGATGAACTCTCAGCGTCTGCAGCACTAGTCTCAAATAACTCTCATGCTTTTCATCACTTCTTGAATAAACTAGAATATCATCAATGAACACGATCACTAACTAATCGAGGTACTCTTTGAATACCCTATTCATTAAATCCGTGAAAGCAGCTGGAGCATTTATCAACTCGAATGGCATCATTGTAAACTCATAATGACCATACCGAGTATGAAATGCTGACTTAGGAATATCTTCCTTCCTAAATCTCAGCTGATGATATCTTGTCCTCAAGTCGATCTTCGAGAATATTGACGCTCCTTGCAACTGATCAAACAAGTCATCAATCCTTGGCAATGGATAATTGTTCTTGATCATTACTTGATTGAGTTGTCGATGTGAAAGCTAGTACGAGCACCTAGAGAGGGTGAATAGGTGCGAAAACAAATTTTGTAGA
Source organism: Eucalyptus lansdowneana (assembly GCA_017140395.1). Taxonomy (NCBI): domain Eukaryota; kingdom Viridiplantae; phylum Streptophyta; class Magnoliopsida; order Myrtales; family Myrtaceae; genus Eucalyptus; species Eucalyptus lansdowneana. Next base: position 60,276,863 of record CM029487.1, read on the forward strand.
GTAAAATATATAATTTTGCTTTTAATCCAACTCTGTTTAGTAATAGGTTATGAAAAGGAAATTAGACTCTAATAATCAAATAGAGTTACGATCAAAGTAAAAGAGCTTAGGGAAAAGAATAAGAACACAAAGTTTATAATGGTTCGGCTTGATCCAAGCCTACGTCCACTCTTCCGCACTGACAGCCCACTGGCTAGATTTCACTAAGAATCAAAAGAGTTGTTATAATATTGTTCTTCCTTGATTCCACAGTGTAGAGACTCTACTACACTTCCTCAAGGTTTCACAGAAGTATAAACGCTCTTTTGAGTACAAGTTTTCGCTCAACAATTGAATTTACAAAGAACAAGGAGCTTCATACTTTGGAATTCTTCTATCACGCACACACTCGAATAACTAGAACGATTTCCTTATATACTCCCCCATGCCTTCATACCCGTTGGCACTTACCAAAGGAGTTCTTCCAATCTACCCGTTAGACATAATCAATTAGGAAGATTTCAAGTTATTTAAGGAATATAATGATAGCCCACCAATCATGCTCGTCCATACAATCGGGACCTAGGTTTCCATAAGTAGAACCTTCCAAGTATGCTTTGCCAATCAACGGATCTAAATTATCCAAATTAAATCAAAACGAATAATAGATTTCAAGATGCTATCTCCAGCCAAGAGATCTTCTTCAGTCGATAAAATCAAATCCTTAACAAGATACTCAGTTCTGGATAAGTCTTCTTCGACGATCTAGAAACTGTCTATGATGATAGACTTTGAATCTTGAGTCTGGCGGTTCGGTGATCTTTAGACTTTGACTAAAGAGTCTGCAAGACTTCAAACTAGACTAATGGAAACGTTTTATCAGCTTCAAAACATGCAAGGAAGTTTTCTCCAACAATCTCCCTATTTTTGATGGTGACAAAACTTTCCTGCAAATTTGGATATTTTTGACCTGCAAAACAGTACTCAAGCAAACATGGATATCTCACAAAGATAATTGACTTAGTAAAGACAGCATTAAATCTGCATCCATAGGAAATAAGTTAGTCTTGTAAATAAACAACTATCTTTGCCATGAAATACCGTGCTTAAAATAACCAAACGATCAAACAAACCAAATCCAGTCACAACTAAACAACCAAACAAAAGTCATTCAAAAAGTAAGGTCAAACGAGAGTCAAGTTTCGAGTCAAGTTTCAAATCTGCACCATCTCTCCCCCTTTTTGTCAGCATTAAAAAAAAAATGTAGAGATAAAAAAGATAATGGAATTAAGGTTGCCTAAGAACACGAACAAGCTGGAAATCTCCCATTGACTGGACAATCCCTTCCAGCCTTTTCATATCCTTCTTCAGTTGAACTTGAAGAGCAAGGGCATGAACTTGATCATGCAAGGAAACTGAAGAGGCTTGACCTGCATTCTGCAAGTTCTGAACTTCGCATCCCAGGGCATAAATCTGTCCTTGCATCTCCATAAGAACATTTAGAACTCTGCGAAAGTCTGTTGTATTTTTAGTCTGAATACTGGCTTCTGCATGATCCGTGGGAGTATTTGCAGATGATGGCAAGCCAGCATGATCACTTAGATTTGGCGATGAAACCTCATGACCTTTCTCTGGGAATTGAGAGGCATAGATGTCTTCTGGATCTGCAGGTGAGTGACTAACACCTTCACTAGTAACAACAATTGAAGATGTACCTCTTTTCTCAGCAACTCCTCCTATTTCAATGCCCTCAGGAGGTGAGAAATACGCTTGATGCTCTGTTTCTGCCTGTTCACCTCTGCCTTCTTCTTCTTCTGTAATCCTTTCTTCCTCTACTTCTTTTCGCATTGATTCTCTCTCTCCACTCCTTTCCTCTGCTTCTCCATGCTCTATTTCCTCTATGTCTCGATCCTCTCTCTCCTCAGTCTCTAGAACAACACTTTGAAGATTTCTCAATGCAAGAGTAGAAATGGTAATATCATCCTCATCCTCTTCATCCTCCAAAACAAGTGCTCTTCTTTTCTTGGATGGAGCTGTCATGGGCTCCTTCCCTTTCCGTTTAGCAACTGAAGAACCTTGTTGTGACTTGACAGGGGTTTTCTCTTTCAATCGCTCCAAAGCCTTGTCCAGCTCTTTTAAACGCATTTTGGAAATCATTTTCAGTCCCACTACCATTTGATCACATGATCGAACACATAAAATCCTGGGAGGCTGAATATTGAAACGTCTGAAAAGCTTTGTAACAAGCCCTAAGTAAGGAAGTTGCCCTCTGTCTTTTGCTATCATTCTGTACATGTGAAACATGATTGTGTGAGGCAGAGAGAATTTCTTGCCAGCGTTGATGGCATACATCAACTTTGCTTCTGAGTTAGAGACATCTGTCTTCGAGGTTGACTTGGGTCTGAGGCAATTGATCACAATCTTGTGAAGCAAAATGTTAGAGGCATTCATCCTCAAGTACGAAATTCTTCCTTCAGCCATTCTATCCCGAACAAGCTCTATTGTAGCACGACCAACAGACACACTAATCGATTGAAATGCCCCTCACTCTACTCCAATCACATCTGCCAATATGTCCATGTCAACAACATAGTCCTAGTCTCGAATACTAAACGGACATCAATTCGCATCCAAGAAATTGAGATTAGAATAGAAGTAAATAGTAAGTTCTGGATATGCCTCAGTCGTCTCAGAACAAAATTGCTCAAGCTGAAGTTTAGTGAATTTTTCTCGCAGCGTCACATTCACAGAATCAAGAAAATCAAAGTCTACACTTCTCGGATTGATCACCCCTCTTTTTAGCAACTTAGAGTAAAGTCGCCTATGTTCATCCGAGCGAAACAAATCTATCCTTTTGCTTTGAATATTCGCCCCAACACCCATTCTAGGCTTGAAATGAGTGTACATTTTGTCATCATCATTCCCATCAGGCTGACTAAGACCTCCAACACGTGGATCATTGGGAATATTCATAAATGCTCAATCTGCCGACCATGAAGGAGGAATCTCCAATCGTTCCATTATTCGCAAAAAGTGGGTTTCATTTCGATACCCTTTATCTTTCAAAAATTCATCGATATATTTCATGGAAGTCCCTCCCCTCTTCAAAGCAGAGTAAAGCTTAAAGATAAAAGCGGGCTTTTGAGATCTTACGAGTTCTGTGCCTTCAATGATTTTTTCCTCCACTCTACGATCACTACCTTGAGGTCTAGCATGAGGAGATTGACGCTGTTGAGAATGTTGTGGGCTCTGCTGCTATCTTGGAGATTCTTCTTCCTCGGTGAGGTCAAAATGCGTAGGACCCTCACGCATTTGGGATGTCATTCTCACAGTTTTTGAGAGATTCCAAACTCGATTCGTGAAAAAAAAAGTGAGAACTTTGAAGATTAAACTAGAGAGTAAAAGTAAGAAAACGAAGGTCTGTACTTTTAGGGTTTGTGAGGAAGACGAACAATATATAAAGCAGTCGAAAAGAGGCATACGGAACGATGTAAAAAGGAAAAAATAGAAAATGCCTTTTAAAAAATAACTGCCTTTTTGAAAAAAATAGATAACCTGTCTTTTCAAAAATAACTCTTTTTTGAAAAAGGAATAATTGCAATAATCACGAAAACTCGGGAAGATGATCGTACCTTTTTGAGATCACTCAATTACAAATTAATAGATAATCGTACATTTTTGAGATTTTATCTCGAGAGATAAATTTAAAAACGAAAATAACTTATAGTCGTTGATCTTCATCTTCTCGAGTTTGAGTATCATTAGACTTTTATCCTTGAGTCTGAACTTCTTCAGACTTTAAGATATTGAGTCTGGAACGAATAAACTCAAATTGACTTTTCTCCAAAGGCTTTGTGAAGATGTCCACTAGTTGATTCTTTGAGATAATAAACTGAATTGAGACTTCTCCATTTTGAACATGATCTCTAATGAAATGATGTCGAATCTCTATATGCTTTGCTATTGAATGAAGAATTGGATTCTTGGTGAGATTGATTGCGCTGGTATTGTCACATTTGATCTCAGTATACGAATCTTCAATTCCAAAGTCTCTTAGCTGTTACTTTATCCACAAAATTTGTGAACAACAACTTCCAAGAGCCACATATTCTGCTTCTACTATAGAAAAAGTTACGGTACTTTGCTTCCTCGAAAACCAAGATACTGTCTTGTTCCCAAGCAATTGACAAGTGCCCGAGGTGCTCTTCCTATCAACTCTGCATCCTGCTAGGTCTGCATCTAAATATCCAAGAAGAGTAAAGTCTCATTCTTTAGGATACCAGAGACCTAAATTTGAAGTAGACACAACGTATTAGATGATGCGTTTTGCAGCACTTAAATGAGATTCTTTGGGATCTGATTGAAATCTAGCACAAATACAAACACTAAACAGAATGTCAGGTTTAGAAGCAGTAAGATAAATAAGTGAACCAATGATACTGCTGTATAGCTTTTGGTCAACTTTCTTTCCTCCTTCATCTTTGTCCAGCTTTGAGGAACTTGACATTGGTATGTCAATCCTTTTGCAATTCTCCAAGCCAAACTTTTTCACAAGTTTTTTAGCATATTTTTCTTGGTGAATGAAAATTCCCTCCTTCAATTGTTTTACTTGAATTCCAAGAAAGAAGGATAGTTCACCCATCATGCTCATTTCAATCTCATATTGCATAGTCTTTGAGAATTTCTTGCACAGATTTTCATTAAGAGACCTAAAAATAATATCATCAATATACATTTGAACAAGTAAGAAGTTTTTGCTTTCTCTTTTGATAAACAGTGTAGTATTTACTTTATCTTTAACAAAGCCATTTTGAATCAAAAACTTACTTAGTCTATCATACCAAGCTTGAGGTGCTTGCTTTAGACCATATAGCACATTTTTTAGTCTAAATACGTAGTCGGTTTCCTTGGGTCTTCAAAACCGAGAGGTTGTTCCACATAGACTTCCTCTTGGATGAATCCATTTAGGAAAGCACTTTTGACATCCATTTGGAATAACCTGAAATTCTTATAACAAGCAAAAGTAAGTAATAATCTAATTGCTTCTAACTTTGCTACTGGTGCGTAAGTCTCATCATAGACTATCCCTTATTCTTGCGTATATCCTTTGGCCATGAGTCTTGCTTTGTTTCTTACAACTTTTCTTTTCTCGTTCATCTTGTTCCTGAAAACCCATTTAGCTCCAATGATAGATTTATCTTTCGGTTTAGGAGTCAATTCCCATACATCATTGATACTGAATTGCCCAAGTTATTCTTGCATAGCTTCAATCCAGCTTTCATTAGTTAAAGCTTCTTCTATGCTCTTGGGTTCTATTTCAGAAATAAGAGCCATAGCACTAGACTCTTCACGCCTTTTGGATCTTGTACGAATTCCCTCCTTAATGTCACCAATAATGAGTTCTTTAGGATGACTAGACTTGTGCTTCCAGTTGCTAGTTGATTTGTTAAACTGTTGATCATTTTCTTCATTGGATTCTTCAACAATCATTTGTTACTGGTCTTCTGAAGTCTGAGCTGCTTCTAGAGATTTAGACTTTGTAGAGTCTGGAAGAGGTTCAGGTTCTTTAGGTTGAGTTTGAATCGATTGATTTTGCATAAAGTCGTGAAATTTGACATTCATCGATTCCTCCACAAATTGAGTCTTTTTGTTGTATACTCTGTAAGCTTTGCTGGTAGTTGAATATCCAAGGAAGATGCCTTCGTCTGATTTTTTTTCAAGCTTACCAAATTGATCATTTGCATTTTTCAATATAAAACATTTGGATCCAAACACATGAAAATAGGAAACAATTGGTTTCTTTCCTTTGAATAATTCATAGGGAGTTTTCTCCATAATAGGCCTTAAGAAGACTCTATTATAATATAGCACGCTGTAGAAAACCGCTTCAGCCCAAAAACGAAAGAAATGTTACTTTCAATTAAAAGAGTTCTAACCATTTTTTGCAATGATCTATTCTTCCTTTCTACAACTCCATTATGCTCTGGAGTATAATGAGAGGAGAATACATACTAAAAACCAAATTCATCACAGAATTTAGCAAAGTCTTGATTTTCAAACTCACCTTCATGGTCTGTCGATATATTGAAAATAATATACATTTTCTCATTTTGAACTTTCTTAGCAAATTTTATAAAATAAGAAAATGTTTCAGACTTACTTGTTATGAAATATACCCGAGTGAATTGTGAATAATCATCCAAAATTACTAGGCAATATTTCTTACCTCCAATGCTCGAGTTCTGGTTGGTCCAAAGAGATCCATGTGTAATAGCTGTAGTACACGATTAGTGGACACTTGATTTATTGGTTTGAATGAATTTCTTACTTGTTTTCCCAATACGCATGGTGTACATAGGTAAGACTTTTGGTATGTCAGATTGGGTAGTCCATGAACAAGCTTTTTTGCTGAAATTTCGGCTATTTGCATCATGTTGATGTGCGCAAGTTTTTTGTGCCATAGATTTGCTTCCTCTTGAATTGAGATTAGACATTGGGATTTTTTTGTTTTAATATCCAAGAGATAGATATTGCCATGTCTTCGCCCTATGAAAGTCTGAGAGGAGTCTTTACTGGTTCTTGAGTATATTCCTTCTTGAAAGTTGATTTTGAGACCGGTGTCGCACAATTGGCTAATACTCAGCAAGTTGTAGTTGAGTCCTACTAAGGAAACGTTACTGATCGTGAGACTTCCATTTTTTACAGATCTGTATCCCACAATTCTTCTTTTGCTATTTCCTCCAAAAGAAACTTTTCCACCATTAACTTGCACAATCTTTATAAAGCAATTTGAGTCTCTTGTCATATGTCTCGAGCATCCACTATCCAAGTATCATTTAAAATTTTTCTTAATAGTGACTTGCATTTAAAAAAGAAACTCAAGGTTTCTTTAGTAGCCATATTTTCTTGGGTCCAGTGGAGTTAGTATGATATACAGTCTTTGCCCAAACCTTCCTCATAGGTTTCCAAACCATAGGACATTCTTTCTCAAAGTGTTCTGAGCTGTTACACTTAGAACATTTAAGAGCACTGCGGCCTACAGGTTTTACAAAAACTTTTTGGAAATGATTTTTGTAAGAATCTTTTGTAGGTCTTCGTTTAATTCTTTCCTTTACCTTAGAAAAATCAATTAGAGGAATGGTTTCAACAGTCATTCCCAAACCTGATTTGTTGAAGTAAGGTCTTTGCGCTGAAAGAATCTTTTCTAATTTCTCAGATCCTATAGAAAATCTTTTAGAAATACTTGAGATATCATTTTTCAAAAATGCATTTTCTTTTGAAAGATTGTTTGCATTTTCTTTCAAAGTAAAAAAATTTTTATCTAAAATTTCGACATTTTCTTTCCAAACAATCTCCTGTTTCTTTAGTGCAGAATTTTCCCTTTTAAGTTCGGAAATCCTCTTAAGAGAGGTTTTGAGACTAAGACACAATTCATCAAGATATTTGAAGACTTTAGTAGGAATTTTTAAATTACTTACCTCTATTTCACTGTCAGAGTCTGATTCTGAGTGTGCCATGAGACAAATATTGGCATAATCATCATCACTTTCTTCACACTCAGTATCACTCCAAGTTTATGCTTTTAGTGTTTTTCGATATTTCTCAGCTTTTCCTTTATTTCTCTTCAGCAGATGACAGTTGGGTCTGATATGTCCCTTTTTCTTGCATTCAAAGCAGATTACATCCTTGTTGGATACATAATCCTCAGTCGATTTATTTTGTAGCTGTTGAGAACTTTGTTTATTCGAATTGAATCTTCTTCCTTTTCTATTCAGCTTTCTGAATCTTCTTATCATGAGAGAAAGCTCTTCATCGTCCATATGGTATTCAGAATCTGTGACATCAGAATCATCATTAGATTTCAACGCAATGGATTTCTTACCTTCGGGATCTTTATTTTCGTTGATTTGCTCCACTTCATAAGACTGAAGGGTGCCAACCAATTCGTCAACAGATAGTGGCATGATCATTTCTGTCTCCCTTATTGAAGTTTTTACATGATTCCAATTCTTGGAAAGTCCACGCAGAAACTTGTTAACCTTCATGGGTTCAGAGATTGGTTAACCTTGATATTCAAGACCATTCACGATTTCTGTAAAACAACCAAACATGTCAATGATAGATTCTCCTGGTTTCATCTTGAATGCTTCATAATGACTGAGCAGAATATTGATTCTAGTTTCTTTCACTCGATCGGTTCCTTCATAGGTGATGTGCAATCTATCCCAGACTTCTTTAGCTATTTCACAAGAAGATATTCTATTATATTCAGTAGGAGATAATGCACAATATAAGGAATAAATTGCTTTTGCATCAAGAGCTTGTCTCTTGGTTGTCTCTTCTTGAGTCATTTCACTGGACTCAACAACTTCCTTTCCTCTTTCTGAGACTGTTGCTACTTTAGGAATGATTCCTTTGTCTACCACGTTCCATTCCAGAGGATCCTTTGATCTTAGGAATGCCTTCATCTTGTTTTTCCATATGCTGTAATCATTTCCATCAAAATATGGCGGTCTAGTGTTACTTTGTCCCTTAATCAGACTTGGAGCCAACATACTAGCCATGGATCTTTAACTCTGAAGTAAAAACACTTCAACTTAAATGAGTACACAGGCTCTGATACCAATTGTGAAAGCTAGTACGAGCACCTAGAGGGGGTGAATAGTTGCGAGAAACAAATTTTGCGAGTAAAATATATAATTTCGCTTTTAATCCAACTCTTTTAGTAATAGGTTATGAAAAGGAAATTAGACTCTAATAATCAAATAGAGTTATGATTAAAGTAAAAGAGCTTAGGGAAGAGAATAAGAACACAAAGTTTATAGTGGTTCGGCTTGATCCAAGCCTACATCCACTCTTCCACATTGACAGCCCACCTGCTGGATTTTACTAAGAATCAAAAGAGTTGTTACAATATTGCTCTTCATTGATTCCACAGAGTAGAGACTCTGCTACACTTCCTCAAGGTCTCAGAGAAATATAAACGCTCTTTTAAGTGCAAGTTTTTGTTCAACAATTGAATTTACAAAGAACAAGGAGCTTCAGACTTTAGAATTCTTCTATCGCGCACACACTCGAATAACTGGAACGACTTCCTTATATACTCCCCCATGCCTTCATACTCATTGGCACTTACTAAAGGATTCTTCCAATCTACCCGTTGGACAGAATCAATTAGGAAGATTTCGAGTTATTTAAGGAATATGACGATAGCCCACCAATCATGCTCACCCATACAATCAAGATCTAGGTTTCCATAAGTAGAACCTTCTAATTATGCTTTGCCAATCAACGGATCTAAGTTATCTAAATTAAAATCAAAACGAATAACAGATTCCAAGATGCTATCTCCTGCCAAGAGATCTTCTTCAGTCGATAGAATCAAATCCTTAACAAGATACTCAGTTCTAGATAAGTCTTCTTCGACGGTCTAGAAACTGTTAATGAGGATAGACTTTGAATCTTGAGTTTGGCTGTTCGACGATCTTTAGACTTTGACTAAAGAGTCTGTAAGACTTCAGACTAGACTGATGGAAACGTTTTGTCAGCTTCAAAACACGCAATGAAGTTTTCTCTAACAGTCGATAGTTGATGCACAGACACAACGAACCATCTTTCTTCTTAACAAACAGAACTAGTGCTCCTCAAGGTGATGCACTAGGACAAATAAATCCTTTATCCAGTAACTCTTGCATCTGCACCTTCAGGTTTTTCAACTCAGATAACGCCATCCAGTAAGGTGCCTTTGAGATCGGTTCTGTCCCCGGTGCTAGCTCAATCACAAATTTCATCTCTCTTTCTAGCGATAACCCTGGCAATTCATTTGGAAAGACATCTAGAAACTCTTGTACCACTGAAATATCCTCTATTTTCAGTTCCTCAACTATCGTATCCACGACATTCGCCAGGTAACCTTGACAACCCTTGTCTAATAGACGAGTCGTCTCTTGTGACGACATCAGGACAATCGAGGGTCCTCTTCGATTCCCCACAAACTCGAAGCTCTTACCCTTTAATGTGTCAAACTGAATCGCTTTACTATAACAGTCCATTACAGCTCGTTGCTTGGTGAGTCAATCTATGCCAATTATCAAATTAAAGTCATACATGGCTAGGACTAACATATTAATTTTCCCCACTCGCTCACCAATGGCTAACTTGCACCCCGAACATCCCAAAGCAGTGATAACTTTATCTTTTAATAGTGTAGATATGCAAACTGCCGATCCAGCAATACAAGACTCAACCCTAACAACTTAATAAACTGCTCGGCAATAAAGGAATGGGTTGCTCCCGAATCAAACAAAGCATAAGCAGGTTGGTCGTTGAGTGAAACCATACCTGTGATCACGTCAGGTGCAGCTTCTACCTGACCCTGCGTAATCGCATATACGATGCCCTGAACTAGAGGTCTCTGTTGTCCTCCTTGTGGTGCATTCTGAGGGGGCATACCCTCTTATTTGTCTCATCGGCGGCGGCGGCGGCAACTGAAGTTCCCCTCTTTGCTTCCACAGACAATTTCTGGCTATGTGGCCTTGCTGGCCACATTCAAAACGTGCCTCTATCCTAGATGGGCATGGTGTTGACCCGTGTCATCTTCCACAGAAGTGACACATTTCAATCTTGATGGGCATTGACCTACCAAATCCACCTTTCTTGTTGGGCGGGCCTCGGAATCTATTTCCAGGCTTAGGCCTCTTTCCTTGGCGAATATTCTCTCAATGAGAGCTAAACCTCGATCCAGATGATGCAGCTCTCTCGTTCTGATCCTTCTCAATTTTCTGAGCTATCCGACATATGTCGTTGTAAGTCCTCAAGTCTGGTTTGAACCCATCCCTAAACCTTCTCACTCAATTTACTGGGTTTTCTATTAACTTTGGGGCATATCACGAAAGTTTAGCAAACTTCGCCTCATACTCATCAACAATTAGGGAACCCTGGCGCAGACGTTGAAATTTAGCCATCTTCACCTCCCTTGCGGTCTCTGAGAAATACTTATCATTGAAGGCCTCAAGGAAAGTATTCCACTCCTTAACAACGCCTTCTAGAAAGATCGTTTCTCGAGTAGTCATCCACCAAGTGTTCACAACTCCCTCTAGCTGGTAAGTTGCTAAGATTACCTATTCAGTCTCGTTGCATATCAACTGTGCAAATATTTTTTCTAGCTTCTGAACCCATGAAACAGCAGCTTCGAGATCTCCTGTCCCAGTGAAGAACTGTGGGTTTAATTTCAGGAATTGCACAACTAGCTTATGTATTGGCCTTTCAGCGACCACAATCCCTGGCGGACCTCCAATAGGTACAGCTGAGGTGCAATAGCAGGGGCGGCTTCGGTAGCAGCGGCAGCGGCTTGAGCGGCGGCTTCCACAGCAATGGCTTAATTCTGAGCCTACTGATCCACTCTGTTACCCAAGGCTTCAAGTACACGCATGATCCCGTTGAACCTAGGATCATCAGGGGCTACTACCCCAACACCAATAGGAAGTGGTGTTACTCCACTAGCAATGATCTATACCTGTGCCCTACCTCTACCTCGGGTACCGACCCTGGTCGGCGCTCTACCTCGAGTTACGACCCTACTGGCCCTCTTTGCAGGAGTTCTCGGCTCCTGATCGCTCGTGGTGTAGCTTTAATTCTAGCACTCAGTTAACACAGACATGCACTGGCATGAATTTAAAGGCCTTTCTTACTACTATCCCAAGAGCCATCACTCCAATCTCGAACTTCACTCTGATACCACACAAAGGAGATGTCACGCCCCAATCCTCAGGCACACACACATCCTTCTACTTGGTCAATTTTAGAATGCGATATCCCAAGACTATGTATCGCCGACCCTTTCATTTTAATCAACACATGTGGAAGCAGTTATAAATCCCCATACAATAAAACAATGTGATAGAAAACAAGGCCATATTTTTCATATTGAAAACCACAACTATACTTTTATACAAAGCATAACTCAAAGTACTACACAAGACTACTCATAACTTTCTAATCTCACTCTATTCACAGATAAACAGGGTTCACAAAAAAAGAATGGGATCTTAGTCCTCATCCAGGTCATACTCAGGATTATCCAGATCCTCTGCTAACTCTTCTGACTCGCTTTCCTCCTCCTCAAACTCCTCGCCTTCTTCAGGCTCTTCTTCTACCGGCTCCTCCTTAGCATTTCCCCAATCCTTGTCTTCCTTTGGGCCTTCCTCTTCTTGTTCCATGATCTCACCTTCCTCAAAATTTTCATCCTCTTCAGTGAATATTGGGGACGACGGCCCACTTCCAAGCGCAGGGTCTCTGGCATCATCTACGCCTCCACCCTCGAGGTCTGCAGTCCCCTTACCAAAAGCTTTCTCTAGGACGTAGTAAGGTATATCTTCCTTAGGGATAGGACTTTTCCTTTGTCCATCAAAATAGTAATGATACCAAGACCGATACTCATGGGGCCTTAGGTCATCCTGGCCGACTTCAATCCACACCGTCGACTCAATCAAAACGTATTTTAACCCTTCTGGATAGCATAGATCAATAGGCACCTAAGCAATCACATCATAGATCGATATCTCGATCAATCGACCTAGTCGATTATATGTCAGTTGGGCCATTCATCGGTCATTTCCAATCAATACTATATATTCCTCTATCTATGATGGAAAATCTAGTCGTCGAGTTTACGTGCATTCTCCAAGATGACATACCAAGTCTCCGAGTCCATGTACTATTTCCAAGGCAACCTATTCGCTCACCAAAATGACATAGTTAAACATTGGGCACACGTGCATTCTCCAAGGCACTAGTTCACCAAGGTGATGCATCGAGTCACCAAGCCCACGTGCCCTTTTTTTAGATGCCAAATGTACTCAACACTGGACTCACGTGTATTCTCTAAGGCACTAGTTCGCCAAGATGATGCATCAAATCACCGAGCCCACACGTCCTTTTAACGATGCCACACTCAAATCATTGGTCCCATGTGCGTTCTCTTAGGCACAGATTCACCAAAGTTATGCATCAAATCACTAAGCCCCCACGTCCTTTTTAACGATGCCACACTCAAATTGTTGGGCCCACGTGCATTCTCTTAGGCACAGATTCGCCAAAGTGATGCATCAAATCACCGAGCCCATGTGCCCTTTTAACGATGCCATACTTAACCTCCACTCTACTATCGATCTTGACAACCAATACCCAATCATTTCTCAAGTAAATAATCAAAAACAACCACTTAGGAACATATCCTAAAAATCCATAATTAAATCAATTTGGCATGATTCAAAGCTCAATTAAATAAATAGACTGCACCACGACGATCAACATGAAATTCCGGTCACCGGCCATCCCAATTGAATTTCTGGAAAAATAAATAAATAAATAGTTAATTAAAAAAATTATTAAATAAATACTAAAAATTCAATTTAGGCCCGTAATGCCTAATTGAAGCCCGATAAGGTCAGAAAAAATCCCGAGATGCATTCAATAAATATTAGAATATATCTATTTGCTAATTGCACAATCAAAATGTCTATTATGCATCACAATTAATTAATAATCACTAATCTACTCTAATGTAACCACCTAATCCTACTTAATTAACACTAATCAACCCTTAAGCATCATTAGTCTACTAATCAAGGATTAGTGAGCTAAACTCACCGAAATTACGCGCAAGTTAGATCAAACTGACGGGGACGACACGGGATCGATTCTTCCCAAAGCAAGTCTCGAATTCGGGGCTCGGAAATGCCCCAAAACGGCTCACGAACCTGCTGGAAACCCATTTGCCGGGTTACTAACCTTGCTGCAAAACAGAGGGGAAATGAGATGGTTGGGGGCGGTAAAGGGTCGAGATGAGTTGCGGAGGTCAAACCAGGGCAAATCAGCGGCGAGGGAAGCTCCGGCGGGCCTCTACCATTCCTCATGGCCACTGAACAGTAGCTGGACTAGGTGAAATCGTGGACAATAGCTCAACTGGACGGAGAGGCAAACGGCGCACGGACGAGTGTGCGTGAGGCGAACAGTGGTGATGGTGCTCCGGTGCGATTAAACCGGCAGCTCTGGTTCCAAGCGACGATGGTTGTTGCTTCTACTTTTGTTAGCTGGTTCGCACAGTGAGAGGGAGAGAAAGAGTGTTGAGAGAGTGAGGAAGAGACAAGAGAGTGAGCGAGTGCTGAAAAGTCAAAAGGGAAAAGTGAAGGAAGCAAAGTTGGAAACGGCTGGAGTAGTCGGTGGGGAGGGCTTCGCACGAGGGGAAAGAGAGAGAGAGAGAGAGAGAGAAAGGAAAGTTGTAGCCAAAGGGGGGAGAGTACGCAAGAAGGAGAAAGAAAGGGTGTTTGGCCCAAAAAAGAAAAAGAAAATGGGAAGAAAATCAAAAGAAAGCAATTTTCTTATAATAGAAAATTCTTAACCCACTAGCTTTTGAATAAGCTAATTGATTCCCAAAAGACATTCCAAGCTAGAGCACTTGGTCCCCACTTGCGTTCCTGCATCCAATTTCCCTCACCCAATAATTCATCTCACAAATCAAAACAATTCTCTCTCAATTCATTCTTAATCGGCTCTCATAAAATCAATTGATACCTCAATGCCTCAATTGCTATTTTTCCTCATCCATGCATCCATCATGCATCTCAATTTTGCCGTCAAAAGAAATCTTCAGCCTTTTCTGCTCAAAAATGACCCGACGACGACTTTTTCCCAAAGGGTGTTGAGTGTTAGAAAAATCTTTTGAGACTGAGTTGACACTCCTAGAATTTATTGTGACATGACAGAAACTTCAATTTCTGAAATTAGACTTGAATTCATAGTTAATTTCAACTTGGCGCGTTTTTAGTGTGACCTAGGCTACTGGGTAGTTTTCAGAACTTTTTTTTGGCAAATAACCCATGGTTGATTTTCTTTGAGCCACTATGAACCCACTCGACTCATTGGTGGCTCTCGATTGTCATGAAAGTCTCGATGATTCAAATACTGACACATGGTACCAAAACGACAGTAAAATCAGATCAGTATCAATCAACGAGAATTTTCCAATTTAGTGGAGTCACCCACGATCGGCCACACATCTCAGTCAAACAGACCTATCTTTGATCTGAAATTGATTTTTAACCGTGTCGTAATGTCCTCTAAAGATAAGCACAGTTGAGAAGCCGAATCCTGATTGAATTCTCAAGTTTATTTGCCTTAAAATCCTTAATAGCCTCCATAGCTAGTCTAGTTATCTCAAGAATGATCAATTCTAAGAACAGTCCTATAAACGCGTTAATGAAATGCCCAATTAATCCAATAAAAAACAGGTTAAAAGATTCAGGATGTCACAATTTAGGTCGAAATTGACAAATCATCAATATGTTTAAAACTGACTTGGCCTCCATACAATAGGTTGATGACTTTTTGAACAATTTTCCCCTATTAAAGTGAGCTTTTGAGCACAGGTATTCTCAAGTATCAACTTGCTTCCTAAATTGGTTGTCATAAGTTGTGTTTTGGTGGAAATGTACAGAGTTGCATTTGTCGTGCTGGTGTTAAGCTGAATCAACTTACACGTTTAGAGGGCACGATTAATGTCTGTGATTTAGTCAAACAAAAGGCCTTTCTAAAATCTATCTTCGAACCTCACTCATTACGTGCTTAGTTAAGCCATTTTGATCAATCAGGCCATTCATTCCACTTCCGAATTTGTCCCAGGCATCTGCATGTTTTAAATATCTCTTTAATGGCATGCCACGTCTGATATTCTTATACATATTCTTCATTATCTTTCGTTTTCACCCACATGATTAGCACATCTTGAAATGGTATTAAAAAAAATTAGTATGGAGGCACTTTTGTATATTTTCGTATTCCATTTTAGAGATAAATGTTTCACTAATCCATTAAAAGATAAAAAATAAAAAAATAAAAAAGATTGGTTCAAGTCGCAGATTAGTTCCTCATCATAATCATGCACACTTACGGGTGTCCTTAGGTATTACATATAGGTTTTTGCATATATTTATTATGTCACTGCATCTTTGCCTTTGGATTAATAGTTCACGAGAGATTTATTTTGGAATCAAGATTTCCATTGTCTGCTTAATGCAATCAGGTTCTTCAGTTTTTTCGTAATTTATTTATTACTTCAATATTAGGTGTTACTTTATTGTGTGTGCACCATGTTTTGTCACTTTGTTGATAGTTTATTTGTAAAACAAATGTCTTGTCCCACTTAGGAAAGATATAAGTGTGTGAGCATTGTATGAGTATGAAAATCTTCAAACATTATAATTGAATATCAAAGGTTAAGTGGGTTGGACCCTGCAATAACCGTGTGTCGGTGTGCGATTTTGGTGCTCTTAGCACTTTGTGCGCTTGTGGACCAGAATCAGCACTAATCAAAAATGATTATTTGTTTAAAAAATAATAGCCATCCTTTTGAAATATTATGTCCGTTCACAAAAGGGTTTTGCAATTATATATTCAACATTTCTTGCTCGATGGTTTTTACTTTACAATTTTCGTTTCTTTCTTTTTGACCAAAAAAAAAATTGTTTCTTTCTTAAAAAATACAGCATTTATTCTCCAATTGTTTCTTTTTGAGAATTCTTGAAGAAATAATAGAATTGCTATTTGGTATTCTCAATTTTGAAACTTTGTTGTATTCTCGAGGATTTTTATCAGTAATCATTAATAACATTGTGAGACTAACAATTCCTTATAGATAGTGTATTTACACTTCAAAGTTTGATTTCATTCTTCTCAATCATTACTTATCAACATCTTTACCTTTGGATAAGTAGTTTACAAGAGTTTTATTTTGGAATCAATAGTGAAGCTTTCCTTTGTCTGCTTAATGCATTTAGGATCTTTAGTTTTTCAGTAATTTTTATATTGCTTTGATTATTGAGTATTAATTTATTCTTTGTGCACCATTCAGTCACTTTTACATGCTAGTAGTTTAGGAATGAAAGTTGGTAAAAGAATGCATGCCAACATTTTTATATAAAGAGAAAATACACCAAAATGACACTAAATTAATCTCACGTATTCAAATCCAGCATGATCAAGTCGACGTATCCATGAATCAATGCACATAAGTAAAATGTACTTGGGTGTCTGATTGAAATCCATCATATTAGGATTGCGTTTACATTCTTCATTGGCTGGCGCTAAAGACACTCCGTCTCACTTTCCATCCCATTAGTGACCCTTCGTTTAAGTCTATGCGACCCGAAGTCGTGGTCTATTTAAAACGCAAAATTCAAAGGAAGTAGAAATGATATCGCCAAGAAATTGCCCAGAACTTGGTGTGTGGGGATAGTCTTTTTTTGTTTTTTTGGTGGGGCGGGGAGGGGGGTGTTGGTGGTGGGGAAGGAACGAGGAAAGTTCCGAAAGGGACAAAGAAGACGAAAGTCAAAAACAAACTCCGACAAGTAGATGTGTACGCGGGCAAAATCTCTACTTTAGCTGATTGTGATCTGTGATAGTGCGCGTGGGGCTCCTAAACCGAAAAGATGAGCCCCGGTTGTGGGGGCAATCTGATCTACGTCTAACTTTCTTTGGTCTTCGTTCCATTGCGTAAGTCATACTCCACGAACAAAGTGATATATAGATGAGAGCTAGAGCTTGGAAACACCATCAGATGGTAAACATTCTTGACGCAAATCATTCATCAGCTCTTTCAATGGCTTCTTCTTCGAATCCAAAAAGATATTATCATGTGTTCTTGAGTTTTAGAGGTACGGACGTTCGAAAGAACTTCCTCAGTCATCTCTACGCAGCTCTGGACCAGAAAGGATTACACACTTTTGTGGATAGTGAGGAGCTTAGGAAAGGAGAGGAAATATCACCAGCGCTCATGAGGGCGATCGAGGAATCGCGCATTGCGATCATCATATTCTCCAATGACTACGCTTCCTCACGATGGTGTTTGGAAGAGGTTGTGAAAATCATGAAGTGCAAGGAACAAAACGGCCTGATAGTGTTCCCAGTGTTTTATAAAGTGGAACCAAGAGAAGTGAGACAGGGGAGAAAGAGTTATGGGAGAGCTATGGCTGAGCATAAGTCCAAGTTTGGAAAGAATTCAGAGAAAGTGAAGAGATGGCAGAAGGCTCTCCTTGATGCCGGAAGCTTATCTGGGTGGGAGTTGAATGACAGGTATGCACAAATGTGTGACGCAGTGCTTTGCGGTTGTTAGCTCGTGATCGTTTGTTAGATATCAAATCGTATACTCTTTTTTTTTTTTTTTTTTTTTTTTTTTTTTTTTTGGATCTTCGGATTGAAGACACAAAGTGGAGATAAACTAGCAGTAGACACAAAAGTCAAATAACCAAAGCTAGTAGATTCTTTGAATTGAGTCTTGCTGTGT
This sequence comes from Eucalyptus lansdowneana, assembly GCA_017140395.1. Lineage (NCBI taxonomy): Eukaryota > Viridiplantae > Streptophyta > Magnoliopsida > Myrtales > Myrtaceae > Eucalyptus > Eucalyptus lansdowneana. The sequence goes on from CM029487.1 coordinate 60,295,182, forward strand.
GGATAATGCGAAATTTATCTAACATAAATGGTATGATTCATAGTGCCCGAGTCATTATTGTCTTCAGATTTAGGTTCTTTGTAATTTCCTCGCGTAGATGTTGCCGCGGGTTCACCCACTTTTCATCTTATTATTTGCTATTCTTCTTATGAAATTTTCATTATGACATTAGAGGCTGAATTCCTGCTATGTCTTTAAAATGCTAAAACAGGTTTTTCTTTCTTGCGATTGCTTATCAGGGATGAAGCAGATCTCATACAATGCATCGTGAAGGAATTATTGGTTCATCTCAACCGAACACCTTTAAATGTCGCTAAGTATCCGGTCGGAATAGATTCCCGAGTTCAAGAGTTAATGCAGTTGTTACAAAAAGAGTCGGCTGATGATGAAGATGTTCTGATGATAGGTCTATGGGGATCTGGAGGCGTAGGGAAGACAACAATTGCTAAGGCCCTATTTAATGCTATTGAGAGACAATTTCAAGGTTGTAGCTTTTTGGCGCAAGTTAGAGAAAAATCAAACCGAAGCGATGGTCTTGTTGCTTTGCAAAATCAGCTTTTATCTGAGACCTTATCTCATGAAAGTATAACAGTCTATAGCGTGGACAAAGGAATTGAGTTAATACGAGAAAGACTATGTTGCAAGAAGGTTCTCTTGGTTCTTGATGATGTTGACCAATCAGATCAACTGGATAAGTTAGTTGGGAAAGGTGATTTGTTTGGCAAAGGAAGTAGAATCATCGTTACATCAAGAGATAAACATTTACTGACTTCTCATAGCAGACATTTTGTGTATGAAGTTCAGACTCTTAGATGTAGTGAAGCACGAGACCTTTTTTATCAGCATGCTTTCCCAAATAGCAAGAGAGTTGAAATAAGAAGGGAACTCATAGATAGAGTAGTGCAATATGCAAGCCGCCTTCCTTTAGCCCTCGAAGTGTTTGGGTCAATCTTACGTGGAAGAGGGGAATCTGCATGGGAAAGTACATTGCATAAACTCTCCAAAACTCCTGAACGAACTATTAATGAAGTTCTCAAGATAAGCTTCCATGGATTGGAGGACAACGAAAGGGAGATTTTCCTTGATATCGCTTGTTTCTTTAGAGGGGAGAGAATGATGTATATCAAGGAAGTTCTCGATAGTTGTGATTTTAGCACAACCATAGGAATAGAAATTCTCATAGATAGGTCCTTGATAAAAAATGAGAATGGGTTCCTACAAATGCATGATTTAATTCAGTTGATGGGTAAGGATATTGTTAATCAGGAATGTCGCGATGATCCTGGGAAGCACAGTAGATTATGGCTTTTTGAAGATGTTGTGGACATTCAAAGTAATGATAAGGTAAAAGTTGTTTATGTCAATTATGCTCCATGCCAGTTTTTACATTACTTTGATTTGGGTAATTAATGTAAATCTAAATGGAAATTTTGTGCGGCGATTGAATTTGCTCTGTTATGGATAGGGAACGAATGCAGTAAAGGCCATAGTATTACACTTGCGAGAAAGGATAACTATTAGTCCTCATGTTTTCACAAACATGAAAATGTTGAGAATGCTCATTTTGGATGGAGCGCGTATCTCTTCACAAGGTCCTGTACGTCTACCTGATAAGCTAGGATACTTTAAATGGTCAAATTCCCCAGATCTGGATTTTGGCTCTGGTCCAAAGAAACTCAAGAGACTTGATCTCCGATATAGTCATATCAGACAATTCGGGGGCAACTTTGAGGTAAGCTCTTATGAAGATTAGCTTTCCCCTTTTATAGCTATTAAAATAATTGCAAAACTTAATGACTGCACCACTATGTTTTTGCAGAATTGTACAAAGTTGAAATCCATCTATTTCCATGAATGCAACTCCTTGGCTAGTGTTCTTGACCTTTCATGGGCTCCAAATCTAGAGACGTTGAGTTTTGATGGGTGCAAAAGCTTGATGGAGATTCATCAATCTGTTGGGTATCTTGAGTATTTAAGACTTTTGAGTGTAGAAGGCTGCTCTAATCTTAGTATCTTTCCTAACACACTCAAGACAAAATATCTTCAAATCCTTAGGCTCTCTAGTTGCTCTAAACTTGAGAAGTTCCCTGATATTCTGGTAAAGACGCGACATCTAAAATGTCTTAAGTTACAAGAGACGGCTATTAAAGAACTCCCTTTATCAATTGAAAATTTTGTCTCTATGAGTGAGTTAGAATTAGCATTTTGTGAAAACTTCACAACGCTTCCATCGAGCATTTATAAGTTGAAAAATCTCGAGACTCTGATAGTTAGAAAATGCTCAAATTGGGTCATGTTTCCAAAGAACGTGAAGGATTCAATTTATCCTATTGGTGATCTGGCATTCCAAAATCTAGGCTGGCTAGTACTTGGTGGCTGCAACCTATCAGAAGTAGATTTCCTCGAGAGTTCTTCAAGTTTTCCCAAATTGTGGCATCTAAATCTTTCAAATAACAAATTTACTCATCTGCCAACATGCATCAACAAGTACAAGGATTTGCGTTGCTTGTTTGTTTATAAATGCAAGCAACTACTGGAGATTCCCGAGCTTCCATCAGATTTGTCTCTCCTAGATGCAAATAGTTGCGAATCTCTACAAAAACTCCCAGATTTGTCTGGTCATTCCTCCAAGGATCTTCAAGTGGATTTGTCTTTATGTAGTGAATTACTCCACAAAGGGGTCAATTTGGCTAATGTATCATTACTAGAGGTCAAACTTTCCCTCCCTATTTCTCCCTCTCTCTCTCTCTCTCTCTAAATTTGAATGCCTGATATGCCTCCTAATTGTATGACAGGCACTCCCGAAGAAGCAAGCACTCGACATTATCCAAAGTGGTAGAGAGATGCCAGAATGGTTTCTCCACGGTAAAGAGGAATCCATATCTTTCATGGTTTCTCAGGACATGTGTGACGAGTTCTTAGGACTGGCACTATGTGTTGTTCTTGGCCTGGAAGAAGGAAAAGTGGTTGATCTTTCGTGTGAGGTCCATATATATTTTAATTGCCAAGAAGCGGCTCGGCACACAAAATACTTTCATTTATTGGAATCCGATCATGTGTGGCTTTACTATGTCCCACGCAGTAAACTGAGTGGAGTAGAGAAGCTCCAGCAAAATTATTGGAGCCATGTCCAAGTTTGCGTTAGTTCATCGAAAGGAAGCATAAAGAAGTGGGGATTCCGTCTAATATGCGAGCAACAAGAGGATGATATGAGGGGGGTGCTCCCAACACCATCAGTGGATAGAAACAAATTGAATTGTTTATGGGATGGCTTAGAAGAAATAGATGAAGAGGAAAGCTCATCGCCTTTAAGAAAGAAGGTAAGATGGTCTTAACTATGTTGAGACTATGGATTCCAAGGACTTCTGCTTTTCCCTTTTTTGGGTCTTTACTAGAAATTTGTAAGTGTCTGCTCCTTATCATTATAAAACAGAGGTTTCGTATCTTGCTATTGACATGATTCAGGAATATCATCATCATCATCATCATTTTGGCTCTGATTGTTTATGATTTGTGATGCGGAGTGCGTTAACCGAAAATTAAGAGGAGGCTTGTTGAATGGCCATGGTCTTCCAAGTTGCTCCGTGTAATTTATCACATAGACCTCTGTCACCTCTCTTAATCCAATTAATTATGCCAATACTTCGTACTTTAAAATTCTGAAATACTAAGTTTTGCTCAATCTAGTGTAATCTATATCTTTTGGAAAATATTGTTCAAATTGTCTCAATGATCGAAAGCTCTATGTAGGGAAAATTAGTTGATTCCTCTGTTGTTACTCGGCAGATTGCATGGGATGGGTACAAAGGGAGAGCTCTAGCTTTGAGATTTTGCATTTAAGCAAAGGACATTGACTCAAAGAATGTTTGTGAGAAGCAAATAGAGCACAGTAAACACCCCATAAAATACTTATTGCGAAGTATTTCTTAAAATAAGAGAAAAAGAAAATGTCAAAAGGAGAATGGAGAAACTTGCGATTGCAAATAAAAGCACAAGCATGGGACACAACAATAGCACCGGTACCGACGTCTCGTGACCCTAAGTGACGTGCTGCCAAGGCCACGTGAGCCCACGTAATGCGCCAGTGTCGCATGATTCTAGGCAGTGCAATGTAGAATCCGCATGACTAGGCAACTCGATGCCCGACTCTCTACGCTACGTCTCGCATTGAGTGACCCTCGGCGAGTTAGATTTAGTGTCAGGCAACCCTTGGCAAAGTTTGCCGATGTCAGCCGACCATTGGTGGAATTGTGCCGGCATCCCTCGACCTCCTCCGCAAAGCTTCCCAATCACGATCGACCACGACCTCTATCCAAGATTGGGAGGGGGAGAGTAAAATAGGCATACCTCCATATCAGTAATATCAAGATTGGAAAAACAAGACTATATTAAACTTCTGAACTTGCATTTTGAAAATACCAGAGCCCAAAGCTGGAGTTCGTCTTGAGCCTTGACCATTTTCAAAGCAAAACTTTACACCAAAAAAATTCGAAACTGTGTTACCAAACGCCAAAGTTTTGGCTTAGAGATAAGGTCCAAAACCGCTTGTAGATGATCTCCAAAGGTATTTGATTATCTTGGCTTAGTTAGGGCAAAAGTGTAATTTTATGAGTGTCCACTCCGTCGGCCCAGTATTTGGACCTCCTAAGCCGGCCCCTTCCCCAACAAATCACCACCATCGATCTTGCCTTGCCCGTCTCATCATGTACTTTCATTTCCCACCCATCAACTCATTTCTCATATATATATGTAGTCTTTCTATGTCTAATAGATTAATTTTTTTTATAGGCATTCTAATATGATATCAAAGCTAATTTAAACCCTGTTTGTTTCATATATGTAGCTCTCCATAGTCAATTTTGCCTAGTTTTAAGATTAGTTTTGCACAATAAAAGAGATATTATAGTGGACAACAAAAGAAAACCATAATTAAGTTACTCCTTCAATTAGCACATAATTATGGAATGCCACATGCGGAAAAAAGTAACTTAACCCTGCCATATTACAGAGATGACAAAAATAAAAAATAAATAAAAACATAATGTTGATTAAGTTTTTGTAAGTCTAAAGTCCAAGTATAGGTCAAAGTATGCAAGGATCGACATGGTTCATTTTTATTTTTATTTTTAATTATAGCGATCCCTACAATAAAAATGAAATAAAATGTAATTTTTAATCTTCAAGGAGTTGATTGAGTATGTGAGAGATTGATTTATAAGACAAATCCTGTATATAATTGCATACTTGCTGTGATATCCTGAATTCCAAGTTCTGTTTTCGATTGGATAAGTTGGGCTTTTCATCGACGTTCCTATAGTTCTATTCTCCGAGTTGATCACTCATGAAATAACTAGTCTATCTGGTGAAGCCGTTAAGGGATTTTAACACAATAAATTTGAAAATTCGACCAAAAATCGACTGCTCGATCGTGCTAGTTTGCAAGATTCATTACGGCACAGTTAAAAATCGATTAGAGACCAGAGATAAGTTGACTCGACTGAGCCATGTGATTAAGTGTGAGTGATTCCACTTAATTGCAAAATTCTCATTAATCGACACTAGATCGATATTTATGTTGTTTTAGTACCTTGTGTCTATATTTGAAACCTCAAGATTTTAACGACAACCAAAAGTCGCCAATGTGTTGAAGATATACAATGTAGCTTGAAAATAATCGACCACGAGTCAATTGCACTAGAAATTTCTAAAAGCTATCCTAGATTAGATCACGCTAAAATTGTGCCGATTGAAATTAACTGCAAATTTAAACTTGATTTTAGAAATTGAAGGTTCTGTCATGTCACGGGTCATTTTAGGATCGTCAATTCATCCTCCAAAGATTTTTCTGCAAACCGAGATTTTTGGCGAAATTTCAAAGTAGGGCCGTTTTTTACAGGAAAAATCATAGGACCATTTTTCATCGCGTTTTTGGGATTCAAGTTGCTTCAATTTGTGAGAAAAAATGTTAATTGGGTTGACACCTTGGTTGGATTTATGGGGATCGAATTGAATTCAATTGAAGGAAAATTGGTTCAATTTGGGGGAATTTGTGTCAAAATTCGTAGGCCATGGTCACCACAACTTTTGGACCATTTGGTGAAGCTTCTAAGGGAAGTCTTGGGCTGCAAATCGGCTTGGATGACAGCCAAGACAAGTGGGGCCTTGCCAATGAGTGTTCAGAGATAGCGAGGAGGACTTTTGAGGCCAAATGGTGGCCCCCCCTTCAGCCAACAGCTTCTTCTCCTCCATTCAGCCCCATTTCCCCATTGTTGAGTGTGCTTGGAAGCTTGAGAGAACCAGAGAAATTGGCAACTCCTTCCCTGCTGCCGTCACACGCTGCCGAAGCAGCTGGAGTCGCGCCCATGCGTCGTCTGCCATCCAGCGCCTGTGCACCACCCTCCATCACGCCCTGGTCACCGTCTCTAGCTGTCGAGCAATCCTAAGCCACCGTCTAAGTAGCCAGAAGTCCTAACGTCAACCGCCTGGACTGCCCGTCGCTCGCCTGGTTGTTTCCGCGCCCAACCGCCGCTTGACCAGCCTTCCGTCTGCCAAGGGAAGAACCAAGAAGCCCAGCCAGCTGTGAGCCTTCATGGGCTATTTTGGACCTCTTTTGGGCCCCGTTTGGCATCACCACCAGGAGGTTTGTTGCCCATCTCTGCATTGCCGTTATGTGGAGTCACCATATCGCTAAACCGGTGAGTTTACTCACTAAACTCTACTTAGAGAGTTAATGATGCTGAAGGGATGTCTAGATTAGGCTAATTAAGGTTTAGGTGGTTAGTTAGAACGGATTAGCGATTTAATTATTCATTTATGCATGTTAGGTGGATTGAACAGCTTCATTAGGGACTAGATGGAACGTGCTATTTATCTAGATTCGTTTGGAAAGTTTCCGGTCTATTTCGGTGTTTAATTAGGCATTTCCGGCCTAAGTTTCTATTTTTAGCAATTAATTGCATTTATTCAATTATTTTTGGTATTTATTTAATTATTTATTATTTTCTAGAAATTATACCGGATAGTCGATGACCCAGAATTTCATGCCGATCAGTAATGGTGTGCTTGGTTTATTTAATCGGATGCTATTTTGTGCAAATTGAGTGGTGATTGTAATTTTGGGTATTTATCCAAAAATTGAGTAATTTCGATATTTAATCAAAAATTACCGAGGCGATGGTTTTTAACGCCAAAAATATTTTTAGACACTATATTAAATAGTGAGATTTTTGGAAAGAAAGATATAGTTTTTTGGCTCAGAGCAACCGTGTACCCACACATGATTATTTTTATCGAGTATTTTTAACACGATAAAATTAGGCCAAGTTTATTATCTAATTGAGGAATGTGCAAAGCACAAGATCCTTGGCCGGGATTGATTTATCGTGTTTCAACTTGTGTGAGCATTATAATACGTCAGCTTGTGAGAGCAATATTCTATATCAGCCTATATGTGAATTAAAATGTCAGCTTGTGAAAGTAGTATACTTTATTAGCTTATGTGAGCATTGATCATTTATCAGCTTGTGAGAGCAATGATTTATATATCAGCTTGTGCATGTTACCATCTATCAATATATTAGCTTGTTATTCTTACCGTTACCAAAAGAAAAAATACACAAGCTTGTGAGAGTTATTACCATCTATTTCAGCCTGTGTGAGTAGTGATGTTATCGATTGAATGAATAGATGGGATTGATTGCCAAGACATTGTCTCATCCCGTCGTTGACTCAACCTTTTCAGGTCCTTAGATGACGATTCCTCCGGAACATTTTGGCTAGTCCAAGGGGGTCACCGATGTGACATCCAGATTTTTGGGTTCTAATTTCGATTGGATAAATTGGGCATTTCATTTACACGACTACAGTGTTTTTCTCTGAGTTGGCCACTCATGAGATAACTAGATCAAATTGGGTAAGCTATTGAGAATTTTAAGGCAAATAGACTTGAGAATTCGCCCAGGAATCGATTTCTCGACCATGCTCATCTTTAGAGATCATTACGGCATAGTTAAAAATCGAATTAAAATCAGAGATAGGTCGATTCGACTAAGATGAACGACCGATCGTGGGTGACTCCACTAAATTGGAAAACTCGCGTCACCGCACTAATTTGATTTTATCATGTCATTTTGGTACTTGTCCATATTTTGAATCATCGAGATTTTCACGATAATCGAGAATCGCCAATGTGTCGAAAGCGGGTTCATCGTGGCTCGAAGAAAATCGACCACGGGTCATTTGTCCTAAAAAGTTCTAAAAACTACCTAGTAGCCTAGGTCACACTAAAAACGCGCATGGATGAAATTAACTACCAATCTGAGTCCGATTTCAGAAATTGAAAATTTATCATGTCACAATAAATTCTAGGAATGTCGATTCAGTCTCAGAAGATTTTTTTGATGCTCGACACTTTTTGGGAAAAAGTCGTCGCTGGGTTGTTTTAGTGCAGAAAATGCCGGTGATGGTTTTCAATCGCAAAATTGAGATGCAAGATGAGTGATTGGGTGAGGAAAATTATCAATTTGATAATTGATATATCAATTGAAATATTGGAGGCCAAGTGAAAGTGAATCAAGAGAGAATGGTTGTGCAATTGAAGCCATCTCTCTCAAATTCGTAACCCCACTTAAGCCTAGCAAAATTGGACCATTTGGGGAGTTGAGTGGTGTATTTATGTGGCTAAATTGCAGCCAAGTGATAAAGCTTCTTGGGCAAGGCTTGGAAGATATTTTTTGTGTGGAAAAAGTGGGCTTGGTGGAGCCCAACTCTCACCATCTCTATCCATTCCCTCTTTCCCTCCATCTTCATGCCTTTCATCCCGTCGATTCCTCATGCTTCTTGTCACGCTTTCATTTCTTTTTCTTTCTGCCCTCATCCCCGTTTTCAATTCTTCCTCACGTCTTCTTCCCATGAAGACCGAAGCCCACACCACCGAAATTTCTCCATCGAAGCAGTTTCTGCTTTGTTGTTGCCACTCGTCCAGCTTCAACCGAAGCAACTGCCACGTTTCCTCCCCATCTTTCACCCTCCGTCAGCATCGTTTGAAGATTGAACAAATTCCAGCAGCACCGCTCGAGAAGCCCAGGCCTCCACCGAGTTCTTCAACCGCTGCCACGTCCAAATTCCACCAAGCTCGGTCAACAACAGCAGATCCTCTCCACTTTGTTGACCACCGAAGTGAAGCCCCACGAATCCACCGAAGGAGCTCAGTCCCTGATCGTCTGCCCTTCGTCCGCCAGCCTCGCACACGCGTCCAAACTCTGCTGCTTCGGTCAACAAGCGAGCCACCGAGGCTTCTCAATTGACCCAGAAGCTCGCCTCGCTGCCACTTGGCAGCACCTGCGTTTGGTTCGGTCGACAAGCGGAGTTGAAGACCGCCGAAGGAAGCCGCACGTTCCACCGAGAACTGCCGTCCACCGAACTCTATTCCCCTGCCACGTTTCGGTCCATTTCACCGGTCAAAACCCAGCTGAAAACTGCTGAAGATTGACCGAAGAAATCCCTCACCGAGCGAAGCTGCATCTCGTCCCCTTGTTGCCAGCGAAACTCGAAGATTCCAGCGCACGCCAGCAGCTGCTTCTCCAGTTCGTGGGCCAGCCGCAGTAGCCCAGCCCGCGCGTGACACCGGCTCCAGCAGTCTTCGGTCTTCTCCAGCGGCGTGCCCTCAACCCAACACTTTCAGTCATTTGGGCCCAGTAAAATTCGGTCCAGCTGAGGGCCATTTCAAGCCCAGTCGAATTACTTCAGCTGCAGCCCAGCCCAGTCCACGTGAGTTAATTGGCCAAGCCCAATTTCCAGCAAAGCAATTGAAGTCCAGTTCAGTTTTGTTTCAAGCCCATCTCAGCCCAAGTTTCAAGCCCAGCATCATTTATATTTCAGCGAGGCCCAGCAAGTTCAGCCCATCATGGGCCCGTGAAGCAAGTCGGCCCAAGTTCGGCCCAAGGCCAACTTTTGTTGTGGGCTTGTGAGGCTTGTAGGCCCGGCCCGAGTGTTCGTCGACGCCCCGAAAGTTAAGGTTTCGGCCGCCGTCACGCCGCCGTCGTGGTGATCCGGTCTCCGCTTTCAACCAAGTGAGTTTTACTCACTAATGCTTTCTTAGTTTGCTAATTATACTTAAAGGTTGATTAGAATTAATTAATTGCAATTATGTGGATATATTAGATTAAAGTAATTAAATTAAAGACTCATTGATGCATGTTAATTAAATTGATTGTGCATTTAACTAGTAAACATGTCTTAGTATTTATTGGATGCTTCTTGGGATTTTTCCCAACCCTTATCGAGTGTTAATTAGGCAATTCGGGCTTAAGTGGAATTTTTAGTAATTAAATATTAATTTTCGAAATTAATTATTTAATTATTTATTTTCCGAAAATTCAACTGGGAAGGCCAGTGACCGGGATTTTATGCTGATGATCGTGGTGCGGTCTGTTTATTTAATTGAGCTTTATATTGTGCTAAATTGAATTTATTGTATTTATTTATTTAATTTTCGAAATTAATTATTTAATTATTTATTTCTGGGAAATTCAACTGGGATGGCCAATGACCGGAATTTCATGCTGATTGTCGTGGTGTAGCTCGTTTATTTATTCGAGCCTTAATTTGTGAGAAATTGATTTATTAGTGATTTTAGGATTTATTACTAAATTGAATAATCTTTGGTTATTAATTGAAGAATAACTGGGCATCAATTGATAATGCCACTAAATCTAAATTTGCCGAGTGGAGCCGTGATGCCACTACATATTGAAAGTTGCTTAGTGGGGCCGTGATGCCACTACATATTAAAAGTTGCTGAGTGGGGCCGTGATGCCACTACATATTGAAAATTGCCGAGTGGGGCCGTGATGCCACCACATATTGAAAGTCGCCGAGTGGGGCCGTGATACCTCTAAATCTAAGAAAATTTCTTGGTGGGGCCGTGATTACCACCTATAATTAAGTTGTGTCCTAAGGGCCGTGATTCATAATTGGGAATTGAATTGGAATAGTTGAAATGACTGGAAGTGGTCTTGTTGGCGTGTAATCAACTAGGTCGATTGATCGTTGCCTTGATTTGATGTTGTGGATTGATTGATTGAATGGAATGATCGGTGAATGGTTGATTGAGATGTAATCGACTAGGTCGATTGATCATTGCCTTGAATTGATGTTGTAAATTGGTTGGAATAATGGAAATGACCATGAGTAGTTTTGTTGGCGTATAACCGACTAGGTCGATTTGATCGATGCTTCGATCAGTGTTGTGATTGCTTGGATGCCTATTTGATTTTTGCTAATATGCAGGTGGAATCTGAGGCCAAGGTAAGTCTTCTGACTCGTGTTGTGCATAGGCAGCCCTAAGGTGTATTAATTTACTAATCGAGTCTTAGGGGGTAGAACTTGCTGAGAGGCGGTCTCAATGGTTATTGAATAACCATTTCAGGACCCTGATGAGGAGCCTGAGGAGGAGGAATCTAAAGAGAACCCTAATGTAGAACCAAATGAGAATGAAGATTTTAGAGAAGAAGATGACCATGAGGAGGATCCTGAGTACGACCCGGATGAGGACTGAGATCCCATCCTGTTTTTTCAGACCTTGACTATATGTGGATAAATGTTAGATCAGACTCCTGTGAATGGTATTGCATTATATTCTATTAGGTGCTTGTATAAAAGAGTAGTTGAGAATTTCAGTATGAAAATTATGGCCCTACTTTTCTATCCCATTATTTTATTGTCTGGGGATTTATAACTGCTTCCGCATGTGCATATTGAAAATGAAAGGGGTCGGCGATATATAGTCCTGGGATATCGCATTGAAAAATCGACCAAAGGTAAGGGATGTGTGCGTGCCTGAGGATCGGGGCATGACAATCGAACAGGTCACCGAGATTCCTCTTCCTGGGGGCCAAGAAGCCTAGGTCTATGAACTCGTGAGGACCATTGTCTAGGTCGATGCTGGTCTACCTCGGAGGGTGCCTCATCAATTCAGAGCATGGTATCATTGCGGGCAAAATGAACCAAGAGAAGGTCCCCTACAGGATTTTGAGATCCTAGTGTCGGTGTTAGAAATCACTTTTAGCGAGGGTACAGCTGACCCTCCTGGTGGCACAGTGGTGGACCCAAGTCCCTAGGAGAGCTCAAAGTTTTCAGTTGGGGGTTTGAACACCTAGAGGACTTGTAGACTTTTTGCTTTAGTAGACTTTTGTCTATAGACTAGTATTGTATATAAACTAGTCAGTTGGGTATAATGGTTTACTTTGGTTGTGAAATCGTGGTCCTGCTTTTCTATCCTATTTTCGTGCTATTTGGAGATTTAATTATACGCTTTCGCATGTGCATTAAAATAAATGGGTTGGTGACGCGTCCTGGGACGTCGCAAATTTTATCGACCACCGAGAGATTGGCACATGCTCAAAGATCAGGGTGTGACATCCCCACCCAGAGTGGTATCAGAGCTGGTCGATAGTTGGAGTGATAATTTGCGATGGTTTATGAGATAGTTAGTAGGAATGGCCTTTATCTTATGCCGATGCATGTCAGTGATAGCTGGTTGGTAGATTGTTTTATGGTGATCGCTTAGCTTCTAATTCTGTGTGGAATTGGAAAGCAGGTTTCTATAAATAATCTTCATAATGAGTGATTAGGAGTAGATGACTCCTAGAAAGAGCACCATCGGCCTCTTACTCAAGGTAGGATGCCGACGAGGGTCGGTACTCGAAGGGGACGTGGTCGAGCGTCAGCTCAAGCTAGCTCTAGTGGAGTAACACCGCCTCCTGTTAGTGCTAGGGTAGCGGCCCTTGGTGTTCCTAGGATTGAAGGGATTATGTAGGCACTTGAGGCGATGAGAGATCTGATGGGGCAGCAGACCCAGAATCAAGCCACCGCCACTACCGCCGTCGCTATAACTACCACTACTACTGTCGTTGCCACCGCTGCTGAGGCCGCAGCCACTACCACACTAGCCAAAGTTCCAATTAGGAACGTAGTAGTGGAGAGAGAGAGATCGATTCATAAACTCGTAGAGCAGTTCTTAAAGTTGAACCCGTCGAGGTTCACTAGCACAGGAGATCCTGAAGCTGCATCGCTTTGGATCCAAGACCTGGAGAAGACCTTTGCACTTCTGATGTGCACTATGGAGGAAAATGTTGTTATGACAGTATACCAGCTACAAGGTAACGCGAATACTTGGTGGAGGGCCACCAGAGGCACAGTATTTCTGAAAGGCGTAGTTTTGGTGTGGAACGCTTTCCTTAGAGCATTCAATAGTAAGTACTTTTCGAGTAGTGCCCGAGAACAGAAGATGGAGAAATTTCAACGCCTCCGTCAAAGGACGAAGACCGTAGACCAGTATGAGGTCAAGTTCGCAGAATTGTCTCAGTATGCTCCAAGATTGGTGGAAGATCCCGAAGATAAAGCTCAGAGGTTTAGGAATGGCTTTCGACTAGAGCTGAAGAATCCACTGGTGCCTTTTGATCTGAAGGACTATAATGAGGTTGTCGCGACCAAATTTTCGGTGAACCACCTAGGGTTTGGCTAATGGATTACTAAGCCTAAACTTAGCTTGGGCTCTCCCAAGTCCATACCAACTCGCAACTTAGGTTCAAATTTCTTAACATGCAAATGGATTTTATCTAGGAATCGCTACCAATCAATTTATGGTAGATCGATTAGACACCTAAGTAAAATCATTTGAGAATCATTTTACTTCTACGAACTAGAGATTTTGGGTATGGAGACATGATTACGTTAGATTTCTCTAACGCCCTTTCGGTATCTTTCTCTTTTGAAAAATGTCTGGCAAGCAACTTGAATTGATTTTAATTCGCTTTCCTAATATGTGAGGTATTCATACGGGTGTGCAAACCACCAATCTAACACCCATATAAAGTAATGAATAAATTTCAAAACTTACCTCATAGCAACAAAAGCACCTGCAATGTTAAATCAAATTAACATCGACGATACTAGATATGATTTCTAATTAACACGCAATCACTCAATTTTCATTTTCACTTAGTTAATGAGAATACAATCCATATGCAATGCAATGTTTCTAATCTAACATGAAATGATATAACGTAGTAATATGACCTAAACGATATGACATAAATAAGCATGTAGTTTACCCTGAAGCATGAAATGGATTTATTCTACAAAAAATTTGTATTTTCCATGAAATTCAAAATTAAAGAAATGCAATAATTAAATATGCAATCTAAATTAACCAAATGACCTAATTCTAATGATGAGCAATTTATAACTAAATGAGGCTCGCAACAATCACTAGATGATGAGCATTTCATGAACCTAATCCTACATGACATACGCATGATTTTTTTTGTATTTTTTAATGAAAAATCGTAATTAAAATTACTAAAAATAAAAATCTCACTAAAGTGAAAACTAAAGTGAAATGCTATCTATTCTAAATGCCTTCTAAACATGCATTCAAAAAAAAAAAAAAAAAAAAAAAACTAACCTATCAATGCAATCAATCCTAATCTACATGGGATGCAAATGCAATTTTTTTTTTTTTTTTGTATTTTTGGGATAAATAGAACAATTAAAAGATAAACATCATACCATCCATAGTCATGAAAAATGCTATCCACCATTCAAATTGAAATTCAAACTTGATTATTTCGCTAATAAAATTGATAAATTGATCTTAAACCTTAAAGATCAAGATATCAATTTTACTCCCGCATGAATAATTATTCAAACTAAAGCCTTATAGATAGAATAAAAATTTGTGCGGTTGCGAATTGAATGCTACATCAGAGAATTTCAATCATGCATCAAGGAATATTTCGAACGATGAAATAAAACAAAATAAAATAAAATAAACCTACCTAATTTGAATTTCGGCTTCCGTAAGGGACTTAGCAAACGACGACTCATGGATCATGATGAAAGCTCGGCGTGGCTCAAGGACGATGAACACAACCTCACGACCCACGACCCACGACCAAGGCTGGCAATATGTTCCCTATTCTTCCACTAAAGAATATGTAAATCTCCACATGTCTAAATTCTTCACGATCTCCTGGCCTAAAATCAATCTTCTTCTTGTATGAAGTGAAATCATAAAACCCACAAGTTGTCTACGAGACAAAACTCAACGGAAGACAAATTCAATGCTTGCACTTATTTGACCAAATTGTGATCCATTGACCAGAGCAGATTACTTTCTTCAAGCTTACTAATCTTTTTCCACCGATAGCAACTTTATTCCATTTTTTTGAATAGGTGAGATGCCACGGTTTTGTTGCTGGACGTTGACAAAGGCACCGGTAAACCTGCAAAAACAGAGAGTAGTGATCCTCGAGGTTTGGCTCAGCGATTAATGGTGCAGCTGGAATGCTTGGGATCGGCCAGAGATATTGCGGTGGTGCAGTGACCGTAGCAGCGCGGCGGTCAGAGGTGCGGTGGCGCGGGCTGCTAGCACGGTGGCGAGCGGCATCGAGCGGAGGTTTTCTGCAAGCGTTGCGGTCGGGCGAGTGGTGGTGCGAGCGTTGGAAAGCAGACAATGAGCGGTGAAAGCTTGGTTGGTCACTCAGGCGATGGGATAGGGAACGGCGGGGGCTGGTGGCACAGCGACCGGCTCAGATCTACTACAAGTCACAGGCAGAATAGAAGCAGCGGTGATGTCGCTCAGATGTGCATCGGGTCGCTGGGAGCAGCAGCGATGGGGCGGTGCTTGTGAGTGAGCAGAGGCGCGAAGAGCAGACCCACAGACACCGGCGATGGGGGCTGAGCTATAGGTCGCAGTGGGCTTCGGCTTCGGGCGGCGTCGGGGTGGCGCGAGCTGTGGGCGTCGGGCTCGCAGGTCGCTGGCTGGCGGCTCAGGCGGATCATGGAGCGATGCTCGGGCAGAGACGGAATGGCTTGCAACTTCGCAGAGAAGAACCCATGAAGAAGAGGAATAGTGCACACTTTTTTTCTCTTTTTTTTCTTCTGTTGGCTTGTCTTCTCTCTGTATGTTGCTGTCCCCTTTCTGTCTCTTCTCTATTCTACTCTCTGCCGCTTCCTTTGCCGCTGACATTTGCTTTGTTTTTTTTCCTTTCTTTTTGTGTTGATTCTTCAAAGGGACGAAGGAAACTCCCCAAAGAAAAATTGAAGCAAAAGCCTACTTCGACCTCCCCCCTCAAAAAGAAACCCCCCAACGAGAGAAAAAGCTCCTTTGACGTGATTAAAAAAATCTCTTTTTTTTTGTGGCCGTATATTCAATGTGTGGCCCCGGCTAGTGAGGTGCAGCGGATCAATGCAATTCTTCCGCTTCACGATGCGATGCACGGAGGTGTTGACTATCAAGCAAGGTCGTTGATGGATATCATCAAACAAGGCAGCACTGGCACAATGGTAGGCATCACGATCGACGGACAGCAAGGGGATCAATGGATTGTGGGGAGGCTCTGCCCACCTTCTCTCTCACGTGTATACTCCTTGATGTGTTTTTATCAATGGCCGTGTATTCTATTGAGTGCCCCCCCAAACCCTACGCGAACAAACCTATTTATAGGCCACCGATTAGGGTTTCAATTTTTCCAAATCGATATCCCAGAAAATTTCAAATTTCTATTTTCACGAGATGACCTTTGATTATTAAAAAAAAAAAAAGGGCTTGCGCCAATTTGCTCGCTTCGTGGACTTAGTCCGACCTGCCAAGTTAAAGCTCAGAACCACTAATTCGAACCCATCCATCACCGGTCCAATGCAAAATGTAAAAAATGCAAAAATTAAAAAATTAATGCACCTAAACTCATATGCTATGCAATTAATATTTTTTTCAGGGGTAAAATTAACCCATAATTTTCTATGCAATAAATAAATGATCGGACCGCCAAAATTTAGGTGTCAACAGAGGTGTATAGTCAGGCCCAATTGATAGAGAGAAGTCTGAGTGAACAAGCCACCTCGTCTGGATCGAGGTTCAATTCGAATAGAGATGGGAACCGGTTTGAGATGAAGCCCATGGCTGGAGGCAGGTTCCATGTTCCGCCCAATAGGAAGGGTGGAATCGGCAAGTCAGTGCCGAATCAGAATGGCGTGTGTCACTTATATGGAAGGCGACATGGTTCAATCTCATGCCCTTTAAGGACGGGTGCTTGTTTTGAATGTGGCCAACATGGTCACCTGGCCAGAGACTATCCCAGAAGACCAAAAGGACAACAGCAATTACCATCGCCGCAACCGATGGGTCATAATAAGGGGTTAGCATTACAGATAGCACTGTAGGGTGGACCGATCGGACCTGCAATGCAAGGGCAAGTGTACGCCATTACGAGAGGACAGACTGAGGACGCGCCTGATGTGATTACAAGTACGGTTTCGTTGAACAACCATGCTGCTTATGCTTTGTTTAACCCTGGTGCGACTCATTCTTTTATTGTTGAGCAATTTGTTAAGCTCGTATGATTAAGTCCTAAGTTGTTGGAGTTAGTGGTTAGCATATCTGCACCGTTAAAGGATAAGGTGTTGTCTGCATTAGGTTGTTTTGGTTGCAAGTTAGTGATTGGTGAGTGAGAAGGGAGGATAGACTTGTTAATCCTAGCCATGTATGATTTCGA
Organism: Eucalyptus lansdowneana; assembly: GCA_017140395.1. Classification (NCBI taxonomy): domain Eukaryota; kingdom Viridiplantae; phylum Streptophyta; class Magnoliopsida; order Myrtales; family Myrtaceae; genus Eucalyptus; species Eucalyptus lansdowneana. The sequence continues at coordinate 60,312,740 of CM029487.1, forward strand.
TGTGATAATTAGCATGGACTGACTCACCAAGCAACGAGCTAAGATGGATTGCTATCGTAAAACGATTCAGTTTAATGCATTAGTGGGTGAAAGTTTCGAGTTTGTTGAGTCAAGGAGGACCCTCGATTACCCTAATCTCGTTGCTTAAGGCAACCTATTTGTTAGACGAGGGTTGCCAAGGTTACTTAGTGACTGTTGTGTATACAACAGTTGAAGAGCTGAAGATTGAGGATATCTCAATAGTTTAGGAGTTTCCAATTGTGTTTCCGAAAGAATTGCCAAGCCTGCCACCAGAGAGGGAGATCAAGTTTGTGATTGAGTTAGCACCCGAGACAGAGCCAATCTCTAAGGCTTCTTATTGGATAGCGTTATCAAAGTTGAAAGACCTGAAGGTGCACATGCAGGAGTTGTTGGATAAGGAATTCATACATCCCAGTGCATCACTTTGGGGAGCACCTATTTTGTTTGTGAAGAAGAAAGATGGATCATTACATCTGTGCATCGACTATCGTCAACTCAATTAGGTGACAGTAAAGAACAAGTATTTGTTCTCGAGGATTGATGACTTGTTTGACCAATTGCAAGGAACATCAATATTTTCAAAGATCGACTTGAGGATAGGATATCATCAGCTGAGGATCAGAAAAGAGGCATATCGAATTCAGCGTTTGTACTTGATACAAACATTATGAGTTCACTGTAATGTCGTTTGGTTTGACGAACACCCTAGCTGCTTTTATGGATCTGATGAACCGAGTATTCAAGGAATATATGGATCAGTTTGTGATTGTTTTTATCGACGATATCCTGGTGTATTCGAGAAATTCTGAGGAGCACGAAAGGCATTTGAGGATGGTACTCCAGACTCTGAGGATTCATGAACTATATGCCAAGTTTAGTAAGTGCGAGTTTTGGTTAACTCGTGTAGCGTTCCTAGGTCATGTGATTTTAGGCGAAGGAATCTCCGTGGTCCCAACCAAGATTGAAGCAGTGATCAATTAGCCAAGACCGATAACTGTGACAGAGATCATAAGCTTTTTGGGTTTGGCAGGTTACTATAGAAGGTTCGTGGAAGGGTTTTTAGCTTTAGCGTCGCTGTTAACTCGTCTTCTGAAGAAGGAGAAGAAGTTCGTGTGGACAGACAAGTGCGAGCGTAGTTTCCAAGAGCTTAAGCAGAAGCTGACTACTGCACTTGTGTTGACCATTCCATTTGGTCCTGGAGGATACGAGATCTATAGTGATGCGTCATTTAGAGGACTGGGTTGTGTGTTGATGCAACATGGTAGGGTTGTTGTATACGTGTCTCATCAGTTGAGACTTCATAAGTTGAATTTAACCGATGCATGACTAAGAACTCACAGCATTTCGCTCTGATGATTTGAAGAAATTATTTGTGTGGGGAAAGATTCTAAATCTTCATTGACCATCAAAGTCTCAACTATCTGTTCTCTCAGAAGGAGTTGAATATGAGACAGTGTCATTGGATGGAACTTCTGAAGGACTATAATTGTGATATTTCGTATCACATTGGGAAGGCAAATAAGGTCGCAGATGCGCTGAGTCAAAAGTCTTTAGTCGCACAGTTAATGGTCAAGGAATGGATTTTACTTGAGAAAGCGTGAGATTCAATTTTCAAATTTGAGGTAGGCCACCTTTTGAATCTTATGGCCGCCCTCAGAATTGAGCCAGAAGTGCAAATCAAAATCAAGATGCTTCAGTGGACAGACCTGGAGATTCAAAAGATCCTACAAGAGAATAATGAAAAGAAGAAAGTTGAATTTCAGTTTTCTGAGGACGGAACACTGAGGTTCCGAGGACAATTGTGTGTCCTAACGATGCAGTGCTCAAGGAAGAGATTTTGTCGGAAGCTCATCGTAGTAGTTACAGCATTCATCTTAGCAGTATGAAGATGTATCCGAATCCGCGTCAACACTATTGGTGGTCCTGTATGAAGGTAGACATCGCCAAGCATGTCGCCAAGTGTCTGACGTGTGAACAAGTGAATGCACAGTATTATAAGCTAGGAGGACTTTTGCAACCTCTCGAGATTCTCGAGTGGAAATGGGAGCACATCACAATGGACTTTGTGACCGGCTTACCAAGGAGTCAGAGGGATGATGACTCCATTTGGGTAGTGGTCGACAGACTGACGAAGTTGGCTCACTTCATCGCCGTATAAAAGGACCTTGATTTGGATAGGCATGCAGAGTTGTATGTGCGTCAAATAGTTTCTCAGCATGGAGTACCAATGACGAGTACTTCGGACCGAGACTCGAGATTCACAGCTTCCTTTTGGAAGAGTTTGCAGGTTGCTTTAGGAATGAAGCTGCAGTACAGTACGGCCTATTATCCTCAGACGGATGGCTTGTTTAAGAGGACGATTCAAACCCTCAAATATATGCTACGAGCTTGCGTGTTGGATTTCAAGGGAAGCTAGAAGGAACAGCTTCATCTTGTCAAGTTTGCCTACAACAACAGCTACCAGCAAAACATTCAGATGGCTCCTTTTGAAGTATTGTATGGCAGAGCGTGCAAAATGCCAGTGTGCTGGGATGAGGTTGGAGAATGAAAGATCACAGGCCTAGAGTTAGTCCAGCAGTCAGTGGATGCAATTGCCATTATCAGGGACAAATTAAAGATCGCTCGGAGCCACTAGAAAAGCTACGCAGATAAGCGTCAAAGCCCTTTGGAATTCCAAATTGGTGATCATGTTTTTTTGAAAGTGTCATCAATGTGGGGTACTTCATGCTTCGGCAAGAAGGGAAAGCTAAGTCCGAGGTACATAGGTTCCTTTGAGATCTGGAAAGATTCGGGATCCTAGTGTATCATCTTGTATTGCCGTCGAGGTTAGCGCAAGTGCATGACGTCTTTCACATGTCGATGTTGAGGAAGTATGATCCTGACCCAATCCGCGTACTAAATTTTGAAGAGTTAGATGTGGACGACAAAGTGTCATACGTGGAAAGCCCGGTTCAGATTGTGGATCGGAAAGATTAGGTTTTGCGCACCAAGACAATTCCATTGGTTAAAGTGGTCTGCCAATACCACAGCACAAAGGGAGCAACCTGGGAAAGTGAAGATTCGATGAGACAACTGTACCCCCATCTTTTGTTTAAATATTTGTAATGGTTTAAATTTCGAGAATGAAATTTTTATAAGAGGGGAAAAGTTGTAACATCCTATATTTCAGGTTCTGTTTTCGATTGGATAAGTTGAGCTTTTCATCGACGCATCTATAGTTCTATTTTCAGAGCTGATCACTCACGAGATAACTAGTCTATCTGGTGAAGCCGTTAAGGGATTTTAATGCAATAGATTTTATAATTCGACTAGAAATCGACTACTCTACCGTGCTAGTCTGCAAGGGTCATTACGACATAGTTAAAAATCGATTAGAAACCGGAGATAGGTCAACTCGACTGAGCCATGTGATTAAGTGTGGGTGATTCCACTTAATTACAAAATTCTCGTCGATCGGTACTAGGTCAATTTTTATGTCGTTTTAGTACCCTGTGTCTGTATTTGAAACCTTGAGATTTTCATGACAATCGAAAGTTGCCAATGTGTCGAAGATATATAACGTGACTAAAAAATAATCGACCACATGTCAATTGCACTAAAAATTTCTAAAAGCTACCTGATAGATTTGGTCACCCTAAAATCACACCAAATTGAAATTAACCTCGAATTTAAACCCGATTTCATAAATTGAAAGTTCTGTCATGTCATCCTCCGAAGATTTTTCTGCAAACTGAGATTTTTTGCGAAATTTCAAAATAGGGCCGTTTTTTATCGGAAAAGCCAGAGGACCATTTTTTATCCCACTTTTGGGATCTAAGTTGGTTCAATTGGTGAGGAAAATGTTAATTGGGCCAAGGACACCTTGGTTGGATTTATGGGGACCGAATTGAACTCAATTGAAGGAGAATTGGTTCAATTTGGGGGAATTTATGTCAAAATTCGTAGGCCATGGTCACCACAACTTTTGGACCACTTGGTGAAGCTTCTAAGATAAGTTTTGGGCTGCAAATTGGCTTAGATGAGCCAAGACAAGTGGGGCCTTGCCTATGAGTGTTTAGAGATAGAGAAGAGGACTTTTTATGCCAAATGGTGGCCCCCCTTCAACCAGCAACTTCTTTTTCTCCATTCAACCACCTTTCCCCATTGTTGAGTGTGTTTAGAAGCTTGAGAGAACCAGAGACACTGGAAGCTCCCTCCCCCCTTGCTGTCACACACCACCAAAGCAACTAGAGTCACGCCCGTGCATCGTCCACCATCCAGTGCCTGTGCACCACCCTCCGTCGCACCTTGGTCGCCATCTCTAGCCGTCGAGCAGTCCTGAGCCGTCATCCAAGCTACCGAAAGTCCCAACATCAATTGTCTGGACCGCCCATCGCCCGCCTAGTTATTTTCGCGCCCAAACGCCGCTCAACCAACCCTCCTTTGGCCTAGGATAGAACTGGGAGGCCCAGCTAGTCGTGAGCCTTCGTGGGTGGTTTCGGGCCTCTTCCGGGCCACGTTTGGCATCGCTGCCAGGAGGTTTGTTGCTCGTCACCGTTTTGCCGTCGTCGTGGACTCACCGGATCGCTAAATCAGTGAGTTTACTCACTAAACTCTGCTTAGGGAGTTAATAATGCTAAAGGGTTGTCTACATTAGGCCAATTAAAGTTTAGGTGGTTAGTTAGAACGGATTAGCGATTTAATTATTCGTTTATGCATATTAGGTGGATAGAATGGCTTAATTAGGGACTAGATGGATCATGCTATTTATCTAGGTTGGTTCAGAAATTTTCCGGGCCCGTTTCGGTGTTTAATTAAGCATTTCTAGCCTAAGTTTCTATTTTTGGTAATTAATTGCATTTAGTTAATTTTTTTATTTATTTAATTATTTATTATTTTACAGAAATTATACCAGGATAGCCGGTGACTACAATTTCGTACTGATTGTAATGGTGTGCTTGGTTTATTTAATCAAATGTTATTTTGTACAAATTGAGTGGTGATTGTAATATTTGGTATTTATCCCAAAATTAAGTAATTTCGGTATTTAATCAGAAAATACCAGGGTGTCAATTTTTAACACCAAAAATGTTTTTATACACTATATTAAATAGTGGGATTTTTGAAAAGAAAGATATAGCATTTTGGCTTAGACCGACCGTGTACCTACATACGATTATTTTTATTAAGTATTTTTAACACGATGAAATTAGGCCAAGTTCATTATCTAATTGAGGAACTGGTGTGCAAAGCACAAGATCCTTGACCGGGATTCATTTATCGTGTTTCAGCTTGTGTGAGCATTATGATACGTCGGCTTGTGAGAGCAGTATACTATGTCAGCCTATGTGTGCATTGATATGTCAGCTTGTGAGTGTAGTATACTTTATTAGCTTGTATGAGCATTGACCGTTTATCAGCTTGTGAGAGCAATGATTTATATATCAGCTTATGCGAGCTATTAATATCTATTTCAGCTTGTGTGAGCAGTTATGTTATCGATTGAATGAATATATGGGATTGATTGATAGATGGTACTGGTCGTATCGATTGTATCGAAGTGAATGAACTGATTTGATTGGTTGAGATTATAAATTGTACTGATGTGCAACAGGGAACTGAGGCAATGTCACATCCCGATCCTCCGAGCACATGCACATCCCTCCTGGGTCGATTAAATTGTGACGTTCTAGGACGCATAGCCAACTCATTCATTTTAATGCGTATGCGGAAGCAAATAATTAATCCCTAGACAACAACAAAATGGGATAGAAAAGCAGGACAACAAATCACAATCAAAACAAGCATTTTAAAACACTTCAGGTTTATACACAATACTAGGCTGTTTACAAAAAATTAGCTCAAGAAAATGGGAACTGTCCTATGACCCACTAGTCAGACACATTCGTCAAATCTTCGGTCTCTTCCTCATCAAACTATAGAGCTTCAGGTCCTCCTCAACTGCCATCTAAGGACCTGAAAATGTTATCACACAATGGAGTGAGACAATGTCTCAGCAAGTTCACCCCTTAAGACTCGACTAGAAAGAAAATACGTCCCAAGGGCTATCTAAGCATAAGCACAAGTTGGAGGACTTACCTTTGCCTCAACTCCTTCCTGCAAGTCAGTTTAATTCATAAACTTAACTAATCATTTTAGTTCATCAATATAGATTGAATCATCAATCAATCAACTCAATCGATTCAATGTTATCACGACATTCTCTCAATTGGCCCACTTAATACTATCTGTAAAGTCCGATCATATCAAGACTGTTCACTCTAAGCTGATAATAGACAGGAAAGCTCGCGCTAAGCTGATAAATAGTATACTGCTCCCTCTAAGCTGATATATCAAGCCTACAGGCGGATATAGTATACTAACGCTACTCACTCTAAGTTGATAAGGTATCTTTAACCGTTTCGCTCTAAGTGACATATCGATCCCGTAGGTTGATTGTTGACACCTAAATTTTGCCTAATCATTTAGTAATTAGTTGCATGAGAAAAAATTAAAAAAATATATAGTAAAATTGCATTTCATGTAGTTACATTTGCATTAGTACCAAAAGATAACAAGACGCAGCGGCTCGCGGTCGATTACATGCACAAAAGGTGGTCTCTCTCTTGCTAATATGAAAACACACAATGAAAGTCAAAGAAGAAGAAAGCAAAGAAAAAATTCTCCACTGCACACGCGAGAATTCCGGAGAAAGTCTGCAAGAAGATGGGCTCACAATTTTATAATATTGTTGCAAGGAATTCTCTCCTTCCTGGAGAGCAAATCGGCTGAAGAAGAAGGAAGTTCTCGCACGTCCGTTGTCTCTCCCTCATTAATGCATGCACATGCATGCGCAAGAATTCGGCGGACGTGAGGAGCCTCAGAGAGGCAAAATGAGCCCATGATATATTATATAATATGCTCTCTCTCTCTCTCTCTCTCTCAAGTGTGGGTTGTCAGGAGAAGTAAACGAGCAATTTGCTGAAGGAGGAAGCAAATAATAAACAAGAAAAGTCAAAAATTGTGGCTATCCTATAGAAGGGAGGGACAAGTAGCCGTATAAGAAGGCCCAAGCGTGCAGAAGAAAGAAGAATCCATGGACGTGCATTTTCTTCCCCTCATTAATGCATGCACATGCACACATGAACGGGGGACGTGAAAATTCCACAGACGCATGCAAGATGGGCTGACATTTTATAATACTTCCCTTCCTAGAGATCAGGCGGCGGCCACCATATTTGAAAAAAAAAGAACCAAACTTGAACAAGTAAAGGAAAGTTGCGGCTGCCCCCTGTTCACCTGTTGCCTATAAATAAGCAAGGAAAGAGGGGGCAAAGAAGGGGGGATTCACTGGAGAGGTTTGGGGAGAGATTTAAAAAAAAAGAAAGAGATGCTCGTTAGAGAGAACCAAAGAAAATGAAGTCAGGAGGAGAACGAAAAATTTCCTTGAGAGATTGTGAGAGCTAATTAAAAAGAAAAGTGAGCCCGTGCGGAGAGAACCTGCAAAAGAAAATATGAGGTCAAGGGGAGGAGATTAAAAAAGAAGGGAAAGGGGGAGGAGATTAAAAAAGAAAGGGAAAAAGCAGAGAGTGAGACGTGAGAGAGAGGTGATTAAAAAAGAAAGAAAAAGGCAAGGACAAGACCCCTACTGTTCATCTTCTCCAGGGGTTCTTCGCTGCAAAATTTCCATTGGTTTGTGCTACTTCCCCCCACGCATCCGCATCGTTGCACTCGCCGGAGCACCAGCAGCCGAACAACCCGACGCCCCAGCTGCCTTGCCCCCGTGAATCCGCGACCTGGAGCTTGCCGTCCCGACGCGCCGCCGCCCTCCGAACGGCCCCGGCGTCCACCGCAGCCTCCACCACCGCTCGCCTTCGCCCGAACACCCGCAGCCCGTGAAGCCACCGTCTCTCGCCCGCGCGCGCAACTCCGTCCGATGCCGTGAGCCCCTCCTCCGAGCGTCGGCCTCCCCTCGTGCCGTGACCGACCCCCGCACAAAGCATCATCGTGCCCCGCTTGCTGTCCTCCGCGTCGGCCGCCCTACCGCGCCGTCACGCGGCGGCCCGCCTCGCTTTCCCTCACCCGTGACGCCACGCCGCGCCTCCACCAGCTTCCGCTCCGCACCCGTAGCCCGCGCTCGCACCACCGCCCGACGCCGCGAGCACCCGTCACTGCGCCCCGGCTCCTTCGTCGCAAGACCACCGTCCCCCGCTGCGACCCAACGCCATAGGAGCTCACACCGCGCGCTTCCGCCGCGTGCCGCTCCGACCGTGACCCGACGCCCGTAGCGCACCCCGCGACCTGCTGCCGCCGGCTGTCCGCCCGCCGGCCCACTCGCTGGGTCTCGCGGAGCTTTGAACGCCTATGACCAACTCCCCCTCGGTGAACCACCACAAGTTGCCAAGCCGTGCGTGAAGCAAAACAAAAAGGAAAAAAGAAAAACAAAAGGGGAACATTAGGTATTTTTTTATTATTATTGTTTTATCTTTATTTTTTATATAGTTTATAGTTTGTTTTTATATATTTTTAGTGTGATTATTCATTAACACATGATTGAAATTCCAATGTAAAACAACCCCTCAATTTAGGGATTATGAGTTCGATTTTCGCGCCCAAATCCGACTCACGATCTCGTATAAAAATCGACAATCCAATCTCACGCCCTAGATTCGATTCGCGATTTAATTTAAAATTGACCAACCCGATCTCACGCGAGATTTGGTTTGTCAATTTTGGGTATTAATATTATCTTGATTGGATTGGACATCGGGTTATTTGAATTAACTTTTGTTTTTGCATAAAAAAGTTCAAAAAAAATGCGAGTTAGATTAGGGCTAGGGTTAGCATATTTAATTATTTCGTTTTTTTTTAAATAAAAAAAAAAATCCAAAAAAAATGCATTTAGAATGTTAGTTTTTTAGAATTGTACGTGTCAATCTAGAATTAGACTTTTACTTCAAAATTTTTATAAAAAAAATCCCAAAAAAAATTAATTAATTTAGGTTGCTAGTTTTTTAGGTTGCATGTTTAATTGTGTGTAAATCTTTAAAATTTCGAATTTTATATATATATTAAAAAAGACGGAAAAAATCATCATGCATATTAGAATAGAATGCATGTCTCATAAATTAATTTCAATTTTTAGGATAAATTGCACTTTTAGGAATAGGAATATCATGGGCACGTCATGTAGGATTAGGCTCATTTAAGTAAAAATTGCCCGTCATTATAATTAGGTCATTTTAATTTGCATATTTAATTATTGCATGTTCATTAAGAAAACACAAAAAAAAAAATATTTTACTCAAGTCATGTAGTTTAGAACACATTGTCATGCCATTCCACGTTAGATTAGTAGCATGCATTGCATATTGCATGATCCTCATTAAATAAGTGAAAAAAGAGAGGAAATCGCCTGTTAATTAGAAATCATATCTGGTCTGTTGATGTGGATTCGATCTAACATCAGATGCTTTCGTTCTTTATGAGGTAAGTCCCGCAATTTATTCATCGCTTTCTTGGGTGTTAAATTGGTGGTTTGCGCATCCGCATGATCACCTCACATGTTAGGAAAGTGAATTAAAATCAATCCAAGTTGCCTGCAAAACATGTTTTTAAAAGAGAAAGGTACCGAAAGGGCGTTAGAGAATCTAACAGAATGGCAAACCCCGAACTCACAATCTCCTGGTTCGTAGGAGTGAAGTAATTCTCCCGTTACTTTACTTGGGTTTCTTAATCGACCCACCAAAAATAGATTAGTGGCGACTCCTAATTGAAAAATCAATTGCATGTTAAGAAATTAAACCCTAAGTCGCGAATTGGTATGGGCTTGGAGAGCTCGAGCTAAGTCAAATCGCTAAGAATCCATTAAATGAACCCTTAGGTGGTCCAAACCCGCTACGGGGAGGTCGCGACATTGATATAATATACTAACATTGCTCCCTCTAAGCTGAGAGATAATATAGTTCACTCTAAGTTGATAGGGTATACCGCTCGCTCTAAGCTGACATATCGAGGCCCTCAGGCTAATATAGCATACCGGTATACTGCTCGCTCTAAGCTGACATATCAGAGCCCGTAAGTTGATATAATCTATCATCTTGACCATCTAACCAATTTACCATTTTTATCATACTCAATAAAAATAATTGTGTATGGGTACACGGTCAGTCTTAGCCAAAATACAATATTTTCCTTTTTGAACATCCCACTAATTTCAACAGCCCATAAATATATTTTTGGCGTTATAAACGACACCTAGTAGTTTTCTAATTAATAACCAAAATTAATAATTTTTGGGATAATTACCTACAACCACAAATCACACTCAATTCGTACAAAATAAAGCAATTAATTAAATAAACAAATCACGCCATTGAAATCAACATGAAATTCTGATTATCCGCTATTCCGCCTAATTTTCGGAAAATATATAATTAATTAAATAATTACAGAAATTAATAATTAAATACCAAAAATAGCAACTTAGGCCAAAAAAAGCTAATTAAAATGCGAGATATGCGGAAAATTTCCGAACCACTCTGTATAAATACTAACATCGCAGCGCTTTAATTACACTACTCTAACCACCTAACACTGCGATAACGGTTAATTAAATTGTTAATCTATTATAACTATCAACATAATCCATACTTAGTCTAAACTAATTAACCCTTAAATGTCATTAACTTACTAAGCAGGGATTAGTGAGTTAAACTCACCAGATTAATGATCTGACTGGACCATGACGACGGCAACATGATGGCGGCTGATAAATTCTAAAGCAGCGGCACCAACAGGAGACTGGACCGGGTCGAAATCGGCCACACAAGTCCACGGTTGGGCTGCCCGTTTTGGATTTGAACAGGGCTGATCGCACGGCTGAACGGCAGGACTCGGCGAAGACGCAGCTGAAGCTCACAGACTGTTGGGCTCGCTAGAATGGGGAGCTGCTTCGATTGAGTGATGTGCTACTACGGGTTGAGTCGCGGACGCTGGAGGAGACGAAACAGAGAAGTTGCTGGCGGTTGCTTTGGTAGAGCAGCAGCTTCGGTTGAGGACGTGCGTGAAAGTAGAAGTGGAGCAGCAGCGTTGACGGGGCAAAGACGCTGGGGAAATGGCGAGGGAAATCGTGGGCTGTCTGCTGGTGGAGCGGGCGAATGGCAGAGGGGTTGAAGATCGGTGGAGTCTGCAGCGTGAAAATGGAGGGTGAGTTGGTTTCTTCGACTGAAATGGAAGAAAATCCATAAAGCAAATCAGAAGACAGAAGGGTCGGGGGCTGCACCAAAGAGAAAGGAGGGAGGAAGAGATAAGGGAAAAAGGGTGTGTCGGCAGAGATGGGGGCAGAAACATAGAAAATTAAAGTCAAACAAATGGGCCAATTGGAAGATGAGGCAGAATAGAGTGTCGGCTGGTAGAGGGGGCCACTTCACGCAAGTCTTCGAGAGAAAGAGAGGGAGAGACGTGGACGAACTTCAGCCGAGCAAAGAAAAATAAAAGAGAGGATGATGCGTGGATGTGAGGGAGAGGGGATGGGCGATTGAATCGCGCGAGAGCGATGGAGAGGAGCTGCGGGTGGGGCTAAAATTGAATAAACTTATTTCCAATTGTCCACATTTGGTCCCCAAAAATCTCCATGTTAATAACAAGTCTTCGGCAGCAAAATGGTCATTTCCCTCAATTCTAATTTATTTACTTTTTTCTAAAATTCGATTTCTTAACAAATCTCTCCGATTACGTCCAATTTTGTTAAAAAAAATCCCACACAACTTCCTTTCACCAAGTTAGTTCACACGAGTAGCCAAAAATCCCTTCGATTTGACCAATCCAAATTTCTATTCATTTTTCGAATTGTTCGAATCGATTTTTCGTAAAAATCCCGAACTCATCGAAAATTCCTCGAAAGATGAGTCGATGCTCCTAAAATTAATTGTGACGATAACTTTCATTTCAAATCAGTTCAAATTCGCAGTTAATTTCAATCACACGATTTTAGCGTGAAACATACCTGGATAGCTTTTAGAAATTTTTTATGCAATTGAACCGCGTGGTCGATTTTCTTCAAGTCACACATACCTCTTCGACACATTGGCAACTCTCACTGGTTGTGAAAATCTCAAGTTTCAAATACGGACATAGGGTACCCAAAACGACAGAAAATCAATCTAGTGCCGATCGATGAGAATTTTGCAATCCTGTAGAATTACCCACACTTTGATCACACATCTCAGTCGAATCAACCTATCTCCGATCTCTAATCGATTTTTAATTGTATCGTAATGACCCTGGTAGACTAACACAGTAGGATAGTCAATTCCTGGTCGAATTCTCATGTCTATTGCATTAAATTCTATTAATGGCTTCATCTGATAGATCAGTTATCTCATGAGTGGCCATCTCAGAGGAAAGCATTATAGTCGCGTCGATGAAAAGCCCAACTTATTCAATGGAAATCAGAACCTGAAAATCAGGATGTCACAGGCAATGTAAGTTTTCTGACTTGTGCCTATAGCTACCTCTAGGCGTATTTCATTTCTAGTCAAAGTTTAGGGGGGTGAACTTGTTGAGACATTGTCTCACCTTGTTGTGGGCTCAACATTTTTAGGTCCTTAGATGGCGGTTCCTCCGGAACGTTTTGGCCAGCCCAATAGGGTCACCGAACAGGTCACCGAGATTCCTCTTCCTGGGGCCCAAGGAGCCTGGGTCTATGAACTTGTGAGAACCATTGTTTGGGTTGATGCAGGTCTACCTCGGAGGGTACCCCATCAATTCAGAGCATGGTATCATCATTGGCGAAATGGACTCAGAGAAGGTCCCCTACAAGATTCTGAGGTCCCAATATCGGTGTTAGAAATCGTTTTTGGCGAGGGTACAACTGACCCTCCTGGTGGCACAGTGGTGGACCCAAGTCCCTAGGAGAGCTCGGAATTTTCAGTTGGGGGTTCAAATGCCTAGAGGACTTGTAGACTTTCTGCTTGAATAGACTTTTGTCTATAGATTGGTATTGTATATAAACTAGTCGGCTATGTATAAAGGTTTGTCTTGGTTGTGAAATCATGGTTCTGCTTTTCTATCTCATTTTTGTGCTATCTAGGGATTTAATTATATACTTCCACATGTGCATTAAAATGAATGGGTCGGCGACATGTTCTAGGATGTCGCAAATTTTATCGACCGCCAAGGGATAGGCACATGCTTGAGGATCGAAGCGTGACACTTGCCAATAAGAATAACTCTAAGGGGTCATGCTCACAATTGGCCCACTGATGAAGCCTTATTGCATGTGATTGAGAAAATTTGCATGCATTCATAGGGTTTTAGTCAAGTAACAATTTGCATTCGTTGTTACAATTTATTTTTACTATATACCTAATTTTAATCATTACAAAAATTCCTCTATAAGTATGTCAATTTCAATTGAAACTTATCAATTTGTTGTTTAGGGGGAAATTCTTTAAGCTGAAAAAAAAGAAGGGTAAAACAATATCCAATGGACTAGCTAGATGTATACGGAATACAGAAGTGCGGTGAACAAATGGGTTAAAGGAGAACACCTAAAAACAAGAAGCTGCAAGACAAATCAAATAGAATTGTCCAACCTCACTAACATACGGGGATGTCTAAACCGGACCGAATCTCCACTTTATATCACCATAATTAGTAATATCATAAATCAATTTTACCGATGTATTATAATAGTATTTACTTTAATTACAATGGTATATTGTAATATTATATGGTACATCTGAAGTAGTATAGAAGTGACTTTAACTTACGAGTCTTATTAAATGAGAATGATATGTTGAAAAATAATGAATTTTTTTCATTTTTTATGTCAATTGTGGAAAAAAAGAGGAAGTTTTTCAATTTATGGCTGATTCACTGATTTTGTTTCTCACAAACAATATTTTACCAAATGTTGTGTTTTAGTTTTATTATAGAAGACTCAAGTTCTTTATTGAGCTTGGACAAAAAATGTCAAATGCAAAGGGAAATTTTATTATCAACTTGTATATACAACACTAACAATTGATACTTGGATGGCTCAAAAACTAATCGCTTCGGAGCACAAATTATACTAGAATCTAATCAATGATGTAATATGGACGCTAGAAACTGGATAGTCTAAGCTTCAAACTCAAATTATGTTGGAATTTAATCTACGACACAACTTATTTTAGGTGTGAAGTTGGAATCTAATCAATAGCAGTAATCCTAGATAGGAAACACGTCAGAATTTAATACGCAACACTAGGTTTGTGTAACAATACCGAAATTTAATTGACAATATTGGACAAGATAAAGATGCACGCCAAAATTTAATCAATGATGGAAATATTAAAAACTACAACTAAAATGTGATGAAGTAAAGATAAAGTAAATATAGTTGTTGAGTTTTTCAAAGAGACTCGGACGAACTGGTAGCCATCAGTCAGTTTCCTCTCCTTGGGTGCAACTCTTAACATTCTCCATGTTTTCCATTTCTTCTTAGCACCCTTATCCATAAGCAACCACTTCCTGACTCATTGACGATGCCTACGCAACTTGCTCATCAAGTAAATAATGGCTCACAATTTTTATGTGCATTGCTCGCAGCAATTATTCTCACTTGAGCTCCAATGCTAATTTCACTTAAACTTCAAATCCGATGCACTATCCCCATAGCTTGACATGTGGCAATCAATTACTTGGTTGCCGACTCTGGAATTTGTATTTAGGATCTTGTCGATGCTCAGTTCAAATAACCTTCATGAAAACTGGTTGTCCTTAGCTTTTATGAACAAAATGGTGCATCTCACTCTTATTGCCTCTCGTGGTCAGCATGTGACATTAGGGGTATTTTGGGTGTCAACATATGCCCCATTTTAAGAGAAATAAATTTGAATTTATTTCTTTTAAAGAAATACATTGCCCCGTGCGACTTCCACAGGCGATCATACCTTTCTATCTTCTGATATCTTTTCCCCGATGCAATTTTCTATTCCTTATATTATCTCGACATATCTCCTCTAATTTCAGAGACAACTATTTTCCTTTTTCCTAAGCTATCATCTTCTACTAGTATCTCCTTAGGAATTCCATTAGTGTGACGACCCTCGACTCGTTGGGGTCGCCGCGGCGTTTCCTGGTCATTGTGCTTATTATCCTTTTAATTGTGAAAGCGTGTATAGAATGTCCCATCATAACTTAGAACGACGCACATGAATTCTAAACCAGGCACATTTATTTATTTATATTTTCAGACGACTCCGGTTGGTAAATATAGGCCAAAAAATACCCTTTTCTAGCCAACCAAAAATTTGTCCCGACCCCCTTTGCAGTCTATTCACATTATCATCTTCATATCATGTCCTGGTGATCCAAAGATGTTACCATCCTCCCCTGGGTCCTCCGCCTACTCGACCCAACTTGAACCGTCATCGTCATCATTTGGAAGTGGAAGTAGCCCCACTGTACGCCCATTGACCCGGGCATACAGGACAATGAACCCCATTAGTATGGGGCCCTTTCACATAACACATATGTTGACGAACAAGTTTTGTTAAGAGACCAAGTACAAAATTGTGGCAGCCCTCATCCCGGCCCCCAATCCGGTAGGGTCGCCATAGCCTGCCTATCGCTTTCTCTTGAAAGATATCCGTTACTTGTCTTTTATAAAAGACAAAGGGTTTAAAGAAGGAACGAGGTCCTTAGGCATTTTTTTTTTTGAAAACGGTCCCAGCGCAATGCAATGAGTCTCACCATCTCTCCCTCCAATAACCATAATGCAATGCACACCAACTACGCACCATAAGAAAAGATAAGGTCGAACCACTTTTATTTACATATATTCATGATGGGTTTCTCAGGTCGGTACAACCAAAAAGAAAAGCCAAGACTCTTAACTACACTTGGCCACAACCCAAAAGGTATCTCGACCCCTATATCGATCGCATGTCATCCCCCATCTACAAGTATCGGCTACTCTAAAAAAACGCTAGCTCTCACTCCTCACGCGGCCATCACACCCATCCTAGCGCGTCGGGCGGTGGTGGCGGCAACATCCCCCGAATCACTCCATCTCGACGGATGTGGGCCGACAAAAACTCCTGAATGACCGGGCCCCTAGCCAGGCCCACATCGTACATGACCAGCACGTGGACTCACACAAACGTTAGACCAAGGATGGTAACACAATCAATCTCCGAACACTCTACCTCCACGTCAGATAGGAGGTCATAAAAGGTACCCCGTGTGACCGAAGAGAGCGGCATCTTCCTAATCTGAAATGTTGGTCCCCAAAGGGGTGAGTACAGCCACTCAGCAGGTAAAAGATCCAATAAACTACTCAATGCATAACACAATACAATCACAACATCATAGCATGGTACATATCATCCATGCATCTAAGCATAACTTACCTTGCAGCCATGCATATGTCATCATACCATATGTGCATACATCCTCACGCACTCATCATCAATCATCCACACGTATACCATGCCTCATATACATCATATCATACAACCATGCATACATGTCACTATACCATGCATGATTCAATTTCCACTTTTTATCTTTCAATTTGATCACCACATCTTTCTTCCCAGGATCAGTAATTGCATCCCACATTTTATCACTCGCACCCCAACTTGGAATCATGAGAAACCTCCGGCACACACCACCAGGCATCCGGCACCCCTACATTTCAGGCATCTCGTATCCCAACTGGCAGCACGAGGCATCCCCTCCCCCCTCCCCCGGGCACAAACCTCCGAGGCTTCCGGCACCCAACCATTCCGGGCATCTCGAAACTCCCGAGGACATCCGGGCATGTATCACAATACAACTGGGCATCCAGCACCCCCCATCCCGGGCATCCTAACACTCCCAGGGCATTATCGGCCCACCTCCAACAGTCTCCTCATTCATCATAATTCATATTCACCAATTTATATCTCACAATCAACATGTCACATCATGTAATGGCAACAAAGTCAAATTCAGCATTTGATTCTATATTCAATGCCAAATATCATCACGTGCTTAGCAAGATTCAATCACCTCATTCAATATAATTCATGGGGCTCATCCAAAACAGAATAATCGTAAATTACAGCATTTGAAATTCGCACAATCCAGCTTGCACAGTTTTAGAAAATATTTCCATTAAATACACAAATGACCTTTAAAAATTATGAAATTCGAACATGTGATCGTCAAGACATAATTGCAGGTATTCCATAAAGAACACTGCACCAAAAGACCTTCATATCATGCGGTATAGACCGAACATCACAGCACTATTATCATAACCACTTAACTTGCACAGTTTTCAAAACAATTTCAGTTAAATAGGCAAATGAACTTTAAAAATTATGAAATTTGAATATGTTTCAGGAAAGACATAAGTAAAAATACTTCATGAAGAACACTTTGCCAAAAGAGCTTCATACAAAATGATATGACCCATGCAATGAAACTAATTAAGTCCGAACGCGTCAGATTACAGGGCTTTTGAAATATTTCCAATTAAATACCCTAATGACCTTCAAAATTCATGAAATTTGACTATGTTGTAGCCAAGATCCTAAGATAGTTTTTCATGAAGAAACCAAAGTCAAATTCGTTCCAGGTGATTAAATATAGGCGGATAAAACTTCTGTTTCAATACAGTAATTTCCAGATCTGACTACTTCCGAAAAAACACGATTTCACCTATCTATTCTCGTTAGTTTTGTCTAAATTTTTTATTGTTAAACTTTAGGATGTCCTTTACATATTTCTTGAAGAAATCGAAGTGAAATTTCAACAAAAGGATAGGCTTACAAACCATGCACTCATCAAAGGTAGTTACCGAAATCTCCCGATTTAGTCTCTCCGAAAAATACAGATTTCACCCACTTATACTTGTTCGTTTTATCTCAAATTTGAGTATGTTATATTTCAAGAAGTCCTTAACAAATTTCATTTAGAAGTCACGGCCAAAATCCAACTCAAACAACACATTCAAGCCAATCTAACATCCAAGGTCGAACTGTTTCCTCAAGAACAGTTTACTAGTCTCAAACATCCCTCTTAAGACTTCAACTTTTAACACCCTAAACATCCGAAATCTATCACCATTCAAGCACACATACTAGACACAACATGCAAGAGCAAATTAAGGATCCCAACTTGCCTCTAAACCGAGCAAACAGCGGGCACACGGCGACTGGACAAGGCGACGAACGACGGACACACGGCGGACGGTCGACGGGCAGTTCTCCTCCTTTCCTCTCTTCCTTTCTCTCTCAATTTCTCTCGGTAACTTGCTCTCTCTCTCTCCCTTCTCGGTCGACGACGCTCCCCCTTCATCATCAACCGGTTCTCTCAAATTTTCCTCTCCTCAATGATGAACAATCATTGATTTTGCATGGGGAACACTTGGCAGCTAGGAGGGACAAATGGCCTTCTTCATGCAAGATGGGCCTCCATCTTTCGGCTGGGCTTGGGCCAGCCATGGGCCTAACGGCAGCTCTTCCTTTCCTTGGGCTTCGTGGGCCGGCCGAAGATGGGGTGAGGCAATGGGCTGGTTTGGGCTTTAAATTTTCCAGCCCATCCTCATCCTATTAATTTACCTAATCCTTAATTATATAAACACCTAATTGAAATTTATAAATCACAAAAATTTGTGACCTATCTTAATAAATTCCAATTCATAATCCCACATGGCCAAAAATAGAATTTTTCTATCAAATAATTATTCACCAAAAGCTTGGCCAAAGTCTTAATGCAAGACATGAATTTGAGCACCCCTAGAGATTGGCAAGGAATTCTAGGATGCCACAAAAATCCTAATAGAAAAAATAGAACAAATATCAAAGGTCTATCCAAACAGAGGCTAAAACAAGGGTCTGAATTTGATCTCACGTCTAAATTCTGATCTAGTTTTGAAAAAATGGAAAATGATCCAAATGATGAGCAATTGACATGAAATTAGTGTTATTGGAAACTTTTAAGTGTGCTTCTTGACTTCCTAGAAGGGCTTGAGTCCAAACTAGGTCAATTAGGTGTTCTAAGATCAAGATTTCAAAAGTTATGCATGTCGGTAACTAAAAATCAGAACACAAACATGCATTGATAAATCTCAAAATCATTCAAGTAATGTACAAATGGCATGAAAAAATCACATGTGACTTAGAATTAGATGCAACAAACAATTTGGATAATTATCTAACCTTAAGTCGGCATGAGAAGATGTCATACAATTCAATGATAATATAAGATGACTTAAGATTCATGATGAAATACTTGAGAGATTCTTTATGAACATATGCTCTTGCAGCACAAATTTAACATGCAAAATGACACTCAAATGCAATGGTGCGAACATGTACTCAAACCTTGTAACAAGAGGTTTAAGTGTCAAGAAGACATTATCTCAAAATTCAGTCTCTAGATATCTCAAACAAGCATGGTAAGATGCATAAATGGCAAGATTTCATTTCAGCTTTAATTTTACAGAACGTGCAAAATTTCAGCCATCTCAAGATGTGCAAAAATCCCACAAAAAAAAAAAAAAAAAAAAAATCCTATATATAGAACATGCAATGATAAACATTTTTCATTAAGGATTCAAAACATAAACGTGATTGCACGAATCATAGCAAAAATGACAAGACAAATATGTACATTTAGACTATGTACCGATGCAGCACATTTTAACATTAACTCATGCAATTGACTCACTTGCCAAAGTCAAAATTTTGCAAAGCACGCATCAATTAAACATGTATTTCATATATTTCAACTCTCATGAAGGATTTGAGACCAAATAAGTGCATTGTAGACTCTATTTCATCAAAATAGAATTCGGACCAATGGAAGGCAGATTGTCCTATGTTCAGATCTAAGTGATTTTGACCTAGCTAAACATGTCTAAAAATTTCGAAATAAATATAAGTCATGCACAACACTAATATAAGAAACTTTTATGAAGGAAAGTTATTCCAAAACTCAATAGAAAATTAGTACAAAAATGACAAAATCAGATATCAATACGGGACAAATTGACCTAGGCTTGGATCTGAGTAGATTTGACCTAGTTAAACATATCTAAAAATCATAAAAAAATTATATGATCTGTTCAAAATAATTTGGAACAAAAGTTACGCAGGAAATATTGTCCAAATCTTATCACAGGAGGCCACAAAAATAGTAAAGTCTCATTTCAGAGCACAAACAAAACTGAAAATCCAAGTGAACTACAACAGAATCACTCATTTTCGAAGATATTTTTCGAGGGCCGAACGACGCTCAATTAGGGCATGTGACCTACCGTTTCGAAGCTCGGGATGTCTATTATCTAATCTTAAGAGTACTCGAGTTGAACTTGTTTCGATCAAAATAGTAAGTCCTAAGGCTTCAAAATTGCAGATTTAAGCAAAATCAAGCACAATAATTCGAATTCTTCATTCAAAAACACTTTAATTGCAGCAAATCATCATCCAAATCCATCATCTAACATCTAATCATCTCGTATTTACTTGAAATTGAACCCTAGCCCCGGCTGGCTAATTCGGCCTCGCTTCACGAGGTTCAAGAGCAAGAAACTACCTTTTATCGTGATTTAGTCGATTTTGATCAAAATCGATCGAAGTATTCGCCAAAACTTTGATCAAACCTCCATTAACCGCCAAGGAATAGATCCAAACAGCAAGAAATAGCTTCTAGAGGCGGCTAAACCACCTGCAACAAAGGAAAACAGAACCGGTCCAATCAAACAGGCCTTCTTGCGCCGATCTAGAGATCAAGGTCATCGGAGCTAATTTGGTGACCGATTAGACCTATGATGACCAAATGCAAGTAGAAGATTGTGGCATCCTAGAATTTCATGACAACCTCTAGATGTGCTATGAACCATGAATAGGTGATGGAAGCACCATCAAATTATATTGTAGCCATTTGATCCATGATTTGCAATAAGAATTAAGGCCGAGCTTTTAATGGATAATTATTTGATAGGAAAATTCTATTCTTGGCCATGTGTTTTATAAGTTGGAATTTATTGATTTATGTCACAAGTTTTATGGCTTTATAAATTTCAATTAGGTATTTATATAAGTGGGGATTTATAGTAGATTATTAAAAGAAGGAGTGGGCCAAAATTTTAAGCCCAAGACCAGCCCACAAAAGCCCCACCGTTCGGCCATTAGGGCCTGGCCCACGAAGCCCAAAGGGAGGGGGCTGACATCGATCGAATGGAGGGAGAGGCCCGGCCCAAGGTAGGCCCATCAACCTGCATGCAAATCCCCAAGTGGCAAGAGAAGCTTGCCAAGTGTTAGTCTATTGTAGCCAAATGTAAGAAGCCATGCAAAATCAAATGATTGCAAATCATTGAGGGGGAAAGAAAAGAGGAGAGGCGGATTGGGAGAGGGGGTTTTCGACTGAGAGAGAGAGAGAGAGAGAGAGAGAGATGTCGTGCGAGAGAAGGAGAGGAAGAGAGAAAGAGAGGAACAGAAAAGAGGAACAGAAAAAGGAAGAAGGAGGTCCGTCGCTGTCATGGGTGTGCCGAGTCCCGCCATCGAGCCACCTTGCCCCACCGTGTGCTTGCTGTGTTTTTGCTTGGATTAGAGGCAAGTAGATTCCATTGATCTACCCTTTGGTTGCTGTGTTTGTGTGTAATGAATGGTGAATTTCGGATGTGGTAGAGATGAGAAATTTCGAAGTTATAGAAGTTGTGTTCTAGCCTAGTATTCTGTTTTCTGGAAAAACAGTCTGACCTTTGATGATTTCGTGTGTTGCATGCAATGTTCTAGTTGGAATATCACTTCGACTTCTTGGAGAGTAACATATCAAAATTTGAGAGGAAACAAATAAATATAGGTCGATGAAACCATTTTTCTTTGAAGAAGCTAGATCTGGAAACTGTTATGTTGGTCTATCGTGATTCTGTGAATTTTGTGAATTTATCTAGTCCGAATTTGATCTCGTGTTCTTGATAAGAGTTGTAGAAGACATTATAAGGAGTAACATAATAAAATTTGAGAATAAAAGGACAAGTATTGATCAGGGAAAATGACTTTCTTTGAAAAGGATGAATCTGGACAGTGAACCGAGAGTTAGGGAGAGTTATAAAAATTATAACTTTTAATACAGAAGAAATTAGACTTATATTTCTTCATGAGACTTTTACCTCTAGGTCTCAGATATAACATATTAAAATATCAGAATTTTCGGAGTTCATTAAGGGCTTAATTGAAATCATTTCCAAATCTGTGCAAAAGTAGTGCTGGAATTTCTTTTGCTGTGATGTGTGGATCTATGTGATTGATGTGAAAATTTCTTGACATGGTGTTCTTCATGAAATATCTTTCTCTAGGTCTTTTATACATCATGTTAAATTTTCATAATTTATTGAGATTTTTTACTAATTTTCCAAGAATTTTTACTAAAGAGGTGCATTCTGTTTTACCTAAAAATTGATTCTATTTTCAAAAACCAATGAATTGCTTTATGAAATGTGATATCGTGGGTGTTATGTGTACTGGATATATGGTGAAATTTGGCATATTATATGATATCAAAAAGCTGGTTTAGACCTTTGATATTGTTGCATCAAATGCCGTGTTGAAAATGAAACATGTATGAGATTATAAATTGTGATAATAATGATACCGTCGGAGGTGTGAGTCGACGATGCCTTGAGAGTTTCAAGATGCCAAGAGGTTTGTGTCGGATGCCCGGAGGTTTGTGCCGGAGGGTCCTCGGGAGTTTCAAGATGCCCGGAGGTTTGTGCCGGAAGCCCTGGAGGTTTGTGCTAGGGAGATTCCTCATGATGCTAGTTGGGATGCAAGATGCCCAGAGGTTTGTGCCGGATGCCTGAAGGTTTGTGCCAGAGGTTTCTCGCGACGCCAGGTTGGGTGCGAGCGATAAATTGAGGGATGCAAACATTGGTCCCTGAAAGAAAAATGATGAGATCCTTGTGAAAGATAAAAATTGAAATGGAATCATGTGCATGGGTGTATGCATGTGGCATGATGCATGATCTGCTTATGAAAGTAAATTGATGCTATTTGACATTGAGAATGCGATCATGAAGGCTTGAATGGATCTCATGGGGATGTATACATGATGTATGAATGATATAAATCATGCGTATGTATGTGCATATGGCATGGAATGAACCTCATGGAAATACAAGTATGACTGCATGGTGATATATGTACGATGGCATGGTGAGATGTGCGTGACTACATGGTGATATATGCATGACCCCATGGTGATGTATGCTCGATAGCATGGATGATATGTGCTTTACTCATGATATCTTGATTGTCTTGCTTGTTGCATTGTGTAGTTTGATGGATCTTTACTGTTGAGTGGTTGTACTCACCCCTTTGGGGACTAACATTTCAGATTGAGAGGTGCCTCTATCACCCATCACGCGTGGTACATTTTATGGATTACCGTCTGATGTCGAGGTCGAGTGCTCGGACCACCCCTGCGTTGGTGTTCATGGTCTGGTGTTTATCAGCATCCATGTTTTGGTCATGTATGATGTGGGCTTACTTGATGGCCCTGTAGTACAAGAGTTTCTGTTTTTCCATATTCGTCGAGATGGGAGGATGATGGGGATGTTGCCGCCGCCACCGGCCGATGCACCAGGATGGGTATGATAGGAGGGTGTGACTGGTGGAGGTTGACACTTTTTGGGATGGCCGACACTAGCTAATGGATAGATGTTCACGTTTGATGTATAGTCGGGTTCTTTTTGGGTTTAGCTGAGCTTACTTAAAGTCTTGGCCTTTCGTTGTACCGACTTGTGAAATCCATCCTAGTATGTAAATAGAAGTGATTTGGCCCTAAAATGCATATATATATGAAAGGTTGTAGTTGGTGTGTATTGCATTGTATCATTTAGTTTGTGTATGGGTTAGGGAGATGTCGAGTATGCTTCCGTTATATGAACTGCGCTAGGACCGATCTAAAAGATGTAAACCCCCAAGTTGAATGGACCCACTACAATTGAAATGGTATCAGAGTGGCATGTTATTAGGACAAGTGAAAGGTAAGCGAGCTGTGGTGACCCTAGCTGATCGGGGGCCGTGTCGAAGGGGTGCTACAAAGATGATCTAAACATCATATTGGATCAAATCTAACAATAGGAATGCCACCGACGGGAGCTAGAACTCGCAGCAATGGCTTCGCCAGAGAAGAATCTGGTCAATCCAACGGATAGAAAGAGAGAGATCTAGTTTGTTGATAGCAAAATGTAGAGAATAGAGAGCGAGAGAGAGACAGAGAGAGAGAGAGAGAGACAGAGAGGAGAGAGATTTTGTGCACCAATGAAGCCCCCTCAAATGGAGGGAAAATTTCACTTATATACTCCCCAAATTAAGCGATTTCGATCGTTGGTTTGATCCAACGATCGAAATTTTGATCCAACGGTCAAAACTTGATTTCGAAGGCTCTATCATGATCTTGAGGTGTTGGGTAATTGATCTAGTGGGTTTAATTTGCAAAAACCCGAGGCAAAACCAAGAATCGTATCGAAATGTCCAATTAGGGGTTAATTTGTAATTTGATGAAATTCGATGATCAATCTGTAAAATTTTAGGAAATTAAAGGTGCAGAAGTGAAATTGGCATTGAGAGAATTCCAGAACCAGTCGCTAGAGGCCAAGAACCGACTGGTAACGGCCTGAACCGCTAGTCCCGTGGGTGACCGATCAAACTGGTCAAACCGATTTAGCCGGATTTTGATCGATTCTTGACTAGTTTTGTCTAATTTCAGATGTTTTGTCCATTTGAGACCCCCGTGGGTCTAAAATTTATGCAATTTGGTCCCTAAATGACCAAATTGAAAAGGAATTTTATCATTTTTAAGAAGAAATTGACCAATTAAGATTCAATTAAGCTAATCTTATGAACATGATCTAGGGATCTTTTATTGACCTAATTGAATGATTATTGTGAAAAACAATGAGTCGAAAACTATGGATGCTTTGAATTGGGCCTAAAGGGCTAAAATGGTAAAATTTGTAATTCAATGGGTAAAATTGCAAATTAACTAAAATTGAACTCAATTAATATCACAATTGCCCTATCTAATGAGCTACTCATATGTAAGATCACTTATTGTATTCAAATTGACCTTAAATTGAAGCGCTCAAACTTAGGTCAAAAATGATCTAGGTCTAATATAGATCTAAGTCTAATATTAAAATTAGACCTAGATTCATGAAATTAAATCATAATCATGAGTTGGTCAATTCGAATGTT
This sequence comes from Eucalyptus lansdowneana, assembly GCA_017140395.1. Lineage (NCBI taxonomy): Eukaryota > Viridiplantae > Streptophyta > Magnoliopsida > Myrtales > Myrtaceae > Eucalyptus > Eucalyptus lansdowneana. The sequence continues at coordinate 60,337,984 of CM029487.1, forward strand.
GTCGATTGAAGCTTAATTGCTTGATTTTCTAATGCCTAAGAGGATACAATCTTCAAATAGATAATTTCTAGTGTGAATTTCACAAAATTAATTTCGAATTTGGACTAATCTTAAGATAATGAGTGAGAAACAATCGTTTATTCAGAAGTTATGAAGGATCGATTTTGATCCCCTCATTAGGACTCAAAACGGCAATTTGCATTTTGACAAGGTAAATCGCGAAATTAAATGTGCAAGCAAATTTCAAATAGTCCCTAAACCAAATGTCAAAGAAAGAACTATAGCTAATTATGACTTGAATAAAAGTAATTTTATTTTTGGTCAATTTAGAACCTAAAACTAAAAAAATTTAGAAGTCAGGGTTCTTAATTGAATTTTGTGAAATTTTCAACACAAAAGTCAAATTGATATTAAAAGAAATGTCTTTGTCCATTTTTTTTTTATTTTTTCCCTTTTTTTTTTGGTCAAATGTTTAACCAAAAGCCAACCATTTAGTTGACTTGTCCTAAAATGTTGATTTTTTGGTCAAATTTTTGAATTTTTGAGAAATTGATTTAACAAAAGTGAAATTAAAACTAAATGGCATCTTTTTGGGCAAAAAATTAATTTTTAACCCAATGTTGACTTTTGATCAAAAGGTTGACCAAAAGGTCAACCCAAAAGTCAACTATTTGACTTCTCAGGTTTTTCTTGAAAATACATTAGAAATTGCTTAAAATGACAATGCAAAAGAAAGAAAAGAAAAACGACACTTTTTAGCCGAGAAATGGGGTTTTGTCGCGATCAAAACCCAAATCTCGATTTTTACCTTTTAATGACACATCAACTAAAAATCAGATGTCAACATTTCTTTGATGAGATCTTTAATAATTAGCACTTCGACAACTTCTGTCTTTTTGGACAAACTCGTGCAAATGATGTTCCAGTCACTTCCACTCCTCCAATAGAGCTTCCCGGTGCCATCGACGATGCTTTTTCTTCTGATCCCGTCATCTTCTCTATATCTCAATCAGAACGTGCTGACCTCAATCCTCTTGCACTAGTTGTTTATTATAAGTTCTATTTGATTATGTTTTGGCTGTAGATATGCTATGTATTCTGCAACAACCTTTTGTTTATAGATGACAGCTGAGCCAAGCATCACAACTAGTAACATTGACTGTCCTGAAGTTGAACCCACCATTGCAATTGGTAACACTGAATGTGCTAGAGCTGAACCCACCATTGCAACCGATAACATTGAACATGCTGAAGCCCTTGTTACTTCGACACCTATCTTGCACTCTTCATCTTCGAGTCCTGGTATCCGTCTTACTTGGTCCTTATTACTCATTCTATTAATCATCTAGTTTGACAATTAATCTCTTGTTGCTAGCTAATCTTATACCTACTGCCCCTACTACTAAGACCTCTGAACTTCAAGTCTAGACATCTCCTCAAGTCGAGTCTCAAATGGATTCTTCTTCTCCAGCATTGCAAGCACTTAACAAAGCTAAGATTGTCTTGGATGCCAACCCTTACGATTTCACTCCTGGTCATATACCCGATTCTATAAACAGGTTTGAGATGAAGATCAAGCTGTTAAGGTTCTTGGATCTTTCGACTGGAGGGATTTGCAAAATTCTGCTCAACCAAGAGACTTTTCGTCAGCTTGAAGATCTATCCAGCTAGCTTAGTCATGAGGGTGACGAATTTAGTCATATCCTCTCTTGAGAGCTCATAGAGAAATTTCAACAATTCTCCAAGGACTATCATGGAATTTTCAATATGTATCGTTACCATATGGACCAAGCACAGAAGCTAGCCCATCCTAAGGACAACAACACAGAGCCTAATGCCGCCCTAACAGAACTAAGTCAAAGTGTGCTAGAGAATATCACATCCCTGGAGACCATTATTGGCGAGATCACTGAGCTCAACGGGGAAGAAGCCCGCCTTATGAAAGCACTCCAGGATGTCTGCCAGAAAAGAGTGATCAAGCTTGGGTAGCAAACAGAATTAGAGGCCAAGCTGAATTCCCAAATATCGATGCTTCAAGACTTGAAAAAGAGCGAGCACCTAATGTAGCATAGAATTCGTAAGAATGAGCATCTTTCACGGATGAGCAGTCTCAATTTAAGGATATATCGTCTTCAGGATGATGTAAAATCTTTCTTGTATCCTAAAAAACAAGCTAATGAATAAATTGAATTTTCTTTTCACTTCTCCACTTCTGCGTGAAATTCACGCCGCTCATATCAGGTGGATTCTTATTCTCGCATTTCCACGTTTGCATGAACTTCCTTGAAATGAGACAGAAAGTTATTTGGCTAGGCCTATTTATACCCGTTCCCTATATGTGGATGCTCACAACACTGCTATCCATCATGGCCAACTTTTGCTTTTCCCCAATCAGTGCCCAAGCTACTCTTCGTATACATCATTTTGAGAGTCTCCAACTATGTGAGGCTCAAGGGTTACTTTCTCTTTCATTCATAGATTATCATCTAGAGACCTGATGCGTTGCCCCAGGTCTACATTTCAAGTTGACGCCTCCACCATACACCTTTACTGAGCACTTTCTTCATCATTTATAAATAAATTCTTCCCATCAACCAATCACACATTTGTATACATGCCTGGTCATCGCCCAACTCTCATTTCAACTCATATCCCTCCTTTGACAAATGTTTCTTCAAGTGGTACAAGAGGTTGAAGCAAGAAATGTCGAATGTATGGGAAACAGCTAAAATTAAAGAGGTGCTTTCCTTTGGTTATATGGTGGTTGATCCAGTCGAGTATGGACTCATTGGGAGCTTTTGTTGCTTTCAGTCACCGTTGACCAATTTTTTCTTCTTACCAACTGGTTTGATAACAATTACTATGTTTGATATTTGGTCCTTAACTAGCCTGTCTTCTCTTATAGACCTCTATGGTCAATGGCCATACACTTGTCCAGACTTTTGTAGCACTACATTTACTGACTTACCATTCAATAAGTGTATGGACAAATTCGCCAGGTCAACTAGACCTGTTTCCTCCCAAAAGCATGTGACATTCTTGTTATATTGACTTTGCTGTTATGTCTTCAATTTGCCCACTACTTCTATGTCTCAAGATTTTATTGACGTTGCATATGCCCTTTCTAATGGCATTGCCATGGGTCTTGGTTGTATGGTACTTAATGCACTGTACAAAGATCTCACCATTGCATAGTCTTCCCTATTTAGTGCTCATCCTACACCATTTTTCGACCCTTTATGGATTATGCATAGGTGGTTGCGCACATACCTTTCTCAATTATTCTCTAAGAACAAGACCACTCTCATACATTTGGACAATACGCATGAGACGCCAACTAAAAATCAATTTGGGCTTTGGAAATTTTATAGCACATTTCTACCAACCCCTAAGGGATTCTCGGTTTTTTAGTGTTTCTGTAGCAACCTACTTTCTTTGGAAAGCTTTACCTTTTATAGGCTTGGTATTTGTAACATCCTAGATTTCCAATCCTGTTTTCTATTGAATAAATCGGGCATTTCATCGACGCACCTATAAGGCTGTTCTCAGAGCCGATCACTCTCGAGATAACTAGACTATTTGGGAAAGCCATTAAGGAATTTTAAAGCAATAGACTTGAGAATTCGACTAGGCATCGGCTATTTGACCGTCTCATCTTTAGAGGTCATTACGGCACAGTTAAAAATCGATTAGAGATCAGAGATAGGTCAATTCGTCTGAGATGTGTTGCTAAATGTGGGTGACTCCACTAAATTGGGAAATTCTCGTTGGCCGGCACTGGATTGATTTTTTTGTCGTTTTGGTACCCTCTATTCGTATTTAAATCATCGAGATTTTCACAACAACCGAGAGTCGCCAATGCGTTGAGTGGCTTCATTATGGCTCAAAGAAAATCGATCATGGGTCATTTGCACTAAAATATTTTGGAAGTTACCTAATAGCTTAGGTCACGCTAAAATCGCGCCGAATGGAAATTAACCATGAATTTGAGTCCGATTTCACAAATTAAAAATTCTATCATGTCACAATTAATTCTTAGAGTGTGGACTCAGTTTCAGAAGATTTTTCTGCAAACCGAGATTTTTTGGGAAAAAGTCGTCCTATGGCCGTTTTTGTCCAGAAAAAATCGAGGATCATTTTTTTATTACAAAATTGGAAAGCAAGCGGGATCAATTGGTGGGGAGAAATACCAATTTAATTGGAGAGGTGTCGATTGAATTGATTAAGGCCGAATTGTGTTGAATCAAGCAAGGATGAGTGTCGAATTGGAGGAAATTCTAAGCAAATTCTTGTGCCCCCCCCCCCGCCCCCACATCACAACGACTTATGGACCAATTCAAGCTTCTAGATGGGAGCATGGGTGGCTGAATTTGGGCCTAGGAAGTAGATGGTGGTGGAGGATGGTCGAGGGAGACAATTGAGGAGAAAATTGGACAAAGTGGTCCCCTTGTCCCCCATCTCTCCCTCTCTCCCTCATCCACCATCGACTGCCCCTTCCATCCTCTCCATTGTGTGGTGCGATGACTAGAAGATCCAAAGGAGAAGCCGAGCAGCCTTACGCCGTCGCATGCCACCGCTCGTTGCCGTTCGCTGTCCCCCAACCCGCTGCGATGCCACTGTCCGCACGCACGTGTCTCTGCTTTGCCATGCCCCATCTCGCCTGCTCCTTCGTTCCAGCTGCTATCTTGTGTCTTCTGAGGCTCGACCAGAGCTATTTGGCCCACCTCCAACCCTATGAGTCCCCGCTTGAACCCGATTTAGTCCTCCCAACCTTTCTTAGTCGATCCCCGCCTTAAACCGAACTTGTTGTTCTCTGTTTCAGCTCAAAACAGAAGCTTAAGGAGTGGGTTTCCAGCAGCTTGTTGGGCCCGTTTTGAGGTCGATCCCTACCTCGAAAGTTAGGTCCGCTTTAGAGAGAAGTGTGCCCTGATGATTTGAGCCAATCGGATCACCGAACAAGTGAGTTTAACTCACTAATCGTCGCTTAGTAGGTTAATCACACTTAAGGATTGATTAGTTTAAGTTAAGCTGCATTAGGAGGTTAGATTAGATTAGATTAGATTAGTAAATTTAATTAATTCCCGATGCATGTTAGGTGGTTAGTTAGTGCAATTAGCAAGTAAATATACTATAGTATTTATTTAACAAACCTCGGAATTTTTCTCGGGTCCATTTCGACATCCAACTAGGTATTCGGGCCTAAGTTGGATTTATTGGCATTTATTTAATATTTTCCGTAATTATTTAATTAATTAATTATTTTCCAAAAATTAGACTAGGATAGCCGATGACCAGAATTTTATGCTCATTGCTATGGTGCGATTCACTTATTTATTTGAGCTCTAATTTGTGTTGAATTAATTTAATTGTGATTTTAGGATTTTATTCCTAAATTATTTAGTTTTGCTAATTAATTGGAAAATTACTTGGTATCGGTCTACGTGCAAAAAATCTAATTTTGGATTGTTGAAAGAAGTGGGAGGATCAAAAGTGAAATTTTTATATTTTGGCTAAGGCTGATTGTGTACCCATACACAAGTATTTTTATCGAATATGATAAAAATGATGAATTGGTTGTATGGTGAAAGTGGTATACTATCTTGGCTAGGGGGCCTTAAATTGTCAGCTTTTGGTGAGCATATACATAGTATATCATATTATCAGCTTTGGGCGAGCATATATAGTATACTATGTTGGCCTAGGGGCCCTAATCTATCAATTTTAGGCGAGCATATATACAATATACTATATTATTAACTTTGGGTGAGCTATACTATCTATTTTCAGCTTTGGGTGAGCAGTCCTAAATAAATAGGACCTTATAGATAATATTGATTGTATCAACCAGGGAAAGGTCATGGTGACATGTATATAATTGTTTGAATTCTATTGTCTGACAGGGAGGAACTAAGGCCAAGGTAAGTCCTCTGACCTATGGTGTGCTTAGACAGCTCTTAAGGCGTATTTTCTTCCTAATCGAGGTCTTAGGAGGGTAGAACTTGCTGAGACGTAATCTCACCCCATTGTGGGACAAAAATTCAAGTCCATAGATGGCAACGCCTCCAGCTCCTCCTAAGCATTTTGGTATACCGGAGGAGATCACTGAGATAGGTTATCACATTTCGATACACCATCACCTTGAAGGCTTGGAATATGTACTAGTGAAATCCACTATCTATAATGATGTGGGGGAACCCCAAAAGGTGCCCTATAAATTCCGGTCGTGGTATCGCCATTATAGCGATGGACGAAGGGCGGGTCCTATGCCAGAATCTTATGTACCTTTGTACGTTTTAAAGGTAGCGTTCGGGAAGGGGACAGTAGATCCCAAGAGTGAATCTGTGATTGATACAAAGGATCTCAAGCTTGGTGATGATCTTGACTCTCTGGAGCACTCAGCAGTGGACTCTAGCTAGAGCATGGAAGAAGGAGAGATCATTGAGGAGGAGGAGAACCCGGAGGACCCAGAGGAAGATCCCAGAGAGGATTGAAACCCCACCCCTGCCTGTAGACCTTGTTTTTTGACTAGCTTGAGTAGAACTTAACTTTATAGGTTGTATTGTAATATATACATTTTGGTTTGCAATGTATATAAGTGTGGTGGTTTGGATTTTAAAATTTGTGGCCCTACTTTCCTATTTCATTTTTTATTGCATGGGGATTTTATTATTCTTCCGCATGCGTATTAAAATGGACAGGGCCGGTGATGCGTCCTAGGACGTCGCTATTTCATCGATCAATGAGGGATGGGTGCATGCCCGAGGATCTAGGCATGACATTCCGGTTTAAGTGGTATCGAAGTGATAGTTAGGAATTATAGTGATAAGGTGCAATGGTTCATGGAATAGTGATAGGAAGGACCTTTAAATTCATGCTGGTGCATGTCTGTGGTAATTGTTTGGTAGATTTGCTTATTGTTTAGATCACTTTGTTTCTAATTCGATGTGAAATTGAAGTAGGCTTCAGTAGAGAAAGTTGAGCCATGAGTGATTAGGAGCAAAGGACTCCTAGGAAAAGTACCGTCAAGGTTATAGCTCAGGGTACGACACCAGCGAGGGTCGGTACCTAAGGAGGTCGAGGTTGAGTGCTAGCTTAGGCTACCGTGAGTGGAGTGGCACCGCCTCCCATTGGTGCCGGGGTAGCAGCCCTTGGTGATCCTAGAATTGAGGGGATCATGCAAGCGCTTGAAGTCATGAGAGATGTGATGGCATAGCAGGCACAGAATCAAGCCGTTGTTGCTGCTGTCGTAGCTGCCACACCTGCCACTGCACTTGCCACCGCACCTGCCATCGCACCTGCCCAGTTTCAACCTAAGAACATGATGGTGCAGAGAGAGAGAGACTAATTCACAAGCTAGTGGAGCAGTTTTTAAAACTGAGCCCACCAAGATTCACGGGTATTAGAGACCCTGAGGCCGCTTCACTTTGGATCCAGGATTGGAGAAAGCTTTTGCACTTCTGATGTGCGCAAAGGCAAAAAAGGTAACCCTGCCAGTATATCAGTTGCAGTGTAATGCCAACACCTAATGGATAGCCGCCAAAGAGACAGTGTTTCCAAAAGGAGTGGTCCCGCTATGGGATGCATTCCTCTAAGTGTTCAACGAACAATATTTCTCGAGGAACACAAAAGAGCAGAAGATAGAAGAATTTATGTGACTCCCTCAGGGGTCAATGATTGTTGACCAATATGGGGTCAAGTTCGCGGAGCTATGTCAATATGCTCCGAGGCTGATTGAAGATCCCAAAGAAAAGGCTCGAAGGTTTAAGAATGGCCTTCGACAAGAGTTGAAGCAGCCGCTAGTGCCGTTCGACTTGGTCAATTACCGAGAAATCTATCGTCGTGCACGACTGCTTGAAAGGAGTTTGAGCGAGCAAGTCACCTTGTCTAGATCAAGGTTTACTTCGCATCGAGAAGGAATTCGTCAAGCAAAGAGGCACATGCCTGGAGGGAGATTCCAAGTTTTGCCCAATAGGAAGGGTGGAATCGAAAAATCAGGGCCAAATCAAAATGACCCGTGTCGCTTCTGTGGAAGGCAACATGGTACAATGCCATGTCCTCGGAGGCCAGGTGTTTGTTTTGGATGTGGTTAATAGGGTCACATGATCAGAGATTGTCCTGACCGACCAAGAGGACAACCACAGTTGTCACCATTGCCATGGATGGGTCAGATTAGGGGGTATGCACCACATAACGTGCCGCAAGGAAGACAATTGAGACCACTAGTTTAGGGCACGGTATATGCCATCACACAAGGTCAGGCAGAGGCTGCGCCTAACATGATCACAGGTATGGTTACATTGAACAACCATCCTGCTTATGCTTTATCCGACTTATGAGCAACCCATTCCTTTATTGCCGAGCAGTATGTTAAGTTATTAGGATTATGTTCTATATTATTGGAGTCGGCATTTCTACACCATTGAAGGATAAAGTGATAGCTGCTTTGGGTTGTTCTGGTTGCAAGTTAGCAATTGGTGAGCGAGTGGGGAAAATAGACTTATTAGTCCTAGCTATGTATGCCTTTGATTTGATAATTGACATGAATTGTCTCACCAAACAACGAGCTAAAATAGACTGCTATCGCAAGGCGATTCAGTTTGACCCGTTAGAGGGTGAGAGCTTCGAGTTTGCCGAGAATCGAGGAGGACCCTCGATTATCTTGATCTCATCGCCTAAGGCAACTTGTTTGTTAGACGAGGGTTGTCAAGGTTACCTAGCAACTATCATGGATACGATAGTTGAGGAACTGAAAATGGAAGACATTGTTGTGGTACAAGAATTTCCAAATGTCTTTCCAAAGGAATTGCTAGGATTGCTGCCAAAGAGAGAAATTGAGTTTGTGATTGAGCTAGCACCTAGGACAGAGCCAATCTCTAAGGCTCCTTACCAGATGGCGTTATCTAAGTTAAAGGAACTGAAGATGCGGATGCAAGAGTTACTAGATAAGGGATTCATTCATCCCTGTGCATCACCTTGGGGAGCACCAGTTCTGTTTGTAAAGAAGAAAGATGTTTCGTTACGCCTATGCATCGACTATCGGCAACTCAATCAAGTAACGATCAAGAACAAGTATCCACTCCCAAGGATCGATGACTTATTTGATCAATTGCAAGGAGCATCGATATTTTCGAAGATCGACTTGAGAGCAGGATATCATCAACTAAGAATCAGGAAGGAGGACATTCATAAGTCAGCATTCCGTACTCGGTATAGTCATTACGAATTCATAGTGATGCCATTCGGGTTGATGAATGCTCCAGCTACCTTTATAGATTTCATGAACCGAATATTCAAGGAATATTTAGATCAGTTTGTGATTGTGTTCATCGATGATATTCTGCTGTATTCAAGAAGTGATGAAGAGCATGAGAGTCATTTGAAACTAGTGCTGCAGAAATTGACAGTTCATCAACTGTACGCCAAGTTCAGCAAGTGCGAGTTTTGGTTAACTCATGTTGCTTTCTTAGGGCACGTGATTTCAAGCGAAGGAATCTATATGGACCCGAGTAAGATAGAAGCAGTGATCAACTGGCCGAGATCGATTATAGTGACAGAAATCAGAAGTTTTCTAGGTTTGGCAAGTTATTACAGACGGTTTGTGGAAGGGATTTTAGCACTAGCGTCGCCATTGACAAGACTCCTGAAGAAAAAAGAAAAATTTGTGTGGACAAACAAGTGTGAGAGTAGTTTCCAAGAGCTTAAGCAAAAGCTGACTACTGCACCTGTGCTGACCATTCTTTCTAGTCCTGAAGGATTCGAGATCTACAGTGATGCGTCGTTTAGAGGACTGGGTTGCATGTTAATACAACATGGTAGAATCGTTGCATACGCCTCCCGTCAGTCGAGGCCTCATGAGCAAAATTATCCAACGTATGACTTAGAACTCGCAACAATCATTTTCGCCCTGAAGATTTGGAGACACTATTTGTGCGGAGAAAAATTCTAGATCTTCACGGACCATTAATGTCTCAAGTACTTGTTCTCTCAGAAGGAGTTGAACATGAGACAACGCCGATGGATGGAATTACTGAAGGACTACAACTGTGATATCTTATATCACCTAGGAAAGGCGAACAAGGCCGTCGATGCTTTGAGTCGAAAAGTGTTCAGTTGCTTATATATTGATTAAGGAGTGGAACCTAATCGAGAGAGCTCGAGCTTCGATATTCAAGTTTGAGGTTGGCCACATTTCAAGTCTTATTGCTACCCTCAGAATTGAACTGGATGTCTAGATCAAAATCAAGCTACTCCAACCGACAAACCCAGATGTGCAAAATATTATACAAGAAGACACTGAGAAAAGAAAGGCTGACTTTCAGATTTTTGATGAAGGAATATTGATGTTCCAAGAACGTTTGGTTGTACCTGACGATATGGAGCTTAGAGAAGATATTCTATCAGAAACACATTGTAGCAGTTACAGCATTCATCTTGGTAGTACTAAGATGTATCAGAATCTGCATTAACACTATTGGTGATTAGGTATGAAGACGAACATCGCCAAGCATGTCACCAAGTGTTTGACATGTCAATAGGTCAAAGCTCAGCATTGCAAGCTAGGGGGACTTCTGCAACCTCCCGAGATCCCAGAGTGGAAATGGGAGCATATCACGATAGATTTCGTGACCAGACTACCGAGGAGTCAAAGAGGCAATGATTCGATTTGGGTAATAGTCAACAAGCTGACAAAGTCAGCTCACTTCATTGTAGTTCGGAAGGACCTCATTTTGGATAGACACGCAGATCTGTACATGCATCAAGTGGTTTGTCTGCATGGAGTGCCGGTGATGATAACTTTAGATTGACACCCGAGATTTACTGCCGCTTTTTGGAAGAGCTTGTAGAGTGCTTTAAGTACAAAGCTACAACATAGTATGGCATATCATCCTTAGACGGATGGCCAATTTGAGAGGATAATTCAGACCATCGAGGACATGCTGTGAGCTTATGTATAAGACTTCAAAGAAAGTTGGGAAGAAAAGCTTCACCTGGTGGAATTTGCCTACAACAACAGTTATCAGCAGAGTATTCAAATAGCTCATTTTGAAGCGTTGTATGGTAGAGTGTGCAGAACACCAGTGTGTTGGGATGAAGTTGGAAAAATGAAGATTACAGGCCCAGAGTTGGTCCAACAGTTAGTGGATGCCGTGGCGGTTATCAAAAATAGATTAAAGACCGCTCAAAGTCGTTAGAAAAGTTATGCAGATAAGCATCGGAGATCATTGGAATTCAAAGTTGTTGATCACGTTTTTCTAAAGGTGTCACCAATTAGGGGAACTTCGTGCTTTGGTAAGAAAGGAAAACTGAGTCCGAGGTACGTAGGTCCGTTCGAAATTCTTGAGAGAATTAGGACCTTAGCGTATCATCTTGTGTTGCCACCAAGATTGGCGCAAGTGTACGACGTCTTTCACATGTTGATGTTGAGGAAGTACGAGCCTGACCCGACCCACGTGCTTAATTTTGAAGAATTGGACGTGGATGACCAAGTGTTATACGTTGAAAACCCGGTTCGGATAGTGGATCAAAAAGAATAAGTTCTATATACAAAGACCATTCCATTGGTGAAAGTGGTCTAGCAACACCACGGTACTGAAGGAGCGACATTGGAGGCTGAAGAGTAGATGAGACAATTGTATCCCCACATTTTTGCTTAAGTATTGTAATGGTTTAAATTATGAGGACGAAATTTTTATATGAGGGGAAGAGCTGTGACATTCCAGATTTTCAATCTTGTTTTCTGTTGAATAAATTGAGCATTTCATTGACGCACTTATAGGGCTGTTCTCAGAGCCAATCACTCTCGAGATAACTAGACTATCTGGGAAAGCCATTAAGGAATTTTAAAGCAATATACTAGAGAATTCGACCGGAAATCGGCTACTTGACTGTACTCATCTTTAGAGGCCATTATGGCACAGTTAAAATCAATTAGAGATCAGAGATAAGTTGGTTCGACCGAGATGTGTGGCTAAACGTGCGTGACTCCACTAAATTGGGAAATTCGTGTCGGGTGACACCGGACTGATTTTTCTATCGTTTTGGTATCTCGTGTCCGTATTTGAATCATTGAGATTTTCACAACAACTGAGAGTTGCCAATACATTGAGTGGGTTCATTGTGGTTTGAAGAAAATCAACCATGGGTCATTTGTACTCGAAATTTCTAAAAGTTACCAAGTAGCCTAGGTTACGCTAAAATCGCACCGAATGGAAATTAACCATGAATTTGAGTCCAATTTTAGAAATTGAAAGTTTTGTCATGTCACAATTAATTCTAGGAGTGTTGACTCAATCTCAGAAGATTTTTCTGCAAACCGAGACTTTTTGGGAAAAAGTCGTCTTAGGGCTGTTTTTGTCCATAAAAAGTCAAGGATCATTTTTTATTGCAAAATTAGAAAGCAAGTGGGATCAATTAGTGGGGGAAAATACCAATTTGATCGGAGATGTGTCGATTGAATTGATTGAGGTCGAATTGTATTGAATCAAGCAAGGATGAGTGTCCAATTGGAGGAAATCCTAAGCAAATTCGTGTGCCCCCCCCCCAACCACCACCATGACTTATAGACCAATTCAAGCTTCTAGATGGGAGCATGGATGGCTGAATTTTGGCCTAGGAAGTAGCTGGTGGTGGAGGATGGTCAAGGGAGACAATTGAGGAGAAAATTAGACCAAGTGGTCCCCTTGTCCCCCATCTCTTCCTCTCTCCCTCATCCACCATTGAACGCCCCTTCCATCCTCTCCATTATGCCATACGAAGACCAAAAGATCCAAAGGAGAAGCCGAGCAACCCTACGCCGTTGCACGCCATTGCCCGTCGCTGTTTGCTATCCCCCGACCCACTGCGACGCCGCCGTCTGCACACGCGTGTCTCCAGTTTGCCGCACCTCCTCCGTTCTAGCTGATGCCTTGTGTCTTGTGAGGCTCGGCTAGAGCTGTTTGGCCCTCCTCCAACCCTCATGAGTCCCTGCTTGTGATAAGACTAGTATGAACACCTAGATAGGGTGAATAGGTGTACAAAATGAATTTTATAAAACTCAGCAACTTAATTCAATTTATATAACAACGGAAGACTTAAGATATAGAATATCTGCAATGATATATATAAGACTATGAATTAAGTAAAGGGATAAGGGAAAGAGAATTGAAAACACGATGATTTATAGTGGTTCGGCTTAATCCAAGCCTATGTTCATTCTCCCGCACTAACAGCCCATCGGCTGAATTTTACTATGAATCAAAAGAGTCGTTACAGTATCACGTCATTGATTCCACAGTGTAGAGACTCTACTACACTTCTTCAAGGTCTCACAAATGTCTAAACTCTCTTTTGAGTACAAATCTTCGCTCAACAAATGAATCAGCAAGGAACAAGGAGCTTCAGACTTTGGAATTTATCTATCACGCACACACTCGAATAACTAGAGCATCCTCCTTATATATTCCTCCATGCCTTCATATCCATTGGCACCTTCCAAAGGAGTTCTTCCAATCTACCCGTTGGACAAAATCAATTAGAGAGATCTCGAGTTACTTAAAGAATGTGAAGATAGCCCACCAATCCTGCTCGCCCATACAATCAGAATCTAGGTTTCCATAAGTAAAACTTTCCAAGTATACTTCGCCAATCAACGGATCCGAATTACTCGAATTACTTGCAATACAATAATAGATCTTTAGATGCTATCTCTAGCCATGAGATAATCTTCAACCAAACGGATCAAATCCGTAAAGATAAACTTACATCTGAATAAGATTTCTTCGTCGATCTAGAAATTGTCAATGAGGGCAGACTTTAAGTCTTTAGTCTGACGGACTTCAGACTTTGATGGAAGGAAACGTTCTGTCAACTTCAAAACAAATACGGAAGTTTTCTCCAATAATCTCCCCATTTTTTATGGTGACAAAACTTTCCTGCAGATTTAGACACTTTGACCTGCAAGACAACACTTAAGCAAACTAAGATTTTTTATCGATGAAAATTAGAGATTACAATAGAGATAGTAGCAATTCTGCAACCACAAAAAACATGTTAGTCTTGTAAACACAACTATCTTTAATGTAATCAATAATAGCTTAAGTTGCAAGCATCATCAGTCCAAACCAGTCTTAATCAAAACCACACCAAACAAAATTTAAAGTCCAAAACGGAAAGTTAAAAAGATAGAGTCAATCAAATCTGCATAAAACCTCTCCCCCTTTTTGTCAACAGAAAAAAGTGGAGAATATACTAAAGAGATGGATAGAAAATGGAGTTAAAATCAAGGCTGTTTGGGCAGGCGAACAAGCATGAATTCTCCCATAGAAGGCATTGTCTTCTCAAGCTTGTCAAAACCTTGCTTCAGTAATGGAAAATCTTCACCCTACAATGACTGAACTTGAAGCTTCAGGGTGTTCAATTGTTCATGCAACGATACTGAAGTGGCCTTAAAAGCATTCTTGAGATCCTGCATCTCAAATCCCATGGCATATTGCTACTTTCTGACGTCCAAAAGAACTTCCAGCAATCTTGAAAAGTCTGCTGTCTGAGCAGATGCATCACTAGGACCAGCTGAGTCAAGGATGGGGATTTTGAGAATCAATGGATCTTCAGCAGATTGTCCAACATGACTGTCTTCTGGATTGTGCGAGGCATACACATCCTCAGGATTTGCTACAGAACGACTCACATCACTAGCAAGCAAAGATGAAGAAATACATTTTGGATCAACAGCTCCCCCTGTTTTGATGGCCTCAGGTGGAGTAGGTGAAGTTTCCTCATCTGCAAATGCACTAGACAGAGAGATAGCCAAGGTTGGCTCGAGAGATTCCTCTTGACCCTGATCTTGTTCTCCGTCTCTCTCTTCTTCTTCCTCTTCTCCTTTCTCTTCTTCTTCCTCTTCTCCTCTTCCTTCTTCTTCTTCTTCCTCTTCTGCTTCTCTTCTTTCTTCTTCTTCCTCTTCTCTCCTTCCTTCCTCTGTGACTCCTCTCTCTCTTTCCTCTTCTTCTGGCTCTTCCCTTGTCTCACAAAAGCTTACAAAACTCTTTAAGTTTCTCAAGGCTGCTATGGTCAATTCATCCTCATCTTCTTCATCTTGCAAGATGAGAGTTCTTTTCTTCTTCTTCACAGGAGTAACCATGGGCTTCTTGCCTTTTCTCTTCGCAGCAACAAAGTCTTGTTTTGCTTTTGTGGGAGACTTTTCCTTCACATGCTCCAACACTTTGTTCAACTCTTTCAATCTCATCTTTGTCACCATTTTGAACCCAATCACCATAGGAGGAATGGTTGTCAGGCTTAATGGTGTAGAGATGTGAATTTTAAAGTGCTGAAAGAGCTTCAAGATAAGAGCAAAATAAGGGAGTTGTCCCTTATCTTTTTCAACAATGCGGTACATATAAAACAATATGGTGTGAGGTGAAGAGAATTTATATCCAGAGTTGATAGCGCACATCAACTTAGTTTCCGATCGAGAAACATCGGTCTTCGATGTTGATTTAGGATGAATGCAATTTATCACAATCTTATGCAGCAAAATGTTAAAGGCACTCATCTTTGAATAAGAAATTTTGCCATCAACATTCCTATCTCTTACCAATGACAGAATAGCATGTGCAATAGACACATTAATTGGTTGAAAACTCGATCTTTCCAACCCAATTATGTCAGCTAGTGTGTCTGTATCCACTAAAAACTCTTTGTCCTTCACAATGAAAAGAAAACTGTTTGCATTCAAGAAAGACAAGTTCAAATAAAAGCATGTGGTGAGTTCTAGAAAAGCAGGAGTGGATTCAGAACAAAACCGTTCTAGTTGTAGTAAAGCAAACTTCTCACGAAGATTGACCT
Source organism: Eucalyptus lansdowneana (assembly GCA_017140395.1). Lineage (NCBI taxonomy): Eukaryota > Viridiplantae > Streptophyta > Magnoliopsida > Myrtales > Myrtaceae > Eucalyptus > Eucalyptus lansdowneana. The sequence continues at coordinate 60,353,803 of CM029487.1, forward strand.
TTATCGAGTCAAGAAAATCAAAATCAACAGTTCTAGGATTCATAACCCCTCTCTTCAACAATTCTAAATAAACCTTCCTGTGCCCCTTCGATCTAAATAGATTAGAGCCATCAATAACGTGTGCAGCCACACCCAATCTAGGCTGAAAATGAGCAAACAACCGTTCATCGTCGTCCTGAGGTTGACGTGCGGAGGCATAGAATGGGTCACTCGGTATGTTCTCAAACGTTCTATCAGCCGTTCCTTTCTCTACAACTCCCTTTTTTTTTTTTTTTCAAATCTCTCAAAAACAAGGTTTCATTCTTGAATCCTCTATCTTTTAAGAATTCATCGATTAAGAACATTGACGTATCTCCTTTCTTCAGATTAGAGTAAAGCTTATAAGCAACCTTGGTAGTCAAAGTTCTTACAGGTTCAGCATCTTCTATGACTTCTTCTTCAAGATGAGTCGGTGGAGAAGGTTGATGCTATTGAGAAGGTTGTTGCTAACTCGGACGCAGTGGTGGAGAAGAATCTTCTTCCTCAATTAAGTCAAAATGGATAGGACCCTCAGGCATAGATCGTGGTCCCTTGCTTGCAATTCTTGAAGACTTTCTCGAAGATATTGTTGCTTCAAGGGAGGAATTCACCACTTGCTCGAAAAAGGAGATAACTTTTTGACAGATCGAGAGTGAAAGTGAAGACAAATAGGAATTTTGTATTCTAGGGTTTCAGTGTAAAAACAAAGAAGACAAGTCTCGGTAGTATATAAAGCAAGTGAAGCGAGGTAAACGAAACGTCGTGAAAGGAAAATAAAAATACCTTTTTGAAAAGGATAACTTCCCTTTTGAAACTAACTATCTTTTCAAAATTAATAACTGCCTTTTTGAAAAAGTAAAGAAAACTTGGAAAGATGATTTCAATCAATTAGCGATTAATAAACAATCGTACTTTTTCAAATTTAGAAATAACTTACTGTTGTAACTCGAGTTTGAACATATTTAGACTTTACCTTTTGAGTCTTGTTCACATCCAGACTCTAAAGAGATATAATATTTAGTCTAGTGCGAATAGACTCAAATAGTCTTTTTCCCAATGGCTTTGTAAATATATCCGCCGCTTGATTCTTTGAGTCAATAAATTGAATTATAACTTCTCCATTTTGAACATGGTCTCTAATAAAATGATGTCGAATCTCTATATGCTTTGCTCTTGAGTTAAGAATTGGATTCTTGGTGAGATTAATTGCGCTGGTGTTGTCACATCTAATCTCAATGCATGAGTCTTCGATTCCAAAGTCTCCTAGTTGTTGTTTTATCCATAAGATTTGAGAGCAACAACTTCCAAAAGCCACATACTTTACTTCTACTATTGAAAGAGCTACAGTACTTTGCTTCCTTGAAAACCACGATAATGTCATGTTACCAAGCAATTGACAAGTACCGAAAGTACTTTTTCTTTCAACTCGGCAACTTGCTAGATCTGCATCTGAATATCTAAGGAGAGTAAAGTCTCATTCTTTAGGATTTCATAAACCTATCTTCGAGGTTGTTACAACGTATTTGATGATGCGTTTCGCAGCACTTAAATGAGACTCTTTTAGATCTAATTGAAATCTGGCACACATGCAAACACTAAACAAAATGTCAAGTTTAGAAGTAATAAGATAAAGAAGTGAACCAATGATACTCCTATACAGCTTCTGATCAACTTTCTTTCATCATTCATCTTTGTCCATCTTCAAAGAACTTGACATTGGTATATCAGTCTTTTTGCAATTGTCTAATTCGAACTTTTTAACAAGTTCTTTAGCATATTTTTCTTGGTGAATGAAGGTCTCTTCCTTCAATTGTTTTACTTATAATCCAAGAAAGAAGGATAGTTCACCCATCATGCTCATCTCGAATTTCTTGCACAGATTTTTGTTAGGTGATCCAAAAATAATATCATCAACATAGATTTGAACAAGCAAAAAGTTTTTACTCTCTTTTAATAAACAAAGTAGTGTCTACTTTACCTTCGACAAAATCACTTTGGATTAAAATTTTACTTAACCTGTCATACCAAGCTCGAGGTGCTTGCTTTAAAACATATAGCGCATTTTTCAGTCTAAATACAGAGTCTGGTTTCCTTGGGTCTTCGAAACCGGGAGGTTGTTCCACATAGACTTCCTCTTGGATAAATCCATTCAAGAATGCGCTTTTGACGTTCATTTGGAATAACCTGAAATTCTTATAACAAGCAAAAGAAAGTAGTAATCTAATTGCTTCTAACCTTGCTACTGGTGCGTAAGTCTCATCATAGTCTATCCCTTCTTTTTGCGTATATCCTTTGGCCACAAGTCTTGCTTTGTTCCTTATAACTTTTCATTTCTCATCCATCTTGTTCTTGAAAACCCATTTAGCACCAATAACAGATTTACCTTTTGGTTTAAGAGTTAATTCCCAAATATCGTTAACACTGAACAGTCTGAGCTCTTCTTGCATAGCTTCAATCAAGCTTTCATTAGTTAAAGCTTCTTCTATGCTCTTGGGTTCTATTTCAGAAATAAGAGCTACAACGCTAGACCCTTCATGCCTTTTGGATCTTGTACGAATTCCCTCATCAATGTTACCAATGATGAGTTCTTTGGGATGACTAGACTTGTGCTTCCAGTTGCTGGTTGGTCTGACAGATTGTTGAACTTCTTCATCAGTTGATTCTTTAATATTTGTTCATTGTTACTCTTCTGTGGTCTGAGTTGCTTCAGGGGATTTAGACTTTGTAGAGTTTGGAGCAGGTTCAAATTCTTCAGGTTGATTCTGGATTGATTGATTTTGTATAAGGTCTTGAAATTTGACATTTATTGATTCATCCACAGATTGAGTCTTTTTGTTGTATACTCTGTGAGCTTTGCTGGTGGTTGAATATCCAATGAAGATTCATTCATCTGATTTTTCTTCAAACTTACCAATTTGATCATTAGCATTTTTCAAAATAAAACATTTACAACTAAACATATGAAAATAGGAAACAATTAGCTTCTTTCCTTTGAACAACTCATAGGGAGTTTTCTCCAGAATAGGCCTTAAGAAGACTCTATTAATAATATAACATGCTGTAAAAACTGCTTCAGCCCAAAAATGAGAAGAAATGTTGCTTTCAATTAAAAGTGTTCTAGCCATTTATTGCAACGATCTATTCTTCATTTCCACAATTCCATTCCGTTCTGGAGTGTATGGAGAGGAGAACACATGCTGAAAACCAGATTCATCATAGAATTTAGCAAAGTCTTGATTTTCAAACTCACCTCCATGGTCTGTCCGTATGCTTGAAATAACATATCATTTCTCATTCTAAACCTTCTTGGCAAATTTAGTAAAATAAGAGAAGGTTTCAGACTTACTTGCCAAAAAGTATACCCAAGTAAATCGTGAATAATCATCCACTATTACTAGGCAATACTTCTTTCCACCAATGCTTAGAGTCCTAATTGGTCCAAAGAGATCCCTATGTAGGATCTACATTACACGATTAGTGGAAACTTGATTTATTAGTTTGAAAAAACTTCTAACATGTTTTCCCAATACACATGGTATGCATAAGTCAGATTTTTGGTACTTCAGGTTGAGTAGTCCACGAACAAGCTTATTTGATGAAATATTGGCAATTTGCTTCATGTTTATATGGCCAAGCTTTCGATGCCAGAGATTTTCTTCATCTTGAATTGAGATTAGACATTGATATCTTTTTGGATTGATATTCAAAAGATAGATATTTCCATGTCTTCATCTAGTAAAAGATTGTGAAAGATCTTTACTAATGCCTGAACATATTCCTTCTTGAAAATTGATCTTGAATTCAGTGTCACACAATTGGCTGATGTTGAGCAAGTTGTAGTTGAGTCCTTCCACTAAGGAGACATTGTTGATTGTGAGACTTCTTATCTTTACAGTTCCACAACCAACAATTCTTCCCTTACTATTTCCGCCAAATGAAACTTTTCCACCAATTACTTGCTTAAGTTTAATAAAACAATTTGAATCTCCAGTCATATGCCTTGAACATCCACTGTCCAAGTACCATTTGACCATTTTCTTGATAGTAACTTACATTTAAAAAAGAAACTCAAGCTTTCTTTGGTACCCACACTTTCTTGGGTCAAATGGAGTTAGTGCAATACACAGTCTTTGCCCAATCCTTCTTAATAGGTCTCCAAACCATAGGACATTCTTTCTCAAAGTGTTCTGAGTTGTTACACTGAGAACATCTAAGAGCACTTTGGCCAACGTGTTTTACAAAGAATTTTTTAAAATGATTTCTATAGAAGGCTTTTGTAGGTCTTCGTTTGATTCTTTCCTTTACTTTTGGAAAATCAATTAAAGGAATAGTTTAAGATGTCATTCTCAAGCCTAATTTATTAAAGTAAGGTCTTTGTATTGAAAGAATATTTTCCAATTTTTCAGATCCCATGGAAAACCTTTTTGAAATGTTTGAAATATCATTTTTCAAAAGTGTGTTTTCTTTTGAAAGAGATTATGCATTTTCTTTTAAAGTAGTAAAACTTTTATCTAGATTTTTAAACTTTTCTTTCCATATAATTTACTGTTGCTTCAGCGTAGAATTTTCCATTTTTAGCTCGAAAATCCTCTTAAAGATGTTTTAAGACTAAGACACAGTTCATCAATATATTTAGAGACTTTAATAGAAATTTTTAAATTACTTACCTCGATTTCACTGTCTTAGTCTGTATCTGTCTTAGAGTCTAAATTTGATTCTGATTTTGCCATTAAACAAATATTAGCATAATCATCATCACTCTCCTCACATTCAGTATCACTCTATTCTGCTTTAAGTGCCTTTCTGTATTTCTCAGCTTTTCCCTTCTTTTTCTTCAGCAAGGGACAGTTCGATCTAATGTGTCCCTTTTTCTTACATTCAAAATAAATCACATCTTTATTGGATTCATCGTCCTCAGCTGATTTGTTTTCAAACTTTTGAGAGCTTTGTTTCTTCCAATTGAATCTTCTTCCCTTTTTGTTTAGTTTTCTGAACCTTCTTATCATGAGAGTAAGCTCTTCATCGTCCATATCGTCTTCAGAATCTGTAACATCATAATCATCATTAGATTTTCAAGCAATAAATTTTTTACCTTTGGGATCTTTATCTTCGTTGATTTGCTCCACTTCATAAGACTGAAGAGTGCCAACCAACTCGTCAACGGAGAGTGGCATGATCCTTTGTGTCTTCCTTATTGATGTCTTTACGTGATTACAATATTTGGAAAGTTCACGCAACAATTTGTTAACCTTCATGGGTCCTGAGATTGGTTGACCTTGATATTCAAAACCATTCATGATTTCTGTAAAATGACTAAACATGTTAGTGATTGATTATCCTGGCTTCATTTTGAAGACTTCATATTGACTCGGCAGAATATTGATTCTGGTTTCTTTCACTCGATCAATTCCTTCATAGGTGATGTGGAACTTATCCCAAACTTCTTTAGCTACTTCACAAGAAGATATTTTGTTATATTTAGTAGGAGATAATGCACAATATAAAGAATAAATTACTTTTGCATCAAGAGCTTGTCTCTTGGTTATCTCTTCTTGAGTCATTTTGCTAGCCTCAACAGCTTCTTTTCCCCTTTTTGAGACCGTTATAATTTTAGGAATGATTCATTTGTCTACCACATCCCATTCCAGAGGATCTTTCGATCTTAGGAAAGCTTTCATCTTGTTTTTCCATATGCTGTATTCCTTTCCATCGAAATAAGGCGGTCTGGTGTTGCTTTACCCTTCAACCAAACCTGGAGCCAACATACTAGCCATGGATCTTTAACTTTGAAGTAAAACACTTCAATTTAAATGAGTACACAGGTTCTGATACCAATTGATAAGACTAGTATGAACACCTAGAGGGGGTGAATAGGTGTACACAATGAATTTATAAAACTTTGCAACTTAATTCAATTTATATAACAACGGAAGACTTAAGATATAGAATATCTGCAATGATATATATAAGACTATCAATTAAGTAAAGGGATAAGGGAAAGAGAATTGAAAACGTGATGATTTATAGTAGTTCGGCTTAATCCAAGCTTACGTCCACTCTCCCGCACTAACAGCCCACCAGCTGGATTTCACTATGAATCAAAAAAGTCGTTACAGTATCACGTCCTTGATTCCACAGTGTAGAGACTCTACTACACTTCCTTAAGGTTAGGGGTGAGCACGGTTCTCGGGTAGAACCGGGAATTGGAGAACCGCACCGGAGGGTCTGGTTCAGTTCCAGGTTCTTAAGGGATCGGTTCCGGTTTCCGGTTCCTCTTTTCTGGGAACCGAGAGTTCCGGTTCCGGTTTCGGTTCCAATCAGAATGGGAACCGAAAACCGTTACGGAACCGGAACCGGTTTGGTAGGAAAAGTTCTCGAGAAACTCATAAAGGGAAGAAAACCTGCAGGAAAAATAATAAAAGAAAAGGTGAGGTCAACAAAAAAAAGACAGCTACAAGAAGTGACGTGAGAGCAGAGGGAAAAAAAGAGAGGAAAAAGCAGAAAAGTAGAGAAGCAGAGAGAGAGACTGTTCATTTAGTGGTGCTTTGCCCCGCAGCCACTCGAGGGCTCTGCTACGCTGGTCGTTGCATAGCATCGCACTCGTTCGCGAGCACTATGCCACGTCTCTGTGCCAAGCTTCACCGCGGGCAGCCTAGCCACCGGCCACCACCACTGCTGGTCTATTGCTTCCCTCTGCCGGACCTCCTCACGAGCACCCTTCCACGATGCCAAAACCGGTTGCCGAGCCACCGCACTCCTCCGCCTCTGCTTCAATGCCCAACAACCTTCACCTGCACTACTCTCTGTCAGAAGTTCTGCCCTATCCCCGCGTAGCCCTGCCGACGCCGCTCCACTAGCAACCTGTGCTCTGCCCGACGCCACATCAGCTCGTCTCTATCGCCGGCGCCCTTGTCGCAGCACCTCTGCACACCGAACGCCGTGTCGTTGCCACACTAGCACCACAGCTCGACGACCCGACGCCCCTTCTGCACGAGCGTCTCACTGTCTCGCCACACCAGCCTCACCTGCGTTGCCCTCCCTTTTTGTGTTTGTTTTTCCACAGGAACGAAGAAAAAATAAGGTACCAGCTAGTTTTCATATTCTCTCCCTAAATGTTTGCCATGTGATTTTAATGTTAACAGCAGTAGAGATTTCAAGACCATTCTTTTATGGGCAATTTAATTTTTTGATGGGTCATGACTAATTTGCTGCTAGTGCTAACTGTTACTCTGTAAAATGCTTGGATTTGCATTTTCATTCTATTGTACCCTTTTTTGTATGTGGACAATGTCATCCAGAATCCTAGATACACATACTGTAGAATTTGTTCGGGCTGTTTGGGCTGATGTTAACATCATCCTCTAGGGTAATGGACAATGTTAAAGATTTTGCAACTTTACTTGATCTTGATTGGCTGGTATGTAGAAATTAGTCCAAATATTCTTTTTTTTTTTAAAATTTTTAATTATATTATATTATTGTTGTAAAGTTTAAATCTTAAAAAAAAAAAAAAAAACTGTTGGAACCCGGAACCGACCACGGAACTGTGTGACGGGGGTAGGTTCCAGGTTCCAAAAAATAAGGAACCTGTACCCAAGGGTAGGTTCCAGGTTCTAGACGGAACCGAACCAGAACCTGGAATCGCTCACCCCTACTCAAGGTCTCGCAAATGTCTAAACTCTCTTTTGAGTACAAATTTTCGCTCAACAAATGAATCAGCAAAGAATAAGGAACTTCAGACTTTGGAATTTATTGTGACACCCCGAACCCTTCGCAAGTCGTCACCAGCGCCAATGTTACTCCTTATTACCTTTCTCCTTAGAAGATGTGTCGCAATTCATAGACACATTTTTTTTTTTAACAAAACGGTCCCAGCGACTCATTAGCGGAAGCAATTTAAAACATCACCATCTCTCCCCTACCAACCATGATACAAATACACACCACTAATCACCATGATTTTTATAAACATGCCACGACATTTTATTTACATATATTTTCAAGATGGGACTACTCTTGGGTCGGTACATCAAAAAGGAAAAGCTAGGACTCAGCCATGTCCAGCCTAAAACCTCAAAAAGAACCCTCGACCCTCTACATCACACGTGTACAATCCCCCATCATAGGTGTCGGCTAACAATCCCCAAAAAAGAACACAGCCCTTACTCGTCGCGCACGGGTCTCACACCCAACCCGGTGCATCAGGCAGTGGCGGCGGCAACATCTCTCACATCGCTCTATCCCGATGAACATGTACGGATATGAACTCCTGAATGACTGGGCCCCCAGCCAGGCCCACGTCGTACATCACTAGACAGCATACTCGAATAAAAGTCAGTCCGGGAACAGAGGGACAGTCTATCTCAGCACACTCGACCTCTACATCGGATGGTAGACCGTAAAATACACCCCGCGTGACGGCAGGAAGCGGCATACTGCTAATCTGAAATGTGGGTCCCCAAAGGGGTGAGTACAACCACTCAGCAGATAGGGAAATCCAATAACAACTCAATGCATCATGCAATCATACATGCATTGCAGGCGTTACTTACCTTCTAGCCATGCGCATACTATCATGCATCATCATATCAATTTATAACACATACATGTGTATCATCATTGTATCACACATGTCATCATCATCATGGCATCATTTCATCACACATGTCATCATCATCACGACATCATCACATTACACATGTCATATCATATATCATCATCATTATCATCACCATGCATATCATCAAGCATATCATATCATGGGTGATCATTATTATTTCACATCACATATCATCATCATTATCATCACCATGCATATCATCAAGCATATCATATCATGGGTGATCATTATTATTTCACATCACATATCATCATCATCATCATCATCACCATCATCATCATCATCATCATCATGCATATCATCATGCATATCATCATCATCATCATCTTGCATATCATCATCATCATGCATATCATATCATGGGTGATCATCATTTTTCACATCACATATCATCATCATCATGCATATCATCATCATCATCATCATCATCATCATCATCATGCATATCATATCATGGGTGATCATCATTATTTCACATCACATATCATCATGCATATCATCATGCATATCATCATGCATATCATATCATGGTTTAATTTCCACTTTTAGCTTTCAATTTGATCACCACATCACCCATTCCGCAAATCATCAATTTCATCATCCCCTCGGGCAAAGACCTCCGAGGCTTCCGGCATTCAGCCTCCCAGGCCACCGGGCATCCGACCCCCCACATTCCGGGCATCTCGCATCTCAACTAGCATCACGAGGCATTCCCTTTGGGCAAAAACCTCCGACAGGGCTTCCGGTATTTACACTCCCTGGCCGGGCATCCCGCACCCCAATCCTAGCATCGCGAGGCATTTCGCTTCGGGCAAAGACCTCCGATAGGGCTTCTGGCACCCCCACGTTCCGGGCATCCTGAATCTCCCAGGGAAATCCGGCAATGTATCTCTATACATTCCGGCCATCATCCTCCACCACAACCATTTCCACATTTCCCATCATCCACATTTTCCAATATTTTGATCTCAATTTAACATGGCATATGGCGTGACATCACACAAGTCATACTTGGCATGGCATTCACACATGCATCACAGTTCAATGTCATACATACACCAATATCTCATCATACATGCTACAATGTATAATTATTAATTAATAAATTCAATGGAATTTATGGCCAATAAAATAATTCTTTTTATTTATATTTTTATTTTTATTTATTTATTTATTTATTTTTTATTATTATTATTATTATTATTATTATTATTATTATTATTATTATTATTATTATTATTATTATTATTATTATTATTATTATTATTATTATTATTTTAAAAATAAATATTAAATTCAATATCTATAAATTCCCAAATTATAAAAATTCGAGCAATCATTAAACAAACGAATAGGATGACAATTTCATGCAAAATTCATGGCCAATTTGAATTTCACACAATTTCACAATTTCCACAAAACAGCTCATAATATTCGGATAAAACCAGAATGCACAGTTTCTGAAGAAATTCGATTAAAATATCCATACGGTCTCCAAAAATCACGAAATTTTACTTAATGATAGCCAAGACATTTTCGTACAACTTTCATGAAGAACTCCAAGCCAAATTATTTTTATATTATTTTATACAACCTCACGAAGTTTCTGGACCCATTACCGCATCGTCCAGTGTACACATCACCGAAATATTGAGATTTCACCTTCCTATTCTCTTTCGTTTCCTCTGAAATTCGGATATGTTATACATCAAGATATCCTCTACAAGTTTCATGAAGAGATCTAAGTCAAATAACCAGAGTATAGTCATCATCTATGTCCATGAAGTCTCGGGTATCTCAGAATACATCACCAGAATCATCGTCTTCAAGATCTAGTCGATTTACTAGGCTTTACTTGTTCATTTAACTTCAAATTTGAGTATGTTGTATTTTAAGATGTTTCCTACAACTTTCATGAAGAAATCGAAGTGATATTCCCATCAAAAACCAACATGCAACCACGAATCCAGCAAGAGGTCAGTAAAAACTCTCCAGATCTGAGGTCTCAGTAGAATAAGACTTTAACCCCACAAATCTCCATAATTTTCCACGAAATTTCAGTATGTTGTATTTCAAGATGTTAGCTAAAACTCTCATGAAGAAATCGAAGCCAAAATCGGACTCTAAACACACATGCAAGCTCAAACAAGTTACTGACTCACACGATCGGAGCAAGAACAGTCACACCATTCACACACAACTCATCCATGCTTCGGTATTTCTCATCTAACACCCAAAAGCTCGACATGCAAACGACATACAAGCATGCAAGAGAAGCTAGAGGACTCCCACTTGCCTCTAGACCGGTCGGTCGATGGCGTAGGGCGGCGAACACGGCGGCACACGGCGGTTCCCTCCTCCTTTCTCTCTCGGCCGCTCCTCCCTCTCGCACGATCTCTCTCTCTCTCTCTGCTTGGGCGAGCAAATGGCCGGCTACCCTTCTCTCTCTTCCCTTCTTATACCCCCAAACTCTCATCATTCGTAATGATTGCATGCCACTTAAATTAGCCAATGCAAGGCATCCTAGTCTAGGCCAATGCATGAAATCTTCTTGCCACTTGTCCAATTACATGCATCATGGGCCTTGGAGTTGGGCTTGGGCTTGGGCTCCTTTATGGCCGGCGACCACTCCCTCTTGGGCCTCTATTGGGCCGGCTAACTTGGCCCATTAAGCTTAGGCCAATGGGCCTAAGGCCCATTCCAAAAATTAACCTTTTCCCCCCCTTTTTTTTTTTAATTTCTTCTATAAATGTTTTTAAATTTCAATTTTCATCTTGGCCAAAGTCTTGTGACATTTTTTTTATTGAAATTTAATTTATAAAGTACATGGCCAAGCATAAATTATTAATCTATCAAATTTAAATTTTCACAATCATATGCACAAATCATCTAATTAAAAGACTAATGGCTAAAGCATAAGTCATGGAAATTTTTATCACCTAATTAGAAACTTTAACACACCTTATGGCTTGGCTTTGAATTTTGGCATGCCACAATTCTCCCCTCTTAAGAGAATTTCGTCCTCGAAATTCAAACACCACTCGCGCTTTCTCGAAACAAATAGGGGTACTTTTCCTTCATCTAATCCTCACTTTCCCATGTGGCTTCCTCCATATCATGATGTCGCCATAATACCTTAACCAATGGGATCTTCTTGGTCCTAAGAATTTGCTCCTTTCGGTCCAATATCTGCACAGGCTCTTCAATGTACCTTACTTTCTCATCCACTTTGATGGCTTCATGATCGAGTATGTGACTAGGATCCGGCTGGTACTTCCTCAAAATCGATACATGAAACACATCGTGCAGATTTTCTAACTTAGGAGGTAACGCTAAACGATAAGCTACATCACCTATCCTCTCCAGAATTTCAAAAGGTCCAACAAATCTAGGGCTTAACTTACCCTTCATCCCGAATCGAGATATTCCTTTCATTTGAGATACCTTAAGGAATACATGGTCTCCTACGCTAAATTCCAAAGGCCTTCTACGCCTATCTGCGTAGCCTTTTTGTCTACTCTGAGCTGTTCTAAGTCTTTCTCTGATAATTTCAACAGCCTCAGTGGTAACTTGTACCAGTTCAGGTCCTGTCAATTTCCTCTCACCTATTTCACTCCAGCAGACAGGAGTCCTACATCTCCTTCCATATAATGCTTCATAAGGAGCCATGCCTATACTTTTCTAAAAACTATTATTATAGGCAAACTCTACTAAATGCAATCTTTCATCCCAATTTCCTTTGAAATCGATTGCACAAGCCCTTAACATATCCTCTAATACATGGATTACTCTTTCTAATTGACCATTTGTCTGGGGATGAAAAGCAGTACTAAACTGAAGCTTAGTCCCTAATGCAATTTGAAGACTTTTCCAAAAATTCGAAGTAAACCTCAAATCCCGATCTGAAGTAATGGTCACTGGAACACTATGTAAGCATACCACTTGACTTACATACATGTCCGCATACTTATCGATTAGGTAGTCCATGCGAATTGCTAAGAAATGTGCCGACTTAGTCAAACGATACACTATCACCCAAATTGAATCATGACTCCTTGATGTCCTTGGCAATCCTTGCACAAAGTCCATCATTATATGTTCCCATTTCCATTCGGGCATGTCTAATGGTCTCAAGAGTCCTGCGGGTTTACGATGCTCCGCTTTTACTTGCTGGCACGTCAAACATTGAGAAACGTGCTTAGCCGTATCTACCTTCATACCATTCCACCAAAATTGCTGACGCAAATTCCTGTACATCTTTGTACTACCTGGGTGGATACTATAATTACTCTTATGTGCCTCCTACAGAATTTCCTTCCTCAATTCTTCATTGTCGGGAATACAAAGTCGTCCTTGACATCTTACTATTCCATCATCAGAGATCTGAAATTCTGATCTTTTTCCTAAAGATACAGCATCCTTCACTTTCAAAATCTCAGGGTCAGATTCTTGTAGGATTTTAATTTTCTGGATAATGTCAAGCTCAATCCTTAATGCACTAAGCATACTAGTAAGACAATCCATTTCCAATTTAAATTCGGAATTTGCTACAGATTCTAACAATTCCCATTCTGCCATCCTTAAACTAGCCATTTCCATAGCCGACTTTCGACTAAGAGCATCTGCTACTCTATTCGCTTTTCCTAGATGATATTTTATCTCACAATCATAATCCTTCAACAACTCCATCCACCTCCTTTGTCTCATGTTCAACTCCTTTTGTGAGAACAGATACTTCAAACTTTTATGATCCGTATAAATCTCAAACTTTTCCCCATACAAATAGTGTCTCCATATCTTCAAGGCAAACACTATAGCTGCTAGTTCTAGATCATGCGTCGGGTAATTCAGCTCATGGGGTTTCAATTGTCTGGATGCATAGGCTACAACTTTGCCATGCTGCATCAACACACATCCTAGTCCTTTGTGAGATGCATCACTATACGCTGTAAAACCATCAGGTCCAATAGGTATAATCAGAATTGGAGCCGAAGTCAATTTCCTTTTGAGCTCCTGGAAACTCCTTTCACATTCTCCATTTCACTCAAATTTTACATTCTTTCGGGTCAATTTTGTTAAAGGTCCTACCAGTCGTGAAAATCCTTCAATGAACCTCCTATAATAACCAGCCAATCCTAAGAAACTTCGTATTTCAGTGGGTGTCGTTGGTCTCGGCCAATTTATTACCATTCCAACTTTTGCCGGGTCTACTGCAATTCCTTTTCCTGACACCACTTGCCCTAAAAATATTATCTGGTCCAACCAGAACTCACATTTACTAAACTTAGCATACAACTCATGCTCTCTCAAAGTCTGCAAAACTATTCTCAAATGTTGCTCATGCTCTTTAGGCCCTTTTGAATATACTAAAATATCATCAATAAAAATAATCACAAACTGGTCTAAATAAGGCTGAAATATTCTATTCATCAAATCCATAAATGCAGCTGGCGCGTTAGTCAATCCAAATGGCATAACAAGGAACTCATAGTGTCCATAACGAGTCCTGAACGCAGTCTTAGGAGTGTCCTCCTTCTTAATTCTCAACTGATGGTATCCCGACCTCAAGTCAATCTTAGAGAAGACCGAACTTCCCTGGAGTTGGTCAAATAAGTCATCAATTCTAGGCAAAGGATACTTATTCTTAATGGTCACTTGATTCAGCTGCCTATAGTCAATACACAAGCGCATTGATCCATCTTTCTTTTTCACAAACAAGACCGGTGCACCCCAAGGTGAAGCACTTGGTCTAATGAATCCTTTGTCAAGCAATTCTTGCAGTTGCACTTTCAACTCCTTCAATTCGACTAAGGCCATCCTATATGGGGCTTTCAATATTGGTCTTGTTCCAGGCATTAATTCAATTTCAAATTCAATCTCCCGCTCTGGCGGCAATCTAGGCAATTCCTTAGGAAATACATCTTGAAATTCATTAACTACACGAACTTTCTCAAGTTTAGGCTCCTCCCTTGCATAATCTCTAATTATGGCTAGGTACCCTTGACAACCTTTGTCAAGTAACTTACATGCTTCTACTGCTGAAATAAGAGCTACAGGAAAATGGGTCTGACCTCCTAAAAATTCACAACTAGACTAATCAGGTAAAACGAATTGAACCACTCTTCTATAACAATCCATTCTAGCCCGATACTTACGAAGCCAGTCCATTCCTATAATAACGTCAAAATCATACATAGCCATTACAACCAAGTCTATTTCCATATCTTTTCCTCCCATTGATATCTTACAATTTCCACACACCAGCGTAGACAATACCATATCCTTTAAAGGTGTGGAAACACAAAGAGGCGTCTCAAGAGGCATAACATCTATCTTATTCAAACGTCTATATCTTTCAGACACAAACGTATGCGTTGCACCCGTATCAAACAATGCATATGCCTTTTCACCATTAATAAGAATCGTACCTGACATAACATTTTTGGAAGCTTCCGCTTCCTCTTGGGTGATCGCATACACCCTTCCTTGTGCAGGTGGTCTCTGAGGATTTCCTTGTGGGTTTGACCTAACAGCACTCTGATATCCCTGTCGCACCGAGCCAACACTCACTTGCGACCTTTCTTGTGGGCAATTTCTCCTAAGATGACCCACTTGTCCACAACCAAAACATTTCAGTTGTCCAATACAAGGTCCTGAGCCATGTCTCCCATTACACTTTTGACAAACACCAGGCTGATAGGGTGTTTTCCCTATATTTGGATCACTCCTTGCTCCTCCAAAATTCCCAAAGTTACTTTTCTTCTTCACATTCCAGGTCTGACCTTGACCAGAATAAGGTCTCTTCCCCTTTTTCACATCATTAAAATTCAACGGTTTCTTAAACTCCGATCGTTCCCTCAACAACTCCTGCTCCACTAACTGCGCCCTTTCATAAATCTCATTATAATCCCTTATGTTCAAAGGCACCAGTTGCTTCCTAATGTCAGTCCTCAGTCCTTTCAGGAATCTCTTAGCCTTCTCCTCCTGATCCTTAATCAATCTAGTAGCATATCTAGACAATTCAGAAAATCTAGCCTCATACTGATCTACTGTCAACCATTTTTGTTCTAGCTAAACAAATTCAGTAATCTTCCTATCCTTAGCACAATCAGAGAAATGCTTCCTATTGAAAGCCCTAACAAACTCCTCCCAGCTCACATCAGTACCTGGTGGAAAGATTATGTCCTTCGAAGCTCTCCACCAAAACTTCACATTTCCCTCCAACTGGTACTCTGCTAAAACTATTTTCTCAGCATCAGTGCAGTCCAACAGCCAGAAAATTCGTTCCATCCCATCAATCCATTGCTCCGCCTCCTCAGGACTTCCTATTCCATTAAACTTAAGTGGCTTCAGCTTCAAAAACTGCTCCACTAGTCCTTGAGTATGGCGTTCTGCTCCGGGCTGTTGCTGCGCCTGCCTTTCCATCAGATTTCCAATATTGGCTAATGCCTGCAAGATATCTTCCATTTGGGGTTCAGCCCTTGCAGCAGAGGCTTTAGCCCTCGATGGATCAGCACTTCTAGCTCACACCATGACTCTCCTGTAATTTCCAAGCATTGCCTCAGGAATAATCTGAGACTCACTGCCTCCACTCAAAGCAATTACTATCACTACATAAGTAACATATACATGTTACTGGTACCTAAAAGCAACTCAAAATAAACTACTAGGGATCTATGAGTGAATACTCATCACCCGTTATTCAATTATTTCATTTTCGATCCTATGGTGTGCATTCTCATCATGTTCCTCAATTTCCAAATGAGGCTCCTTATCACTCCACCTATAACCATTCGCTCTGATACCAAAAAGGGCGGCTGTGACACCCCGAACCCTTCGCAGGTCGTCACCAGCGCCAATGTTACTCCTTATTACCTTTCTCCTTAGAAGATGCGTCGTAATTCATAGACACATTTTTTTTTTTTAAAACGGTCCCAGCGCGACTCATTAGCGGAAGCAAATTAAAACATCATCATCTCTCCCCCTACCAACCATGATACAAATACACACCACTAATCACCATGATTTTTATAAACATGCCACGACACTTTATTTACATATATTTTCAAGATGGGACTACTCTTGGGTCGGTACATCAAAAAGGAAAAGCTAGGACTTAGCCATGTCCAGCCTAAAACCTCAAAAAGAACCCTCGACCCTCTACATCACACGTGTACAATCCCCCATCATAGGTGTTGGCTAACGATCCCCAAAAAGAACACAGCCCCTACTCGTCGCGCACGGGTCTCACACCCAACTCGGTGCATCAGGCGGTGGCGACGGCAACATCCCTCGCATCGCGCCATCCCGACGAACATGTACGGATATGAACTCTTGAATGATAGGGCCCCCAGCCAGGCCAACGTCGTACATCACTAGACAGCGTACTTGAATAAAAGTCAATCCGGGAACAGAGGGACAGTCTATCTTAGCACACTCGACCTCTACATCGGATGGTAGACCGTAAAATACACCCCGCGTGACGGCAGGAAGCGGCATACTACTAATCTGAAATGTGGGTCCCCAAAGGGGTGAGTACAACCACTCAGCAGATAGGGAAATCCAATAACAACTCAATGCATCATGCAATCATACATGCATTGCAAGCATTACTTACCTTGTAGCCATGCGCATACTATCATGCATCATCATATCAATTTATAACACATACATGTGTATCATCATCGTATCACACATGTCATCATCATCATGGCATCATTTCATCACACATGTCATCATCATCATGACATCATCACATTACACATGTCATATCATATATCATCATCATTATCATCACCATGCATATCATCATCATCATCATCATCATGCATATCATCATGCATATCATATCATGGGTGATCATCATTTTTCACATCACATATCATCATCATCATCATGCATATCATATCATGGGTGATCATCATGATTTCACATCACATATCATCATCATCATCATCATGCATATCATCATGCATATCATATCATGGTTTAATTTCCACTTTTAGCTTTCAATTTGATCACCACATCACCCATTCCTCAAATCATCAATTTCATCATCCCCTCGGGCAAAGACCTCCGAGGCTTCCGGCATTCAGCCTCCCAGGCCACTGGGCATCCGACCCCCCACATTCCGGGCATCTCGCATCTCAACTAGCATCACGAGGCATTCCCTTCGGGCAGAAACCTCCGACAGGGCTTCTGGCATTTACACTCCCTGGCCAGGCATCCCGCACCCCAATCCTAGCATCGCGAGGCATTTCCCTTCGGGCAAAGACCTCCGATAGGGCTTATGGCACCCCCACGTTCCGGGCATCCTGAATCTCCCAGGGAAATCCAGCAATGTATCTCTATACATTCCGGCCATCATCCTCCACCACAACCATTTCCTCATTTCCCATCATCCACATTTTCCAATATTTTGATCTCAATTTAACATGGCATATGGCGTGACATCACACAAGTCATACTTGGCATGGCATTCACACATGCATCACAATTCAATGTCATACATACACCAATATCTCATCATACATGCTACAATGTATAATTATTTATTAATAAATTCAATGGAATTTATGGCCAATAAAATAATCCATTTTATTTTTTTATTATTTATTATAATTATTATTTTAAAAATAAATATTAAATTCAATATCTATAAATTCCCACATTATAAAAATTCGAGCAATCATTAAACAAACGAATAGGATGACAATTTCATGCAAAATTCATGGCCAAATTGAATTTCACACAATTTCACAATTTCCACAAAACAGCTCATAATATTCGGATAAAACCAGAATGCACAGTTTCTGAAGAAATTCGATTAAAATATCCATACAGTCTCCAAAAATTACTAAATTTTACTGAATGATAGCCAAGACATTTTCGTACAACTTTCATGAAGAACTCCAAGCCAAATTCTTTCTATATTATTTTATACAACCTCACGAAGCTTCTGGACCCATTACCGCATCGTCCAGTGTACACATCACCGAAATATTGAGATTTCACCTTTCTATTCTCTTTCGTTTCCTCTGAAATTCATATATGTTATACATCACGATATCCTCTACAATTGTCATGAAGAGATCTAAGTCAAATAACCAGAGTATAGTCATCATCTATGTCCATGAAGTCTCGGGTATCTCAGAATACATCACCAGAATCATCGTCTTCAAGATCTAGTCGATTAGCTAGGCTTTACTTGTTCATTTAACTTCAAATTTGAGTATGTTGTAGTTTAAGATGTCTTATACAACTTTCATGCATAAATAGAAGTGATATTCCCATCACAAACCAACATGCAACCACGAATCCAGCAAGAGGTCAGTAAAAACTCTCCAGATCTGAGGTCTCCGTAGAATAAGACTTTAACCCCTCAAATCTCCATCATTGTCAACGAAATTTCAGTATGTTGTATTTCAAGATGTTAGCTACAACTCTCATGAAGAAATCGAATCCAAAATCGGACTCTAAACACACATGCAAGCTCAAACACGTTACTGACTCACACGATCCGAGCAAGAACAGTCACACCATTCACACACAACTCACCCATGCTTCGGTATTTCTCATCTAACACCCAAAAGCTCGACATGCAAACGATATACAAGCATGCAAGAGAAGCTAGAGGACTCCCACTTGCCTCTAGACCGGTCGGTCGACGGCGTAGGGTGGTGAATACGGCGGCACACGGCGGTTCCCTCCTCCTTTCTCTCTCGGCCGCTCCTCCCTCTCGCACGATCTCTCTCTCTCTCTCTCTCTCTCTCTCTCTCTCTCTCTCTATCTCTCTCCTTGGGTGAGCAAATGGCCGGCCACCCTTCTCTCTCTTCCCTTCTTATACCCCCAAACTCTCATCATTTGTAATGATTGCATGCCACTTAAATTAGCCAATGCATGGCATCCTAGTCTAGGCCAATGCATGAAATCTTCTTGCCACTTGTCCAATTACATGCATCATGGGCCTTGGAGTTGGGCTTGGGCTTGGGCTCCTTTATGGCCGGCGACCACTCCCTCTTGGGCCACTATTGGGCCGGCTAACTTGTCCCATTAAGCTTAGGCCAATGGGCCTAAGGCCCATTCCAAAAATTAACCTTTTTCCCCCCCTTTTTTTTGAATTTCTTATATAAATGTTTTTAAATTTCAATTTTCATCTTGGCCAAAGTCTTGTGACATTTTGTTTATTGAAATTTAATTTATAAAGTACATGGCCAAGCATAAATTATTAATCTATCAAATTTAAATTTTCACAATCATATGCACAAATCATCTAATTAAAAGACTAATGGCTAAAGCATAAGCCATGGAAATTTTTATCACCTAATTAGAAACTTTAACACACCTTATGGCTTGGCTTTGAATTTTGGGATGCCACATTTATCTATCATGAACACATTAGAATAACTAGAGCATCCTCCTTGTATACTCCTCCATGCCTTCATATCCATTGGCACCTTCCAAAGGAGTTCTTCCAATCTACCCATTGGACAGAATCAATTAGAGAGATCTTAAGTTACTTAAGGAATGTGAAGATAGCCCACCAATCCTGCTCGTCCATACAATCAGGATCTAGGTTTCCATAAGTAGAACCTTCCAAGTATACTTCGCCAATCAACGGATCCAAATTACTTGAATTACTTGCAATACGAATAATAGATCTTTCGATGCTATCTCCAGCCGTGAGATAATCTTCATAAAGATAAACTTGCATCTAAATAAGATTTCTTTGTCGGTCTAGAAACTATTAATGAGGGCAGACTTTAAGTCTTGAGTTTGGCGGTCTTCAGACTTTGATGGAAGGAAACATTTTGTCAACTTCAAAACAAATAAGAAAGTTTTCTCCAACAGCTTGAACCCAATGTAGTCCTCTCAACCTTCCTTGGTCCATCCCCACCTTAAACTGAACTTGTTGTTCAAAGTTTCAGCTCAAAACAGAAGCTTAAGGAGTGGGTTTCCAGTAGCTTGTTGGGCCTGTTTTGAGGTCGATCCTGACCCTAAAAGTTAGGCCTACTTTGGAGAGAAGTGAGCCCCATCGCGTCCCCGATTTTTTGAGCCGATCGGATCGCCAAAAAAGTGAGTTTAACTCACTGATCCTCACTTAGTAGGTTAATCATGCTTAAAGCTTGATTAGTTTAAGTTAAGCTGGATTAGGAGGTTAGATTAGATTTGATTAGTAAATTTAATTAATTACCAATGCATGTTAGGTAGTTAGTGCAATTGCGAGTAAATAGACTCAAGTATTTATTTAACGAATCTCAGATTTTTTTCAGTTCGTTTCAGGCGTCAATTAGGCATTTTAAGCCTAAGTTGGATTTATTGGCATTTATTTAATATTTTCTATAATTATCTATATATTTATTTATTTTCCGGAAATTAGACCTAGGATAACCGGTGACCAGAATTTTATGTTGATTGCTTTGTGATGTGATTCGCTTATTTATTTGAGCTCTAATTTGTGCTGACTTAATTTAATTGTGATTTTAGGATTTTATTCCAAAATTTTTTAATTTTGATAATTAATTGAAAAATTACCAAGTGTCGGTCTACAGCGCTAAAAATCTAATTTTGGACTATTGAAAGAAGTGGGAGGATCAAAAGTGAAATTATTATATTTTGGCTAAGACCAATTGTGTACCCACACACGAGTATTTTTATCGAATATAATAAAAATGATGAATTGGTTATATGGTGAAAGTGGTATACTATCTTGGCCAGGGGACCCTAAATTATCAGCTTTGGGCGAGCAATTTATTATCAGTTTTGGGCGAGCATATGTAGTATACTATGTTGGCCTAAGGGCCCTAATCTATTAGCTTTGGGCAAGCATATATACAGTCTACTATATTATTGGCTTTGGGTGAGCTATACTATCTATTTTCAGCTTTGGGTAAGCAGTCCTGAATAAATAGGACCTTATAGATAATATTGGTTGTACTGACCAAGGAAAGGTTGTGGTGATATGTAATCGACTGAATCGATTGATCAATGATTCAATCTGAGTGTATAACTGTTTGAATTATATTGTCTGACAGGGAGGAACTGAGGTTAAGGTAAGTCCTCTGACATATGGTGTGCTTAGGTAGTCTTTAAGGCGTATTTTCTTCTTAATCGAGTCTTAGGAGGGTAGAACTTGCTGAGACGTAGTCTCACCCCGTTGTGGGACAACATTTCAGATCTATAGATGGCAGCGCCTCCAGCTCCTCCCAAGCATTTTTGTATACCAAAGAAGATCACTGAGATAGGTTATCACATTCCAATACACCATCACCCTAAAGGCTTGGAATATATACTGATGAAATCCATTGTTTGGAATGATGTGGGGGAACCCCAAAAGGTGTCCCATAAATTCCGATCGTGGTATTGACATTACAACGATGGACGAAGGGTGGTTCCTATGCTAGAATCTAATGTACCTCTGTACGTTTTAGAGGTAGCGTTCGGGAAGGGGACAGCAAATCCCAAGGGTGGATCTGTGATTGATGCAAAGGATCGTAAGCTTGGTGATGATCCTGACTCTTCGGAGCACTCAGCAGTGGACTCCTGCTGGAGCATGGAAGAAGGAGAGATGGTTGAGGAGGAGGAGAACCCGGAGGAGGACCCAAAGGAGGATCCAGGAGAGGATTGAAACCCCACCCCTACGTATAGACCTTATTTTCTGACTGGCTTGAGTAGAACCTAACTTTATAGGTTGTATTGTAATATATACATTTTGGTTTGCAATGTATATAAGTGTGGTGGTTTGGATTTTAAAATCTGTGACCCTACTTTCCTATCCCATTGTTTTATTGTCGGGGGTTTTTATTATACTTCTTCATGCATATTAAAATGAACAGGGTGGCGATGCGTCTCGGGACGTCGCTATTTAATCGACTAGTGAGGGATAGGTGCATGCCTGAGGATCGAGGCATGACAATATCTACTTCTCATATAGCTCCAACTCACTCTATCATGACATGTCTATATTTTGGACGAGTGTTATTGTTTCTACTGACCTCATGCTAGATTTCCATTTCAAGGAGTAACATACCTCAAGCTTTGAAGCATACAATCTCCACTACTGCGCTTGCCAATTTGGGTTAACTCAAGCTATGCTTATGCTAATAGTTTATTCCACGAACTTTGTCCCCACCTTAGTTGAAGTAAAAACTGCTGCCACATGTTAAAATGAGATCACCAGCATATCTTGAAGAGTTTCAACTTCTTTAATTGCTCTAGGGTTCCTCATAGTTCTGAAGTTTTTGATTAATGGTGGGAAGACTATAGGGCCTTTATCTTTCCTTGTAACTCAGGCTTAGTAATGTCAAACATTATTTAGTGTCTGATGGTAATGTTACATTCTTTTACGAGGATTTGGGTAACCAACCTTCACTATTTGGATATGTCATCGACACTATTGGGGAATTCACCTCTACATAGTGACTACAATCAATGGGTGAATCATAGTCTCCTCATAGCACTCATTCTTCAGGTATACTATCTGTCAACGGTGTTTATGCCTTTGGGACGAATAATCCCTCGGTTGAGAAGACTCCCATCCATTGACGGTGGCATCGTCTAAAGCAAATGGATCAAGTTGTATAATTTTTTGCAAGAAGGATATGGAGCCATATGCAAGACTCTTGAGACCAAGCATGAGATCAAATCTTTGCTCACATATTTGACTAGTTTGCATTACCCCTTGCCACTTCATGTCTTGGAATTTTCCATTAATGAGTTTTTTACTTCCTTCGACTCTACTCTAGAAGCTTACAAAGCAAATATGAAGTCCATTAAGGCCGTCAATGAGCGAGAAAAGGTATTAACTCTCAAGGAAAAGGAGTTGGTGCAACCCTACAAGCTTCTTGACGCATATCGTGGCAACACCAACATCTCATCATAGATTATGCTCAACCTATGCCAATTAATCTCCAAGCTTGAAGCCACATGTGAATCAATGACGCGGGCCCTTTCTAATGACAGTGTCCATAAAGACAAGCTCTTCGAAGCTAATTGCAATCAAGAATTAAAGCTCCATAACTTTACTTCAAGGCTCTGACAGGATTTTATGTAACCTTTTAGGCTGCACGTTATCCCTACTTGATGTTTTCTCTACCATGGAGTAATATCGCCAATATAAATGCCTCTGACGTATGGCTTTTCCTTTAATATGTTGCTTGATGACGTCATTACTTGCACACATCTTATCTGTTGTGCTCCTTACCCATAGCTATAATATCTTTATTTATGATTCTCAGCAAACAACTCTCACCATATTTGAAGCATATCTCATGATGATTGGAAACTCAATCTCGGTAGGTCGTTTTGACGCTCTGATTCATGCTGTGTCTCGGTACTCTTCATTATAATAAAGATCTTGAGACACGTGTAAAACAGTATATTGATACTACCATCGATTGGCGGCTTCTCATCATCATTTCTTTCCCATAATAACTCTAAGCATTACTTGTGACGCTTCCATTTCTTCTCTGGGCACGATCTCATCCGTTCACGCCATCAACTTTTGGCCTTTGAAGTTTCCTTCCTAATTATATAAATCCTAGTGCGTGCTTGTGTAACTCCTCATTCATTCAAAATCTGATTATTCAAGATTTTTAGGTAAAGCCTTCTTCCTAACCCAAATAACCATAGAAAACTCCTCTTCCTCCTCCTTCAGCAATGCATCTTCCAGGGGTACTTGCTTGAACCTCTGCAAAAAAATTGATCATAAGGCTCGCTTTAACCTTCACGTCCCTTATTGACCACCCAGAAGACCTTGGGGAGGTCATCACTCTCGTCTACCATGGTGAGCCCACTCACCTTCCTCCCATGTATCGCTTCAGGGAGGACTTCTGCCAGTCCTGCCTCTTTTTCTATGAGGCGCTGGACTAGTTCATCAAGAACTGGGGTACTGCCTCTTCTTATCACAAATTGAAAGAAGAGCTCAAGAGGGGTGTTGACTATGTTTGACACCTTCAAAAGATTCGTGACGGGTGGCGCCAGATTAGGGATGACACCCAGAAAATGATGGAGTGGATAATGGCCTACAAAGACAACGTGACTAGGAAGCAAACAAGAATCCAAGCACAGGATCCTGACCACAGTGTGCCTCACGGGCTACCCAGTCTGCTAACCATTCTCAAAGAGGAGATCGTCATCTGTCAACAGATGATGATGAGCCATGGAAATAGAGTTCAAGCATGTCAGGATGCCCTCATGGACTTCAATGAGATATGTGCTAGAGCATAATCAATCATGAAAGGCAAACACATCGCCTATCACCAAGCCGTCGAGGAGAACAGGGACATAAAAAGACACCTGGTTGATTTTGTCTCAAGGTCTAGGTGTCACCCAGGCTTAGATGGATAGACCTCCGTTTGTATTATTCTCTTGTAAATATGGAAGGAAATGAATGGCAGTTTGGACTTATCATATTCAAACTGCTTAAAGATAGATTTTTGTGCCTAAAGAGCTTGTTCGAATGGGCAAACATTAATTAATGTTCGCACCTTTGAATAACTCCAATAATATCAACCCGTATTAGTGCCCAATATTCGCAACACTTCAAATCTCATCGATTTATCGATAAGCATCATCTCTTCTCAAGAAATCCGTTATGATGACAAGTTTCAAAATCGCATTCTGTCAAATCCTCGCTATCCATCTTTATATATAGAGGACTAGGCATGGAATGAAACCATTCTTCCGAACACTTACATCTTCATACCCTTCTGCCTTTATCTCAAATTTCAAAATCAAGGTGGGCCGCTCCTCTTCCTCTCCTTCATCTTCCTCGAATAATAAATTCCTCACCCTATGGAGGGATTTGCTCTCAAAACTGATGCTGACTTTGGCTATAATCTCCAAATAGCCAAAGATTATCGAGGCTATTAGAAAACTAGCCTGGGAATGTCGGCTCACCAATGTTTCCAATGATCATCCTTTCATGCGCAAGTACGGGGAGTTCATGATCACCGTTGATCATAATCTTGCATCTTACCAAGCCAACCAATCCATGGTTGACTCCCATGTAGTGGCGAAGCATGCACACCAATGCAAGCAAGAAGAAACAGGGTGTGCGGAAGCAATATATGATGAACTAGTGAATGCCCGAAGTTTACTTGAAATCATGCACACCCAATTCCAGTGCCATTGTTTCTACATAACTCTCAGGGTGATAAATTTGGATGAGGAGTTAGACAAAGATCTGGATCCATTGGAGAGGATAGAAGCAACACAGGATAAGGCGGTGTAGACGAACACCTTGAATCTAGTCAACTCACAGATTAAGGACACCAGCGCCCTTATTAGCCAAATTAACAATCTTGTTGAATCCCAGGTTGCCATCCTAGATCACCAGGAGAAGGAGTGCCAAACCATATCCAAGGTCATGCGCAACTTGGAGAAGGCCAGTAACTCAGCAATCGAGGGGAATAAACGCCTCAAGTCTTGCCTTTTTCGTTTTGTCCTTGACTTCTAGAGATACCTGGGATTTGAGTGAATGGTCTGGCTAGGATTGTAGATATAATGTTCTTTTAATAATAGCACTCTTTTTCTTAGGGCGTTATTCGTTTCCCTACATTTTCCACATAGTTGGATAATATCTTTTCAAGAATTTTCCATTAATCATCGGTGGCAATTCAACGATATGCATGTAGCATCCCAAAAAAATTCAAGACAAGCTCTAAGGTGTATTAAAGCTCATAATTAGGTAGCAAATGGATGGAATTGTTAAAGGATTATGATTGTGAGATAAAATACCATCCAGGAAAAGCGAATAAGGTAGCAGATGCTCTTAGTCGTAAGTCGGCTATGGAGATGGCCAGTTTAAGAATGGCGGAATGGAGCTTGTTAAAGTCCGTTACAGACTCAGAGTTTAAATTAAAAGTAGATTGTCTTACTGGTATGCTTAGTGCATTAAGGATTGAACCTGAAATTATTCAGAAAGTTAAAATCTTACAAGAGTCTGACCCGGAGATTTTGAAAATGAAAAATGCAGTGTCTTTAGGAAAAAGACTAGAATTTCAAGTCTCAGATGATGGAATAGTAAGATGCCAAGGACGACTCTGTGTTCCCGACAGCAAAGAATTAAAGAAGGAAATTTTGTCGGAGGCACATAGGAGTAATTACAGCATTCATCCGGGTAGCACAAAGATGTACAGGAACTTACGTCAGCAGTTTTGGTGGAATGGTATGAAAGCAGATACAGCTAAGCATGTTTCTCAATGTTTGACGTGCCAGCAAGTAAAAGCGAAACATCGTAAACCCGCAGGTCTCTTGAGACCATTAGACATACTAGAATGGAAATGGGAACATATAACAATGGATTTTGTGTAAGGATTGCCAAGGACGTCAAGTAGTCATGACTCTATCTGGGTTATAGTGGACCGTTTGACTAAATCGGCTCATTTCCTAGCGATTCGCATGGACTACCCAATGGACAAATATGTAGACATATATGTAAATCAAGTGGTACGCTTACATGGTGTCCCAGTGACTATTACCTCAGATCAGGATTCGAGATTCACTTCGAACTTTTGGCAAAGTCTTCAAATTGCACTAGGAACTAAACTTCAGTTTAGTACTGCCTTTCATCCCCAAACAGACAGACAAATAGAAAGAGTAATCCAAACACTAGAGGATATGTTGAGGGCTTGTGTAATTGATTTCAAGGGAAATTGGGATGAAAGATTGCATTTGGTGGAGTTTGCCTATAATAATAGTTTCCAGAAAAGTATAGGCATGGCTCCCTATGAAGCATTATATGGAAGGAGATGTAGGACTCCTATATGTTGGAATGAAGTAGGTGAAGGAAATTGGTAGGACCTGAATTGGTACAAGTTACCACTGAGGCTGTTGAAATTATCAGAAAAAGGCTTAAAACAGCTCAGAGTAGGCAAAAAGACTACGCAGATAGGCGTAGAAGGCCTTTGGAGTTTAGCATAGGAGACCATGTATTCCTTAAGGTATCTCCAATGAAAGGAATATCTCAAAGATACTTGAAAGGATAGGGGATGTAGCCCATCGTTTAGCGCTGCCTCCTAAGTTGGGAAATTTGCATGATGTGTTTCATGTATCAATGTTGAGGAAGTACCAGCCAGATCCTGGTCACATACTCGATCATGAAGCCATCAAAGTGGATGAGAAAGTGAGGTACATCGAAGAGCCTGTACAGATACTAGATCAGAAGGAACAAATTCTTAGGACTAAGAAGATCCCATTGGTTAAGGTATTATGGCGACATCATGGTATGGAAGAAGCCACATGGGAAAGTGAAGATCAGATGAGGGAAAAGTACCCCTACTTGTTTCAAGAAGGCACGAGTGGTGCCTAATTTCGAGGACGAAATTCTCTAAGGAGGGGAGAATTGTAGCATCCCAAAAAAATTCAAGACACGCTCTAAGGTGTATTAAAGCCCATAATTAGGTAATGAAATTACCTATGGTTTATGCTTTATCCATTAGTCTCCTCTTAAGACTAAGTGATATATGCTTGTGTTCATGAATTTTTGAAATTAGTATATAGGATAAATTAATGAGAATAATCTATTCTTGGCTATGCACCTCATAGACTAAATTCCTATAGATAAAATGTTACAAGATTTTGGCCATGTGAAATTTAAAATTTGGAACCTATAAAAGAAAGAATTACAGGTAAAATTTGGGGTTTAATTAGGTTTGGGCCCTAGGCCCAATAGCATGGACTCTTGGTGGGCCAAATGGCCGGCCCATTGGAGGCCTAAGGAGGGGCTGTCGTCGGCCACAAAGGGAGAGGCCAGCCCACTTCTTCCAAGCCCACTCCTAAGCCCATCTTGCATGCTTTGCCAAGTGGCAAAAAGAAGGCTCCATGCATTGGCTATTGGGGAGGTTTCTCATGATTGCCAATGATGGCTTTGTGGGGAATCAAAAGGGAGAGAGAGAGTGATGGCTTTGTGGGGAATCAAAAGGGAGAGAGAGAGTGGCCGGTTGAGGGTTTCGACCAAGCCAAGAGAGAGAGAGAGAGTTGCGCGAGAGAGAGGGAAGCCGAGAGAGGAGGAAGAAGGAGCCGCTCGCCGTTCGTCCGCCCATCGCCGTCCGTTCGCCGTCCGTGTGCCGTCCGTGTGCCG
Source organism: Eucalyptus lansdowneana (assembly GCA_017140395.1). Lineage (NCBI taxonomy): Eukaryota > Viridiplantae > Streptophyta > Magnoliopsida > Myrtales > Myrtaceae > Eucalyptus > Eucalyptus lansdowneana. The sequence continues at coordinate 60,382,524 of CM029487.1, forward strand.
TCGTTCACTTGATCTTAGAGGCAAGTTAGGATCCATTTTCTACTCTTGCATGTGTGTCTTGCATGTGTGGTTGAAATGGTGTCGAATCTTGGGTGTTTAGAGGTAAGGAACCGAAGCTAGTGTGGTTTGTTCTTGAAAAAGCTTGCTGATTTCGTGTATAAAGCCTGACCCAGAAACTTGTGGAGGCTTGCATGCGTGTTTCGAGTTGGATTTTGACTTTGACTCCTTTATGAAAGTTGTATAAAACATCTCAAAGTATAACATACTAAAATTTGGGACAAAATGGTTGAGTTTATGGGGGCAAAACCCTCCTCCTACCAAGACACTAGATCTGGAACTGCTTTGCTGACCTTTTGGTAGTTTTGGGGGTTGCATGTTGCTTTTTACCGAGAATTTCCCTTCGACTTCTTCATGAAACTTGTATATAACATCATAAATACTAACATACTCAAATTTGAGATAAAATGAGCAAGTGTAGCCTAGTGAATCGACTTTCTCTTGAAGATGGTAAATCTGGAAATACGGTACTGGACACCCGAGACTTCTTGGACCCATATGGTAACTATTATTTGGAAATTTCACTTAGATACCTTGATTAAAGTTGTAGGGGACCTCTTGAGGCAAACCATATCAAAATTTCAGAGGCAACGAAGAAGGATAATTAGGTGAAAACTCGATATTTCGGAGATAGCTAAACTGGACGTCTCGGTGCTAGAAACAGGACCTTCAGACGTCTATAGAAAATTATCTAGAACGAATCTGGCCTAGATGTCTTCATGAAAAATCTACTTTAGGGTCTTGAACATAACTTGGTAAAATTTCATAATTTTCGGAGGTCATTCGGGTATTTTAATCGAAATATTTCGAGAACTGCGCAATCTGATTTTATCCGAAATTACATGCTGTATTTGTGTGAATTATATCTTCTTGTGCGAAACTCTTTTGGGCATGTGTTCTCCATGAAATTGTTACCTTATTGTCTTGTCTTTCACATGTCCTGATTTTATGATTTTTGAGAATCATATGGATATTTAATTTATTTATTTTTTCAAAATTGTGCAAGCTGGAATTTAGTAAACTTCAAAAAGGCATGATATATGGACTATTCTAAATTGTATGGACTCCATGAATCATATTGTTATGAATGATTGTGTTTTGCTGCATGTATGATGATGATTGGAAATGCATATATGAATCAAAGGATGAAAATGATCTTGTTTGCCATCACATCATATGCCATGTTAAAATTGAATTATAATTGAATATGTGAATTAAGATAAGTGAGAAGGCCGTTGGAGGTGTGAGCCGACGATGCCCCGGGAGTGTCGGGATGCCTGGCTAGAAGGGTAAAGGCCGGTTGCCCGATGGCCTTAAATGGCCGGATGCCGGAGGGTCCTCGGGAGTTTCAAGATGCCCAGAGAGTGGGGGAGCCGGAAGCCTGGCAGGTATTGTGCTGGGGGATGCCTCGTGATGCCAGTTGGGGTACGAGATGCTTGGCAGGTATTGTGCCGGATGCCCGGCAGGTATTGTGCCGGATGGTTCTCGCGATGCCAGGTGGGATGCGAGTGATAAATGTGGGATGCAAACATTGGTCCCGGGAAAGAAAAAATGTGGCGGCCCAAAATGAGAGGATGAAATTGGGAAATTGAAATTGAATTATGCATGATGATGGTATATGTATGACATGATGATGATGAGTGCATGTGATATGATGATGATAAGTGCATGGATGCATGATAATAGTGAGTGCATGGATGTATGTGTACCTATGGCATGATGGTACATGTGATATGATGATGATAAGTGCATGGATGCATGACGATGGTGAGTGCATGGATGTATGTGCACCTATGGCATGATGGTACATGTGACATGATGATGGTAAGTGTATGACATGATGGTGATGACTATATGATGATGTATGTACATGAGATATGATGACATGTGCATGATATCAAGGTAAATTGTGCATGGATGCTTGAATGACATGTGTTATGCTATGATTGCGATGATTGTATTGTATGATGCATTGAGTGGTTTATCGGTCCTTTACCTGTTGAGTGGCTGTACTCACCCCTTCGGGGACCAACATTTCAGTTTAGAAAGATGCTGCTCCCTACCGTCACGCGGGGCACTTCTATGGCCTCCCATCGAATGTAGAGGTAGAGTGTGCGGAAATCGACTGCGTCCTTGTCCCTAGACTAACATTTGTGCGAGTGCGAGTAGTGGTTATGTATGATGTAGGCCTGGCTGAGGGCCCTGTTATTCAGGAGTTTCTATCAGTTCATGTTCGCCGAGATGGAGTGTTTAGGGGGATGTTGTCGCCACCACCGCCCGACGCACCAGGATGGGTGTGATGGCCGCGTGAGGGGTAAAGAGCTGATGTTTCTTTTTGGGAGTAGCCGCCACTGTTTGATGGAGAATGTCACGTGATCACTTTAGGGGTCGTAGTATCTTTTTGGGATGTGGCCAAGTGTAGCTGAAAATCTTAGCTTTCTTTTGTTGTATTGACCCAAGAAAATCCATCATGAAAATATGTAAACAAAAGTGGCATGGCTTTATCTTTTCCTATGGTACTTAGTGGTGTGCATTGTATCATGATTGTTGAAGGGAGAGACGGCGATATTAAATTTTGCTTCCGCTAATGAGTCGCGCTAGGACTGTTTTCAAAAAAAAAAAATGTCTATGAACTATGACGCTTCTACTAAGAGATGTAACTAGTGTACATTAGGTGTAGCAATAGGTGCCTATGGCGACCTAAGGTGTTTCGGGGTGCCACAATGCATTCCCATTAAAAATCTCAATAATCACATATGGTCCTCCCTAAGTTTGGCATCCATTTGGCAAACTTCTCGTTATCCATGCTCATTGGCAAAATAGCTCTCCATACTATGTTGCCAATGTCAAATCTTTTCTCCTTTACATTATTATTATAAGCTTTTGTGACTCTATTCTTTTGAAGGATCAATTTTTCTAAAGCGACTACCCTACTTTTGCCTAATTCATCAACATTACCATACATGAGTTCATTATGTTCTTCTTTGGCTAACTCTCTCTAGAGTCTTACTCTTAATGATTGGATAGTAATCTCGAAAGGTAGTATGACCCCTTGGCCATATGTCAACATATACAGGACTTTTCCTTGCATTTTCTTCTTGGTCAGTTCAGTCATAGGCTCCTTGCATTTTCTTTTTGATGCTTCAGAGTCTTGTTTGGTTTTTCTCAGTGACTTTTCCTTCAAGTGCTCCAAAGCTTTGTTTAGTTCCTTCAGTCTCATCTTGCTCACCATCTTCAATCCTATAACCATAGGAGCAATGGTTCGAACACAAAGAGATGCTGGAAACTGAATTTGAAATCGTCTAAACAATTGGGTGACCAGCGCTGAGTAAGGGAGTTGTCCCTTTTCTTTCACAATAGTCCTATACATGTGCATTAGGATTGTGTGTGTAGCGAGAACTTCATCCTATTATTGATGGCGAACATCATTTTGCTTCAGAACGAGAGACATCTGTCGTGGAGGTTGATTTTGGTCGAATGCAATTGATCATGACCTTGTGCAGCAAACATTCTTTGATAAATAATAACACCCTCAGAAAGTCTATCCTTCAGAAGAAAACTTGTTGCATGACCAACAGTCATGTTTATTGGTTGGAAACTCCCTCTTTCCACACCAATAACATCCGCCAATGTGTCCACATCCACCATGAACTCTTTATCCCTCACAGTAAAACAAAATCTATTCACGTCAAGAAATGACAAATTCGAATAGAAATATGTAGTTAATTCAAGATAAGAGACAAATGTTTCAGAGCAAAATCTTTCAAGTTGAAGGAGAGCAAATTTTTCCCTCAAGTCGAATCCAAGAAATCAAAGTCGACCGTTCGAGGGTTCATCACCCCTCTTTTTAGCAATTTCGAATAAGTCTTTTTGTTCTCTTTGGAACGAAACAAACTCGTTCCCTCACCACTCAAATTAGTAGCAACGCCCATTCTAGGCTGAAAATTCATGTACAATCTCTCATCATCATCTTGGTTGATTAAAAGAACTAAAATGGGGATCAACTAGAAAGTTAGCAAAAGTCCTGTCGACCGTACCTTCAAGCGCAATGCTTAACCTTTCCATTAATCTTAAAAACATAGTCTCATTCTGGTATCCTCATTCTTGCAGAAACTCATCAATAAAGGTCATCGCAGTACCACCCTGCTTCAACTGATTGTAAAGTTTAAAGAGAAACTGGGGTTTTAACGTTCTTACAGGTTCGACATCTTCCATGATTTGTTCTTCCACTTGTTGGCGCAGAGGATGTTGAGTGGAACGCTATTGAGAATGTTGTTGTTGTTGTTGTTGTTGAGGAGAATCTTCTTCCTCAGTCAAGTAAAAATGAATAGGACCCTCTGGCATACTCTGTGGTCCCCTGCTTGCAATTCAAGATGACTTTCTTTGGAAAGATATCTTCATAGTCAAGGAGGATTTCACAACCATGTTCGGGTGAAAAAGGTGAAACTTGTAGAGCAAACTTGAGAGTAGAAGTGAGAGAGTAGAAATTTTGTATTATAAGGTTTTAGAAATCGCAAATGAAGAAGAAAGACTCGACGGTATATAAAGAAGGTACAATGGGGTAAACGGCTGCCTTTTTTGAAAAATGAAAATTGCCAAAAATTAAAAAATTCGAAAAAGATCATTTATAAAAATAAAATAGGCAAGCAACGATTTAAATGCCATCGCACCTTTTCGAAGACTTCATACCATCATTAAATCACCTACTTTTAAGAGATATTAACTTACGTAGTAATTTCTGGTCATTCCGAGTCGATCAACTTCAGACTTTAGCCGGTAGAAGATATAATATTCAGTCCAGTGAGAATAGACTCAAATAAATTTTTCTCAAGTGGCTTTGTAAATATGTTAGCCAACTGATTCTTCGAGTCAATGAACTGAATCATAACATCTCCATTTAGAACATGATCTCTTATGAAATGGTGTCGAATTTCAATATGCTTTGCCCTTGAACGAAGAATTGGGTTCTTTGTGAGATTAATAGCACTGGTGTTGTTGTATTTGATCTCTGTACACGATTCTTCAATTCCAAAGTCTCTCAGCTGTTGCCTTATCCACAAAATTTGAGAACAACAGCACTTTAGAGCCTCATACTCTGCCTATGTTGTTGATAGAGCTACGGTACTCTACTTCCTTAAGAACCAGGACACTAGCTTGTTGCCCAGTGTTGACACCTGATTTTTAGTTGATACATCATTAAAAGAGATGAGTCCAAATTCGGGGTCAATTTTGGGAGATTTGCTCGAATGCATTTTAATTTGGTCGATTTGACGTGTTCAAAGATTAGAAAGCCCAGTTAAGGTGGTTCAATCTATGTAATTCGACTTGGCTCATTTTAGAATAGAGTGCAATTGAAGTAATTGAGCATCAATTTGGCCAGTTGAGATTCAATTGAAAATATGAGATTAGCTTGTGGCCTCTCTTCAATAAGAATTCAATGGATTTAAAAATGCCGTGCGCAATTTTCGACTTGAGATAGTTTAATTGCATCTCATTTGACCCAATTCATATAAAAATATTTGATTTCGTTTAAATCGGGCAAAACCAAAAAAAAAAAAAAATAAAACAAAATTCAAACAAAAAGTCAACCGGGCAATCTGGCGTTGACTGGCGTTGACCAGATTTGACCAGTGTTGACCGGTGAATTTTTCCGACAATCTTTTGGCCAAAAACCACCATCTGCTGGCCCACTTCATGGCCAATGCACCCACGCCCTTTAATTTTCGAAATTCCAATTTTGTTACGGATTTTACGAAATTTATAAATTGACCCTGCATGTTATAAAAATTAAAAAAAAAAAAAAAAAGAGAGAAGACCCCAATTAGTTCACAATTGATCATCGCCGTTCATCAAGAATGCATCGTGGCCATTGAAATGGGCATGTGCTCAATTAGAGATGCTCTTAACAAACCAATTCGCTAGGAAGATCAAATCCTAGCTCTTGGATTAATCCAAGGGCTAAGATTTGATTTTGCCTTAGACTATATAACAAATTTTCTCTCCAAAATTCAGGGGGTCATTTTCCAGATCTAGTTTCTCTGACTAAAATTCTCTCTCTACATCTCTCTCGGATTTTTCTCTCCACATTCGGTTGAACAGGGAAAAAGCGAAGGAATTCTTCGCCGGTGGTCTCGCTCGCAAGAAGGATCCCCATGGATTTTCTCTCTGGATCAAAGCATCTCTGCTACTTCTCTCCGAGGATTTTCTCTCTTTGATCTCTGCAAGTTTTGCTGAGATTCTCCACTCATTCTCTCTCCTTCACAGACTCCTACAAGCACATTGAAGCTCGGCGTTCTTGATGTTCCAGAAGCTCCAATAACGAAATCAGCTTCAACATCACTGAATGACGGACATCTCCAAAGCTCTCGTGTTGGAGTCGACTTGATATTTTTCACGTCCAAGGATCCTTGAAGCAAGATCGAAGAGCAATTTCATTATTGTTGAAAGGCGGACGTTTCCGGAAGTTGATTCTTCACCGATTCAATCAAAGTAAGCGAAATGAAACTCCTTCTAATAGTGTCTGATGAGGCGAGATCTTCTTGTGTCAAAATACATTTTTGACAACGAAGGTTCTGTGGCACCCCGAACTACCTTAGGTCGCCACAGGCACCTAATGCTACACCTAATGGAACACTAGTTACATCTCTTAAAAGAAGCGTCGTAAATCATAGACATTTTTTTCTTTTTTGGAAAACGGTCCCAGCGCGACTTATTAGCGGAAGCAAAATATAATATCATCATCTCTCCCTCCATCAACCATGATACAATTGCACACCACTAAACATCATATTAAAAGACAAAGCCATGACACTTTATTTACATATTTTCCAAGATGGGTTTCCTTGAGTCGATACATCAAAAGAAAGGCCAGGACATGAAGCCACACTCGGCCATAAACCCAAAAAGAAACACTCGACCCACCACGTCTAACGTGCAAGATCCCCCATCACTAGTGTCGGCTAATCATCCCAAAAAGTTTCAGCTCCTACTTCTCATGCGCGGGCCCTCACACCCATCCCGGTGCATTAGGCAGTGGCGGTGGCAACATCCCACGCATCACTCTGTCTCGACGAACATGGACGGATATGAACTCCTGAATGACAGGGCCCCCAGCCAGGCCCACGTCGTACATCACTAAGGCACGCACTCGAATATACGTAAGACCAGGGACGGTGGGACAGTCAATCTCCACGCACTCGACCTCTACATCTAAAGGAATGCCGTAAAATATGCCCCGCATGACAACAGGGAGCGGCATCCTACTAATCTGAAATGTTGGTCCATGAAGGGATGAGTACAACCACTCAGCAGGTAAAGGACCAATAAACCACTCAATACATCATGCCACGCAATCATCACAGTCATAGCATCACATGTCATACAAGCATCCATGCACAACTTACCTTGGTACCATGCACATGTTATCATACCTCATGTACCATCATCATCATATAGTCATCACCATCTTATCATACACTTACCATCATCATGTCATATATGGCATCATCTTTACTATGCATCCATGCATATAACATCATCATCATATCACACGTACCATCATCATTACCATGCATCCATGCATGTAACATCATCATCATATCACATGTACCATCATCATGTCATGCATCCATTCATGTAACATCATCATCATGTCACATGTACCATCATCATTACCATGCATCCATGCATGTAACATCATCATCATATCATGCATATATCATCATTATCCTGTCATGCATATATCATCATGCATAATTTGATTTCAATTTCATTTTGGACCGCCACTTTTCTCTTTCTTGGGACCAATGTTTGCATCCCACATGTATCTATGATACAATTCAGACCATCCGGCTCCCCCACTCTCCGGGCATCTTGTACCACAACTGGCATCATGAGAACCCTTTGGCATTCAGCCATTTAAGGCCACCGGGCAACCGGCCGTACCCTTCTAGCCAGGCATCTCGCACCCAAACTAGCATCGCGAGGTATCCCTCGGCACAATACCTACTGAGCTTCCGCCTCCCCCACTCTCCGGGCATCTTGACACCTCTCGGTACTCCTGAGGCCCTCCGGTATCCGGCCATTCATGACCATCGGGCAACCGGCCGTACCCTTCTAGCCAGGCATCCCGACACTCTTAAGGCATCGTCGGCTCACACCTTCGACGGCCTTCTCATTTATCTCAATTTTCATCTTCAATTATAGTTCAATTTTAACATGGCATATGATGTGATGGCAATCAAGATCATATTCATCATTGAATTCATACATGCATCTCAAATCATTATCATACATGCAACAAGACACCATCATCCATAACAATACAATTCATGGAGTCCATGCAATTTAAAATGGTCCATATGTCATGCCCTTTCAAAGTTTACCAAATTCCAGCATGCACCATTTTTAGAAAATATTTACATTAAATATCCATATGCTTCTCAAAAATCATGAAATCAAGGCATGTGATGGACAAGACAATAAGATAATAATTTCATGCAAAACACATGCCCAATAGAGTTCCACACAAAAGATATAATTCACACAAATACATCATGCAATTTCGGATAGAAACAGAATGTGCAGTTTTTGAAATAATTCGATTAAAATACCCGAACGACCTCCGAAAATTATGAAATTTCACCAGGTTATAGTTAAGACACTAAAGTAGATTTTTATGAAGACTTCTAGGCCATATTTGTTTTAGATATTTTTCTATAGTCATCCGAAGCTTCCGGTTCTCGTACCGAAACGTCCAGTGTATGTATCTCCGAAATTTCGAGTTTTCACCCACTTATTCTTCTTCGTTTCTTCTGAAATTTGGATATGTTTTACTTCAAGAGGTCCCCTACAACTTTCATTGAGGGATCTAAGTCAAATTTCCAAATAATAGTCACCATAAGGGTCCATGAAGTCTCGGGTGTCCTGTACCGTGTCTCCAGATTTACCGTCTTCAAGAAGAAGTCGATTCACTAGGCTACACTTGCTCATTTTACTTCAAATTTTAGTATGTTAATATTTAGGATGTTTTCTACAATTTTCATGAAGAAGTCGAAGAGATATTCTTGGTAAAAATCGACATGCAACCCCAAATCTACCAAAAGGTCAGCAAAACAGTTCCAGATCTAGTGTCTTCGTAGGATGAGGGTTTGACCCATTAAATATCAACCATTTTGTCCCAAATTTTATTATGTTGTAGTTTAAGATGTTGGATACAACTTTGAAGAAGAAATAAAAGTCAAAATCCAACTCGAAACATGCATGCAAGCCTCCACAAGATTCTGGGTCGGGCGGTTCACATGAAAACAGCAAGCATACTCAAGAACAAGTCACACTCTAACTTCGGTTTTACCTACCCTAACCTCCGAAATCTTCCACCAACAAATCACACGTGCAAGACACACATGCAAGAGTAGAAATCGATCCCAACTTGCCTCTAAGACCAAACGGAATGACAGCAAAAGGGACGGCACACCGGCGACGGACGGACGGCGTGCGGGCGGCGACGGGCGAGCTCCTCCTCCTCCTCGGTCCCTCTCTCTCGCAACTCCCTCTCTCTCTCTCTTTGGCTTGGCCGAATGTCACTAACCGGCCACCCTCTCTCTCTCTTTCCCCTTTTAGTTCCCCAAATCTCCATCATTGGCAATGATTATTTGCCTCTCCACAAGCCAATGCATGCAATCTTCCTTTTTGCCACTTGGCCAAGCTCATGCAAGATGGGCTTGGGCTTGGATTGGAAGAAGTGGGCCGGCCACTCCTCCCCCCCTGGTCGACGGTCACTCCTCATGGGCCTCAATTGGGCCGGCCATTCGGCCCACCAAAAGCTCAAGCCAATGGGCCTAAGGCCCAACCTAATTAAACCCACAATTTCATTTTCAATTATTCATCTTTAATTATTTCTTTTATAGATTTCAAATTTTAAATTTCACATGGCCAAGAGTAAATCATTCTTATTAATTTATCCTATATTACTAATTTAAAAACTCATGAACACAAGCACATATCACTTAGTCTTAAGAGGAGACTAATGGCTAAAGCATAACCATAGGTAATTTCATTACCTAATTATGGGCTTTAATACACCTTAGAGCTTGTCTTAAATTTTTGGGATGCCACAGGTTCGGGGCCAAGATGCATTGCAAATCTAATTAGAATCAATGCTTGATTGATTTAGAGTTGATTATATTTAGATCTTTTGGTTCTATGATTTTTGAATTTGGATGAGCTTTGTTCTGCAACTTCGTATCCCTGACAGACCTCTTTGTGCATATGCCTGGAATTGAGTTAGTATATGTGCTTTTTGGTCCTTGATGTCTTCATGAGAGTCGAAGATGGCTTGATTAGCTTTCCAAGGAGCCATAATATGTCCCGATCTGATATCATTAGCTATCTGAAATATTCTTTGAAAGTCAGGAGATGATTCTAGAAAAATGATATAATGTAGTTCACTGTTATGCATTGTTCAACCTTGTCTGTTTTCTGATTTTTTACTGAATTTTGTGCTTGAATTCATAGATCGGTGTCTCATGAAAGCTGCTTGAAATGTCCTTGGCTACAACATATAATTTTTTTCAGAATTTTTGGAGTTGATTTGATTAGGAAAATGCTCATTAAATCGTCCTTAGTGTGGACTGCCTTGTCTGTGACCTGATTGTTGTTTGCCTTGAATGAGCTAGTAGATGTGTCCAATTGCCTTCGATGTGTTGTATATATTCATAAAGGACATTTCAGATTTCGAAAAGATGCATGGCACACACCATTTGAGCCTCGTTTGATATGTCAAACTTTTGGCAAAGTTACTGCACTTGTTCTCCAATCATGCACTGTCTTAAATAGGTTGATAGACCTACTTAGGTTAATGAATTTCTGTGTTTTTTTTTTTTTTTTGTGCATTGATCTAGGGTTAGATTTCTTCATCATATCTGTCCTCAACATCTATACCTAGGACATACTAAAACATCATAAAATTCATGCATCATTTAAGTAGGATGATGGCCTAAAAATTGCATGACATGTTCTGCTTGTTCTAGCTGATCTGACCACTTGTACAAACGTCTTCACTTGAGCTAGGAAATGAACTTAATTGGACTAGGTACCTTCTAGGAATTCGTAAGGACACCATAAGCTTTCTAATGATGCCTAGTTTGTTCAATTTGCCAACCATTTTCCCTGTTTTTCCATTTTTTCAAATCGAGCTTTGAAATCTGGAATTTGTTTTGACCCGAAGTGCAGTCATGTCTCTATGAGTCCAACTATTTGCCAGTTATATGTGATTTTGTGCATGATGATTTTGAGGTTAAGTTCTCAATGAAAGTTGTCCATAATATCCATGTCCATCACATGCTAAAATTTGCGAATTTTTTTTAGCATCATTAGATAGGGTTGAGAAGCCTTAGAACTCAAGTCTCATTACCCCCTGTTTTAACCCCTGTTTGGACAGACCTTTGATGTTTTTTGTTCCTTTTTTTCTATTTGGAATTTGAACTTGGCTTCTTAATGAAACTTGTTTTTTGTCATGTTGGCTATCTTGTGTATAAATTTTCTGATTTTTAGACATATTATGATAGGACAAATTCTCATGACATTAGCTGAGTGTCCCGTTGCTTTGACAAATTTCTGATGTGTTGTCGCTTGTTGTCTGATTTTTGTAAATTCATGTGCAGCTCGTTCAAGAAAACTTTCTTCACAAAATTTGTTTGTCATCATGTCATGCATGTTAGGAAATTTTTCTATAGTTAGATTGTCAAGGGTGTTACTCAATTTTGCTATCCTTGCACGTTTGTTCTGAAATTTCCTGATATGAACACGATTGTGATTGTTTAGCTATATCCTTTAGGTTAGTATGTGTTTGTGATTGGCGCATGCCCGTGGTAATAAGTGACCCGCCGACGGTTCACTTTCTTGCTTGATTGGTTGAGAAACAAGGTCCAAAAGACCTGTATGCATGTTTAAATTTTTTGCAATGCATGTGGTTTTTAGATGAATGGTAGGGTCGAGGCATGATATCGAGGGAAAACCCTGAGATTATATAAATCACATGATTAGGAGACTTAGTAGCGTTATTGGCCATGCGAGAATACAATTGGTCAATAATTGCTATAAGTCACAAAGAAAAAGGATTGGGTTGTGTCTTAGTGGGACCTTCGCATGAAAGACAAAGGCCAACCCTGAGGCCCCAAAACTTGACTTTTGCATTGTACTTCTTTTAAATGATTGATCTTGACATGATATCTCATTTTTTTTTTTTTATTATTGTTTTGATGTGTATGCTTGTCTCTTTCCATTGTATGCACCTAGTTATAAGTTTCTTAAATTAGGTTTAGATTAGGACCCCGAAGATGGAGAAAGCATGAAGACGGTGGAGATCGATGTCCATTCCGACCATTATCATGTACTATTCATTTTCCCGACATATGTCTCGGGTTCTATTGGTTATATAAAACCTGACGAGTTGCGGGTTTTCTCTCTTTCTCTCTTTCTCTCATCCTTTTCAATTGCGTTTCTCTTTTATATTTTTTAGGATTGCATGATAGATTTACTGCTTTCCTTGATTGTTTACTTACTGTCTTGCAATTTCAATTCCATTGATTGTTTTCATTTCTTGTTTTCTAAAAATAGAATAGAATGAAAATGACCAACCATGCATGGTCACTTAGTTTAGGACAAATTATCCCGAAAATATAAAAAGAAACACATGGACTTGTAAGGAAAACACAACATACTGTTTAGGTACCGAAATGGCGCTAATAGAAATATTAGCATAACCTAAATCCATGAACCTAGATATTTGGTTGCATAGAAATCGAGGGAACTCTCCCGACTTTCGATTGGGTTTTCTAGCCGACCCTAAAAATGAGGCTAGTAGCAACTCTTGTCTTATCTTTAGGTTATCATAAACAATTAGACTGTACAAATAACCTGTCGCGCGGGGTATGAGTTTCGATGAAACTCACGATGGTTTAGCATACTCAACATAGGAAGTAATCCAAAAGGATGAAGTGATGACATTCTTATGGGCGAGCAATGACGAGAGGGCTACCATGGTAAAGATACCTTAAATTCACGCCCGACCTCTTTCTTCTAAGATGTGTCACTTGTGTGGATATGAATTGCAACACTCCGTTGTCACGCGGGGTACGAGCTTGGGAGAGCTCACGATGTTGTGGAGGGAACTCATAAGAGGCGTGATCCAAAAGGCAAGGTGATGATGTCTTTTGGAACATGAGCCGTGAGAGAACTCTCATGATCAAGTAGCCCTAAACTCGACCTTTCCCCCTTTTCTCTCCTTGCAATGATGAGGGATTCGAGGGCAGCGAGATCTGGTCGCGACACCCAGTAGTTGACGAGTACCAAAAGTACTCTTTCTATCAACTTTACAACCTACTAAATCTGCGTCTGAATATCCAAGGAGAGTAAAATTTCCTTCTTTGGGATACCATAGACCTAGCTTTGAAGTAGTTGCAACATATTTAATAATGCGTTTTGCAGCACTTAAATGAGATTCTTTGGAATCTGATTGGAATCTAGCACAAATGCAAACACTAAACAAAATGTCAGGTCTAGATGCAGTAAGGTAAAGAAGAGAACCAATTATGCTCCTATAAAACTTTTGGTCAACTTTCTTTCCTCCTTCATCATTGTCCAACTTCGATGAACTTGACATTGGTGTCTCTATCTTTTTGCAATTCTCCAATCCAAATTTCTTGATGAGATCTTTCGGATACTTCTCTTGATGTATAAAGATACCTTTCTTTGATTGTTTAACTTGCAATCCCAGAAAGAATGTTAACTCACCCATCATACTCATCTCAAATTCATCTTGCATACATCTAGAGAATTTCTTACATAGATTTTCATTAGGAGATCCAAAAATAATATCATCAACATAAATTTAAACCAATAGAAAGTCTTTATTCTCTCTTTTTATGAACAAAGTAGTATCTACCTTTCCTTTAACAAAACCATTTTGGGTTAAGAATTTACCTAACCTTTCATACTAGGCTCGAGGTGCTTGTTTTAATCCGTACAAAGCCTTTTTCAGTCTATAGATTTAGTCTGGCTTTTGTAGATCTTCAAAACCACATGGTTGTTCCATATAGACTCCTTCTTTGATAAATCCATTTAAGAACGCACTTTTGACGTCCATTTGAAATAACTTGAAATTTTTATAACAAGCAAAAGCAAGTAATAATCTAATTGCTTCTAACCTCGCTATTGGTTCATAGGTATCGTCACAGTCTATCCCTTCTTCTTGCGTGTATCCTTTAGCCACAAGTCTTGCTTTGTTCCTGACCACTTTTCCTTTCTCGTTTACCTTGTTCTTGAAAATCCATTTAGTTTCAATAATAGACTTACCTTTAGGTTTAGGAATTAGTTCCTAAATATCATTGATGCTAAACTGTCTGAGCTCTTCTTGCATAGCTTCGATCTAGCTTTCATCAGACAAAGCTTCTTCTATACTTTTGGGTTCTATTTCAAAAACAAGTGCTAGGGCACTAAACTCTTCTCGCATTTTGGATTTGGTGCGAATTCCTTCATCAATGTTGCCAATGATGAGTTCTTTGAGATGACTTGACTTATGCTTCTAGTTGCTAGTTGGTCTAAAAGTCTGCTGACCCTCTGCTTCATTTGAATCTTCTAGTTTTGCTTGTTACTGATCTTCAAAAGTTTGAACCACTTCAGGGGAATTAGACTTTGTTAAGTCAAGAGCGGGTTCAATTTCTTCAAGTTGAGTCTAATCTAGTTGATTCTGCATAGAGTCTTAAAATTTGACATTCATAGATTCTTCCATAGATTGGGCCTTTTTGTTCAAGACTTTGTATGCTTTGCTTGAGGTTGAGTAGCCAAGAATAATTTTTTCATCTGATTTTTCTTTAAACTTCCCAGTTTAATCATTTGCATTTTTCAAAACATAACACTTACAACGAAACACATGGAAGTAAGAAACATTTGGCTTCTTCACTTTATATACTTCATAAAGAGTTTTCTTCATAATAGACCTCAAGAACACTCTGTTGATGATATAGCAAGATGCATAGACTACTTCGACCCAAAATCGAGAGGAAATTTTGCCCTTAATTAAGAGCTACGTAGATAAACACCGGAGACCATTGAAATTCCAAGTTTGTGATCACGTTTTTCTAAAAGTGTCACCAATGAGGAGAATTTCGCGCTTTGGCAAGAAGGGAAAGCTGAGTCTAAGGTACATAGATCTATTCGAAATTCTAGAGAGAATCGGGACTCTAGCGTATCATCTTGCATTGCCGTCGAGATTGATGCAAGTGCATGATATCTTTCACGTGTCGATGTTGAGGAAGTATAAGCCTGACTCGACCCACATGCTTAATTTTGAGGAATTAGACATGGACGATCGAGTGTCATACATGGAAAGCCCAGTTCAGATAGTGGATCGGAAGAAACAGATTCTACGTACAAAGACCATCCCGTTGGTCAAAGTGGTTTAGCAACATCGCGGCACTGAAGGAGCAACCTAGAAGAGCGAGGAATCGATGAGACGACTATACCCCCACCTTTTTGTTTGAAAGATTGTAATGGTTTAAATTTCGAAGACGAAATTTTTATAAGAGGGGAAGAGTTGTGACATCCCAGATTTTCGGTTCTGCTTTCAATTTAATAAATCGGGCATTCCATCGACGCGCCTATAGTGTTATTCTCAGAGCTGATCACTCATGAGATAACTAAACAATCTAGGGAAGTCATTAAGGGATTTTAATGCAATAGACTTGAGAATTCAATCAGGACTCAACCACTCGATCGTGTTCATCTATAAAGATCATTATAGCACAATAAGATCGGTTAGAGATTAGAGATAAGTCGGTTCGACTGAGATATATGGGTAATGTGGGTGATTCAGCTAAATTGTAAAATTCTCGTCGATCGGCACTAGACTAATTTTCTATCATTTTGGTACCCTGTGTCTGTATTTGAAACCTCGAGATTTTCACGACCACCAAAAGTCGCTAATGTGTTGAAGGGATTCATTGTGGCTCGAAGAAAATTGATCACGGGTCATTTGCACTAGAAATTTCTAAAAGCTACCGGATCACCTAGGTCACGCTAAAATTGCGCCAAATCCAAATTAACCGTGAATTTGAATCCAATTTTAGAAATTGAAAATTCTGTCATGTCACCAGTCATTTTAGGAACATCGACTCACCTTCCAAAGATTTTTCTGCAAATCGAAACTTTTTGGTGAAAAAGTCGAGGTAGGGTCATTTTTGTCCAAAAAAATTCGAGGACCATTTTTTATCACGAAATTGGAATGCAAGTGGGTTCTATTGGTGAGAAAAAATATCAATTGGACTGAAGACTCAACGGTTGAATTTTTAGGAGTCGAATTAAGTTAGTTTGAAAAGGATTTGAGGAGAAATTGAGGGAAATCAAGTGAAATTCGTATGCCCCCCTTGGACCCAACAATTGGAACATTTCAAGGGCTTTTAGAAGGAATTGTGTGGCTGCAAATTGTTGAGGAAAGCCAGCTGCATGGTGGGACCAAGCTAGGGGACTAGAAGATGAGGTAGAAGCCTAGGTGGTCCCCTCCATAAAGCAAGCTGGTTCCCTCCTCCTTTCCCCTCCATTTCCGTCAACCGAGCCCTCCATCTTCCTGTAGCTTGAAGCCAGTACACCCAAAAAACCTTCCATTCTTGCCTCTTCCCCCATCGACGCCGCTCGCCACCCATTGGACTGCCAGAACGCTGCTGTCACACGTCCGCTCTCGCCCACGGGTTCCACGCAAGCTGCACTTCTTCTATTGTCCAAGCTACGTCATCCTTGTCCGTTCGCCATTCAGTTAGCTGCCCGAGCCCATGTGGAGGTTGCTACAGCTTAGCTCGCCACTATCGAAGCCCCGGAGCCACCTATCTAGTCGTTGCTGCCTCCGCTGCCCTTGTCTCGCCGAACCAGCCATCGGATCAACTTCTGCAGCCCCCGACCAGAGCCGAAATCAATGGGTATTCCAGCCACTGTTTGGGCCATTCCCAACTCCGTTTGGTGAGCCCGCTTTGGAGTTTCTTGACCCTCGCCGCGCCCATGTCATTTTGATCCGAGCAGATCATTAATCAAGTGAGTTTAACTCACTAATCCCTACTTAGTAGCTTAATGACGCTTAAAGGTTGATTAGTTTAGACTAAGTATGGATTAGATGGATAGTTAGATTAGATTAGCAATTTAATTAACCGTTATTACAAGTTAGGTGGTTAGAGTAGTTTAATTAGAGCCTAGACAACCGTTATTGCATCACCTCCTGTTGGTGTTGGGGTAGTAGCCCCTGGTGATCCCAGAATTGATGAAATCATGCAGGCGCTTGAAACCATGAGAGACTTGATAGTGCAGCAGGCCCAAAATCAAGCCGCCCTTGTTGCAGCCACTACTACTACTACCGTTGCCGCCGCCACCACTGAGGCCGCACCACTACCGCACCTGTTGTTGCACCCACCGAAGTTTAGCCTAAAAATATCATGGTGCAGAGAGAGAGGCCGATTCACAAGTTGATGGAGCAGTTCTTGAAGCTGAATCCGTTGAGGTTCACGGGTATTGGAGATCCCGAGGCCACATCTTTTTGGATCCATGATTTGGGGAAGGCCTTTGCACTTCTGATGTGCATTGAGGCGAAGAAGGTTGTCCTTGCAGTTTACCAGCTGCAGGGTAATGCGAACACCTTGTGGAGAGAAACCAGAGATATAGTGTTTCCGAAAGGTCTGGTTTCGGTGTGGGACGCCTTCCTCAGAGCGTTCAATGATCAGTATTTTTTGAGAAGCAAATGATAACAAAAGATACGCCTCCGTCAAGGGGCAATGACTGTTGACCAGTTTAGGTCAAATTCGCATAGCTTTCTCAATATGCTTTGAGGTTAATTAAGGATCTAGAGGAAAAAACTCGAAGGTTCAGGAATGGCCTTCGGATGGAGCGGAAACAACCGATGATACCTTTGGATCTAAACGAATATCGAGAAGTGTACAATCGAGCTCAGATGCTAAAGAGAAGTTTCAATGAGCAAGTCACCTCATCTGGATCGAGATTTAATTCGAACTGAGATAGGAACCGGCATAGGAAGAAGCCCATGACTAGAGGAAAATTCCATGTCCCACCCAATAGGAAGGGTAGAGTTGGAAAGTCCAAGCCAAGTCAAAATGGTACGTGTCGTTTTTGCGGAAGACAACATGGTTCAGTCCCGTGCCCTTGAAGACCGAGCATTTGTTTTGAATGTGGCCAGCATGGTCACATGCCCATAGATTGTCCTAGGAGGCCAAGAGGACAACCACAATTACCATTGCTTCCACTGTTAGGTCAGATCATAGGTTTTACGCAGCAGAATGCACCACAGTGTAGACAGATGAGACCCCCAGCTCAGGGAACAGTGTACGCCATCACCAGAGGTCAGGCAGAGGACGCGCCTGACATGATTACAGGTACGGTTTTGTTGAACGACCATACTGCTTATACTTTGTTCGACCCTGGCGCAACTCATTCTTTCATTGCTGAGCAATATGTTAAGCTAATAAGATTAAGTCCTAAGTTGCTGGAGTCAGTGGTTAGCATATCTACACCGTTAAAGGATAAGGTGTTGTCTGCATTGGGGAGTTCTAGTTGCAAGTTAGCGATTGGTGAGCTAGAGGGGAAAATAGATTTGTTAGTCCTAACCATGTATGACTTTGATTTGATAATTGGCATGGACTGGCTCACCAAGCAACGAGCTAAGATGGACTACTATCACAAAGTAATTCAATTTGACCCGTTAGGGGGCAAAAATTTCAAGTTTGTTGGGAATCGAGGAAGACCCTCGATCGCCCTGATCTCATCTCTTAAAGCAACTCGTTTGTTAAGCAAGGGTTGTCAAGGTTACCTGGCGACTGTTGTGGATACAACAGTCGAGGAGTTGAAAGTTGAAGATATCTCAGTAGTACAAGAATTTCCAAATGTCTTTTCGAAGGAATTGCCAAGCCTGCCGCTAGAGAGAGAGATCGAGTTCGTGATTGAATTAGCCCCTAGAACAGAGCCAATCTCTAAGGCTCCTTACTAGATATCGCTATCTTAGTTGAAAGAACTAAAGGTGTAGGTGCAGAAGTTGTTGGACAAGGGATTCATCCATCCCAGTACATCACCATGCGGAGCATCAGTTCTGTTCGCTAAGAAGAAAGATGGTTCGTTGCGCTTGTGCATCGATTATCGCCAACTCAATCAGGTGACGATCAAGAATAAGTATCCACTCCCGATGATCAATGATTTGTTTGATCAGTTACAAGGAGCGTCGATATTTTCTAAAATCAACTTGAGGACAAGATATCATCAGCTGAGAATCAGAAAAGATGACATATTGAAGTCAGCATTTCATACTCGTTATGGTCATTATGAGTTCACGCTAATGCCGTTCAGGTTGACAAATGCTCCAACCGCTTTCATGGACTTGATGAACAGGGTGTTTAAAGAATATCTGGATCAATTTGTGATTGTGTTCATTGATGATATTTTGGTATATTCGAGGAGTGTTGAGGAGCATGAGAGTCATCTGAGACTAGTACTTCAAACCTTGAGGATTCATCAATTGTACGCCAAGTTCAGTAAGTGCGAGTTTGGTTGACTCACGTTGCATTCCTAGGCCACGTGATTTCCATCGAAGGAATCTCCATGGACCCGTCTAAGATTGAACTAGTGATTATCTGGCCGAGACCGACAACCGTGACAGAAATCAGAAGTTTCTTGGGTCTGGCCGAATACTATAGACGATTCATGGAAGGATTTTCAACCCTGGCATCGCCATTGACCCGACTACTGAAGAAAGAAGAATAATTTGTGTGGACAAACAAGTGCGAGTGTAGTTTTTAAGAGCTTAAGCAAAAGCTAACTACCACACCTATACTGACCATTCCATCTATGACTAGAGGATTTGAGATTTATACTGATACGTCATTCAAAGGACTAGGTTGCATACTGATGCAACATGGTAGGGTTGTTGCATACGCCTCCCACCAGTTGAGACCTCATGAGCAGAACTACTTGACGCATGACTTAGAATTGGCAATAATCATTTTCGTTCTGAAGGTTTGGAGACACTACTTGTGTGGAGAAAGATTCCAGATCTTCACTGACCATTAGAGTTTGAAGTATTTATTCTCTCAGAAGGAGTTAAATATGAGACAGCATCGCTGGATGGAACTTTTAAAGGATTATGATTGCGACATTTTGTATCATCCAGGACAGGCGAATAAGGTCGCTGACGCACTAAGTCAAAAATCTTCAGTAGCGCAAATGGTACTTAAGGAATGGGTTTTGCTCGAAAAAGCTAGAGATTCAATTTTCAAATTTGAGGTAAGCCACCTTTCACATCTCATGGCCGCCCTCAGAATTGAGCCGGATGTTCAGATTAAGATCAAATTACTTCAGCCGATAGACCCTGATGTTCAAAAGATTCTTTAGGTGGACACTGATAAAAGAAAAGCTGGTTTTCAGATTTCTGAGGATGGAACTTTGAGGCTCCGAGGACGTTTGTGTGTACTTGACGATATGGAACTTAGAAGGGATA
Source organism: Eucalyptus lansdowneana (assembly GCA_017140395.1). Classification (NCBI taxonomy): domain Eukaryota; kingdom Viridiplantae; phylum Streptophyta; class Magnoliopsida; order Myrtales; family Myrtaceae; genus Eucalyptus; species Eucalyptus lansdowneana. The sequence continues at coordinate 60,403,120 of CM029487.1, forward strand.
TTTTATCATAAGCGCATTATAGCAGTTACAACATTCATCCTAACAATACAAAGATGTATCAAAATTTGCATCAACACTATTGGTGGTCCGGTATGAAGGTAGACATCGCTAAGCATGTCGCTAAGTGTTTGACGTGTCAGTAGGTCAAAGCGCAACGTTGTAAACCGAGAGGATTTTTGCAACCTCTTTAGATCCCAGAGTGGAAATAGGAGCATATCACGATGAATTTTGTGACCGGATTACCAAGGAGTCAGAAAGGTAAAGATTCTATTTGTGTAGTGGTCGACAGATTGACAAAGTTGGCTCACTTCATCGTGGTTCGAAAGGATCTTGACTTGGATAGGCATGTTGAGCTATACGTGCGCCAGATAGTTTGACTGCACGGAATGCCGGTTACGATTACCTCAGACCAAGACTCAAGGTTCACAGCTGCATTTTTGAAGAGTTTGTAGGCTGCTTTAGGAACCAAGCTGCAATACAGTACAGCATATGATCCCTAGACGGATGGCTAGTCTGAGAGAACAATTCAGACCCTCGAAGACATGTTGTGAGCTTATGTATTGGATTTTAAGAGAAGCTAGGAAGAATAGCTTCATCTTGTGGAATTTTCCTACAACAACAACTATCAGCAGAGTATTCAGATGGCTTTTTTCGAAACGTTGTATGGCAAAACGTGTCGAACGCCCATTTGTTGGAATGAAGTTGGGGAGAGAAAGCTTACAGGCCCAGAGTTAGTCCAGCAATCAGTGGATGCCGTTGCAGTTATTAGGGACAGACTAAAGACTGCTCAAAGCCACCAGAAAAGCTACGTAGATAAGCACCAGAGACCATTGAAATTCCAAGTTGGTGATCACGTTTTTCTGAATGTGTCACCAATGAGGGGAATTTCATGCTTTGGCAAGAAGGGAAAGCTGAGTCCGAGGTACGTAGGTCCATTCGAAATTCTAGAGAGAATCGGGACCCTAGCATATTGTCTTGCATTGCCGCTGAGGTTAGCGCAAGTACATAACGTCTTTCACATATCGATGTTGAGGAAGTATAAGCCTGACTTGACCCACGTGCTTAATTTTGAGGAATTAGACATGGACGACCGAGTGTTATACGTGGAAAGCCTGATTCAGATAGTGGATCAAAAGAAACAGATTCTGCGTACAAAGACCATCCAGTTGGTCAAAGTGATCTAGCAACACCACAGCACTGAAGGAGCAACCTGGGAGAGCAAGGAATTGATGAGAAAACTGTATCCCCACATTTTTGTTTGAAAGATTGTAATGGTTTAAATTTCGAGAACGAAATTTTTATAAGAGGCGAAAAGTTGTGACATCACAAATTTTCGGTTCTACTTTCAATTTAATAAATCGGGCATTCCATCGACACGCCTATAGTACTATTCTCAAAGCTGATCACTCATGAGATAACTAAACGATCTAGGGAAGTCATTAAGAGATTTTAATGCAATAGACTTAAGAATTCGATCAGGACTCGACCACTCGACCGTGTTCATCTATAAAGATCATTATAGCACAGTACGATTGATTAGAGATCAGAGATAGGTCGGTTCAACTGATATACGTGGGTAATGTGGGTGATTCTACTAAATTGCAAAATTCCCGTCGATCGGCACTAGACTGATTTTCTATCGTTTTGATACCATGTGTCCATATTTGAAATCTCAAGATTTTCATGACCACTGAGAGTCACCAACGTGTCAAAGGGGTTCATTGTGGCTCGAAGAGAATCGACCACGAGTCATTTGCACTAAAAATTTCTAAAAGCTACCGGGTCGCCTAGGTCACGCTAAAATCGCGCTAAATCGAAATTAACTGCGAATTTGAATCCAATTTCAAAAATTGAAAGTTCTGTCATGTCACCAGTCATTTTAGGAACGTCGACTCACCTTCCAAAGATGTTTCTACAAACCAATACTTTTGGTGAAAAAGTCGAGATAGGGCTGTTTTTGTCCAGAAAAGTCCAAGGACCGTTTTTTATCGCAAAATTGGAATGCAAGTGGGTTCTATTAGTGAGAAAAAATATCAATTGGATTGAAGACTCGATGGTTGAATTTTTAGGAGCCGAATTAAGTCAGTTTGAGAAGGATTTAAGGAGAAATTGAGGGAAATCTAGTGAAATTCGTATGCCCACTTGGACCTAATAATTGGACCATTTCAAGGGCTTCTAGAAGGAATTGTGTGGCTGCAAATTGCTGAGGAAAGCCAGCTGAATGGTGGGACCAAGTTGGGGGACAAGAAGATGAGGTAGAAGCCTTGGTGGTCCCCTCCATAAAGCAAGCCGGTTCCCTGCTCCTTTCCCCTCCATTTTCGTCGACCGAGCCCTCTATCTTCCTACAGCTTGATGTGGCACCCCTCGAACGGCTCCCGATCCGTTAGGGTCGCCACAACTCGCTTACCTTTCACTTTCCCTAATAACATGTCACTCCGATACCATTTCAATTGCAGCGGGTCCATACAACCATGAAGGTTTACATCTTTTAGATCGGTTCCTTGCGCAGTTCATATACGGAAGCACATCCAACAACTCCCTTCCTTATATTTAGAAAATGATGCACACCTACTAAACATTTATAGGTAAAAGCCAAACACTTTTATTTACTTAAACCAAATGGACATCATTCATCGGTACATCAAAATGCCGTAGTCTTCTATACTCGGCTATACTTCAAAAGATGACAGACATCTCCTCCAACAGTCGTATACTTAAAGTCCATCGATTAGTGTCGGCGTCCAAAAGTTCCTTTCTTTGCTATCCTCCTCCTCCTCGTGGTCATATCCAACCACTCGATCCATCTACCGGTGGCAGTAGCAGCAGAGGTATCTTATCGAATCCGAAATGTTAATCCCCAAAAGGGGTGAGTATAACCACTCAACAGTAAATATCCACCAAACTACTCAATGCATCAAACAAAACAATCAAGGTATCATGAGCAAAGCACATATCATTCATGCATTCAAGCATACCTTACCTTGCAGTCATGCATATATCACCATGCCATATGTGCATATATCACCATGCACTTATCATCAAACATTCACGCATATATCACCATGCAATATGTGCATATACCACCATGCACTTATCATCAAGCATTAATACATATATCACCATGCAATCATGCATATCTTGCCATGCTATCAAGCATACATCACCATAAGATCCATTCATGCCTTCATGATCGCATTTTCAACATCAAATAGCATCAATTTACTTTCATAAGCAGATCATGCATAATGCCATATGCATACACCCATGCACATGATTCACTTTCAATTCTTATCTTTCACAAGGATCTCATCAATTTTTCTTCTCAGGGACCAACGTTTGCATCTCTCAATTTATTGCTCGCACCCAACCTAGCATCGCAAGGAACCTCCGGCACACACTTCTGGGCATCCGGCACCCCCACATTCCAGACATCTCGTATCCCAACTAGCATCACGAGGAATCCCCCCGACACACCTCCAGGGCTTCCGGGATACCACCAAGCATTCCCCTTGGAATTACGTACTGTATACCACCAGGCATCTCGAAACTCCCGAGAACCCTCCGGAATTACGCCACTAGGCCACCGGGCATCCTAACACTCCCAGGGCATTGTCGGCTCACACCTCCAACAGTATCCTCATTTATCATAATTCATACTCACATTTGTGTCTCAATATCAACATGGCACATGATGTGATGGCAACAAAGTCAATTCAGCTTTTGATCTTATATGTAATGCCAAATATCATCACATGTGCAGTAAGATTCAATCACTCAAAACAATATAATTCATGGGGCTCATACAAAACAGAATAGTCCATGCATTACAGCTTTTGAAATTCGCATAATCCAGCTTGCACAGTTTTGGAAAACATTTTAATTAAATACCCAAATGACTATAAAAAAATTATGAAATTTGAACATGCAATAGTCAAGACATAAAGGCAGATACTTTATGAAGAACACTACACCAAAAGATCCCTATATAGTTCAATACAGACCACACATCACAGCACTACTAATTCTGTCCGTTCCACTTGCACAGTATTGGAAACATTTTTGGTTAAATAGGCAAATGAACTTCAAAAATTACGACATTTGAATATGTTGTAGGCAAGACAAAAATAAAGGTATTTCATGCAGAACACTTTTCCAAAATAATCTCATACAAAACGGTGTATACCACGCATTGCAACATTACCAAGTCCGAACACATCAGATCGCACAGTTTTAAAAAAAACAAATTCGATTAAATACCCAAATGACATTTAAAAATTATTAAATTCGACTATGTGATAGCCAAGACCATAAGGTAAATACTTCATGAAGACATAAAAGTCAGATTCGTCCTAGGTAATTAAATATAGGCGGTTAAAACTTCTGTTCCTAGTACCGAAATTTCCAGATCTGACCATCTCCGAAGGACCACGATTTCACCTACTTATTCTTGTTTTTTTTTCTAAATTTTTGATATATTAAACCTCAGGAAGTACACTACAACTTTTGTTAAGAGATCAAAGTGATATTTTCACAAGAAGGTTACTTTACAGACCACGAAACCACTGAAGGTCAGCACAACGAATTCCAGATCTAGTCTCTCCAAAGAAAAATCATTTCACTAAACATTTCTTGTTCATTTTATCTTAAATTTTAGTATGTTGTTTTTCAAGGTGTTCTCTACAACTTTCATGAAGAAATCAAAACAAGATTCCGACTAAAAAGTCACATGCAACACACAATCTCTTGGACGGTCGGACTGGTCTTTCCAGAAACAGCATGCATGGCCAACGAATCTCTCTTCAAAGCTCCGAAATTTCATCCCACCACAACCAAGACTTACCATCTACTACACATACACACAGCAATGCAAAGGGTAGGTTTTAGGACTTTACTTGCCTCAAATTCAAAGAAAAAACAGCAAGAACGACAGCGGCAGCTCGGCACGGGCGGAAGACGGTCCTCCTCTTCCCCCTCACGGCCCATACTCACGCGTGCCTGCTCCACTTGCTCGAACTCTCCCTCTCACTCACTCAAAATTCTGTTCGGTTCTTCTCTTTCCTTCACACGAGCACTCTCTTTCATTCTCCCTTTTATTTGCTTAATAGACTAGTGATCATTGCATTTTGCATGCAAGTGACAAGTGGTCCCAAGGATGAAGACACTTTGCACGTCCATGCAATGGGTGTGCCTCCACTTGTCCGGTCCCTCCTCCATGCCACTTGGCAATCTACGTGCAAGGCTTATGGGCTTCAAGTGTTGGGCCAGTCTTGGGCCTTCATGGGCCGATCGACCAAAGGGCTGGCGTGGGCTGGTTGGACGGTCTTTTGGGCCTAAAGATCAGCCCACCCTCTCCTATTCCTATTCCATTTAACCCTTATTTTAATAAACACCTAATTTCAACTTATAAGCCCACAAAACTTTACAATTTAAATCAATAAAATTCTACTTATAAAGCACACCACCAAGAATAAGATTTCTATTATCAATTGCACCTTAATAAAATCATTGGATCACTTGAAGACACATCTCCATCCAAACAATTGTCCACTATAATGATTGGCCTTAAATTAATTGAAATTCATTAATTCAATGGCTGATTCATAATCCAATGGCACTTCCATCACCTATTGATGGTTCATAGCATATCCAAGGGTTGTCATGAAATTTTAGGATGCCACACTTGAAGCCCAGCAAACCCAGAAAACCTTCCAGCCTCTCCTCTTCTCTCGTTGATGCCATTCACCACCCGATGGACCGCTAGAACGCCACAATTGCGCATTCGCTCTCGCCCACGAGTTCTGCGCAAGCTACACCTATTCTGTCGTCCAAGCTTTATTGTCCTCGTTCGTTTGCCATTTAGTTGGCTGTCCGAGCCCGTGTGGAGGTCGCCAGAGCTCAGCTCGCCACCATCGAAGCCCCGAAGCCACCCGTCCAATTGCTGCTGCCTCCGCTGCCCTTGTCTCGCCGAACTAGCCACCGGATCAGCTTCTGCAACCCCCGACCAGAGCCGAAATTAGTTGGTATTCTAGCCACTGTTTAGGCCATTTCCGGGCCATTCCCGACCCCGTTTGGCAAGCCTGCTTTGGAGTTTCTTGACCCTCGCCGCACCCCCGTCGTTTTGATCCAAGCGGATCATTAACCAAGTGAGTTTAACTCACAAATCCCTACTTAGTAGGTTAATGATTCTTAATGATTGATTAGTTTAGACTAAGTATGGATTAGGTGAATAGTTTAATTAGATTAGCAATTTAATTAACAGTTATTGCATGTTAGGTGGTTGGAGTAGTGCAAATAATGCCTAGACAATCTCTAGTATTTAATTAGATAAGTTCGGAACTTTTCTAAACCCAATTCAGTATTTAATTAGGCTTTATGGGCCTAAATGTGCTTTTTTACTATTTATTGGCATTTAATAATTATTTTCCGTAATTATTTAATTATTTATTTATTTTCTAGAAATTAGACCAGGATAGCTAGTGAATGGAATTTTATACCGATCGTAAAGGTGTGGTTGTTTATTTAATTGACTATTATTTTGTGCAAATTGAGTATTATTGGTGATTGTGGGTAATTATCCCAAAAATTGATAATTTTGGTAATTAATTAGAAAATTACCGAGCGTCGGTTTACAACGCCACAGCGCCAAAAATCTATTTTTTGACTGCTGAAACTAGTGGGATGTTCCAAATGTGAAAATATGGTATTTTGGTTAAAGCCAACCGTGTACCCTCACACGAGTATTTTTATCGAGTATGATAAAAATGATATATTTGTTAGATAATCAGGATGGTATACTATATCAATCTACGGGCTCTGATATGTCAGCTTTGGGTGAACAGTATACTGGTATACTATATCCGCCTAAGGACCATGATATGTCAGCTTTAGGTAAGCGGTATATCTTGTGGTCAGCTTATGGTAAGCATTATTAGTATACCATATTAGCCTGCGGGCCTCAATATATTAGTTTAGGGTCAGCGGTATACTTTATTACCAGCTTTGGAAGAACGATATAAATTATCATCAGCTTTGGGCGAGCGATTTACTCTATTATTAGCTTTGAATGAGCTATATTATCTATCTTCAACTTAGGGTGAACAATCCTAATCTAATAGGTGGTTTGTGACTATTTGAATTATACTAACTTGGAGGAAGAGTTTGAGGCAAAGGTAAGTCCTCTATCTCGTGATTATGCTTAGGCAGCCTTTGAGCATATTTTCTTCCTAGTCAGAGCTTAAGGGGTTGAACTTGCTGAGACGTCGTCTCACCCTATCGTGGAGTACCCTTTGGAAAAGGTACGGCTGATTGACCCGAAGGTTCCGTGGTAGACCCAGTAGACCCGAATCTTGAAGAACTAGAGTCCCTGGCGTACTCGGTTGAAGGTTCCAACTAGGATGAGGAAGAGGATGAAGCGAAGGATGAGGACCAGTAGTTGTTTGAAAACCCCCCTATTTTGTGAACTTACCTATGTATATATAAATTGATTGGTTATGATATGTATATATAAGTGTATTGTTGTGGTTTGAAAAATTAGTGGCCCTACTTTTCTATCACATCTTGTTTTTGTCTGAGGATTATTTATTTGCTTCCGCATGCGCATTAAAATGAATGGGTCAACGACGTGCTCTGAGACGTTGCTATAAATTGACCGCAGTGAGATGGGCACGTGCTCGGAGGATCGGGACGTGACATCATTAGTCCTAAGATTGGTTGTCTTTGATATGCCAGGCCGATTACAATCTTTGTGAAGCGACTGAACATATCAGTAATGGATTCTCCAAGTTTCATCTTGAATGCTTCATATTGTTCGAGTAGAATATTAATTTCCGTTTCCTTTACTCGATCAGTTCCTTCGTAGGTAATGTGCAACCTATCCCAAACTTGTTTCACTGTTTCATAATAAGAAATTCAATTATACTTTATAGGGCTAGTAAGAGCACCTAGAGGGGGTGAATAAGTGATCAAAGAAGTTTTTGCAAAACTTTAACAAACTAATTTGACTTTTATTAATAATAGACTGAAAATGTAAACAACTATAAACAATAATATAATGCTACGAATTAAAGTAAAGAGATTAGGGAAAGAGAATTGAAACACAAGGTTTATAGAGATTCAGCTTAGACCAAGCCTACGTCTACTCTCTCGCACTAACGCCCACTGGCTGGATTCCACTAAGAACCAGAAGAGATATTACAATTCCACGTCCTTGATTTAACAATATAAAGACTCTGCTACACTTCCTCAAGGTCTTACAAGTATTTAATCTCTCTTTTGAGTACAATTTAAGCTCGACGAAATGAAACAGCGAAGAACTAAGAGCTTCAGACTTTGGAATTTTTCTTTCACGCACACACTCGAATAACTTGAGCATCTTCCTTATATACTCCTCCATGCCTACATACCCATTGGCACCTTCCAAAGAAGTTCTTCCAATCTACCCGTTGGACAGAATCAATTAGGGAGATCTCGAGTTATTTAAGGAATGTGATAATAGCCCACCAATCCTGCTCGCCCATACAATCAGGATCTAGGTTTCCATAAATAGAACCTTCCAAGTATACTTTGCCAATCAAAATATCTAATTATCCGAATTGATATCAATTAAGAATAATTAATCATGAGATGCTCTCTCCAACCATGAAATCTTCTTCAACCGTACGAACCAAATCCTTAAAGATATACTCGCATCTGGACAAGTCTTCTTTATCGGATAAACTTTCCTTCATCGGTCTAAAAACTATCAGTGAGGGCAGACTTTAAATCTTGAGTCTTGAGTCTTAAGTCTTTAGACTTTGACAATAGAGTCTGGAGTTCGTCAAACTTTTATACTTGAGTCTACAAGTCTTTAGACTAGATAGATGGAAACGTTTTAGCAACTTCAAAACAAATACGGAGATTTTCTCCAACAATCTCCCCCTTTTTGATGGTGACAAAACTTTCTTGTAGATTTGAACACTTTTGACCAACAAAACAATACTTAAGCAAAACAGGATATATCAATGAAGATAAGTAGATTAGAATATGGATATAGTAGTGACTTTGCAACCACAGAAAACGTGTTAGTCTTGCCAAACCAAACAACTACCCTTTCCATAATCATTATCAACATAGCTTAAGTTACTTCAAGTCAAAGCATCAAATTAGATAGTCCAACTCACAAAAGATAAAAGATAAGTTCAACAAGTCTCCAACAATTCAAACAAAAATCAAATCTGCATCCAAACTTCTCCCCCTTTTTGTCAACAGCAAAGGTGGAGAACAAATAAAAAGCGTTGTTTGAAAATAGAGGTAGAATCATGGATATTTTAGAAGACGAACAAGCTCGAATTCTCCCATAGAATCCACAGTCTTCTCAAGCCTTGCAAAACTCTACTTCAATGACTGGAAATCTGCACCATGTACTGTAGACTACACTTGATTCTTTAGGGCATTCAACTGATTGTGCAAAGACACTGAAGTAGCCATGAAAGCATTTTTGAGATCCTGCATCTCATATCCCATAGCATATTACTGCTTTCTTACATCCAATAGAATCTCTAACAACCTCGAAAAGTCAGTTGTTTGTTCTGTAGCAGCACTAGGTCCAGCTGAGTCATTTTCAAGGACTTTGAGAGCGGATGGATCTTCAGAATGTCCACCATGACTTTCTTCTAGGTAATGAGAAGTAAAAACATCTTCTGGATCTGAAACGGAGCAACTCACATCACTAGTAAATAAAGGTGAGGAAGTACATATTTGTTCAATAGCTCCCCCTATCTGTTTGCTTGTAAGAGGAGTAGAAACAACTTCTTCAACTATAGCTTCTACGGCAGAGTGATGTTTGTCAGTGTCAAGAGCTCTAGCAGTCCCAGTGTTAGCCATTTCAGATTCACTAGACAAAGAGAACAGCAAAGTTGGCTCAAAATAGTCTTCTTGACCCTGATCTCTCTCTTCTTCTTCTTCTTGTCCTTTCTCTTCTCTTCTTCCTGCTTCTTCTTCCTCTTCTCTTTTGTCCTCTTCTTCCTCTTCTTCTCTCTCTTATCTTCTTTGCTCTGTCCTCCTCCGTTCTTCAGTTTCTTGCTCTGTCTCTTCCCTTTCCTTTTCTCCTTCTTGAGACTCTTCTCGAGTCTCTTCAAAGCTGACAAAACTTTTTAAATTTCGTAATGCTAAAAGAGTTATTTCATCCTCATCCTCTTCGTCCTGCAAGATGAGAGTTCTTTTCTTCTTTATTGGAGTAGCCATGGTTTCCTTGCCTTTTCTCTTGGCTGTAGCAGAGTCTTGTCTTACTTGCACGGGAGACTTCTCCTTCAAAGGCTCTAACACCTTGTTTAGCTCTTTCAAGCGCATCTTTATGACCATTTTAAATCCAATCACCATTGGAGAAATTGTTGACAAACTTAATAGTGTAGGGATGTGAATGTTAAAATGTCTAAAAAGACGCGCGATAAGAGCATATTAAGGGAGTTGTCCCTTATCCTTCACAACTGTTCTGTATATGTGGAACATGATAGTGTGAGGTAGAGAAAATTTGTACCCGAAATTGATGGCATGCATCAGTTTTGTTTCAGACCGAGACACATCAGTCTTAGATGTCGACTTTGGCCGAATGCAGTTGATCACGATTTTGTGTAACAAGATGTTGGTGGCATTCATCCTAGAATATGATATCTTGCCTTCAGCATTCTTGTCTTTCACCAATGACTGAGTAGCATGAGAAAAAGGTACACTAAATGATCGGAAACACCCTCTTTCCACCCCAATTAGATTAGCCAAAATATCCATATCCACCAAAAACTCCTTGTCCCTCACAGTAAAAGAAAAGCTGTTTGCATCCATGAAAGATAAGTTCAAATAAAAGTATGCAATGAGTTCAGAATAAGCAGTAGTGGAATCAGAACAAAAGTGCTCCAATTGCAAAGTAGCAAACTTCTTTCGCAGATATACTTTCACTAAATCAAGGAAATCAAAATCGACATTCCTAGGGTGCATAACCCCTCTGTTCAGCAGATTCGAATAAACCCTCTTGTGGTTTTTTGATCTAAACAGATTAGAACCATCAGTAATATTTGTAGCCACTCTCGTTCTAGGCTAAAAATGGGAAAACATCCTTTCATCGTCATCCAGTCCTTGAGGTTGATTAGCAGACCTAAAGTGTGGGTCACTAAGAAAGTCAGCAAAGGCTTTTTCAGCCGAACCCTTTTCGGCAATACCCATCCTTTCCATGTCGCGCAAAAATAGAGTCTCATTCTTATAGCCCATCTCTTTCAAGTATTCATCAATCAATGACATGGTAGTTCCTCCTCTTTTCATACTAGAATAGAGTTTAAACATAACCTTAGGAGTTAAAGTTCTTACTGGTTCAACTTCTTCCAAAACTTCTTCTTCCGATCGAGTTGGTTGAGGATGCTGACACTGTTGAAAAGGTTGTTGCTCACTTGGTCGCTATGGAGGAGAAGAGTCTTCTTCTTCGATTAGGTCATAGTGCGCAGGACCCTCGCGCATACAATGTGGTCCTTAAAGAGGAGACTTTAAGGAGATTTCGCAATCCTTGAAGATTTTCTTGAATACATTATCAATTCAAAGGAGAGATTTTCTAGCTTGCTCAAAAAGGTGAAAACTTTTTGGGCAAATTGAGAGTGAAAGTGAAAGCAAGTGGGAATTTTGTATTATAGGGTTTCAAAGTGTAAAAAATGAAGAAGACGAGTCTCTCGCTGTATATATATAAAAACAAGAGAAGCAAAACATCATAAAGGAAAAATAAAAAATACATTTTCGAAAAAGAATAACTGCCTTTTTGAAAATGAATAACTTCCATAAAATCAAGAACTAGGAAAAGATAACTTCTAAAAAAAACAATCAATTAGCAATTAAAAGTAATCTTACCTTTTCAATTTAAAATACTGGAATAGAAATAACTTACATTGTAACTTCCTCGCTTATTATAAGTCCAACAACTTCAAACTTTATCTCCGAGTCTTGAGTACTTCCAGATTTTACTTGAATAAAGGACATGATGTTCATTTGGTGTAAATAGACTCAAATAGGCTTTTCTCCGTATGCTTTGTAAATATGTCCACTAGTTGATTCTTTGAGTCAATGAATTGAATCAAAAATTCTTCGTTTTGAACATGATCTCTAATAAAGTGATGCCGAATTTTTATATGCTTTGCTCTTGAATGAAGAATTGGATTCTTTGTGAGATTAATTGCGCTAGTGTTGTCACATTTGATTTCGATGCATAAGTCTTCAATTCCAAAGTCTCTCAGTTGTTGTTTTATCCATAAGATTTCAGAGCAGCAACTTCCAAGAGTCACATACTATACTTCTGCTGTTGAAAGAGCTACAGTACTTTGTTTCCTTGAGAACCACCATACTGTCTTATTTCCCAACAATTGACAAGTACTGGAAGTACTCTTTCTACCAACTCTGCAACCTGCTAGATCTGCATCTAAATTTCTAAAGAGAGTAAAGTCTCATTTCTTGGGATATCACAGACCTAACTTTAAGGTAGTTACAACGTATTTGATGATGCGTTTTGTGGCACTTAGATGAGATTCTTTGGGATCATATTGAAATCTAGCACAAATGCAAACACTAAACAAAATGTCAGGTCTAGAAGCAGTAAGATAAAGAAGTAAACTAATAATACTCATGTAGAGCTTCTGGTCGACTTTCTTTCCTCCTTCATCTTTGTCCACTTCGAAGAACTAGACATTAGTATCTCGCCTCTTTTGCAATTCTCCAATCCGAACTTTTTAACAAGTTCTTTTGCATATTTTTCCTAGTGAATGAAGATTCTTTCCTTTAATTGTTTTACTTGTAATCCAAGAAAGAAGGATAGTTCACCCATCATGCTCATCTCAAATTCATCCCGCATACACTTAGAAAACTTCTTGCACAGGTTTTTGTTAGGTGATCCAAATATTATATCATCAACATAAATTTGAACAAGTAAAAACTTTTTACCTTCTCTTAATGAACAAAGTAGTATCTACTTTTCCTTCGACAAAACCGTTTTGAATTAAAGACTTACTTAACATGTCGTACCATGCTCGAGGTGCTTGCTTTAAACCATATATAGCCTTTTTCTACCGAGTCTCTCTTTGGTCTTCAAATCCGGGAGGTTGTTCCACATAAAATTTTTCTTGGATAAATCCATTTAGGAATGCACTTTTGACATCCATTTGGAATAACCTTATATTTTTATAACATGCAAAAAAGCAAGCAGTAGTCTAATAGCTTCTAACCTTGCTACTAGCGCATAAGTCTCATTATAGTCTATCACTTCTTCTTGTATATATCCTTTGGCCACGAGTCTTGCTTTATTCCTAATCACTTTTCCTTTCTCATCCATCTTGTTCCTAAAAACTCATTTAGCTCCAATAATGGATTTACCTTTTGTTTTATGAGTTAATTCCCAAACATCATTGATGCCGAATTGTCTAAGCTCTTGCATAACTTCAATCCAACTTTCGTCAAATAAAACTTCTTCTATGCTTTTGGGTTCTACTTCAGAAATAAGTGCCACAGCGCTAGACTCTTCTTACTTTTTTGGATCTTGTACGAATTCCTTCATCAATGTTACCGATGATGAGTTCCTTGGGATGACTGGACTTGTGCTTCCAATTGCTGGTTGGCCTGGTAGAATGATGTTCTTCTTCTTCAGCTTGATTCTTCAACCTCCGTTCGTTGATATTCTCTAGAAGTCTGAGTTACTTCAGGGGAGTTAGACTTTGTAAGGACTAGAGTAACTCTAGATTCTTCAGGCTTAGTCTTAATCAATTGATTATGCAGAGAGTCTTGGAATTTGACATTCATAGATTCTTCCATAGATTGAGTCTTTTTGTTAAATACTCTGAAACTTTGCTTGTGGTTGAATATCCAAGGAAGATTCCTTCGTTTGATTTCTCCTCGAACTTACCAATTCGATTATTTGCATTTTTCAACACAAATCATTTGCAACCAAATACATGAAAGTAAGAAACAATTGGCTTCTTTCCTTTGAACAACTCATAAGAAGTTTTCTCCAGAATAGGCCTTAAGAATACTCTGTTAATAATATAACAAGCTGTAGAAACTGCTTCAACCAAAAACGAGAAAAAAGACTACTTAGGCCCAATGGCCTAAGCTTTTGGTGGCCAAATGGCCGGCCCAATTGAGGCTTGTGAAGGTGACCGTCGACCATGAGAAGGGGGAGGAGTGGCCGGCCCATTTGCTGGCCCAAATGCCTCCAAGCCCAAGCCCAAAAGCCTATGCATGAGCCTTGCAAGTGGCAAAAAGAGGCTTGCATGCATTGGCCATTCGAGAGGCAAGCTAATGATGAGGATTTGGGGAAATAAAAGGAAGAGGAGAGAGAGAGGGTGGCCAGTTGGTGCTATTCAGCCAAGTGAGAAAGAGGCAGAGAATGTGAAAATTGCATGCATATGTCGAGGATTTTGAGATTCCTTCATGAGGGAGATAGAGATTTAAGGGGTCAAACGAGAGACAGGAGATTTCGACCTTTGGTTCTCCGTCCACAGTACAGCACCCAAGACTTCATGGACCTATTTTTTTGCTGCTGTAATAAAGGGGTGAAAACTCGATTTTTCGGAGATCTTGGACATTTCGGTGCTAAGAAGCAAGTTGGGATTGATTTCTTTCAATCCATTCTAAAATGAAGTTCATGTATGAATTCAATGATGAGTATGATCTTGATTTTCTGCAAAGATCTATGAGCCGACGATCTTTCTTTGGCAGGAAGGGTACGGCCGGTTGCCTGGTGGTCATGAATGGCAATACTCCATGGTCTATTCTAGAGTGTATACCTCGCGATGCTAGTTTGGGTGCGGAAGCTTGAAGGGTGCGGATCCGGTTGCCCGGTTGTGTCATGATACATGCCTGAAGGTTTGTGCTGGATTTGTATCATGATGCATGCCCGTGAAAGAGATTAAAAGAAAATATGATGAAATCCAGATTCATCACAAAATTTGGCAAAGTCTTGATTTTCAAACTCACCTACATGATCTGTCTATATGCTTGAGATAGCATATTCTTTCTCATTATATACTCTCTTGGCAAACTTTAAAAAGTGAGAAAAGTTTCAGACTTAATTGCCAGAAAGTGAACCCATGTAAATTGTGAATAGTCATCCACAATCACTAGGCAATATTTCTTTCCACCAATGCTTTGAGTTCTGGTTGGTCCAAAGAGATCCATATGTAGTAACTACAAAATACGATTAGTAGAAACTTGATTTATTGGTTTAAAAGAACTTTTTACCTGCTTTCCCAACACACATGGCGTACATAGGTCAAAATTTTTAAACTTCAAGTTGGGTAGGCCACGAACAAGTTTCTTAGAAGAGATCTTGGCAATTTACTTCATGTTGATACGACCAAGCTTACGATGCCAAAAATTTGCTTCATGTTGAATTGAAATTAGACATTGAGGCCTTTTTGGTTTGATATCTAGAAGATAGATGTTCCCATGTCTTCGTCCAATAAAAGTTTGTGAAAAATCTTTACTAGTTCTCAAACACATTGTTGATTGTGAGACTTCCAATCTTTACAGTTCCACACCGAATAGTTCTTCATTTGCTATTTCCTCCAAAAGAGACTTTTCCACCATTTACTTGAATAAACTTTATAAAACAACTTGAATCTCCAGTGATGTATCTTGAACAGCCACTATCCAAATACCATTTAACATTTTTCATGATAGTGACCTGCAATTAAAAACAAAACTCAAGCTTTCTTTGGTACCTACATTTTCTTGGGTCTAGTGGAGTTAGTTCAATATACAGTCTTTGCCCAATCCTTCTTAACAAGTCTCCAAACCATAGGACATTCTTTCTCAAAATGTTCTGGGCTGTTACACTTAGAACATTTTAGAGCTCTTCGACCAACGGGTTTTACAAACACTTTTTGAAAATGATTTCTATAAAAGGCTTTTTGTAGGTCTTTGTTTGATTCTTTCCTTTACTTTTGGAAAAATCAATTAAAGGAATGGTTTCTAAAGTCATTTCCAAGCCTAATTTGTTGAAGTAAGGTCTTTGTACTGAAAGAATCTTTTCCAACTTCTCGAGACCCTATTGAAAATCTTTTTGAAATATTTAAGATATCCTTTTTCAAAAATATATTTTCTTTTGAAAGAGAATCTGTATTTTCTTTTAAAGTAGCAAAATTTTTGTTTAAATTTTCACACTTTTCTTTTCAAGAATTTTCCTGTTGCTTTAGTGTAGAATTTTCCCTTTTTAGCAAGGTTTTGAGACTAAGACAAAGTTCATCAATGTATTTCGAGACTTTAGTAGAAATTTTTAAATTACTTACCTCGAATCCACTATCTGAGTCTAAATCTATATCTGTCTCAAAGTCTAAGTCTAATTCTAATTTTGCCATTAAACAGATATTGACATAATCTTCATCACTTTCTTCGCATTCAGTATCACTCAATGTTTCTTCTTTGAGAGTTTTTCTGTATTTCTCAGCTTTTCCCTTCTTTTTCTTCAATAGAGGACAATTGGGTCTGATGTGTCCCTTTTTTCTTGCATTCAAAGTAGATCACATCTTTATTGATTTCATCATCCTCAGTTAATTTGTTATAACTTTTGAGTGTTTTGTTTCTTCCAATTGAACATTCTTCCTTTTTTGTTCAGTTTCCTGAACCTCTTTATCATAAGTGCTAGCTCTTCATCATCTATATCTTCTTCGTAGTCTTTAGAGTCTGTAACATCATAATCATCGTTAGATTTTAAGGCAATTGACTTCTTACCTCTAGAATCTTCTTCCTCGCTGATTTGCTCTACTTCATAAGACTGAAGTGTCCCAACCAGTTCGTCTATCAAAAGTGGCATGATTCTTTGTGTTTCTCTTATTGAAGTCTTCACGTGATTCCAGTCTTTGGAGAGTCCTCACAGCAATTTGTTGACCTTCATTGGTTCTGAGATAGGTTGTCCCTGATACTCTAGACCGTTTACAATATCTGTAAAACGACTAAACATATTAGTAATAGATTATGTTGGTTTCATCTTGAAGGCTTCATATTGTCCGAGTAAAATATTGATCCTTGTTTCTTTTACTCGATCAGCTCCTTCACAGGTAATGTGCAGCCTATCCCAAACTTTTTTGGCTGTTTCACAAGAAGATATTTTGTTATACTCAATAGGAGATAAAGCACAATATAAGGAGTAAATTGCTTTAGCATCAAGAGCTTGACTCTTGGTCTTTTCTTCTTGAATCATCTCGCCAGCGTCTGCAACTTCTTTTCCCCTTTCTGACACACACGTAGCTTTAGGAATAATTTATTTTTCTACCACATCCCATTCCAAAGGATCTTTCGATCTTAGGAATGCCTTCATCTTGTTTTTCCATATGCCGTATTCTTTCCATCAAAATAGGGTGGTCTCGGTGTTGCTCGCCTTCAATCAAACCTGGAACCAACATACTAGCCATAGATCTTTAGCTCAGAAGTAAAAACACTTCAATTAAATTAGCACACATGCTCTGATACCAATTGATAGGGCTAGTAAGAGCACCTAGAGGGGCTGAATAGGTGATCAAAGAAGTTTTTGCAAAACTTTAACAAACTAATTTGACTTTTAAGAATAAAAGACTGAAGATGTAAACGACTATAAATAGTAATATAATGCTACGAATTAAAGTAAAGAGATTAGGGAAAGAGAATTGAAACACAAGATTTATAGTGGTTCAGCTTAGACCAAGCCTACGTCTACTCTCCCACACTGACAACCCATTGGCTGGATTCCACTAAGAACCAAAAGAGATTTTACAGTTTCACGTCCTTGATTCCATGGTGTAGAGACTCTGCTACACTTTCTCAAGGTCTCACGGGTATTTAATCTTTCTTTTGAGTACAATTTAAGCTCGACGAAATGAAATAGCGAAGAACTATGAGTTTCAAACTTTGGAATTTTTCTTTCACGCACACACTCGAATAACTTGAGTGTCTTCCTTATATACTTCTCAATGCCTTCATAACCGTTGGCACCTTCCAAAGGAGTTATTCCAATCTACCCGTTGGACATAATCAATTAGGGAGATCTCAAGGTATCTAAGGAATGTGATGATAGCCTGCCAATCCTACTAACCCATAGAATCAAGATCTAAGTTTCCATAAGTAGAACCTTCCAAGTATACTTCGCCAATCAAAAGATCTAATTATCCGAATTGATATCAATTAAGAATAATTGATCATG
Organism: Eucalyptus lansdowneana; assembly: GCA_017140395.1. Lineage (NCBI taxonomy): Eukaryota > Viridiplantae > Streptophyta > Magnoliopsida > Myrtales > Myrtaceae > Eucalyptus > Eucalyptus lansdowneana. Next base: position 60,421,292 of record CM029487.1, read on the forward strand.
AGATGCTCTCTCCAACCGTGAAATCTTCTTCAACCGTACGAACCAAATCCTTAAAGATATACTCACATCTGGACAAGTCTTCTTTATCGGATAAAACTTTCCTTCGTCAGTCTAGAGACTATCAGTGAGGGCAGACTTTAAATATTGAGTATGGAGTCTTTAGACTTTGATAACAAAGAGTCCTGAGTTCGTCGACTTTTACACTTGAGTCTACAAATCTTCAGACTATACAAATGGAAATGTTTTGTCAACTTCAAAACAAATAAGGAGGTTTTCTCCAATAATACTCAATAGGAGATAAAGCACAAGATAAGGAGTAGATAGCTTTGGTATCAAGAGCTTGTCTCTTGGTTAATTCTACTTATATCAATTCACCAGCATCTACAACTTTCTTTCCTCTTTCTGAAGTTGATGTAGCTTTGGGATTGATCCATTTTTCTACTACAATTCATTCGAGGGGATCTTTCGATCTCAGAAACACATTCATCTTGTTTTTCCACATGTTGTACTCATTTCCATCAAAGTAAGGAGGTCTGGTATTGCTTTGGCCTTCAACCAAACCTGGAGCCAAAATACTAGCCATAGATCTTTAGCTTTAAAAGTAAAACATTTCAATAAATAAACACACACTATGATACCAATTGAAAGAGCTAGTAGTAATACCTAGAGGGGGATGAATAGATGTGGATCAAAATTCTCGTAAATATTAATGGAAATGATTTGCTTTTAAAAAATGACAATCTATGAACGAATCAAAAATTAACAGTTAGATAAAACTTCGAACAAAATAAAGGAGTTAAGGAAGAGAATAAGAACACAAGGTTCATAGTAGTTTGGCTTAAATCAAGCCTACGTCCACTCTCCTGCGCTAACAGCCTACTGGCTGAATTTTACTAAGAATCAAAAGAGATTTTACAACTCATGATCTCAACTTCAAGGTAAAGAGAATCTATTGTTTTCTCATGAAGTCTCACAAAGGTTTTCTCTCTGTTTTGAGTACAGTTATGAGCTCTGCAAATGAATAGCAAGGAACTAGGAAGTTTCAAATTTTGAAATTTTTCTTTCACGCTCTTATTTGAACAATTAGAGAGTTCGCCTTAAATACTCCTTCATGCCTTCACGACCGTTGGCACTTTCTAAAGAAATTCTTCCAATCTACCCGTTAGACAGAATCAATTAAAGAGATCTTGAGTCGTTTGATGATTGAGATGAAAGCCATTCAATCATGTTCGCCCATACAATCAGATCTTGGTTTCCATAGTAGAACTTTCTAAGTTTACTAGCCTTCAAAAAGATTTGATTATCGGAATTGATTCCAATAAAGATAATCAATCAAGTGGGTGTTGTATCCAACCAGAAAGCCTTCCATAAGCTATACGAATAGAATCGTTGAAGAAATAAAGATAAACTCGCATCTGGATAAGTCTTCATTCTTCAATAGCATTCAGTCTGGAATCTGTCAGTGTGGGCAGACTTTGAACCTAAAGTCTGGAAGTTTTCAGACTAGACTCTGGAAAGGTTTTGTCAACTTCAAAATAATAAAAGAGTTTTCTCCAACAAATTAAAAATAAACCTCCGACTTTGAAGCGCATGAGAGATGTCTATGTCTATTTCGAAAAAAAAAAAATGTCTTTAGCCCTTTCGAGGTCTAGTTAAACATTTTGATTGGCGATTTACAGAGCCGTAGCCAGTTTGGCTCAATGGAAATTGCTACCGTGGACACAATTACTTTCCCTCAACGAGCGCACGTCTTGTTAATATCCCACAAGGAGAGAGAGAAAGGGATAGAAAACGAGAGGAAAATGGCCTGGCTCTAGATACTCTTTGGGCTTCGTGGGCTTATTTTGTTGATTCTTTAATTGGCACTAAGTTGAAATCGATAGTGCTTGAATTCAAACATCCACTTCTTTGGGCCATGCAAACTAGACCAGGCCCTTTAGGACAACATTGGAGCCCTTTTTATTATTTTCTTTTCTTGTAATTTTTTTTAATTGATTTTTGTATATATTACAAGAATCTATGCTTGATTTGTCAACTAAAATATAGATGTTAACATTGACATGGACAATTTTTTAGTTTTAATTTTTTTTCTTTTTGTTTTATTTTTTCTTCGCATGGCTAACAAGGCCGTCGTCCCCGGCAAAGGTGAGGGCTAGCGACCCCTTGCCAGGTGCGGGTGAGGGTTCGTCGTTTCACAAAAATAATAGTTACTATATACCAAATTAGAGTCCATGTGAAACTTAAACATGAATGTGCCATAAGATCTTGAACTTCAACTTGCTAGTACTTAGCTTGATAGTCTTACAAGTCTAATTGAGTTGTTCTTTTTGTAAATTATCTAATACTTCTAGATATAAACAAAATACTAAAGATTCCATTGTATATGAAATTCTAAGCTTTGATCCATTTATATTTCAACATAATCGAATTGAATTCAAGTGAAACTTTTGAATACTTAGATTTTCTTTTCTAGTTGAGTTCAAGAAAGAAATTCAATACTCGATCAAGCTAAGCTCAAGTGAAGTTTTGAGCAATCAAACATGTGAGTCGAGTTTGACATTTCATGAGCTTGTCTCAATGTGATTATCCCTCTATCTCGAGGGCTAGACCTAGGACACTAGCATTTAGACTTGATACCTCAAAGGTTGATTACAAGGACACTAAAGCCATGAAGGATAACTTTCTATTCCAGAATTCAATTTCTTATCAAAAATAAAGTTGTCTATCTCCAATTTCCTGGACAAGTTTTGAGCGAAAATACTCGTTTGATAATAGCGAAAATATCTTGTTTCCGGAATAGAAATTCATTTGAAAATGACACAAAATTTCTCCCTCTTGAGTAAGCAGCGGAGGGTGGGCAGCTAGCTAATAGTAAGGGTAAGTAATGAGAAGAATTCTTTTTTTCTCCTTTTTATTCTAGAGATAGAAAAATAGAAAATTTTTACTTCTCAATTATGTTCCAAATTTATTTCTAGACAAAAAAATTTATTCCAAAAAATAAAAAATTGAAATTACATTATCAAATAGATTTCTTCTCCAAACCTGTTCCCCGAAATTAAAAAAATAAAAAATATATACATAAAGAGTATGATTATCATACACACCCTAAAAAACTAGCCAAATAGATTATCACGTACGTGTAGCGGAGCCAAGGCCACGTAGCCATATTTATTAACCCCAGGGACAACTTTTGTTTTCAAGTCCTTCGCTGATTCTTCATCGTTCTCACTTTCTATCTTCTTCATACTTCTTCAGGACGGTAGTCAAGTGAGAACCTTCTGGCAGCCACAATCCAAGATCACTCTCTTCTCGCTCTCGACACCGTCAGGGCCGTGCCATCCATTGTTGTTACGGATCAACTTCGTTCATTTTTGCACGTCTATGGTTTTCCGCTGATCCCGATGTGGATCTCGCCCTCCACATCCTCGCCGCGCATATTTATTAGAAAGTACTGTATGTGAACTTTTAAGCCGTGGAGAAAAATGATATTTGAAAAAATATTGAGTGCGGTGACTATAAAAGTAGTTTGGCATATTTTGCGAAAATTCTACAAAGCCGATCATCGTCTAAAACAAGTTTGGTTTCCAACACTTCGAGGTGATTTAAACTTTCTATGCATGAATGACTCTAGAGATTGCTTCGAAGTAAGATCATTGCCAAATCAATCTCGGCTTAATTTGATCGCGTGTAGACTATTAGCCAATTTACTATATGGGTTAACACAAGGACAATGAGCTTCATACATGCGGATCAACACTCAGCTATTAGAGCATGGCTTTCAAAAGTGCCCATATGACCATACACGATACATCAAGTCAAATACTAACAGTAACTTAATAATTGTATGCCTTTGCGTTAACTGGAGCTGTGAAAAGATATTTACTAAATTCAAGGATCAACCATTTTAAGATGATAGATTTAGGATTGATGCCCTATTTTCTGGGCCTTGAAATGAAACAAACAAGTGCCGTCATACTTATTTCACATTAGAAATGTGATAATGATATTTTGAAGCGATCGAAGATGTAATTGTTCATATCAATACGAACTCCGGCAATAAAATGTTTGGATGTAAAAAATGAACAATCGGTGAACTAGTAAATCGCACTTATTGTTGACACCTGAATTTTACCGATGCATTGTTTGTAATAATATAAAAGTATAAAATAAAATAAATACAATGATAGAGCCAGCATGGAAGCCCATCTTGGATGGCCCAAATTTGACAAACTCATCGAGCGAAAAAGATTTCTAATTCTTTCCCTATTGAGATGGGACGAGAGATGGGATTCGCCGTAACGGCATGGGAGCACGTCACTGATAGATAATGGATTCCGGTGCAGCAAAAAGGAGGAGAATCGTAGCTTTGTGAACACCTCTCCGTCCGCCATCTCTGATCATCCGACAGTCGCCGACCGCATCAAATTCATCAATCTTCAGACCCCGCAACCAAGCTTTCAAGATAAAGCTCGAAAGTTCATCTATAAGTCAAAAAGGAGGCTGGAAATTTGAGACTGGTACCAATATGAACGCAAATCAGTGTTGAATCCCTGCATTTAGACCATTAGATTGAGACGCCCTCCACACGTTCGATGAAATTTCTTTGAAGTCTGATCCAGAGGTAATGCCTACTGCGGTTGATTCCAAAGACACGCAAATGTGATTTGCATATTTTGACCTGATTGTATTGGTTATTAAGCGCGATTTTGTGGAATCTTACTTGATCATTGTGGGTAGTAATCCATGTCTTTGTCTCATTATTTCCGGATTTGCTTGTCATGGTGGTCGTCGATGGCTGTTTAAGGGGAACAAATGGATTCGGATTGCGGGATTGTGTGTTCGTCCTCGGGAGGCGCTCACACTGGTTTGCTTCTGTCTATCTCTATTACTGGTGTGCTGTGAACGTTTGAAGTCTCTCTTTTAACTGGTGAGTCAAGACGGAGGTGGTGGTTCGGTCACCAGAAATTGCCGCTGGTAACGTTCCAGCGGTGGCCGGAATAGATGGCCTACGGCGGCGCCTAGATGATCGGAGATGGTGGCTTACTGTGATGGCCGGCCGGTGGTTGGGAATGTTAAAGGGGAAAACGACCTCCGGCGAGCGTCGAGGAAGACGAGGCAGGGAAGGAAAGAAGAAATAAAAGAAATGCAAAAAATAATAAAAAAATAAAAAAAAATTAGAAAATAGACAAATCAAAATAAGAAGTCAAAAAATATAAACATCTGGATATAATGAAGTCGGGTCAGATCCAGGTAATTGATTCGGGCCGGGCTAAATAAATGGGCCTAGAGAATAGACCGAACCGAATGTGAATAATGATTTTGAATAAATTAGGTGATTGGGCCATATTCGGACCGCTAGGGTCCCGTTTTGACCCACAATTCGGACCGGGTCCTTGATATCCGAAGTCCATTTTAGAAATAAAAATAAAAAATAAAAATATCCGAAAATTTTGTTTAGAAATTAGATTTTGACTAGTTTCATTATATTTTTGTTTTGATTCTAATTTAGAACTAATTTAGCGAAAAATTAAACTCAAAATTGAATAAGCCTTTGGGTTTCACAATAAATTTTTGAATGCTTCCTTTTTCGGAAACAATGCTAAGTCGCTATTTGGACAACCTCATGTTGATTTTACTTGATGGTGCTTTTTCAATACATTGACTGTTAACTTCCACTTTTAGCATGATTAGGTTAAATCATTAAGAGCATAATAAACAATCCTCACCTGGACACTTAGCGAACAAGAATTTAGTGAGCAAATAATCAAGTTTAAGTATCGAAATGACACTATTTAGATGACTAGTTTGATCAAGTCCTCATTCCTTGAATCTCTGATTGCATAAAAAGTGACGTATCCTCTCATACTCACTTGGTTTCTAATTGACCTCATTAAACTAGTGGCGACTCTTTACATAGAATTTTTAGTATAAGTTCAAATTTAAATTGCAAATCCCATGTTTATGCGAGGTATGGTCTTGGGAGAGATTTATGATCGAGGGTCCACTTGCGGTGTTATCAAGTTAAGGTCCATCCGAGACTTTAGCTTGTATGTACCATTTAGTCACAACACTTATTTCAAAAACATTGTTGGCAGTTTAAGATATATGGCTTCTATTAAGCAATATATTACTTATGGTGTGGGAATTATTGGTAGGTTCACGGGGAGGTTATACCAATCTCATTTATAGGCAACAAAAAGAATTTTATGGTAAGTGGAACTTGCAATCATGGAGTTTATGTTCTTGTACTAACAATTTCAATCTAGTGGTGTATACAAATAATGATTGGGATGGTGATATCGAAACTCGAAAAAGTACTTCTAAATATGCTTTCTTTCTTGGATCACAAGTAATCTCTTGTTACTCTTAAAAACAAGTTGTTATACTCTTGACTACTCAAGCATAATACATAATATTAGTTGCAGTGGCATGTCAAACAATATGGTTTCGAAGGATGTTGTGTGAACTAATGCATGAACAAAAGGCCCACAAAGCAAACACGTTGCCGTCAAGTATTACTATATTCGTGGGTGTGTCAAAAATGATGAAATTGAGCTTAATTTCTACAAATTAGAAGATCAAGTTGAAGATATTTTGATGAAACTATTAAAAGTGGATTCTTTCAAAAAATTATGGACCATTTTTGGTGTTGGTGAATTCCAAATTCAATTTTAAGACTGGTAGAATGATATAAAATTGATTGTTAGATCGTTGAAAATTTGAACACGTCACTTGTTGGTTTCTATATAGGCTGCTAGTGTTCTTCAAGAAGGTTGCAAGCATTATATCAAGAAGAGCCATTAATGACTTCAGGATGGCTGTTTATCTATTTATGCAAACAAAATAACGGTTTGTTTTTTTTTTTTTTCATTAAATGGTGTGTGGACTGTTTTGTTTTCTTCAATAAATGTTATTGACATTTGTGCTTAGTTTGTGTGCATTTGGCTTCTATATAAAGATCTGAAGTTAAAAAATTGTTAGTATGAAATCACATAAAGAAAGCATTCTAATTAAAAAGTTCTCTTCATCTTGTCTGTGCTTCTATTCCAAATGTCTAAAGTTTATATTATCTATTGGGTTCTAACGAAGTGTTGATCAAATTATCTCAAAGATCAAAAGGTCTGTACGGGAAGATTAGTTGATTTCTCTCGTTACAACTTAGACTTTGCAAGTGAGAAAAGGACATTGACTTAAAAGGATTTGCATAAAAGAAATAGTGTTCGGTAAATAATGCGTAATAAACTTATTGCAAAGCAATTTCTAAAATAAGGAGAAAAAGGGAAAAGGAAGAAATTTGCAGTCGTATATGAAAGCTCAGGCAGGTGGCACAATCATATCACTGGCATCGACGTCGCGCGACCCTAGGGGACACACTGCCGAGGTTGGGCACACCCTGGTGGCGTAATGTTAGGGCCACAGACTACGCGATGCGACGCTCGACCATTGGTGAGCTAGATGGCATTGAGCGACCCTCAACAAAGCTTGGCGATGTCTCCCCAGTCATCGGCAAAGCTACGTTGGGGTCCCTTGACCTTTTCCGCGAAGCTTGCCAGCCACAATCCACCACGGCTTTCTCTATTTCCATCCAGGATTGAAGGGTAAGATAGGAATACTAATATGTTAGTGACAGCAAGATTGGAAGAAAAAAAAAACCCATGCCTCGAACTTGGAGCATTTTCAAAGCAAAATTTTGCACAAAGTATTTAAAATTATACTATAAAAAACAAAATTTCGGGTCGAGGGCCTTCAAAGGCCCTCGTAAATGCTCTCTCAAACAGTGCAGCATATTGGCTTTATAAGAGCAATGCAATTTTATGAGTGCCAACTGAAGTCAAGAAGTCTTTACCAAATATAATTTGCATGTCCCTAAAAAGCTTTAAACTTTTAGTATTTGTATTTTTCCAAAGCCCCATTTCCAAAATCGAACCAAACGCAACTTGAGTTGGCTCAGCATTTGGACCTCTTGAGTCAGCCCCACCCCCAACAAATCACCACTGTCCATCATGCCCTGCCTATCGGCACGGAGTAACCGAGATGCATTTCAGTCTCATTTTGTACTTTCGCTCCACACCCATTGACTCATCTCTCTCTTAAGGCCGCATAGCATCTCCCCGTTCTTGGGGCCACTACATGTCATCTTCAAAAAGAAAATTCAAGGGATTTATTTTCACTCTAATTTGTTCTTAAGGCTCAATTCGTTTCACAAAAAATAATTTTCAGGAAAACATTTTTTGGATTTTCCAATGTTTATTTTACGGAAAATGAATTAATTGGGGAAAACATTTTCCATGAAGGGAAAAAAAAGTCTTCTAACGTTGGGGAAAATGTTTTCCACTTTTGAGAAAGAGAAAATCTTTTCAATTCCTTCTTTCACCTCACTTTCCTTTATCAAATACCTTTTTCCTTTTTAAAAAAAATCAATTTTAATTGTTTTTATTCTTTCATTTTTTCCTTTTCTTTTATTTTTTTCCTTTTTTTAAAATTTTTTTCCACCTAGGCAGGGGTCGATCCTCGCCGATCCTCGCCAAAGGTTGCTAGACATCAGCGAGGCTCGCAACCTCCGATGAGGCTCAAGCCTCACCCAGGTCATTGGATCTAGCAAGCTCGAGCTTGTCGGTGTTAGGGCGAGCTCGACCTCACCGGCCCGTGGTGAGTCTCCACTCGCCTTTTGCCGCTGGCCGATTGTTGCCGTGGCTAGTGACCGGCCAATGAAGAAGAAAAGGAAAAGAAAAAAGAGAAAAAAATTGAAAAATCTATTTTTGAGAAAATATATAATAAAAATAAAATTATTGAAAAGAGTGCATGAAGGAAAAGATTCTCTCTACCGAACAGTGAAAAATATTGTCTAGTACATTTTCAGGTTTCAACCGAAGAACGGAAAATATGATTATTTTCCTGGAAAATGGTTTGGCTTCCAAGAAAATATTTTCTAGAAAAATCATATTTTCCGCAAAACGGAGTGTAAATTATATGAAGATTTCCCTTTTTTTTTACCACTACAAACCAATTGAAATAGAGCAGGCCAAATACATCATGCATTCACAGGATCACGAGCGTGCCATATTGCATAGAATAATACTAATGTTATAGCACAAAAATCTATGGTTTAAACTAAGTGAAAATATGTCAAAAAAAAAAAAAAAAAAAAAAAAAACTAAGTGAAAATATAGTCTAAACTTACAACGGATATGACACAATCTAGAAACGCTTGGAATATTATTGTATAAGACGATCCAGTAATTTGTTTATATTTTAGAATCCAAGTTCTAATAGGATCACGTGATAGCATATGTTTTCATTATTTAATTAGTTAATTTAACATATTTACCTAGGAGTACGGACAAAAAACGAATTTAGGTATGTTCCTTTTAATCATTAAGGTTCTCCATGGTAAAATAATTCCTGACTTATCGAATGGTATCTTTTGGCAACTGCTGCTCCAAATATTTTTCTCTTCCCTTTCCTTTTCCATATGGTGAATTTTAAGGGTTCTATACTGCGGTATGACTTTTTTTGTTTTTGTTTTTTTTTTTTTTTTGGGTCAAAGCGGTATGACTTATTGAGATGTGATTTTTTTACGGAAGAATGGGTCATCTTCATTCCTCATATGTAAATTAAATCCCCGTCGAATTATCAACCTCACCAAAATTAGAAATCATATAATCAATCATAAAACTCCCAACTTGTTTCTTAATAATGCGATACAAGTGGAATCAATGTTAGGAGATCACTTGGTGAATTGAGAGCTGTCGAACTCAAAATTTGCATGAAATACAGCAAATCGAAAAATAAAATCAGATAATTTCCTTTTTTTATTACAATTTCAAAGCATTACTAAACTTTATTTGAGGAACCATAAAAGAAAATGGCACCCAATCTACTACTGCAAAACCTATCTGAAATTATTTGTCGGGAGGTAAATAAGGCCAAAAAAATCATCTGGCAATTAATTAATCTCTAGCTACTAGAGTGGTCTTGATTTCACATCTTGCATCAATGACAGTCACATCCATGACTTCTAGCATCTTCAATTAAGTTAGGATGGGCTAGGCCTTGTACTAGACAATGATTTCTTGACAATATTTGTCATTCTGTGGGTATTATCAAGGGGTTATAAAAATCAAAGAAATGGGGGAAAATGAAGAACGAAAAAGGAATTTGTGAATTTTTCACTTTTGATTTTCGCAAATTGTTCCCATAGTTTTGAGGTTTCAGTAAATAATCCTCTTAATTTGCTTTTTTATTGGCAATTTTATGCATAATTTGTAGAATATAGGATGGTGCAATGGATATGTATTATTTTATGTTTTTTCTTATAGAGTATTTTTTAATAAGGATCTTGGGTACTCGACCTCTTTTTTCGGCGTCTAATAAGGGTGGGCGGTGGGTGCCGGTAGAGACTAATGGTTTGGCTAGGTCTCTTTTGGCTCAGCCCGAACTCTCCAAAGCCCACCAATTTGCGACTTATGGTTTTAGTCTATAAGTTAATTTTAAAAAGGAGTTGCTACCGATTGGTTTGAGGTGGGTCGATTAGAAACCCAAGCGAAATATTGAGAGAAATATTTGCTCATACGCAATCAAATAAATTAAAATTGGGGACTTGATTATAATAATGAATCACTAATTCTTTTTCGGTACCTAATTTTGTTTAAATCTTAAGGCTTTTTGGATTTTTAAGGGGTTTTTTATGCATTTGTGGAGGAAAAACATTCTTTGGACCTTTTTCTATTTTTTGAACATAAAAGGGATTTTTGGATTTTTTTTTGGTCTTTTATAAATCATTTTTTGGCTTTTTCTGACTTTTTTTTGGCTTTTTTGGGAAAATATGGGATATTTTATATATTTTTTGATTTTCTGGAAAATAAATTATTTTTTATTATTTTATTAAAATACTATTTTTAATTCTAAAAAAGCGACCCGGGTCGGATTCCCGGTTGGGACCGACTCGGCTCGCCGGCCCTCACTCCGAATGGCCGACCGCCGGCCCGAGGGCCCTAGGCGTGGGCTCGGCCCATAGGCGATTGGGGCCGGTTGGCCCGGACCGACCAAAAACCCTACCCGGTTATGACCCGCTTTCGACCCAACTCGCAGCCGCGACCCGAATCCCGAAAGCCCTACCCGGATCCGACCCGCTTGAGGACAGACTTAGGGCCCGTTTGGTTTGGCTTTTGGGGAATGCACTTGCCAAAATGCAAATACCTTTGGGTGAATGGGGTTTTCCGAAATGCAAATACCGTTTGGTAAAATTTGCATTAAAATACAACTTTGGCCAAAATACCGTTTGGTACAAATTTGCATTTGTAAATGACTTTTATTAAATTAAAAAAACAAAAAACAAATTCTATTTTCTTTTTTGAAGTCCGGCCACCAGACCGCCGGATCCGGCGGCCGGACCGCCGGATCCAGCGGCCGATGGCCGGATCTGGTCGCCTGGGGTCGCGCGACCCAGGCGACGGCCGCCGGGTCGCGCGACCCGGGCCGACGGCCGACCGGGTCGCACGACCCCGGGCCGGGCCGTCGCCCGGGTCGCGGGACCCCAGCGACGGCCGCCGCGAGGGCCGCCGGGTCGCGAGACCTCGTGCATCCGTCGCCCGGGTCGCCCGACCTCGGCGACCGTCGGGCCGGGTCGCGACCTCAGCGGCCGTCGCCCGGGTCGCCCGACCTCGAGCGACCGCCGCCCGTAGGTCGCGCGACCTCGGCGGCCGCCTGGGTCGCGCGATCGTGGCAACAACCGCCTGGTTCGCGCGACCCGGCGTCGCTCGAGGTCCGGCGACGGTCGCCGGGTCGGGGACCCTTGGGCCGGCGGTCGCCGGCGCATTGCCGGCACGCGCGACCCCTTGGCCGGCGGTCGTCGTCCTCCGATCGGCTTCTCTCCGGTGAAGATGAACAGTAGAAGTTGCATTCTCAAAATGCAACTTCCCAATGGACCTCTCCCCCTCCATTCCCCTAAAGCCCCTTCAAGCCCCTTGGAGATGCAATTGCATCTCCCCAAAGTCCCAAAAATATTGAACCAAACACCACCCGCTTTTGCCCAAACCCCTTTAGAGGCCAAAAGCCCCTTCTAAATGTCGAACCAAACGGGGCCTTAAAGACCCTAGTGGCAGCTTTCGTCTTCTGAGTCCTTAGCCGATTCTTCGTCGTTCCAGATTCGTTTGTCGATCACGTCAATCTCGCCCTCCACACCCTCGCCGCCGCACATAAGCAGCATATTTATCTGAAATCGAAAGCTGAAAACGTCTTCACGAGCCAAGTGGCCCTGAGTCCGGTCCAATATTTTCCTGAGAATGGGACAGGCTGAGAGCAAGAGGAAGAGATCGTCGACTTCGCTGCCGATCGGGGAAGGGCAACGCCGGGTCAGAGGCCGCCCAGCCTCTCCGAGAGCAAAGCGCACTCTGCTTCAGCCTTCAGCCCTTGATTTTCGTAGCAAGACTCTCTGTTCCGATGCTTGGCATTCTAGGGAAGCACATGTACCATCAGCTCTTCTAATGGCTGCTTCTTCGAATACGAAAAGGAATTATTACCATGTGTTCCTCAGTTTCAGAGGACCAGATATCCGCCACGGCTTCCTCAGTCATCTCTACGCGGCTCTGGACCAGAGAGGAATATACACTTTTGTGGATAGCGAGGAGCTTAGGAAAGGAGAGGAAATATCGCCGACGCTCATGAGGGCGATCGAGCAATCGTGCATCACGATCATTGTCTTCTCTGAGAACTACGCCTTCTCGTTGTGGTGTTTGGAAGAGCTCTTGAAAATCATGGAGTGCAAGGAGCAAAACGACCTGATTGTGTTCCCTGTGTTTTACAAAGTGGAACCAAGAGAAGTAAGAGGAGGGAGAGAGAGTTATGGGAGAGCTATGGCTAAGCATGAGTCCAAGTTCGGTGAGGATTCGGCGAAAGTGAAGAGATGGAAGAAGGCTCTCCTTGATGCCAGTAGCTTGTCTGGGTGGGACTTCAATGATAGGTACGCAGAAATGTGATGCATTGTTTTGCGATTGTTAGCTCGTGATTGTTTGTTAGATATCAAATCGTATGTATAGCTTCGAGTTGCCCAAACGATGCATCGAGTTCTTTGAATTCGCAGTAGACACAAAAGTCGAAAGACCAAAATTTCAAGCTAGCAGAAATTTCTGTCTTAGATGAGTAGTGTGGTTCCTAGGACCCGAGTAATTAGTGTCTTCAGGCGCAGATTCTTTGTAATTTTCCTTCCGCAGACGTTGACGCAGGTGTGTGTTATTTCTTTTCATTTTACTATATGTTAATCTTCTTATGAAATTTTCCTTATGACGTTAGACGTTGAATTCCTGCCACGGCTTGAAATGGTAAAACATGTTTCTATTTCTTTTGAGTGCTCATCAGAGATGAAAGAGATGAAGCGGAGCTCATAAAATTCATCGTCAGGGAATTATCAATTCGTCTCAGACCAAGATCCTTATCTGTCGCTAAGCATCCAGTCGGTCTAGAATCCCAGGTTCAAAAACTGATAAGTTTGTCAGAGTCAGCTGGTAGTGATGTTTTGATGATAGGTCTATGGGGACCTGGTGGCATAGGGAAGACGACGATTGCTAAGGCCCTATATAATGCTATTCAGATGCAATTTCAAGGCTGTAGTTTTTTGGCACAAGTTAGAGAAAAATCAAACCAAAGCGGCGGTTATGTTGATTTGCAAATACAACTCCTATCTGAGATCTTACCTCATAAAGAATTAACGGTCTACACTGTCCACGGAGGAATTAATTTGATACAGGAAAGACTATGTTGCAAGAAGGTTCTCCTGGTTCTTGATGATGTTGACAAGATGGATCAACTGGATAACTTAGCTGGAAAAGGCGATTGGTTTGGCAAAGGGAGTAGAATCATTGTTACATCAAGAGATAAACATTTACTAACTTCTTATGACAAAAATTATGTGTATGAAGTTCAAACTTTAAAACGCAATGAAGCACGAAACCTTTTTGGTCAGTATGCTTTTACGAAAAGCAATGAAGTAGAAATAAGAAGGGATCTCATTGATGGAGTACTGCATTATGCCGGCGGCCTTCCATTAGCCCTGCAAGTGTTGGGCTCACTCTTACGAGGAAGAAAGGAACCTTTTTGGGAAAGTACGTTGCATAAACTCTCTAAAAGTCCTGAACCAGATATCAATCGAGTTCTCAAGATAAGCTTCGATGGATTGGACAACAATGAGAGGGAGATTTTCCTCGATATTGCTTGTTTCTTTAAGGGGAAAAGTATAAAGTACATCAAGGAAGTTCTTGACAGCTGTGATTTCAACACAATCATAGGAATAGAAATTCTCATAGAAAGATCCTTGATAAAAAACGAGTATGAGACCCTACAGATGCATGATTTGATTCAGTCGATGGGTCAGGATATTGTTAATCAAACATGTAGTGATGACCCTGGGAAGCGTAGTAGACTATGGCTTTTTGAAGATGTTCAGTATGTTCTATGTGAAATTACGGTAAGAGTTGCTTGTGTCACTCTTGTTGCATTTCGATTTTTACATTACTCTGATTCAGCCAATAAAATGTAAATCTTAATCGAAAATTTTGTCTGACAATTGAATTTCTCTGTTATGGATAGGGAACGAATGTAGTGAAGGCCATAGTATTGGACTTGCCCTCACCAAAAGAGATAACCATTAGTCCTTATGCCTTCACAAACATGAAAATGTTGAGAATGCTTATTTTGTGTGAAGTGCATGTATCTTCACAAGGTCCTGTACGTCTCCCTAACGAGTTAAAATGGCTTAAATGGCCCAATGCCCCGGAACTAGAATTTGGCTCTGGTTCAAAGAAACTCGTGAGACTCAATGTTCCAAACAGTAATATCAAACAATTAGGAGTAAATTTTAAGGTAAGCCCTTGTGACGATTAGCTTTCTGTTTTTTTATAGCTATAAAAGTATTTTCAGAGCTTAATGACTGCACTAATATATTTTTGCAGGATTTTGGAAAGTTGAAGTATATCAATTTTAGTGATTGCAAGTACCTGGCTAGTATTCCTGACTTTTCATCGGTTCCAAATGTGGAGAGCTTGAATCTTGATAGGTGCATAAGCTTAGTGGAGGTTCATCAATCTGTCGGATCACTTCATAAGTTAAAATTTTTGTCTCTACTATTTTGCACTAATCTTAGTATCTTTCCTAACACACTCATGACAAAACATCTGCATACCCTTAATCTCTATGGTTGTTCTAAACTTGAAAAGTTCCCTGATATTCTGGAAAAAATGAAACATATTGAAGAACTCCATCTAAAATGGACGGCTATCAAAGAACTCCCTACATCAATTGAAAATCTTGTTTCTGTGGAGAGGGTAGGATTACAATATTGCAAAAACCTCACAAGGCTTCCATCAAGCATTTACAAGTTGAAAAAACTCGAGTTTCTGAGTCTTGAAGGCTGCTCGAATTTTGCCATGTTTCCAAAGAACTTGGAGGATTCAACTGATCCGGATGGCAATGTGGGATTCCCAAATTTAAGCTGCCTAATACTAGATCATTGCAATTTGTCAGAAGTAGAGTTCCTCGAGAGTTCTTTCAGTTTTCCCAAATTGGAGTCCCTATTTCTCTCGAATAACAAGTTTACTCATTTGCCAATATGCATCAACAAATACAA
The DNA here is from genome assembly GCA_017140395.1 of Eucalyptus lansdowneana. Classification (NCBI taxonomy): domain Eukaryota; kingdom Viridiplantae; phylum Streptophyta; class Magnoliopsida; order Myrtales; family Myrtaceae; genus Eucalyptus; species Eucalyptus lansdowneana. The sequence goes on from CM029487.1 coordinate 60,436,911, forward strand.
TGGTTTGAAACGCTTGCATGTTGCTAGATGCGGGCAACTACAAGAAATTCCTCAGCTTCCATCAAATATGTCTATCCTAAAAGCCAATTGCTGCAAATCTTTGCAAAAACTTCCGGATTTGGCAAGTCACTCCTCCGACTACCTTGAAGTTGACTTGTCTTCATGCTCTGACTTATTCCGCAAAGGAGTCAATTTGGATGATATGTTGTCACTAGAGGTTAGGCTCTCTCTCTCTCTCTCTCTCTCTCTGTAACTTCGAATTCTTTATATGCATATTATCTATATGACAGGAACTCCCGAAGATGAGCAAAGTCGGCATTCTCCTATTTGGAAGAGAGATGCCAGAATGGTTTCTCCACTGTAAAGAGAGTACTCTATCTTTCATGGTTCCCCAGGACTTGTATAGCCGGTTCTTAGGACTAGCACTCTGTGTTATTCTTCACCAGAAGGAAGAAAAGGCATACGGTACTCACTGTGAGGTCAAAATATTTGTTAATGGCCAAGAATTGCTTTCAGATTCAATACGTCTTTGTCCTTTGGAATTTGATCATGTACGGCTTGAATATCACCCACGTGAGAGTATGAGGGGAGTAGAGGAGCTTTTGCAAAACGATTGGAGCCATTTCCAAGTTTTCTTCAAAACACCAAGAGTAAGAGTAAAGAAGTGTGGATTCCATCTAATATGTAAGCAACAGGAGGATGATATGAGGGTTGTGCTCCAACACCATCAGCCGATACAACCAAATGGGAGTTTGAAGGTAAGAAACTCAAAGGAAGACTATTCAATAGACTACGAGGAAGGAGATAGTCCAGTGAAACAGAACTTAACAAAGAAGATGAGAAGGTCTTAACTATGGCGAGAGTATGGGTTCCCCTCGCACCAACTCTATGTTATGAGTGTTGGCTTGCCAAACATGCCTGTTGAAGTGGCCACGACTTGTTGAGGAAGAGATTGCAATGCCTCTTGCTTTTCCCTTTTTTCGTCTCAACTAGAAATTTGTAAATGTTTTTTTTTTTTTGGGTAAGGGAAATTTGTAAATGTTTGCTCCGATTTTCAAAATCAATATGAAATAGAGGTTTCGCATTATGCTACTGATATGATTCTCTGTCCTTCGTTTCTTCATGATTTGTGATACAGAGTGCATTAATCTGAAATTAAGTGGACGCATATTGAATGGCAATGGTCTTCCAGGTTGCCCTGTGAAATTTATCGCATCAACCTCTGTAACTTCTTTTAATCTAAGTAATGACGCTAATACTTTATACTCTAAAATTAAGAGATACCAAGTTTTGCTCAGTCTAGTATTATCTATATCTTTAGGAAAGAGTTTATCTGTTGTCTCAAAGATCAAAAGGTCTTCTATAGAGGGAAGATTAGTTGATTTCTTTGTTGTTACTAGGCAGACCACACCGCAGATTACTTTAGCTTTAAGACTTTGCAATTAACAGACGTTGACTCAATGAATTTTCATGAAAAACAAATTACACCTTGTACAATATTTATTGCAAAGCAATTTTTAGATTAGGTGATTTGCCTCCGAGGTCAAGCTAACCCAAGCAATGCGACACTTGTGTCGCACACCCTAGTGGCATGATGACAAAGCGACCGACTAGGCAACGTGACGTTTGACCCTCGGTGAGCTAGATCTAGCACTGAGCAATCTTGCTAAGCTTCTCGATGTTGTGCAACCCTTGGAGAAGATTTGCCAGTGTCCCCACCTCTCGACAAAGCTACGCCAGTGTCCCTCAGTCTCCTCCATGAACCTTCCGAGTGTTAGGATCACGTGTGAGTGGGTTGTGTCAAAGACGATCTCCCCAGGTAAGGCTATTGGATTTCTACTGTGCGTTCCCTAAAAATGGCATTAGAGTTGATGGTTGCGATTTCCATGTAGCTAGGGCATTGTGGTGCAGCAATGTGGGCTTGCAAGGATAAAGTTGGGCTAGAAGTATATCTAAATTAAGGGGGAACAAACCTAACATTAAGTTCACACATAAGGGGGAGATTGTTAAAATGCATGTATGAATGAGTTGTGTTAGAAAAGTCTCATATCGGAGAATTGGTATAGTGTTGAACAACTAATATATCTTAATTGATCAATAACTCATTAGCTCAAGTTTTTTAGTGAAGGTAAGTCTAACCAAATATATTGACAGGGCCGAATTTGGGCTCTCTCCTCATGGTCTTCTCATATGAACTTATCAAACTTTAATTACGAGCTCCCAACACCCAACCACGATCAACCACGGGTTTCTCTCTCTATCCAAGGTTGAGGGGTAAAACATGATTACTAATGTATTAGTGATGGAAAAATTGGAAGAAAAACCCTTCATTAAACCCTTGAACTTACATTCTGAAAATGCTAAAGCGGCTTGCCTTGAACCTTGAACATTCGAAGCAAAACTTTGCACCAAAAATCGTTGAAATTGTTATCAAACATCAGAATTTTGACTTGGGGACCCTTGGAGGTCCAATAGAGCTTAATTCAAGTCTATACTTGGATTGCCTTTTTATTCTTCATTGGGTTACACTAGAGTTCCTTCTCTTTCTCAATTTCAATCCCATTACTCGCCTTTCTTTTAAACCTTGGTGGCCCGAAGTCGTCTTTAAATTGCAAAATTACAATGGTGTAGGAATAATATTGCCAATCACTTTTTTGAAACCGACATCCTAGGCTAATCATAGTATTACTATAGTCTCCACACAAGTGACTTAATCATGTTAAGAGAGAATATGAGATGTCAAATGCTCATTATCAAATTGTTGGTTACAATCATTAAGAAATCGAGTTCATATACATTGGTGATGACTTTTTCGATATATAATTTATCAGATCGTAACACGTGTTCACCTCACATATAATTTACCATACATGATCAAATTCCAAAATCATAGCATTAGCTCCTCCATAGCATTAGCCCCTCCTCCTCCTCTTCCTCTCTCTCTCTCCCTTCCTCATGAACAAACTTATATGGCCGGAAAAGAGCTATCAATGCTAGCAACCTTTTACTGGGTATCACCTAAAGGTGTTCAAAAAAATCAAGAACCACTTAGACCGACACGAAATTCAAGTATTTTCACTTTTGATTTTTGCAAATAGCTTCCATAGTTTTGAGGTTTTAGTAAACAATATACTTAATTTGTAGCATATAGGACGGAGCCACATGGATATGTTCTAGGCCAAGCTAACAGCTATTTTGAATAACCTTACTTTTTTCTAGCAGGAAGGTAGAGACTAGACAATCAGGTCTCTCCTAGCCGAATCACTGCCTTGATAAGCCAGTCCAAGGATCTAGCACTATCTTGATTACTATTGAACCCAAGAATCTAGGGGTGACAATTGGTCTAGGTTTCACCTAGAATCTAGAACTTATCATGTTGGAATAAATTCCATAATTTTTGAAATTTGGGATCTTGGAAGTACCAAATTGCATAATACAGGTTTTCAAAAATATGAAACTAGAAACCGAACCAAATCCCACCATAACTTGGAACCGAATTTGTTTTACACTTGAATCATGCTCACTCCTATAAAAATCCACTAAAGGGAAAGAGAGGTCGAGAAAGAAAAGCTAGAGCAACTTCTAAAAAGAAAAAACTTAGTTTAATAACTCAACGATATTTATACATGTCAAATTATAATCCTATTTGATATGTTCAAAAATATCAATCGTGAATCCTAACTATATTACCAAATCAAAATGACAACAGTACACTAAAATTCACATTCTAGATAAATCTAACTAGACAAATTAACACTCTACTTATAGGGAAAAAAGATCATAATCTGACTAAATTTGAATGCTATGGTTTTATAAAAAATTCGGCAGCATATCTTTCTCAAATCTTGATAGTATATTGATTGTCTCTCACAAGAAATGTCATTCAACTTAGGTCAATTCTCTAGTCAGTATACTACCAACCATAAAGATGACGTAGGATGCATTGATACTATTCGAAAGCTTTCATATCATATTGGACACTTCAACACATGTCCGATATTTTCTGATACCTTTAGACACTCTCCGACACTTGATTAACATGTGTCAGAGAATCCGACATTTAGTCAACTTTTCCAACACTCTTCGACACTTAATCGAAATTCTGAAATGTGAATTTTTGATCAAGGTCAATTTTAAAAATTTTCAATAAATGATAGGTCAAAATGCATATATATAAACTAAAAAATAAAAAAATTAATAAATGGAGAAAGAAGAAAAACCTATTATTCTCTTCTCTTTTGACTCTCATTTCCGTTATATACATTTCACCCCTCAAGTTTTTTCTCTTCTCTTTCGCCACAATTGACATGCGAGTTTAGAATGTAAATTGCTTGTTTTTTATCCAAGTTTTATGGATTATTGGAATGGAGTTAAATTTATCAAATTGAAATATTGAATGATATTAATATATGATGGCTTAATTTTTTTAGTATAAATTCATTCTAGACGTTTATTATTATTTATTTATTTGTGAATTTGAATCAAATAAAGTTAATTGAAATAATCATAAAAATGATAATTTATTATACATATATAAAAATATATAATTAATATACACCGTATCCTAACGTGTTGAAATTCTCTCTCTCTCTCTCTTTTTTTTTTTTTTTTTTTTTAAAGCATGTTGGCATGTTGTATCGCGTGTCGGTATTAGTGCTACTTATGATATGACTAGTCTTTCAATAGATTTGAAGTTTGGGACACCCTGAGTGCCATAACTTGGCACGAAGGGATACTTAAGTGTCATAACTTGAAATGTACACTTAAGTGCTAATTTCGAGTAAAGTGGAACACTTAAGTGCCACTCAACCAAAATCCAGTCAAATGGCTAACATAGTAATTTTCCGGCGAGTTGGGTGCAAAATAGCGTCGTTTTGCACGTTAACATGGCGAGAAAATGCAAAAACGACGTTGTTTTATGTCGATATGTAAATAATTAATATAAAAATTAATTAAATTCAATTTAAATTTAAATTTTTTTAAAATATTCTAAAATATAAAAAAATTTAAATTAAAAAAACTTAAAATATTATAAATATTTAAATTAAAAAAATTTAATTAAAAAAATTTAAAAACTTAAAAAATTAAAATTAAAATAAAAAACTTAAAATTTCAAAACCTTAAAATTAAAAAAACTTAAAATTAAAAAAATTAAAAATTAAAATAAAATTAAAATAAAACTTAAAATAAAAAAATAAAAACTTAAAATACAAAAACTTAAAATTTAAAACTTAAAATTTTAAAAAATTAAAATATAAAAAAATTAAAATATAAAAAAATTAATTTTAAAAATTTTAAAAACTTCCATTTTTAAATTTTAAGTTTTTTAAATTTTAAGTTTTTTAATTTTTTTTTAAATTTTAAGTTTTTTAATTTTTTTTTTAAATTTTAAGTTTTTTAAATTATAAGTTTTTTAAATTATAAGTTTTTCAAATTATAAGTTTTTTAAATTATAAGTTTTTTAAATTATAATTTTTTTAAGTTTTAAGTTTTTTAATTTTAATTTTTTTTTTTTTTATAATATTTTAAATAAAATTAAGTTTATATTTAATTTAATTAATTTTTATATTAATTATTTACATATTAGACACAAAAAACGACGTCGTTTTTGCATTTTCTCGCCATGTCGGCGTACAAAACGATGCCGTTTTGCACCTAACTTGTCGAAAAATTGTCACGTCGCCATTTGGCTGAATTTTGGCTAGAGTGGCACTTAAGTATTCCACTTTACTTTGAAATTGACACTTAAGTGTACATTTTCGAAGTTATGGTATTTAAGTGTCCTCTCCGTGCCAAGTTATGGCACTTTACTTTTCTTCCGCTACGATTTGAGAGGTAAGTTTCTTAGCCGTGAACTTGGCGAGAGTTGTCGGAGAATGCCATAAGAGTTAGATCACATGATTGACACTATTGGGCTGTAATACCTCAGGCATGGGCATAATAAGATGATATTCGTCGATGCACCAAAATATAGGAAAAAAATTTCAAATAAGGGTACGAAATACTATCATTTTCTCAAAAAAAATCTAAAGTGGACATTATTTCGAATAAGAATTTGAAGTAACTTACGTAGTCTCAAATAGGGGCCAGAAGTGACTTACTTAGTCTCAAACGAGGGCCTAGTTCTCTGGCTAGCTAAATCTTTGCCAGCCATCGAGCACATGTGCCTGACATGTTAATTCCCAAGACATAGTGAGGGGCATTTTCATCCAAAATCATTTCTTTTCTTTTTTATTTATTGTGCATTATAATCATGACCTACCCCTCAATACAGAAGGAATTAGATTTATGGATATTGCTCAAAATATGGGCCTGACAACCCACGATTTAGATGTAGGTTCTCCCAAGCTCATAGTTTGTACAATGTCGAGTAGCCACCAATCGTGCCTTGTATCATTCAATGGAGCCATCAGCATGATATTTAATTTTGTAAACCCATTTGCAGCCTTGGTTTACGATTAGGTGGCAGCGAGACAAGATCCCAGGTTTGATTACCAATAAATGCCTGTAATTATGCTTCCATGGCCTTTTGCTATCGTGGATCAGCAAATGCCTCATCATAGCTAGATGGTTCCCTATCTTCTAACAAGCGGCTAACATAACATCTATGTTCCGGTGATAGTTTATGAAGGGAAAAATAGGATGAGATTGGATATTTAATACCTGGTGAATTGAGAGTGGCACAGACATAATCCTTTGTCCAAGTTGGAGGTCATGTGGCCTGACCAAAACGTCTTGGAGGGTTAACTTCCGGAGGAGAAGAGGCTGTCTCTTTGGAGGACATTGGTAAAGTATCCTGAGTTTCTTCATTGGCAAAGGAATCTTCTATTGTATTCCCAACAATATACTCTGAACTCAGATTCTTATCTGAAATAGATTATGCTGCTGGAGTAACCATAGGAACAAAAGGAAGATTCGCCGAAGTTGCTAATGGTATATAATTAGGATCTCGATATAATGCTTCATCCGATAAAAGGCTATGGGAGTTGCCCTTATTCCTGAATTTTCATGTGATGATATCTCTTCACTAAATGGAGAAATATTCTCATGAAAGACAACATCTCTACTTACCAAGAATTCCTTTGTAGATAGCTCAAGAACCTGATACCCCTTCTGTAGGTTGGGATATCCTATGAACACGCAATGTTGAGCACGAGGACTCATCTTATCCCAAGGGCCCACTGTCGCGACATAACATAAACATCCAAAAACCTTGAGATGGTTCAACTTCGGTTTCTTCCCAAATAGTAGTTCAAAAGGTGTTCGCCCATTAAGTATTCGAGTAAGCATGCGGTTGATTAAATAAGCTGCAATCTCCCCAATATTCTTCTAGGACTTATGCTCGAAATTTCAGGGCTCGTGTGACTTCCAAAAGGTGGCGATGTTTACGCTTGACTACTCCATTCTGTTACGGTGTATAGACACATGAGCTTTCATGTTGGATCCCATGACATGAAAAAAGTGGAGCAATCATGGTTGAAGAATTCCCTTCCATTATCAGTACGGATCCACTAAATAGATTTTTCGAATTGATTGTTGGATAGTGCAATGAATGTTTCTAAATGAGAATAAACTTGACTTTTAAACTGCATAAAAAAAAAAATCCATGTTACATGAGAATAATCATCTACTATTGTGAGGAAGTAATGAGACCCATCATGATTTATAATATGGTAAGGCCCCCAAACATCCACATGAATTAACGAGAGAATTTCACTGACAAAAGTGCTCCTAGAGGGAAAAGGGGTATGCGACTATTTTGCAAGAGGATATATGGGACATTGAGGATAACGAAAGGAGGCATTGTGAATTTCTTATCATTGGTAGTCAAGTTACACAATGATGATTTATTGAAAGAAGTGCAGGATAAATCGAAATTACTTGGAAAACTTGTCCAGAAAAAAAAAAGTCCTTCAGATAGACTACCCCAGCCCATTAGTTTGCTAGTCGAAAATGCCTGAAAGAAACAGCTGTCAGCATCAAAGAATACTCGACATGAATTCTTTTTGCAAACTCTTGATATAGAAATGATATTAAATTGGAACTCTGGGACATAAAGGACATTTTGAAGAGTAATTTGAGGACTGAGATTGGCTGTTCCTATCACATTCACATGAGTGATATTTCCATTGGGTAAATGTATGGAGACAAGAAAATTTAGCCCTTTGTTTATACTCGAGAAATATCTTTTGTCACATATAATGTGGTCGCTTGCCCCTGAATCAATAATCCATGCCTTCCTTGAAATAGAATTAATCAACCAATGTGTGGTACCTAAAAAACTCCCTCATTTGTTGGAAGTATCCAACCTCTGTAATGCCTGCATCAACTGTTGATATTGACCATATGAAATAGGTTGGTTAGCATTTTGGCCAATGGGTCCAGTGACTTGGTAAGCTGCCGAGAATTTTTTCATTTTTCTCCTGGTTTTCCATGTAATTTCCAACAATTGTCAATCATATGGTTAGAATGTTTGCAATATTTGCAAAACAATTTACCCTTTCCTTTAAAAGTTTCCCCGAAATTCCTTGATGACATGGTGAAGATCTGGCCGTCCATCCCCTTAACCGGGGACTCATGTCCACCATCTGATCCATCTGCCATCTCGAACCCGTGTGAGCCGTCCGATCCTCGCGCTTGGTCTAGGCCGTTCATCCCATCCCTTTTAAGGGATCGCGTTTTTGCTCTCCGGAACCCTAGCGTGCCTCTTTTCTCCTTCTCTCGAATTAGGGTTCTGGCATATCCATCTCGCTGTTCGCCGCAAGTTGAGAGGGCGATACTATGCTGCTCTTCACGTGTTCCGGTGACGCGAGCCACTAGTTCTCCTCTTGTACAGCCAATTGGAAAATCTGTCTGATTGGTGGTACTGAGTCCATAGCTAGGATTTATGAACGAACAGTAATGTAAGATTCATTCAAAATCAACCGAAAATGCGTGGTTTTCTCCCTTTCTTTGATGGATCTGTACTGTTTGAGTGTCGATTTTGGTCCCTTGAGCTTTTCTTTGACTGCTTGTTGAAGTAAGCCATGACCGTCATGTTCCCCCGTTTGAGCTCACTGAGTTCCTACATAAGGGAAATTTTTTTTGCTTGGTCCAGTTTACTGTACATCTCCTTAATATTTTCCCACATGCTTTAAGCATCCTCTATCGGTGGAAGTTCGGCCACGACTTCTGGAGAAATACAATTTCCGATCCAGGTACGGACAAGTTGGTTGCACTTCCTCCAGTGTTGGGCTAGATGCTCATCGAGGGGAACAGCAATGGTTCCATCGAGGAACTCATCTTTATCCTTTGTCACCAATGCGTGCTAGAGCTCCTGTGACCACTTGGAGTAGTTCTCTGGCCCGATTAGCTGTTGGCTGATTAGCCGTAGTTCTGGTCCGTCAGCGGTGGAGACAAATAGGGGGTCGCCGGGTTCTGGTCGTCCAGTGAGAGCCGCCGCTAAGTATGGCAGAAATCCGGGTGGAAATCCCAAGTAGGAATTCGTTCCCATACTCGTATTATTCGACCCAGTTCCATAACCCGCATTGAAAACAGTCGGATATGGATTCGTTCCAATACCGGGTTCGTCCGATCCATTTGCTTGTCCCGTAGCTATTGCATTCGACCCGATGGTCTCGCTTGCCCCGTTTACAGTTGATGGGTTGCCTCGGGTTGGAAGGAGGCCCGTTGGCCCTAAATCCCCGGCGATGATGCACTTGGGCTTGGCCCAAACAACCATGGGTTGGACTGCATCTGAAATGGCAGCCACTAGTAAGGATGGGCCATCATCGGTTGGTCCAGAATGGGTTGGGCTGAGATAGGTTGTCCCAGATTTGTCTGAACTAGAAGAGATTGGACATCTTGGGCCCGAGTAGTCTGTTCTTGAGATCTGGCGACATCAATAGCAAGAGCAGCGTCCCGGTTTTCTGGAGGTTGCACTGGATTCGTTTCCTGTGGACGTTCGCCAGAGGCTGAAGGTAAATTTTGGGTAAAAAAAAAAAAAATTGATTTCTTGATAAATTCTTGTATGCGGGGTTGAAAGACCTTGGCGGTAGACAAGAAGAAGAGAGCGGAAGCAAGATCAGAAGCTTTACTGCTCCGATACCATGAAAGAAATCATAGAGAATAAAAATCAACGGGACTAAAGACAAAGAGCTTGGAGAAATTTTTTGTATATTCTGTCTTCAATAATGTCTAGTGTACGGTTCCTTGTAGATATAACACAAGATAGACGTAATGAATGGGAGTTAGGGATTCTATGAATCAATCTAATCTAAATATAATCTTTAATTGATTTGTACACAATCGTAATCGGACCATACCCTCTATCAAATATCACGAGATATCGTCGCGTATCTTCCAACAATTCGTTCAGTTGATAGCCACCAAGGAGAATGTTCATGACATGACTCCACAAGCTCTTTGAGATTAGGTCACTCTCTTCTCCTGATTATGGGGGTTTTACTCTCCCAATTTAGATTTTGGTCCAGATTTGGGAGTTCCTTATAGGTATTTGATTTGTGCTTTCTACATATTGATGTTGCTATCTCTGCATAACGATGGTGATGAGAATGTGGAATTTAAATGCATACTACAAGCTATTGCAAATGGGTAGGGAATCTGGGCATGTGCTCATCACTGAAGTTAGTGATTAGCCGCCAAACATTTATGGTGACGGATTTGTTTCTTAACGACGAGAATGTGCTTCTAGTTGCAGACTATGCTTTGTGATATGCATTCGGCATTTGCTTTGTTAAATAAATTATTTAGAATTTGCTAGATTTGAAAACTATTTATGTAGCTCAAGAATATTATTCTGAGAAATGAATAGAATCTCTCTTTCGACGAAAAAAAACTATATGAACCAAAATTGAGTTTAGGTGAAACTTAAACGTGATCAAGTTTGAACTTGCCAATACTCAGCTCAATAATCTTATGAGTCTAAATGGGCTTACGTTACTTTTTTGTAGACTATTCGATACTTCTAGACACCAAAAGTTCTAAAGATTCCATTATATATGAAATTTCAAGCTCCAATTCATTTATATTTCAACATAAAAGTGAAAACTTGAATAGCTCATTTTTCTTCTCAAGTGGAGCTCGAACAAGAAATTTCAATACTTGATCAAACTCAGCTGAAGTGATTTTTCGAGCATCAAGTATGTGAGCCAAGCTTGACATTGTATTAGCTCGTCTCAATTTGATTATGCCTCTATCTTGAGGGCTGGACCTAGGACCCTAGTGCTTAAACCCAAGACTTGAAAGGTCTATTACGGATCCCAGCGCATGGACAAGACACCAGCCAAAGACCCAGAACCTCAGCCTCGGACTCTAGTTATGAATTATAGAACTGTAAGTACAATCGTCAATTTGTATTAATCTAGATAATTCCATATTATGAACGATGTTGTGCAAACCGGACCACGCCATCCACCTTAACGCAAGAAATTATTAGAGTTTTAAATAAGAAATAGGGAAACAATACCTCACGGAATTTTTACTTATATGACTTCCGGAGAGAAACCCTAAAACACTCTCAAGGGGCTCCTAGGAACAGAATTTTTCTTTTTTTGACACTTGCGTCGACCGGTTCCCTAATCTTATTAGTGGCGGCTTTGGTCTTCGAGTCCTTGGCTGACTCTTCCGCATTCCAAGAAGAAGAGCAAGCTCGTTCGCTTCTCCTTTCCGACCAGCCATTTTTCTTTTTCCAACTCCACATGCTTTTATCGCCTCCCATACTTCTCTGTTTTTTGTTTCTTTATCCAGATTCCCATGTGTATTTCTCTTTCTTCTCTTTTCGTCTTGTACTCTCCATGTGAAGAGCCGAAATGCCGTTAACAAAGCGTTTAGTAACATTTTTATTTCCAAGCACAATTTATATTCGAAAGTCCTTTCCTCGTCTTGTATTTTACCAAGGCAACCCATTTTTTTTAGTTAATACCATGAAAAACGTCAAACTTAACAAATTTATCTTAAATTAATTTTTTGACGACAACAAATCTCAAATCGATATATATATATATATATATATATATATATATATATATATATATATATATATATATGACAAATATACCCTCTATTGTTTCCATTAGATTTTATCACTTTGATTATTTACCCTTAATTTATCATAAATATACGAGTTTGTGATTTTTTTATAGTATTAATCTAATTTATCAAAAATTTAAATTTGTCATAATGTACTAATTTTAAGTTTTTGGTGGTAAATTTATCATAAATATATTTATCTAGAATTTTTAGTGATAAAAAATTAATTTAAAATAAAATTATTATAAATATATCAATTTAAGATTTTGTTTCATACTAATCCTTTCTTTTTCTTTTTTTCCCTTTCTTGGACGCTTTCTATTTGTGCTCTTCGTAGCTGGTGCCCATTTTTTCTAATTGCTTTTGAACATGGCCCATGCCTGAATGGCCGTGCTTGTCAGACCGTTGCATCCCTTTTTCTTTCGTCGAGCTGCGTGACGGGCTGGTTAACAAAATTCGCAAAAGTCGATGTTGGACGCGAGCATTTATTTTATGGGGCAAATTCTACAACTAAAAGATGAAATTAAAAAAAAAAATGCGAATGCGAATTAATGTGATATTTTATGATTCCGATTTTAACTTTTATGAGATGCATGAGAAATTTTTGAGCAAAAATTTATGTGAATGAAATTGGACTTGACTGATGAATTATGGAACTACAAATGTAATCATCAGTAAGTATCAATGCGTCGCATGACCACTCGACTTCATGAAATAAGAGCACCCAATTTCTGTACTGGGCACCAAATTATTGTAGGGTGGAGCCTGCCAAACTCACAAAATCAACTGGCCAACTCAGCTAATGGCTTTCAAGTAGGGTTGAGCAAAAGAACTGCTCGGATCGGACCGAACCAGTTTGTTCGATCCCATCTCAAGAAGGGTTGGCTAGGTTCCCGATTCCCTAAAATTGGAACCGCTAAAATCAGTCCAGTTCCCAAATCACTTGGACAGGATTGATTATTTTTAAAACTTCACTTTAACTTTTATTTATTAAGAGTTTTCTAAATGTTGTTGAGATGCAAACATTTAGACAAAAAGCCAGGAGAGGCATGCTTTGGTTGGAGTAAGGCTTGGTGGGACTCTTGGCATTCATTATACACAACAATAGAGACTAGTTAAGAGTCCTCCATTAAAGTGTGTTTGCATAGAAGGTTGAATACCACAAGAAACAAGAGAGATAAGCCACACACCAAGAGTCTCACATCAAATAGATGCACAAAGAATGTGAGAGGACTCGTGCATAAAAACCAAGTTATGCTCCTACCAAAACATGCATTTCTTGGCCTTTTGGCAAAGATTAAGTATTATATTTATTAAGTGTGTGAAGTTCACACAAGATTTGTAGCATTTTGTTCTTTTAGGGAGTAAAGAGCATTTTTTTCTTTTTTTTTTAAAGGGGATGAGAAATAGATTATTATCAGTTTCCTTGAGCTGCTCGGGATCGGGAACCGATCACCCCTATTGTAACATCCTCAATTCCAAGCCATGAGAATAAGGTATGAGGTTAGATCATAGGAATCAATGACATAAACCTTGGATAGACCGAGACATGGCACGTTCGACCATGGACCTGATCCACCCAACTGAGATCCGTTTAGGGCAAATAATCAGGATCAACCATAAAGTTTACTTTAAGACATCCAATGGACCAATTCTAATTGAAAATGGTCATGGACAAGTTTAAGAAGACTACCCACTTAGTCGCCCTCATTTGGTTAAAGTTTAGTAAATTTTGGCATGAACCTCGGTTCTCATAGAACTGTCGATCGTGTACAAATATGAATGACTTCTCCAGTTAGGCAACACCCTATGTTAGTCTTATGAATGCCTTGGATGAATTTCGGACATGAATTGATTAATGCGGAGATGAATCATTGGACAAGTATCAAGAGGTGATTGGAGTTCTAGACTCTTCCATAATCTTTTGACCTAGTCCATTCTTATCCATTAGGTGCCACATGCCATTTGTAAGAAGAATGAGAAAACTTGCATGTTAAGTAGTTGGCAAAAATATCTAGGCTTCATTTAATGACTTTGGATCTTAGTTCACAAATGACATGGATGAATCAGCACTTAGGTGTCCCCTAGAAGATTATATCATAATGACCCTAAAACATAGCCTTGGTGAACAAGGTAAAAGCCAACCAATTAAAAAGAGACATTAGACATCAAAGGGGCTTATGTGTCCCCTAGGGCCATAGACATATCATAAGCTTAAAGTGAGCCTTGGATGGTAAGTAAATAGATGGACCAATCACAATCAAACATGAATAAGTATAGGCGCCAACTAAGGAGACTAGATAGGCCAACTCATTCCTTAGGTTTAATTATGAGATTGGCACCAAAAATTGAAGATGAGGAGGCCTATAAATAGGAGAATGCATCCTCACATTTTAGAGGCTTAGCCATTCTCTCATATCCTCTCACTCCCTCTCCTCTCTTTCAAGCCATTTTCCTCCAAGCCGCCTTAGAAGCTGACCGACCACCAACGAATCATCTTGAAGTTAGGTCTAAAAAGTTGTAAGTAGACTTTCCTAACTCTTTGATAGGGTGATGCGCTATGCGTATCGATTTAGAATCTTGTCATCGCTTGTTTGTGTTTGCTTGTATGTTATGTTTGTTGCGTGTTTTCAATTACTTGTCTTTGCATCAAGTAAATCATGGTCTCGTGTGGGTGTTGAGTACAGCTGGATGTCGAGGAAAGGTCTCGGCAAATTGAACGTGTGCCAAGGTGGGTGGATGGTCTACACTTGATCTCGGGACAACATTGAAGCGTGTTGTTACTTGGAACAAGCATCGGATCTATGCCAAAGCCAAAGTGAATGATTCCAAGTCGAGACCACGAGCTTGAATCTCATCCGGCATCAGTCTAGTTTTTAGGGCACAAAAGTCATTGATTCACTTTGCATGGCATGCCTTCGGGCCTTTCATTCGGTTATTAATTCAAGATAAAAATGGATTGATTGATGTTTAAATGCATGGATACACGATGGACTTTTATTGCCAACGCTGGCGTATGCCGGGTCGTTGCTGGGATAAAGCCTCGGATGTCGTCTCAATATTGAGATCATGGACAATGCCAGCCTAGGTGAGGCTGATAATTAGGGGTCGCTCTGGATGTCATCCTAATAATGAGATCGGGACGATGCTGGTTGCCAAGGGGGGGACTGATGCCCAGTTGATACCAAAAGAGTCGATGGATTTCAACTGACTAAACTGACTAAAATAAACTGGAAGTCCATGTGTGGTCCATGGTTGATGCATGTGTGATGCTTGAATTGATGCTTGCACTAATATTGGAATTTAGGCTTGCAAAAGCTGGATTTTTTATGATATGTATTGTTGAGTCCTAGCATCAATTTGAGTATATGTTTGTATTGGGTCTCTTAGTACTTAAATGAGTTTTATGATGCACGCATCCCTCTTAGTGACTGAATAATTGTAAGCCACGGATCTTTTGAGGGCTTGTTATTATGCACTAACTCATTGTCTTTGATGCTTGAAAGCACATAGCTAATTGAGAGCCCTTCATATGCATAAGCAATACAAGGCAAGAACCTTGCCATTGATTTGCTATTGATAAGTGGGTGGTGATCTTGTATCCAAAGATCGATGGTGAGACATCCTTCTATAGGGGAATTAAGGTTTCTACTTATAGAGTCATCGACTCGCTTTCATTGTTTTCACCATTTTAAGTGTGGGATGGGTGAACCAACCCTACCGCTTGTCTGTCCCGGTCTTCCGATTGATATGGTTACTACCGTGATAGATCTAGTAGACTTAGAAGAGGACGTCACTTACCGAAAGTATATTACCACTGTATGGGTCAAAAAAGGGGTAGACATCTTGGTTCTCCATGTGTAGGTGGCTTGGTGCCTCATTTTTGATGGGGACGTTTTAGGACCCATCCGAGGCCTCATCCTTCTAGTGGATCCTATGGGAGCATCGTAGAAGAAAGGCCTAGGATGGGGCCATTTTTGGAGGAGCTCGACATGGGAGTTAGGCTACCCTAGCCTTTTAATCGTCGATGTGTGGTAATGAAGATAAGTAGCCCAGTACTAAGATGGGCATGTAATCATAATAACTTTTGATATGTGTATATATGTATGAATATATGTTGTTTTTATTTGCTTGGCTTGTATACATGTTGCTCAACTTCCATGTTTGTTTGTGTACAGGGATTGTTTTTAATTTGTTTACGCATGTACTTAATCAAAGATAAAATATTTTTGGGACAATCGACGTGCCTGAGACGTTGATGCTAACCTGCTGGCTCATGCTCTTGTTCCAAAGGTGGGGCGAGAGTGTGACACCTACTTTCAACCCCCTCAACCCGAGCACCTAACCTTCCTTCCTTGTTGCATGGACAATGCAGAAACTCCTTGTTTGGATCTATCTTCACTTCAAAAGAAAACAATTAATACTCCTTTAATTGATATATCGATTCTATTTAGGCATCTAATTATTCCATTTTATCGGCCTTTTCTTATTCTTGTAATTTAGTTTGAATTAGTCTACTACTCGAAGAATGGATATATGTATCTTCCTCGTATCACCAAATATAAACAATCTTATATGTGGACAATTTAATCCCATATTGTGTCTTATTTGGATCCAACGTGTTATTGATATCGACCAATTGAAAGTCAAGTTTCTCACAAAAGGAAGATAAAAGAGAAGTTCTCATCTCATTGTTATAGTGTTTTAGAGGTAATTTCACTATCGCAGTATTCTTCTTAGGGAAAATTTCAAATAAGGACCTGAAATGAATCTATTTTCTCAAATAAGGACCCAAAGTAAACTTTGTGTCAAATAAGGATCCGAAGTGGATCCATTGTTTCAAATAAGGACCCAAAGTGAATTTTGTGTCAAATAAGGACCCAAAGTGATTAAGTTAATCTCTATTGAAGACCTTAGCTCGTCGGCCCGAGACATTTTCCGGCGATTAAAATAGGGGCAATTTTGTCAGAAATTTTTTATTGGAAAAAAAAGGGAAAATTCTAAATTAATTAAGTTTAGGTTATTCATTTAGATGTTTACGTTTTCTTCTTTCTTCTCCCCCGCTGCTCCTCAACCAAATTGCTACCCGGTCATCATCATGACTTGATTCTTGTCACTCCTCGCCTTGCTCGACCTATGGAGAATTTGGGTCTCCACAAACAAAGAAAGAAGAATCTAGTTCTGTTCTTGTTTTTGAATTCGTGCCTCAACCGGCAGAGAATTTGGGTCTTCAACTTTGTGGGTACAAGGAATGGGGAGAACTTCGGTCTTTGACTTTGTAGAGGATGGGTACAAAGAATGGGGAGACCATAGAAAACCTAGAGTTTTTTTGTTTATGTTTTAGGATTTTTTAATTTTCCCTAGATTTTTTTTGGACAAAATTGCCCAAACTCTAATCGTCAGAAATGTCACATGCTTGATAGCTAGCGAATATTTGGCTGACCAACAAGCTTAGGTCATTATTTGGAATTGATTTAACCACTTCGGGTTCTTATTTGAGACAATGGGTCCACTTTAGGTCTTTATCTGACACAAAATTCATTTTGAATCCTTATTTAAGAAAATTGATCCACTTCGGATCCTTATTTGGAATTTTCCCTTCTTCTTATCTCATTGGCATAGTGCAGGCACACTTAATTTATGGTTGTGAAGAGATACATGTGAGTCATGTCTCTTCACATTTTTGGTAATATGCTTTTCTCAAGGTTGATGTCAATTTTTGACTGGCTACTCTCATTGACATAATTACTTTCCTACGCAGAAGGAGAGTATTAGGCAATTTGTGCGGAAAAATGATTCAAATAGTCCTAAATCTATTGCTCTTATGCTAATTTGGTTCTAAACTTTCTAATTTTGCTAATTTAGTCCTAAGCCAGTTAAGTCCATCTGGTCAAATTTGGCCAAAAATTGTTGACATCAATGGCCGGCGCTACATAGCACTTTTTTAATAATATTTTAATTATATGTTGATTTTTTTTATGGTTTTTTCTTCTTCTTCTTTTTTTAATAAAAATAATTGGCTTTTTTTGGGAGGGGGTGGTTTGGATCTGGCTAGCCAACCCTTGCTAGCCACAAGCAAGGGTTGATTGACCTTTGCTGACTTTAGGTGAGGGCGTCAGCAAGCGAGGGCAACAACGCCCTTGTTGGCGAAGGCATTGCGGCCCTCGCCTAGAGCTAGCGATTGTCGGCCGACAAGGGTTGTTAGCCAAATTTGAAACCAAAAAAAAAAAAAAGTAAAAAAATTTTAAAAAATCAAAATATTGTTTAAAAAGTGCCACGTTAGCGCCGTCTGTCAATGCCAATAATTTCTGGGCAAAATTGGATAGATGGACTAAATTGACAAGAAATTAAAATGTTTAGAACTGAATTGGTAAAATAAAAATGTTTAAAACTAAATTGGCAAAAGTACAATAAGTTTATGATTTTTTGGATAATTTTGTTCAATTTGTGCATAATCACCGACGGGCAAGATTCTCTATGGATGAGAAACTAGCAAGTTGTCATAGGTCCACCAGTCACTTCTATGGATTTCTATTTTGCAAATATGCAATTTTGACTTATAACAGTAGAAACCACTTCGGTAGATTCGAGTTTCCCCAATTTTACATGGGTCTCCATTGAAAAATGGCGATATGGTCATCAAGATTTTCAAATAAGCAAGCCTTGCAAACACCATTAACCTCGTCAATTGCCATGTATGAAATTTTAATGGCAAAATTGGACGAAATTGTAACGAACCATATATCTAAGCAATGGTACGACTTTGAGGGTTTTTATGGGTCGAAAAATCATTTAGGTAAATGTGTTCAAACATTATTAATTTGCGATTTTCTGTTATGCTAATCATAATAATATAAATATATTCTTTTTTTCTTCTCCTTTTGAAGAGTCAAGTCCCCTTTCATTTAGCAAGTGAAAATGCCGAGTAATTTTCTCTGAGAATATTGATAAAGTCAAGTTCATATTGGGATTGCGTTTACATTCTTCATTTACTTGGGCTAAAGTTCATTCTCTGTCTCATTTTTCATCCCATTGGCAAACCTTCCTCTTAAGTCTTGGCAGCCCGAAGTCGTCGTCCACTTAAAACGCAAAATGCAGTGAAGTAGAAGTGATATTGCCAAGAAATTGCCCAGAACTGGTGTATGGGGATATTTATTTCGGGGGTGAGGGAACGAGGCAAGTTCTGAAAGGGACATAGGAGAAAGAAAGTTAGGTTTCGTGAAAATGCAAACGATCATTTTAGAATAGTGGCCCTGGTAGTAGATTCCGCTATTTACGCACAAAGAAGACGAAAGCCAAAAAGAAACTCCGACAAAAAGATGTGGACTAGGCAGTCTCTACTTTCGCTGTTTGTGATAGTGCGCGTGGGGCTCCAAACCCAAAAAGAAGACCCCCAGTAGTGGTGGGGATCTGATCTACGCCTAACTTTCTTGGGTCTTCGTCCCATTGTGGCAGTCATCCTCCACGAACATAGTGATATATAGATGAGAACTAGAGCTTGGAACCCCCGTCAGGCAGTAGACACTCTTCAAGCACATCATTCATCTGCTTTTTCAATGGCTGCTTCTTCGAATCAGAATAGGTATTACAATGTGTTCCTGAGTTTCAGAGGCAAGGACATCTGCAATAACTTCGTCAGTCATCTCTACATGGCTCTGGACCAGAAAGGAATACACACTTTTGTGGATTGTGAAGAGCTCAGGAAAGGAGAGGAAATATCACTGACCTTCATGAGGGAAATTGAGGATTCGCACGTTGCAATCATCATTTTCTCCGAGGACTATGCTTCCTCGCCATGGTGTTTGGAAGAGGTCGTTAAAATCCTGGAGTGCAAGGAGCAAAATGGCCTGATTGTATTCCCAATATTTTACAATGTGGAATCAAGGGAAGTGAGAGGGAGGAGAGAGAGTTATGGAAAAGCTATAGCTGAGCATGAGTCAAAGTTTGGGAAAGACTCAGAGAAAGTGAAGAGATGGAAGAATGCTCTCTTTGATGCGGGTAGCTTGTCTGGTTGGGACTTGAAAGATAGGTACGCACAAATTTCAAGCAGTGCTTTGCAATGTTAGCTCTTGATTATTCATTAGATGTCAAATTGTTTGTATATGCTTGAATTGCTGAAACGATGCATCAACTTCTTTGAACTCGCAGTATACACACAAGTGGAATAAGCAAATTTCAAGCTAGTAGATTCTTCAAATTCGATTCTTGCTATGTAGATATAGAGAAATCTTTTGTCTTAGATAAATAGCATTGTGGTTCATAGTACCCGAGTCATTATTTTCTCCAGGAGGACGTTCTTTGTAATTTTCCTTGCACAGATGCTGGCGCAGGTATGTGTTATTTCTTTTCATCATATTATTTGCTAACCTTCTTATGAAATTTTCCTTATGACAGAGGTTTAATTCCTGACATGGCTTTGAAATGTTAAAGCATGTTTCTCCTTCTTTTAAGTGCTTATCAGAGATGAAGAGGAGCTCATACAATGCATCTTGAAGGAATTATCAAGTCATCTTGACCGAGTACCCTTACATGTTGCTAAGCATCCAGTCGGAATAGATTCCCGTGTTGAAAAATTGATGTCGTTGTTGCAAACCAAGTTGGATGATTTTGTTGTCATGATAGGTGTATGGGACCTAGAGGCGTAGGGAAGACAACAATTGCTAAGGCCGTATACAATGCCATTGAGACACAATTTCAGGGTTGTTGTTTTTTGGCTGGAGTTAAAGAAACTTCAAACCAAAGCAATGGTCTAGTTGCTTTGCAAAGAAACGTTCTGTCGGAGATCTTACCTCATAGTAAGTTAACGTTCTATGGTGTGGACAGAGGAATTAATTTGATACGGGAAAGATTTGTTGCAAGAAGGTTCTCCTGGTTCTTGATGATGTTGACAAGGTTGATCAACTGAATGCGTTAGCTGGAGAGTGTGATTGGTTTGGTAAAGGAAGTAGAATTATTATTACAACAAGAGATATACATATTCTAATGGTTCATGGCATAAACCGTGTATATAAAGTTGAACCTTTAGATCATGTCGAAGGACTAGACCTTTTTATTCGGCATGCCTTTCCAAATGGCAATAAAGTTCAAATAAGAAGGGATCTCATATGTAGAACACTGGATTATGCCCACGGCTTGCCATTAGCCCTTGAGGTGCTGGGCTCATTCTTATGTGGAAGAAAGGAACCTGCATGGGAAAGTACATTGCATAAGCTCTCCAAAGGTTATGACGGTACTATCCTTCAACTTCTCGAGACAAGCTTCGGTGGATTAGAGGACAACGAGAGGGAGTTTTCCTCCATATTGCTTGTTTCTTTAAGGGGAAGAGTATAGAATACATCAAAGAAGTTCTTGACAGCTGTGATCTTGACACAACCATTGGAATAGGAATTCTCATCGAGAGGTCCTTGATAAAAAATGAGAAAGGGACCCTGCAAATGAACGAGTTGGTTCAGCTGATGGGTAAGGATATCGTTAATAAGGAATGTCCTGATGATCCTGGAAGATGTAGTAGATTATGACTTTTCAAAGATGTTCAACACGTTCTATGTGAAAATACGGTAAAGTTGTTTATGTCAATTTTGCTGCATCTCAATTTTTACATTACTCTGATTCTCACAATAAAATGTAAATCTCATTTGGAAATGTCGTGTGAAGACTAAATTTGCTCTATCATGGATAGGGAACGAATGCAGTGAAGGCCATAGTATTGGACTTGCCCACAGCAGAAGAGATAACCATTAGTCCTTATGCTTTCACAAACATGAAAATGTTGATGATGCTCATTTTGTGTGAAGTGCATATATCTTCACAACATCCTGTACGTCTCTCTAATGAGCTAAAATGGCTTAAATGGCCCAATGCCCCGGAACTAGAATTTGGGTTTGGTCCAAAGAAACTTGTGAGACTTAATGTTCGGAACAGTCATATCCAGCAATTAGGGGAAATTTTAAGGTAAGAGCTTGTGATGATTCGGTTTCCCTTTTTTATAGCTATAAAAATATTTTTGCAGCTTAATGACTGCAGTAATATGTTTTTGCAGAATTTTGGAAAGTTGAAGTCCATCAATTTTAGTGAATGTGAGTCCCTGGCTAGTATTTCCGACTTTACATCGGTTCCAAATCTGGAGAGCTTGAATCTTGATGGGTGCAAAAGCTTAGTGGAGGTTCATCAATCTATCGGATCTCTCGATAAGTTAAAATTTTTGTCGCTAGAATGGTGCTCTAATCTTAGTATCTTTCCTAGCACACTCAAGACAAAATATCTTCAAACCCTTAGTCTCTTTGGTTGCTCTAAACTTGAAAAGTTCTCCGATATTTTAGAGAAAATGGAATATCTAGAAGAACTTACTCTAGATGGGACAGCTATTGAAGAACTCCCTGCATCAATTGAAAATCTTATCTCTGTGAAGAGGATGGAATTAGAATTTTGCAAAAATCTCTCAAGGCTTCCATCAAGCATTTACAAGTTGAAAAGTCTCGAGTTTCTGAGTCTTGAAGGCTGCTCGAATTTTGTCATGTTTCCAAAGAACTTGGAGGATTCAATTGATCTAGATAGCAATGTGGGATTCCCAAATTTAAGCTGCCTAATACTTGATGACTGCAATTTGTCAAACGTTGAGTTCCTTGAGAGTTCTTCCAGTTTTCCCAAATTAGAGTCCCTATTTCTTTCGAGTAACAAGTTTATTCATCTGCCGATATGCATCAACAAGTACAATGATTTGAGACACTTGCGTGTTGCTAAATGCAAGCAACTAGAAGAGATTCCTCAGCTTCCATCAAAAATGTCTATCCTAGAAGCAAATAGTTGCAAATCTTTGCAAAAGCTCCCATATTTGTCGAGTCTCTCCTCGGACAGGCTTAAAGTTGACTTGTCTTCATGTTGTGAATTATTCCACAAAGGGGTCAATTTGGCTAATGTGTTGACACTAGAGGTCAGATCTCTCTCTCTCTCTCTCTCTCTCTCTCTCTCTCTCTCTCTCTCTCTGACTTTGAATTCTTGATATGCGTATTATCTGTATGACAGGCTCTCCCGAAGATGAGCAAAGTCGGAATTCTCCTAATTAGAAGAGAGATGCCAGAATGGTTTCTCCACTGTAAAGAAGGCTCCATATCTTTCATGGTTCCCCAGGACTTGTATGATTAGTTCTTAGGACTAGCACTATGTTTTATTCTTTACCAGAAGGAAGAAAAAGCATATGGTACTCGATGTAAGGTCAAAATATTTGTTAATGGCCAAGAATTGCTTTCGAATGCGATACGCGTTCCTCCATTAGAATCTGATCATGTGTGGCTTGAATATCACCCATGCAAGAGCATGAGGGGAGTAGAGCAGCTTCTGCAAAACGACTGGAGCCATTTCCAAGTTTTCTTCGAAACACCGAGCGTAAGAATAAAGAAGTGCGGATTCCGTCTAATATGCCAGCAACAGGAGGATGATATGAGGGTTGTGCTCCAACACCATCAGCCAGTACAAAAAAATGGGCGTTTGAAGGTAAGAAACTCAGAGGAACACAATTCAATAGACATCGAGGAAGAAGATAGTCCAGTGAAACAGAACTTAGCCAAGAAGATGAGATGGTCTTAACTTTGGCGGGAGTATGGCTTGCAAAACATGCCTGTCAAATTGTTTATGACTTGTTGAGGAAGTGATTCCAGGTGATTTTGATTCCAATGCCTCTTGCTTTCCCCTTTTGTTGTCTCCACTAGAAATTTGAAAATGTCTACTCCTTCAATCAGAATGCAAAATCACTATAAAATAGAGGTTTCACATCATGCTATTGACATGGTTGAGGAACTCCTTTTCCCTCTCTTTCTTTATGATTTGTGATGCTGAGTGCAGTAATTCATAATTAATTGAGTGCTTGTTGAATGGCCATGGTTATCCTAGTTGGTCTGTGTAATTTATCAAATTCACCTCTGTCACCTCTCTCAATCCATTTAATGGGGCCTGCACTTTATACTATAAAATTCTGAGATAGTAAGTTTTCCTCAATCTAATATAATCTATATCTTTTGGGAAAGTGTTGATAATTGTCTCATAGATCAAAATGTCTATGTAGGGAAGGTTAGTTGATCCCTCTGTTGTCATAAGGCAGATTGCATTGGATAGGTACAAAGGGAGAGCTCTAGCTTCAAGATTTTGCATTTAAGCAAAGGATATTGACTCCAAGGATTTGATTTTACAGTAGGGTTTGGTAAACACCTTGTAGAATTACTTATTGCAAAGCATTTTTTTTGTATAAGAGAAAAATAAAAAAGGAGAATAGAGGAACTTGCAGTGGCGAATGAAAACTCAAGTTGGGGATACGACAATAAAACCAGTGCCAATGTCGCGTGATCCCATGCGATGCACTGCGAAGGTCACGCAACCGCAGGTGACACAACGCCGTGGCTGCACAAATAGGTAACATGACGCTCGACCCTCGACGAGTGAGATCTAGCATAAAGTGACCCTAGACAAGTAGAATCTGGCATCGAGCGGCCGACCCTCAATAAATCTTACTGGTGTCCCTCGACCATCAGTGAGCTGCACTAGCGTCCCTCAACCTCCTCCAAAGAGCTTCCCAGCCTCAAGCAACCATGGATTTCTCTGTCTCTCCAAGATTAAGGGGGTAAAACAAGAACATTAATATATTAGTGACGGCAAGTTTGGGAAAAAAAACTTGAACTTGCATACCGAAAACGTTAAAACCTAAAGCTCTCGCTTGCCTTAGCTTTGAGCATTTTCAACGCAAAAATTTGCACCAAAATATTTAAAGTTGTGTTACTAAATACCAAAACTTTGGCTAAAGCGTTGTATGGAAACCAAAGTTCCTTATGCATGCTTTCCCAAACGCACCTTGAGCGTCTTGGCACAGTAAGGGCAAAAGTGTAATTTGACGAGTGCCAACTCAGTCGGCTCAGTATTTGGACCTCCTGACTCGGACTCTTCCCCGACAAATCACCACCGTCGATCATATGGTGCCCGTGTATTGGCTCAGTTTCCTCGGGCCCCACTACAAGACAACTCAAAAAAGAAAAGTCAAATGAATTTATTTTCACTCTAGTTTGCTTTAAATCATAGGAAATTCTCCATTATTTTTTTTTACCCCTACTAAACAATTGAAATAAAGCAGGCCGAATGCATCATACGTTCATAAGATCACAAGCATGTAATATTGTATCGAATAGTACTAATGTTATAGCATAAAAATCTATGGTTTAAACTAAGTGAAAATCTAGTCTAAACTTACAACATAAGTGACACAATCAAAAGATGCTTGGGATGTTATTATATATGAAGATCCACTACTTTGCTCAGATTTTAGAATCCAAATTCTAATAGGATCATATGATAGCATATGCTTTTTCATTATTTGATTAGTTAATTCAATGTAAAGAAGGGACCAAAAAAAAAAAAAAGAATTTGGGTATGTTCCTCGCATTTATCTTAAAGTTCTCAATTGTGTAACAATTCTAGAATTACCAAATAGTATCCTTTGCAATTGTAGCTCCAAATATTTTTCCCGTCTTTCCTTTTCATTTTTGGTGGACTTTTAATGGTTCTATATTGCGGTGTGACTTATTAAGGTGGTGTTTTATTAGAGAAGAATAGGTCATCTTCATTCCTCATATCTATTATAAGTTCCCATCAAGTTATCGACCTTACCAAGATTAGAAATTAGATCACCATAAATTCAACCCCCAACTCTTTCTCAATAATGCAGTAGTTAATTGCAAGTGGAATCGATATCTAAAGATCCCTCGATGAATTGAGAGCCGTCAAATTCAACATTCAGATGAAAAACGGCAAAAAAAAAAAAAAAAACTCAGATAGCTTCCTTTTTCATGACACTTTCAAAGTAATACTAAACTTTTATTTGAGGAACTGTACAATAAAATGACACCCAACAATTGCTGAAAAACCTATGTGAAAATTAATTATTAGGAGATAACGTGGCTTAAAAAATCATCCACCAATTAATTAAATCTCTATCTACTCATCAATTTAATTGAAGAAAAATGTCAAAAGTAGAGTGGCCTCGATATCGAATCCGTGATAGCCACATCGATGACTTCAGCTCAGTTATGTCTAGATGGACCGGGCCTGGTTCTGGACAATGACTTCTTGACCATGTTTGTCATTCTGTAGATATCATCGAGGGGTCAAAAAAATCGAAGAAATGGGGAAAAATGAAGAAGGAAAAAGGGATTGCTAATAATACCACTTTAATTTTTGCAATTAGCTCCCATACTTTATGGTTTTTATTAAATATTTCTCTTACTCTTTTTTTTTTCATTGGTAATAATCTGCTTAATTTGTAGTATATAAGATGACGCCATTGATATGCAAGCTGGCCGAACTAACTTTTTTCTTAATTTTTTTTTTGGAAATGTTTTTTATTTAGTTCTTTTTAATGATTTACGAACCCAGCAAGTGAATGAGATTGGGTTTTTTTGGAAATGAAAATGTTGATTTAATGAATAAGTAGGAACAATATTGGGGGTGAGCAAAAAGAACCGATCAAACCGGACCGAACTTACCGGTTGGATCTGGCTCTTGATTCCAATTCTTAAAGACATTGGTCTGGTTCTCGATTCCACAAAATTGGAACCGATAAATCTAAGTCTGATTCCCGGTTCTAAAGATAGAACCGACCACCCGAACCAAATCAATTATTAACTTTTATAAATTTTAAACTTTTTTTAAAAATATGTGAAGATATCATTTAAGCTAAAATTTTGTTTACTGACAATCCATCTCTTTAATACCTCTCTCAGACATTACACTCAATTGCGGCTAAAAGATCAACTGTGGTTTGTCTCGTCCCCTGCTATTTAAAGAGGCAACTTGCTATTTCTCCCGGCCGTCGTGGGACTAAGCTCACTATCACACTCGCTCTCTCTCTCTCTCTCCCCCTGCAAGAGACAAGCCACTCCAAGAGTCCCACATTGAACAAACAGGAGAGAGCCTAAGAGATTTTGTGTATAAAGGCCAAGCCTGGCCCTCTTTCTGTGAACGCTTACTCGGTCTCTTACATAGGAAGAGTGAAGTTTGTTAAGCGTGGTCGATTCGTACTCATGCCGAAGTAGTTAAATTTTATAGCAAGTGTCACAAGTGCTTCAAGCACATGAGACCGGTTTCATCTTACCTCTTGGAAATCAATCTGAACCGATCAGTCCCGTTGGTACTCGATTTCGGAAATGAGCAACCGGTCCGGTTATACGACATGAAGTTTAGTGATAAAAATCCTTTTTCACCCTAAAAAATGTCTAGCCATTTAGATATTCTTTTTGATTTTTGTGCTAAGCAACTTGATGGTCAAATTTCGCGTGTAATTGACTTTTCCTTCTTGCTTTCTTATCCAATCAGTGTTCCCTCCGAGGCCAGAAAACACGGCACTTGATTTCAACTATCGTCTCTGAAAAGTTCAACTGTCGTCTCTGAAAAGCAAGGAAAATGAGAAAACCAGCCGGCCACCCGTCCTATCGGACGAGCACCATCATATTCCTGCACCACGCCCTTGTGTTTCAAGGGGGAAGGCATCGCGGGAATCAGGTGTGCTGGCCGTTCCCCGTAGAGGGGACTGTGGCTGGTCCAACAGTGGGGTTAGGAACATTTTTCAAGGCCCTAACCCGAGCCTTTACGGGAGTCTGAAACGGGGACTCCACCTCAGGGCGGTGTTCCCACCAGTTCCTCCCTTGAGAGCTATCCTATGTGGGTACATTTGGCAACTTTTCTATTCCTAGAAATAATTTCTATTCATAAATATTTTTTTCATTTTTGTTACCGAAAAAAATGTAAATTCTTTGTACTTTTTTTTTTCAAATATATTCCCTAACCACTTATCTATTTCAAAAATAAAAAAATTTAGCTAACGTTACCAAAAGAGTTTTTGTTCTTTTTCTGTTCCGATAACAAATGAACTGAAAAATAGAAAAGTATAATAGTTACCAAACAGACCCTTAAAGAGTGGATGTCGGATTTTTCTTAGTTTTTGGTGTCTGTCGCCTCTCAACTTTCTGAACTTCTTATCTTGTTGCATGCCATTTAGGTTTTCTAATTTATAGTTAATGTACAAAAAAAATTAACACGTGGCATTCTTTCTTCCTATTTGGTGAGGCTAAAAGAAATCTTCTACAAAATAGAGTTCATTAACATACACTCTTAACTCATGGGTTTCTTACTCGGGAAAAGTACCCAAAAAATATGGCATTGGTACCAATTTAATCTTAAACCTTTTAATTGAATTGATTTAGTCCTAAACATTTTTGCATTAGTACCAATTCAATTTTTTCAACCAATTTTGGTTGGCCGGCGTTAACATGGACATCGGCGATCCGATGAATGCTTGACATGGCAATTTTAAAGCATTTTATTTATTTTTAAAATTTTTTTCCTTTTTTTCCTTTTCCTCTTCTTCCTCTTGGCTTCTTCTCCTGTGAAGGCTCGTTGGCCATTGGGCGAGGGCCGTGAAGCCCTTGTTGGCCAGCAGTGAGGGTCGCAGCCCTTACCTACCATCAGCAAGGCAAGGCCCAGCCTCACCCAGTGCCATGGGCAAGGCGACTTCACCCAGATCTGGGCAAGGCCGCCTTCCTTGCCCGTGGCTTTGAGCAAGGCCAAGCGAGGGCCACAAAGCCCTAGCCAATGGTGGGCCGCAACCCTCGCTGCCAGTCGGCGAGGGCTTTGTGGTCCTCACCCAATGGACAACAAGTTGTCGAAGGCTCGTTAGCCACTATAGGAGAAGAAGCCAAGTGGAAGAAGAGAAAAAGGAAAAAAAAAAGGAAAAAGGAAAAGATTAATAAAACATTTGAAAAAAGTAAAAATTATTTAAAAATTGTCATGTTAGTATTCGCCGACAAGCCAAAATTGGCTAAAATGATTGAATTGGTACCAATATGAAAAAGTTTAGTATTAAATCGGTCAAATTGAATTGTTTAGAATTGAATTGGTATCAATGCCATATGTTTATGATTTTTTTGATGCTTTTCCCTTTGTTACCCTATCACTGTACTGAATACAACCACAAAATATAATTTCTTTTAAGTTGTTAAGTATGTTTACTTCAAGTAATTTTACAATGTTTTATACCAAACAAAGCAACTTCAGTATGCTAAATGTCTCTTTATCTATTGGGCTTGCATGGGTTTGTTTTATATATATTCTTTATCGGTATAATGGTTCATGTTTTTGGGGTTGAACATTATAGTATAACCTCAAAATCAAGTTTTAATCCAGTCTCATTTGCTAATTCCATGTGCCGTTTCTCACATTAATTTTATCCACTAAGATGGCTAGTAAAGAATTACACATCACTTGTCTAAGAAATTTATACGAGCCTTATCATCTCCCCATGGATCTTTGCCACATAAAAAAATAATCATAATTTACTCCTTCTTCAAGTGAATGATTACGGAATGCTAACTGCTAAAATTAAAATGTCAAAGTTCATCATACGTGTCTTAATTTTTAAGTGATGAGATTGACTTACACTTTACGAAATGAAAGTAATGCATTGTTATATGTAAAAAAAAAAAAAAAAAAAAAAAAAAGTTACTTTGACCCAGTTACGAAAGTAAGGTAAAAAAGAAAATAAAAAATAAAATGTTGATCGAGGTTTTTTTAGTTCAAAGTCCAAGTCTAGGTCGTAAGTACGCAAAGACTGATGGGGTTTCATTTTTTAAACCTATCATCATCCAAGAGGTAGTTTGGGTAGTTAAGTGCTTTATTCACGCAACTAATTCAGTATTTACGAAGTCACTGTTTATAAAAATTTTAGGGATAATACCCTAAAAACCCCAAACTAGTACACTTGTGACAAATTTATCCCAAACTATTTTTTTGACCACCAAAAACCCCAAACTGGTATACTTTTGACAAATTTATCCCAAACTGGTACACTTGTGACAAATTTACCCTATGTTAGTTTTCGTTAAATTTTATTATCAAATTATTAAGTTAAATGACACGTGACGAGTTAACCGGTATATCAATTTAGGATTTTACGTTACTGTTTGTCACGAGTTTACAATTTTTATGATTTTTTTGTGGTATTAATCCAATTTAGCATAGGTTATATTTGTCACAAATTTACTAGTTTAAGGTTTTTTGTAGTCGAATAAATTAGTTTGGGGTAAATTTGTCATAAATGTACCAGTTTAGGGTTTTTTATAATCGGTCGGGTAAATTTGTCACAAGTTTACCAGTTTGGGGTTTTTCATGGTCAAAAAAATAGTTTGGGGTAAATTTGTCACAAGTGTACCAGTTTGGGGTTTTTAAGGTATTATCCCAAAATTTTAAGGGGTCTCCCCATTATTGGCTTATTGATGAAGTATAACACGATTTGCATGCATTGGTAAGATTTATTCAACTGAAGATTTGTATTCATTATTGAAAAAAAAATTATTCCATAGAAATAATCTTATTTATTGTTAAAAAAAAAAAAAAACTCAATAGTTGAGAGGGTTCTGTCGGCCCAACCTTCAATGTCAAGAGGCCTAATTCTTATTGATTTATGTAATAAATGCAAACAAAAGCCGTAGTGCAACTGACTTCCAGGAATTTGAAAAATGAAACCGGATCCCACTTTTTTAACAATGGTTTTTCCGTTAACCATTGGATTGTAATAACCCTTCCCACATAAGAAGAGGAGGTGAGGAGTTCAAATCTCAACATTTTAAGAAAAGTTGAGATGGGGACGATTTAACCGGAGTATGAATTTTAACTTCCACGTCTTATAAGGAAGTAATGTACAAGTCTGAGAGTATGAGTTAAATTAGAAATAAAGTAAGATCGACAAAAAAAAAAACGATTTTACATTATAGTTATGACGATTCTTGTGATATAATAAATATCATGTTATAATGTTCCTGTATTTAATTGAGTGGATCTATACTTAGAATTAAGGATAACTAGGTTAATTGCAGCAAATATGATGTTCCACAATAGGCGAACCCCTGTTCAAGCCTTCTAAGGACTGCCTTTTAGCTGCAAATTATCCATAAATTTAGTTCAAAGTATAAAGACGCTCAAGGATGCCAGGATAGTAACATCTCTAACTAGTTGAGCTGCATTTCTCAGAGAATTTCATCAGGCTAGAGTTAAAGAGGTGTCTAGAGAGACATGTAGAATTTTTTTAAACACCCACTTTACTTGAAGGGACTTTGCCCTAAAGATTACACTCCTTGCCTTTTATAGGCACTAAGAGGTCACGAGGAGCAAAGACCAAACTCATGGGTCTGATACAAACACAGGCTTCAGAAATCCCGATTAGGAATTATTCTAGGTGATATGAATAGTGATTGTGAACAATGATTTCCTCAACTTATTACTACAGTACTTTGTTATAGTGAGTTGTGTAGGCCTATCTTCCATTTCGGGAGTTGTAGCCACTAGTTTGAATCATCAGAGCTATGTTGTGCAAGCTGTTCCTCCATGCGACGTTGTTCAAGTCCAATGTCAGAAGGATTGTGGGTGAGTTCTCTTTGTGATATCATAGCATTCCACATGCTTATTCCGCTTAAGGAGGATCTTTCTTCATGCATCTTGGAAGGTCCTTAAGTGTCATCAAACATGACCGGCTAAGGCCAGTTTGATGGTTAAGCATAGTGAGAGGTGTCCATTCCAATGAATAATGACAAAGCTCCTTGATCATAGGAGTCTTGAAAGAGAGGGCCTCCCCAATGGACATAGGATACGTGAGCGTAGGATTCTTGGGAGGATTGTATAGGATCGTCTATGTTTGTCATTTTTTACTCTTGTGATGGAGGTGTCCTTGTTTGATTCTATGCTTGATTGAATTTCTCGAGTGTGTGTCTGGCTTCTAATGTAAAACCATAATGGTCTCATGGAACATGTGTTGAATAATCCCATACTTCTTTAGGAACAATCTTGTTCTCTTGACATAGGATTCTCTGTAGTTCTCTATAATTGTATTCAATAGATCCAACACAATCAAGGAATACCTATAAATACGAACTTCCTAAATATGTGATTGAGGTCTGTAGGTTATAGTTCCTACTTCTTGTGGAGTGCTGGTGAGATACCATTATCTTTCACAAAAGCCTATGATGTACAAAGCAACACAATGGTGTGTGTCTCGAGTTCTACTCAACATAGTGAGAGGTGTCCATTCCAATGGATAAGGACAAAGGTTTTTGATCATAAGGGTCTTGAAAGAGAGAGCCTCCCCAATGGACATAGGATACGTGCACGTAGGATTCTTGGGAGGATTGTGCAAGATCATCCATGTCTACCATTTTCTGCTCTCGTGATGGAGGTGTCCTTGTTTGATTATGTGCTTGATCGAATTTCTCGGGTGGTTGTTTGACTTCTAATGCAAAACCATAATGGTCCCATGGAACATGTGTTGAATAATTACCTACTTCTTTAGGAACAATCTTGTTCTCTTGACATAATATTTTCTGGAGTTCTCTGTAATTGTATTCAATAGATCCAATGGACCTATAAATACGAGCTTCCTAAAGATGTGGTTGAGGTCTGGAGGTTAGGGTTCCCACTTCTTGTGGAGTGCTAGTGAGGATACCATTATCATTCACAGAAGCCTATGATCTACAAAGGAACACAATGGTGTGTGTCTTGAGTTATACTTAGATAGTTCTCAGTTCTTGTTGGAAGAGGTGCTTCCAATAAGTCGGAGGATAGAACCAATTAAATACAATCATAAAATTCTTGTTGCTTTCATTTTCAATCTTGTGACCAAGTGCAAACAGTTTGATTAACTTGGTAATGAATCTTCTAATGGGAAACTTGATAACTATTAAATATTTATTGGTTAAGTACCATAACAGCCATCGAAGTTTCTCAAGGAAATCATATTTCTTCCAGACTAAAGAATGTATGAATAGATACTTGGATTCTAATTCAAAATGATAAAGAATTGAGTCTCTATAAAGCCTGAATAGGTCTGTGTGGCATTGCCACATGAGGTTATCGAGATTCTCAATGAGGATGTCATTATGGATTTGTTTAATGATTTCTTGAGGGTATTCTAGACTTGGCTAATCTTGTATTCTCTCAATCTTATACTTTTCCTGTTAACGAAAAGCATGCCTTATAATGTACATGTTAATTTCTACCGGTACCTTTGGTTTAGAGAGAAAATTAGCAAGCATATTTTTCTTTCCTGCAATATGTTTGATCTCGAAAGAGTATTTCGAAAACCAATCAGCCCATTGAAGCAGTTGAGAATGTGGGATTTGCTTCTGCTTAAATTTGGTCATATGGGGAAAGGATGCAATATCCAATTCTACTAGAAAATTGTGGCCAATAAAATGGAACTCGAACTTTTTTATTCTATTTTGTACTATCAATATCTCCTTAAAAGTTGAATAATAATGCATTTCAGCTTGGGAGAACTTTTCACTTTTGTAAGCGCAAAGATGTCACTTTCATCAATTTTTTCAAACAGTATGGTTGCCCAGTATTCATTACTAGCATCAGTCTGAAGAACTCTCTTTCCTGTAGATGAGATTTGCAATGAAAGAAGAGTCTACATGACTTTTTTTTTTAGTTCTTTGACTGCATTGGTTTGGGTTTATCCCTAAAGAGGGAGATTCTTCTTCAACATCATTTGCAATGGGATCGGTAATTTGGCAATGTTAGGAACAAAGTCTCTAAGATAGTTGATTATCCCAAGAAATTTCTGAACTTGCTTTATCGTGAAATCCTCTTTTGGGAATTTCAATAATTCCTTAACAATAATATTCATCTTCCTTTGAGAAAGCATGATTTTATATTTCTTTACAATTTCTGCAAATTACTCAAGAAGTCGACAATGAGATTCTTCATCAGGGCTGTAAAGTGATATGCATCAATATAGACTGCTGCATTATGTAGATTGGCTGAAAGATACAACACATAACCTTTTGGAATAGGTAAGGGGTTACTTTGAGGCCAAAGGAGAAACCTTTCATTGGAAATGTTGGTGTGGAATACAGAATCCTATCTTGGGCCGATCTTCAGGATGAATACCCAGTTGCCAAAATCTAGCTTTGAGGTCAAATTTGAAATAGATGTGAGTTTTGGATAATCCAGCAAAGAGAGAATTTCAAGAGGGTAAAGGGAACTTATCATCTTGGAGAAAAATGTTAAAGGGTTGGTAATTTATCACTAGTCACATTTTTCTTCTATTATACTCAGCTCATTTGTTAACATAGAAGGCTTTATAGGCTTATTGAGAATCTAAGATTTCAATCAGGCCTTGCTACAGTAGCTCCGAGCATTCCTTTTGAGTAGAAGTAAGATGTTCAAGGTTCATTCCTATGTGACTCGCTTTGGTAGGATTTATATCCTCATTTTTTTTAAAGGAAAACGAACCAAAAACTCCGGGTTTTTCCACAATGGATGGGAGCATTTTTGAGAGAACTCAAAATGAGATTCTAAACAAGATTTTTTGCATGATTGAATCTAACAAACTAATTTGGATAGAGAAGAGCCTTTGAATATTGAAGAATTCAAAAAATCAGTTTTTATACTTAAGACATTTTCCATGAATGATTTGGAATTGAGAAATTTGAGTCATGATATCCTAATTGTTGATCAAATCTTTGTTGGAAAGATTAGATCCAAAAATTTCAGTGATTATAGAACACTAAGGGGAAAATTGAATAGTTACTGATGTAGTATGCACATTTATTAAAAAAAAAAAGTATCTCTTGAGGCAAAGTTGAAATTCCAAACACAAGAAGTCCAGTATTCTTCAAGAAGAACTTTAGTGTCTAAAATTGAAGAATTAGCATTGGTATCTATAAGTGCAATGACTATGATTGGTTTAACAAATCTTAAAGTGAAAATTTTAATAGGGGAGTGAGGATAATGGACTTGACTATAATATATACTGGAGTCTTATTCTACGAGGTAAGGGATATATGAAAAATAATTTCAAAACCTTAATCAAAGTCGGTTTCACCGAAGGTTTAATAACAAGGAATAACACAAAGAGTCTGTCGAGATGTGTCTTCATCGATAGAGAATAATGATTCGACATCATCATTTTCAAGAGAAACACTAGCTTCAATTTGATGCGATGTATCAAATGGTTCTGATCTTTTTTCGTTTGAGAGCAGATCTTGGCGAAATGACCCTTATGCTCATTGTTTTTGGGATCCTTGTTGCCAGTGTTCTTCATGTACAAACTCTCCTGACAAAGTAGATCCTACCACAAGGCCTAAGCGAAAAGCCCAAAAGCCTAAAGATGGCTTATACCAAAGGTATTTAAACGAAGATCTCTCTGTAGATTCTCTTGGTGAAAGTGATAAGTACTAATTCATGATTTCCGATTGCCCATCTCCACCACCCACATACACATCATCACCATCATCTTCAGCGTCACCACCTGGTATAATCATAAGATGCATTCGAAGAAAAAAGAAAAAGTGACAATTGCAATGTCACGCCCCGATCCTTAGGCACGCACACATTCCTTACTTTTGGTTTATTTTAAAAATGCGATATCCCAGGACTATATATCACCAACCCTTTCATTTATATATGCACATGCGAAAGCAGTTATAAATCCCCAGATAATAAAACAATGGGATAGAAAAACATACCATATATTTTTCATACTGAAAATTCTTAACCACACCTTTTTACACGCATCTCATATTATTTTACAATACTATATATACATAAGTCTGATCTAACATCTATTCACATGCAGACAAGGTCTAACAAGACAGGACGGGATCTCAGTCCTCATCCGGGTCGTACTCGGGGTTATCCTCGTGGTCCTCCTCCATGCACTCCTCTTCGGGTTCCTCATCAGGGATCTCCTCGTCAGATTCCTCCTCCTTACGCTTCTCATCCGGGTCTTGAAATGGTTATTCAATAACCACTAAGACAACGTCTCAGCAAGTTCTACCTCCTAAGACCCGATTAGTAAACTAATACACCTTAGGGCTGCCTATGCACAGTATGAGTCAGAGGACTTACCTTGGCCTCAGATTCCACCTGCATATTAGCATAGATCAAATAGGCACCCAAGCAATCACATCACCAATCGAAGCATCGATCAAATCGACCTAATCGATTACACGCCAACAAGACCACTCATGGTCATTTCCATTCAATCAATCAATTCACAACATCATATCAAAACAATGATCAATCGACCTAGTCAATTACATGTCAACAAATCATTCCCCACGATGGAATATCTAGAAGTCAGGCCATGTGCATTCTCCAGGACGACATACTAAGTCTCCGAGCCACGTGCCTCAAACCTTGGGCGCACGTGCATTTTTTAAGGCGACCTCTTCGCCAAGGTGGTACATCAAGTCACCGAGCCACGTGCCCTTTTAGATACCATTCTCGAATACTAGACCCACGTGCCCTTTTAGATGTCATTCTCGAATATTGGACCCATGTGCATTCTCTAAGGTACTAGTTCACCAAAGTGACGCATCAGATCACCGAGTCACGTGTCCTTTTAGATGCCATTCCGAAATACCGGGCCCACGTGCATTCTCTAAGGTACTAGTTCGCCAAAGTGACACATCATATCACCGAGCCACATGCCCTTTTTATGATGCCCAGGCCCACGTGCCTTCTCTTAGGTGCTAACTCACCAAAGTGATGCATCAATTCACCGAGCTCACGTGCCCTTTTTACAATGCCATACACTGTCACCGAGCCACGTGCATTCTCCAGGAGGACATACCGAGTCTCCGAGCCACGTGCATTCTCTAAGGCGACCTCTTCGCCAAGATGACATTTTCAACCACCGAACTCACGTGCATTCTCCAGGTGATATTCCAATTCACCGAGCCCACTTATCTTTTTTCAGGTGATTACCAACTTACTTTCGATATCGACAATCAAATAATTAACAACAACCATTTAGGAATATATCCTAAAATTTCACATTTAATTCAATTTGGCATGATTTAAAGCTCAAATAAATAAACGGACTGCTCCACGACAATCAGCACGAAATTCGGTCACTTTGGCCATCCCGGTTGAATTTTCGGAAAATAAATAATTAAATAATTAATTTCGAAAAATAAATAAATAAACACAATAATTCCAATTTAACACAATATGAAGCTCAATTAAATAAACGGACTACGCCACGATCATCAGCATAAAATCCCGGTCACTAGCCATCCTAGTTGAATTTCCAGAAAATAAATAATTAAATAACTAATTTCGAAAATTAATATTTAATTCCTAAAAATTCCATTTAGGCCCGAATTGCCTAATTAACATCCGATAAGGGTCGGAAAAATCCCAAGAAGCATTCAATAAATAGTATTACGTGTCTACTCGCTAATTGCACAATCCGATTGACTAACATGCATCACAATTATCTAATAATCACTAATCTACTCTAATCTAACCACCTAATTACACTTAATTAAATATAATCAATCTTTAAGTATAATTAGAAAATTAAGAAGGTGTTAGTGAGCAAAACTCACTCGGCAAAGCGAAGACCGGAACACCACGACAACGACGCGGCGGCAGCCAAATTCCAAAATTTTGGTGGCATCAACGGACACTCGGGTCGGGCCTACAAGCCTCGCAAGCCCACATCAAAAGCTAGCCTTGGGCCGAACTTGAGCTGACTTGCTTCATAGGCCCCAGATGGGCTGAGCTTGCTGGGTCTCGCTGAAATACAAATGATGCTGGGCTTGAAACTTGGGCTGAGATGGGCTTGAAACAAAATTGAATTGGGCTTCAAGTTGTGGGCTTGAAGATGGGCCGAAAACTGGGCTTGGGCTGCTGTGAACTAAGCCGAATTCCAATGGGCTATACTGCTGGAATTGTAGAAGATATTGGGCCTGAATTGCTGTTGAAGATGGGCCCTGCCGAATTGGGCTGAAGACTCAGTCAATGGGCTGTTCCCTTGGGCTGTTGCTGCACACGGTTTGGGGACATGGAGATCGCGAGTTGGCCGAGGACGCACGCGCAGGAGAAGAAATGGATGAAGCAGCTGCTGGTTTTGTACGTTGTTGCAGAGCTTAATCGAGGACTTCATGGACGTTGAGGTTGGAGGCGTTGCTGGCGCTTGCTTGATGGAGACACAAGCTGGAAGAGATGAATTTGCTGGCTCATTCGTCGACCGTGGAAGACGCCTGGCAGAAGACACGGATGGAGAAGCTGCTTCGCCTGGGCCACGAGAGACACGCGGCAGCTTCGGTCTTCAAGGTTCGTGGATGCTTGGACGGCAAAGCTGGCGTGCGGTCGTGGAGATGCTGGGGATGCGCGGCAGAAGAAATGGAGAAGCACGTGGGAAGCTGAAGCTTGTTCGGTGGAGATGGGCAATTAATGGAGGAGCAGATGGTTGGCAGTAGCTTCGGTGGGGTTTTACGAGTCAACTCCAAGCTTTCGGTGAAATTGCGGTTGACCGAAAGATGAAGGAGACAGCGAATGGTGGAGCGACCAAATGGAGAAGCAGCTGCTGGCGTCGACCGGTGGCTTCGCTGGCTTCGGTTCACGGTTGAATTGTCGAGCTTCAAATAAAAATGAAAGAAGAGGCAGAGCCGAAGGAGAAAATGAGATAGAGAGGGGCTTTTGGTAACGTTTCATTCTTTTTTTATTCCAAGGGAATAGAAACAAAAAAAAATGTTTACGTGCGGAAACACTTTTTGAACAAAAAAGATGCGTTTGGTAAATTTGTTCCGGAATAAAAAATAAACGAAACATGTTTGGTAGATTTTTGTTCTCTTTTTGTTTCTTTTAATTTTTTAATATTTTTATTTTTATTTATCAGTTTTTCCTTTATTTTTTATATCTTTTCTTTCGGCCGGTCGCCGGCCTCCGGACGGCCGACGGCCGGCCTCGCCCGCCACGGCGAGGCTCGCCGGCCCCTGGCGAGGCCAACCCTCGCCGTCGTTGGGCGAGGCTTGGCCTCGCCTTGGCTGGGCGAGGCTCGGCGTCGCCGGCGCAGCCCGAGCTCGCCCAGCCAAGGCGAGGCTTGGCGTCGCCGGCATGGGCGAGGCCGAGCCTCGCCTTGGCTGGGCGAGCTCGAGCTCGCCCAGATCCGGTGAGGCTCGAGCTCACCCGCGCCGGCGACGCCTCGCCTCGCCAGGGGCCGGTGACGCTCCGGCGAGGTCGCCGACCCTCGACGGCGTCGCCGGCCCTCGACGGCCGGCCATGGCCGAGGCCGAGGCCAAGGCCGGCGACCGGCCAAAGAGAAAGAAGAAGAAAAGAGGAAGAGAAGAGAAGAGAGAGAAGAAGAAACAGAAACAAAAAATTGTTTCTTCAAAATTGTTTCTGGAACGAGAAACAACTTTTTTTTGTTTCTCGTTTCTGTTCTTTTTTTGTTCCTTGGAACAAAAAAACAGAAAAAGTGTTTATAAACACTTTTGAGAAACAAAAACATGCAGGGCCAGAAGTAGCGAAGGAGAGGTCGGCTAGGATGGCGTGCTCAAGAAGCCGATGAATGGGGAAGAAAAGTCAAGATATTTATCTCAAGAGTTAAATGCTTTGTCCCCCATAGGCTTCATGTTTGTCCCCTTTGGTCCCCCAAATATTTTCTTGTCTTATCCTCACAAATAATTCCATTTTCGTGCCCAAAAATATACTTATTTTCTTAATTCCGAATTTACTCACATAGCTTCAATTCCTCACTCAAATTCCCAATTTGAGGTATGATTTTGTCGAAGGAAAATCCCATACCATTTTCTGCTAGTCCCCAACACTCAAAGGCTTGGCTTGGAAGTCAAAACTTCAATTAATTGAGCCCATCTGAATTTCCATTGATTTTCTGCGGTGTCCAAACCGATTTTCCATAAAAATCTCGGCATTTCCGAAAAATCTTCTGAGATTGAGTCGATACTCCTAGAATTTATTGTGACATAACCGAAACTTCAATTTCTGAAATCGGACTTGAATTGACAATTAATTTCTATTCGACGCGTTTTTAGCGTGATTTAGGCTACCGGGTAAATCTCAATGATTCAAATACGGATACAGGGTACCAAACGACAGTAAAAATCAAATTAGTGCCGGTCGACAAGAATTTTCCAATTTAGTGGAGTCACCCACGATTGCTCATTCATCTCAGTCGAACCGACCTATCTCTGATTTCAAATCGATTTTATATTATGCAGCAATGATCTTTAAAGATGAGCACAGTCGAGAAGTCGATTCCTGATCGAATTCTCAAGTCTATTTGCCTTAAAGTTCTTAATAACTTACCTAGCTAGTCTAGTTATCCCGTGAGTGGCCAACTCAGAGAACAACACTATAGTCACGTCGATGAAATGCTCAATTTATCTAATCGAAATCAGAATCTGAAAATCTGGATGTCACACGCAATTTTTATATGTGGCAACACGATTAATTTTTCATTTTACTATGCCAATGGCAAAAAAAAAAAAAGGTCTTTCAATTTACAATAAAGATCAACTAGACAAGGAGAAACTTAAACATGAATGTAACACACGATATCAAGCTTAAACTCGCTAATACTCAACTTGATAGTCTCACAAGCCTAATTGATCTTAAGTTACTTTTTTGTCAATTATGTAATGTAGTCAAGTGGTGTGAAGTCAAATTTTGAATAGTCCGATTTTCTTTTTCAAGTTGAGTTTGAACAAGATCTTTAATACTTGATTGAGTTCAAGTGAAGGTTCAAGCATCAAGTATGTTGTATTGGCTCAACTCAATTTAGATTATATCTCCATGTTGAGGGCTAGACCTAGGACCCTTACGCTTGGACCATATACCTCAAGGGTCGAGTATAGACCCTAGCACCTAGACTAGAGACACTAGCCAAACAAGTTATCACATGGGCCAAGCCTAAGACCCTGCCCTAGACTTGGGACCTCGAACCTTGGACTTGAGTTATGAATTATGAAACTATAATGTGCTGTCATCAATTTGTATTAATATAATGCATGACAACTCTATATCACAAAATACGTGATGATGGTGCCCAAACAAGATCATTGAATCCGCCGCAACGTAAGATATTTATAGAGTACCAAGTAATAAGTACATAAACAAACTTTGGTACCGTTTTTACTCTCAAAACTTATTAAGAGAAACCCTTAAACACTCTCAATAAGCACATCCAGCCCTACGTCCCTTGGTTGCGCGGACGCCACATGAACTCCCATCTCCAGATCGATCTTCGCTCCAAGCTTCGACACAAGTCAACTCGTGCTCAGGTTCGGCCAAAACCCGCGGCACCAAAATGACACGCCGGTCATTCCATCTTTCCACATAAACTTTCGATCGAAAAACAAAAACCATTAGGTTACGTGAAAATGCGCACGATGATTTTCCAATGGTGGCTTTGATAGTACCTTTCCCTGCTCTCCCAAATAACGTTTTGAGTGTCCGGGCTCAACGAGGGCACAAGTGTAATTGCACGAGTGGCTAGCTCGCTCGGGATTTCGGCCTTTCGAGTCGGCCCCCTCTCCCCCGAACGAATCCTCGCCGTCGATCATACCCGGCCCATGTGTCGGCACACAGTGACCCGACCCACGTCTGCGAGTCTCATTTACGTACTTTCCCTCCCACCACCCTAAGTGCGTCTGATGCTCCAGTGTGGCAAACAAGAAGGCGGTGGGAGTGCGACACGTGTCTTCGTGGGACCCACGTTCTGGAGAGAAAAAGAGGCGCCAATTCGAAAATATTTTAGTCCTGCTTTTCTTCCTTCACACCTCTCTCTCTCTACCCTCGCTCTCTCCGTCCGACGAACTCCCTCTCTCTCTCCACCCTCCCTCTTTCCGACCAGCGAAGCACCGCGAGCAACCGACGAAGCAGGTGGATACCAGCGAGAGGACCGCGAGCAACTGACTGGCGTGCGACCTCCCTCTCTCTCTACCCTCCCTCTTTCCGACAGGCGAACCACCGCACCGCCCCTCCGGCTCTAGATTTGGCCTCGACTCGTCCGTCCTCTGCTCTTTCTCTCCCCTTGCGTCTCTGTCTGTCCTCCCTCTCTTCGCGGCGAACCAGCACGTGACCGGCAAACCACCGCGCCCCCCTCCGGCTCGAGATCCGGCACCAGCTTGTCCTGTACGCTGGAACGTTCGCGCCCGACCGCCTCACACCCACCACCCGACCACTTCTCTGTCTTATGGTTCTGGTGAGGTAATACAGATCATGGGCTTAGTAAAGAATGCAATTTGCTGAGCAGTGATAGTGAGCACCAGTTCAGCACCAGAAAGGACATGGGGACTGTAGAAAGCAAGGTTGGCCCAAAAGATTGACCATTTTGGCGATTTCCAATTAGATCTGTAATTCCTATCAACTTTGGCACGTTGGTCGCGCCTCCCATCAAGGTACACGTTCTCTACAGCATTCACCACCGAGGCGTCAAGCCGTCGGCCCCTGCCCCCATGATAAGCACACGAGATCGTTGGTGATGGTGGATTCTCTGCGTCGATCTTTTGCTTTGTGCATTTGTAGCCTGTTTTTTTCCGGCTTTTTGCATCTGAACGAACTGTACTAAACTAATCACATATCTGGAAGCTGCGGAGTCCGTGTTGGGTTTCATAGATAACTCAAATTTCGATATGATCATTGCCATGCCATTTATGACCACTTCCTCTCATTTTTTGGTCATGAAAGTCTGCATAACATTTCCTTTCCCAAAACATATGTTGTTTTTTGCGATGTGCTTACCAGTTCCTATTTTGAACACATTGAATTGATCAGTCTATCAGCCCGGGGGAGCTGCACCATTGTCGTCGACAGACAAGCCAATAAGTCAGAGGTGGAGGATCTTGATGCCGGATGGGTCTCATGCCATTTATCCCAAACCCAGAGCTTTGAACCACTTTGAGATACAGGATATGGTCGAGCATTATCGCCAGGTTGCCATAAATGCCATTCGAGCTGGTTAGTTCATGGATCGCCTTACCTTCATTAATTCCAGTAGAAGAGTTTCCCTTAATGAGTTTTCTGCCTTTGAAAGTTTAGTATTCGCATTTCTTTTCAATAAATAAATAGCAGCTCGAATCAAACTTAGTTTATACTTCTGGAACCCCATGTTCGGGTAAACTTAAACTAGCATAGTTGGGAAAGAAAATGTTCAACCTACCGACAAGGTGGGACCTCATGGAGAAAGCTTTGAAGAGACATGATGGATATTATGCAATTGCTTCGTTGTCAAATGCTTTTGCTTTCTACTGAAGTAGAAAGCAAGGTTGGCCCTTTTGAGATTGACCATTCTGGCGATTTCTAATATTTTGGGGTTTTATTGATATCAAATGAAAGATGGCGGATACGATTCTTCCTTTGCAAAATGAAATTGTCATATAGTAATAGTAAGGCTGTCAAAAGGCCTACATCTTGCCCAAGATGAAGTTATCAGCTATCGACAAACAGCGTTTAATGGTAGGTCAACTGTGCATGTCATGAAAGTGAAAGGTTTTTTTTTTGCCTGACTTTGTGACACGTGAGAAGCCGGCAAAAATTCGGTACCTTTTGCCAACTTGTGAAAACGGTATTTTTGTGCATAATATTCCTGCACCACTGGGTCTAGAAAGGTGAAGTATACAAAGTGTTTCTCTTGCATCATAGTGATTTGTTTCTTGTTTGGGAGCTTGGCTGATCAACAACATGAAAATGTGACCGGATAGGCATACAAATAACACATTCCGAACCACACACCTGATCCCGACGTCAAAGAGTTGTTAGGAAGATTTTGACGCCTCCATATCAAATTGGATAAATCTCATTGTTGCATGAAAGATTTTCCTTTTTCTCAATGTGAAGAATTCTCTGACAGCTCATCATAGGGTGTTTATTGCTTGCAAATGCTTGGGCAGTGATCCTTGTTATGTTTGGAGTGCCAAACCCGAGATTTCGAGCAACATTTTGCTGATTTAGATGTACTTTTGAAATCATTAACCAATCTCTTGATCCAAAACAAATTAAATGCTGCATGTGATGCTTCTGACTTTGGTACGTATTTGTGTAAATTTTCATATTTGTTTCTCTCGGAAAGTAACATTTGAATACATTCTGATGATATCTCTTATAATACTGATATTGAGAGG
Organism: Eucalyptus lansdowneana; assembly: GCA_017140395.1. Taxonomy (NCBI): domain Eukaryota; kingdom Viridiplantae; phylum Streptophyta; class Magnoliopsida; order Myrtales; family Myrtaceae; genus Eucalyptus; species Eucalyptus lansdowneana. Next base: position 60,480,902 of record CM029487.1, read on the forward strand.
GGATAGGGGTTGGAATTTCTTTTTCGATAAAAACAACTGTCTGTGTTACCATGCTGATGCCTTGGAAAGCTCATTGTTGTGTTTGGGGTGGCTTTGAACCTGTTTTTGATCAATTTTTAGCCTTGGCTCTAGCTTTGGCTGTTTGGATGAAATTTTTATTTCATTTGAATAATTTTAATATCGAACACCTTAAATTTTCAGTGGAACTTGTTGAATTAATTTAAGCTTTTTCAAGAATACAACTAATTTAAATATCGCAGCCAATTGTGATAGAAAATCTTCTTATACTGAACATTTTTCTTGGTTAATTGGTAATGCAGGTCTTCTCAGCTTTTGGGTTTGTTCACAAGATCACTACCTTTGAGAAAACTGCTGGATTCCAGGTGACAAAAACTGAGATGACTTTTTTTTTTTTTTGGTTTTGTACAGAGTTTATAATTTAAGCAAAAAATTCTTGACTAAAATCTTGTTTGTAGGCCCTGGTGCAATTTTCGAATGCCGAAACTGCTTCTTCTGCAAAAAATGCCCTTGATGGAAGATGCATTCCTAGGTGATGGTTTTATTAATTTTTTGACATGGTATTTTGTCCAACTGGAACTGGTACATGTTGCCCAAAGTAATGCATATTTTGGCACGAGTTTATCACCTATATATTGTGTTTAAAGAATAAATCCTAGTTAAGCTAAAAATCAAATTTCTCTAGTTACAAAGAAGCAGTTCTTAACATAGAGTGGCATGTTCATGTGCTTTGAGAATTTCTTTTGGGTTGTGATAGCATATTATCTTCTAGTGCACTCACATGAAGGTTACTGACTTTGTCTTGGTTCACAGCTATTTGCTTCCTGAGCACATGGGGCCATGCACCCTCAGGATCACATATTCAGCCCACAGAGATCTGTGTGTGAAATTCCAGAGCCATTGGAGCAGGTGACTTTCTAATTGGGTTCTTTATACCAAGCCTTCGTTTGATGTCCGTTTCTTGATTGATCGACTGTGTATTTTACCATGGACATTTTTTTGTTTATCAGGGACTACACTAATCCATACCTTCCTGTTGCTCCATCTGCTATAGATGGCGTGGTCGTGTAAGGAATCAAAAATCAACATTTGCTTTGTTGTAATCACATCCGCTGTTAGAATGAGGTGGGCATATTATTTTGTCTGCCTTATGATTTGATTGATTTGATCAAACATTGCATTGTATGCTGCAGTTGAGTGTTGACTTGGATGGGAAAAAATTAGAACCCGAGAGTAATGTCCTTCTCACATCAATAGAGAATATGCGGTATGCGTAACATTGGATGTTCTTCACATGGTATTTATTTTATTTTATTTTATTTTATTTTATTTTTAATTCTCTCATCTGCATTCTTGGGTAAGCATGTGTTTTAAAAGTTTGTCACCAATTTCGCCTGGTTCGGGTCTTTTCGGCTTTTGGACCTGTACGAGAAGATTGCCATGTTTGACAAGAATGGAGGGGTCCAAGCATTGATTCAACCCTGGTTAGTAAGAGCAGTGAATTTTTCTGGATGAAGAATATCTTTCTTGCATTAGGGCGAAAAATATGCATGCATTTAATGAAGTGCATGTTGGTTGTCGCATTGCTGTCCATGCAGATGTTTAGACGGCTGTAGTTGCAAAGGAAGCTTTGGAAGGGCATTGCATATATGACGGGGGGTTTTGCAAACTCCATATCTCGTATTTGCGCCATACAGATCTTAGCATAAAGGTAATTACATCTGCTGCCCCCTGGTATTACGTTTATCTCAACAAGTTGCGACTATCCTACACCGTGGATGTACACTTCCTTGCTTTTGATACAAAAGGAAAAACTCCCTCTCCTATATCAAGTTTTCCAGTTGAATTTTGAAAGATGCCACTTCCAATTGACCATTTGATCAAGAGCGATTACCATTCAAAGAGTCACTAGTATGTCAATCACACGTTTTTAGTTTTCACTTAGAAACAGTTAAAGTGAAATATGTTCCCTGTAGAAGGGCGAATGACGTGAAATATGTATAAACCTCATGAATAAGGGATGGCATTATTCTATTTCGCCAGTATAAGCTGTTTCACTTTGAGAAAAGTGGTGAAACATTCATTGATGTCTCTGGCAACAAGAACTTTCATTGGCAGTTGACTTCAAATATGCCACACGTTCAAGGTTCTGCTCATCTCCTTGGATCTGGTGTTACCATTTTCAATGTGACCATATATAAGTCACACCCGTTTGCAATTGTGTTTTTTGTGTCATCATTCAGGGAATCTGAACTCTCTTGTTTCCCTCACTTAGAAAGATAAACTTTAGGTGCTAGCATGATTTAAACTTGGTCCCTTTAACATGAGGCATCTTGTGTAATTTGTTCTTATATCATGAATTGGTGGGAATTTGAAAACTGAAGCAAGTGTTGTGAGCACTTCCTTTTGTGAGAATGTACTGATGTTATTTTAAGATAAAATAGTACGGAAGCCTGGTCATTTTAGTTAAGACAGTTCTAGAATTTGCTGTTTATTCATCTGTTATTCATTGATCATTCTATGGGGGAGGTTATGATTTATTAGCTTGGTGAATTGTTAGGACTGGCTGGAAATAATTGTCTTAGTATTTTGTGCTGCTTTTCAGTTTCTATGTTAGATATATACGGCGCGTCATAATAATTTTGTCTTTCCTTTGAATATATGCGAACATTAATTTGCTGATATTGTTCTCTTACATTTTTACTTTTGAAGAAAGTAGGTGGGAGATTGTTAATTGACTGATATGCTAACTATTTTTCCAGGTTAACAATGATCGGAGCGGAGACTACACAATCCCCAACACCCCGATGATGAATCCTCAACCTTCAATTCCAGGGCGCAACCGAATTCAACAAGGTGCTGCGCCCCAGCCAGACGGTGGAGTGCAGTACACCCCGACTCTGCGCAACCCACAATGCATCATCCACCCCCTGCTGGCTGGGGTCCAGTCCCTCCATCTCAGTCCATGCCTATGCAAGGTCACAACCCACCACCGTACATGCAACTGGGGACTGTGCCTTTGCAGATGGGCCCTGGGATGATGCATGGCACGGGCCACCCTGGTTTGCTGCATCCGCCACCAATGCCTCCATATCAGTCACAATAGCACTTCGTTCTTCTCTTGGTGCCAAAGGTGTGATAGCCCTCAGTTGATGCAATTCCCTTGGGCCTGAAGCTCTGTGGTGTTTGGAAGAGCTCTTGAAAATCATGGAATGCAAGGAGAAAAACGGCCTGATGGTGTTCCCAATGTTTTACGAAGTGGAACCCAGAGAAGTGAGAGAGGGGAGAGAGAGTTATAAGAGAGCTATGGATAACCATGAGTACAAGTTCGGGAAGGATTCAGAAAAGTGAAGAGATGGAAGAAGGCTCTCTCGAAACCAAAAGCTTGTCCGGGTGGGAGTTGAATGACAGGTAAGCACAAATGTGACAATGGTGTTTTGTGATTGTTAGCTTGTGATTGTCTGTTAGATGTCATATCGTATGCTCGTTTTTGGATCTTCGAATTGAAGATACAAAGTGGAGATAAATTAGACCGTGGACACAAAAGTCAAATAACCAAAGCTAGTAGATTCTTTGAATTGATTCTTGTTGTGTGGATAATGAGATTTATCAAACATAAATAGTGCGATTCATAGTGCCTGAGTCATTATTGTTTTCAGATTCAAGTTGTCTGTAAGTTTCCTCGCGTAGATGTTGGCACAGGTTCACCCACTTTGCATCTTATTATTTGCTTATCTTCTTATGAAATTTTCCTTATCACGTCAGAGGTTGAATTCCTGCTATGGCTTTGAAATGCTAAAACGGTTTTTTCTTTCTTTTGAGTGCTTATCAGAAACGAAGCAGATCTCATACAATCCATCGTGAAGGAATTATCGATTCATCTCAACCGAACACCCTTACATGTCGCTAAGTATCCGGTCGGAATAGATTCTCGAGTTCAAGAACTGATATGGTTGTCACAGAAAGGGTCGGCTGATGATGATGTTCTGATGATAGGTCTATGGGGACCTGGAGGCATAGGGAAGACAGCAATTGCCAAGGCCCTATATAATGCTATGACGAGACAATTTCAGGTTTGTAGTTTTTTGGAGCAAGTTAGAGAAAAATCACACCGAAGCGACGGTTTTGTTACTTTACAAAAGGATCTTCTATCTGAGTTCTTGGTTCATCCTTTAACGGTCTACAGTGTCGCTAGAGGAATTAGTTTGATACAAGAAAGACTATGTTGCAAGAAGGTTCTCCTGGTTCTTGATGATGTTGACCATATGAATCAACTTAATGCATTAACTGGAAAGGGCAATTGGTTTGGAAAAGGAAGTAGAATCATTGTTAAATCAAGAGATAAACATTTACAAACTTCTCATGGCATAAATCGTGTGTATGAAGTTAAAACTTTAAAAGATGACGAAGCACGAGACCTTTTTGGTCATCATGCATCTACAAATAGCAATAAAGTAGAAACAAGAAGGGATCTCATTGATGGAGCACTGCATTATGCTGACAGCCTTCCAGTAGCCCTAGAAGTGTTGGGCTCATTCTTACGTGGAAGAAACGAAGCTGCCTGGGAAAGTGCATTGCATAAACTCTCCAAATGTCCTGACCAAACTATTAATCGAGTTCTCAAAATGAGCTTTGATGGATTGGACGACAACGAGAAGGAGATTTTCCTCAATATTGCTTGTTTCTTTAAGGGAAATGAAATAGAATACATCCAGGAAGTTCTTGACAGCTGTGATTTCAACACAACCATAGGAATAGAAATTCTCATCGAGAGGTCCTTGATAAAAAATGAGAGGGGTTACCTGCAAATGCATGATTTGGTTCAGTTGATGGGTATGAATATTGTTAAACAAGAATGTTGGAATGATCCTGGGAAGCGCAGCAGATTATTGCTTTTGGAAGATGTTGAGGACATTTTTTATCATAATACGGTAAAGTTGTTTATGTCAGTTTTGCTACATTTCAGTTTATATTACTCTAATTTGGACAGTATAATGTAAATCTTAATTGGAAATTTTGTCTGACAAATGAAGTTGCTCTGTTATGGATAGGGGACGGATGCTGTTAAGGCCATGGTATTGGACTTGGCCCAACTAGAAGCGATAATCATCAGTCCTGATGCTTTCGCAAATATGAAAAAGTTGAGAATACTCATTTTGCTTGGAGATTGTATCTCTTCACAGGCTCAAGTACATCTCCCTAACGAGCTAAGATGGCTTGAATGGTCCAATGCCCCGAATCTAGAAGTTGGCTTTGGTCCAAATAAACTCGTGAGACTCAATGTCTGGAAAAGTCATATCAAACAATTAGTGGGCAACTTTCAAGTAAGCACTTGCGATGATTAGCTTTTCCTTTTTTATAGCTATAAAAAATATTTGCAGAGCTTAATGACTGCACTAGTATGTTTTTGCAGAATTTTAGGAAGCTGAAGTCCATCAATCTCTATGAATGCAAGTCTTTAGTTAGTATTCCTGATCTGTCACCGGCTCCAAATATGGAGAAATTGACTCTTTATGGGTGAGAAATTGACTCTTTATGGGTGTGAGAGCTTGGTGGAGGTTCACCCATCTGTTGGAAATCTTGCCAAGCTAGAAGTTTTGTCACTAGAATCGTGCTCTAATTTTAGTAATTTTCCTAACACGCTGAGGACTAAATCTCTTCAAATCCCTCGCCTCTCTGGTTGCTCTAAACTTGAGAAGTTCCCAGATATTGACGGAGAGATGGAACATCTGAAAAGACTTTATCTACATAGGACAGGTATTAAAGACCTCCCTGCATCAATTCAAAATCTTATCTCTATGGAGTGGATGGATTTAGCATTTTGCGAAAACCTAGTGAGGCTTCCATCACACATTTATAAGTTGAAAAATCTCGTGTATTTGAAACTTTCTGGCTACTCGAATTTAATCATATTTCCCAAAAATGTGGAGGATTCAATTGATCCTGATGTTAGTCGGGATTCCGAAAACTAAAATTCCTAATACTTAAGGGCTGCAATCTATCGAAGTAGAGTTCCATGAGAGTACTTCCAGTTTTCCCGAATTGGAGCACCTAAACCTTTCATATAACAAGTTTCCTCATTTGCCGACGTGCATCAACAAGTACTATCGTTTGAGGCGATTGAAGGTTAAGGGATGTGAGCTACTACAAGAGATTCCTCAGCTTCCACCAAATTTAAATAGGCTATCAGCACCTAATTGCAAATCCCTGCAAAAACTCCCAGATTTTCTATGGGATTCGGGTGACTCGACTTCATGTTTATTATTACGCGAGGGAGTCAATATGGATGATGTGGCTTACGAGGTCTCTCTCTCTCTCTATTATTTACACACACACACACACACAGACATATATATATATATATACTTAAATGCTTGATATGCGTACCCTCTGAGACAAATGGGCTCGCTCGACGTTGTTATAAGTGGAGGAGAGATGCCTAAATGGATTCAACCTTGTAAAGAGGATTCCATACTTTTCATGATTCCACAGGACTTGTACGATGAGATTAAAGGACTAGCATTCTGTGTTGTTCTTAGCCCGGAGGAAGGAAAAGTGGTCGACGTTTTATGGAATATCACATTATTTGTTAATGGCCAAGAAGCGATGGCTTGGGAAGAAGAACTTTTGTCAATAGAATCTGACCATGTGTGGCTTTATTATGATTTACACTTTTTTGAACATTCAGTGAAGGGGCTTTTGCAAAATGATCGGAGCCATTTCCAAGTTTGCTTCAAAGCAAAACAGGGAAGCATAAAGAAGTGTGGACTCCGTCTAATATGTGAACAAAATGAGGATGATCCGAGGGTGGTGTTCCCAGCACCACTAGCTGATGGAAGCAATGTGAACGTTTTCTCGGAAGACTCAGAAGAAGATAATTCAACAAAACCTGAGGAAGAAACTCCAATTGAAACAAATGCAGAGGAAAGCTCATCACCTTTAACAAAGAAGATAAGACAGTCTTAACTATGGTGAGACTTTGGGTTCAATGTCTTTGCTTTTCCCTTTTCTGGACCTCCACTAGAGATTTGCAAGTGTTTGCTCCTTCAATTAGAATTCAAGATTATTATAAAACAGAGGTTTTGCACCATGCTACTGACATGATTAGGGAACTTTTTTTTCTTTTTTTTTGCCTTTGATTCTTTATGATTTTTAGTGCAGAGTGCATTAACCCAAAAATTAAGAGGATGCTTGTTGAAATGGTCATGGTCTTCCAAGTTGCGCCATGTAATTTATTAGATGGGCCTCTGTCGCCTCTCTTAATCCAATTCCAATTAATGATGCAGATACTTCATAATTCAAAATTCTGAGATAGTAAGTTTTGCTAAATCTAGTATAATCTATATCTTTAGGAAAGTGCTATTCGAATTGTCTAAAAGATTAAGAGGTCTATATAGGGAAATTTAGTTGATTCCCCTGTTGTTACTCAGCAGCTTGCATTGGATTGGTATAAAGGGACAGCTCGGCATTTGAGAAACGTCGCATTTTAGCAAAGGAGATTGACTTCAAGGATATTCATGAAAAGCAAACGGTATTTGTCAAACGCCTTCTAAAATAAGTATTTCAAAGAAATTTTTAGAATGAGAAAAAAAAAATTAAAAAGGGAGAACAAAGGAACTTGCAGAGGTACATATGAAAGCACAAGGAGGTGGCACAACAGTAGGACTGTGCCGACCTTGTGCGACCCTAGGCAATACACCGCTAAGGTCGACCAAACCTTGGAGACGCGACACCAGTGTCGCTTGACCCTAGGCGACACGACACTAAATGCTAGTGTCCCATGACCTCAAGTGGCGGAATGTCGGAGCCACACGACTAGGCAACACAATACTCAACCCTTGACAAGCTAAATTTGGCATCAAGCAACCCTCGCAAAGCTTCTCGGAATCATGCAACCTTTGACGAAGCTTTGTCAGTGTCCGTTAACCTGGCCTCCTTCATGAAGCTTCCTAGCCATGACCAACCATGGCTTTCACTCTCCTAAACAAGGTTGAGGGACAAAACATTATTACAAATATATTAATGATGGTAAGATTGTAAGAAAAAAAAATTCATTAAACTCCCGAACTTGCATTCGAAAATACTAAAGCTCAAAGGTGAGGCTTGCCTCAAGCTTCAAGCATTTCAAAGCAAAACTTTTCGCTAAAGTCTTTGAAATTGTGTTACCAAATATGAGAACTTATTTTAAGAACTTTTGAAAGCCCAAAACAGCTTAATTCAAGATGACGGAGCACTCCAATTTTAAAGGCCAAATTGGAAGGGATTGAAACGGAGGGCAAAATTGGAATAGTGTATCACTTTTGGGGGACCTTGTGGGTCAAAAAATAATTTTAAGTAAATTATTTAAGAGTATTGATTTAAGATTTTTCATTATATAAATCCAAATAATATTTATCTATTATTTTTTTTCTTTTTTACCTTTTGAAGAGTTGAGTCGATTCATTTGGCAAGTAAAATGCTAAGTAACATTTTAATAATTTCCACTAAGAATATTAGTAAGTTAAGTTCATACATGGATTGCCTTTATATTCTTCATTGGCTTGCACCAAAATTCAATCAAATGCTCGTTACAAAACCATTAATTACAATCATTAAGGTTCGAAATCATGTACACCGGTAATATCTTTTTTCGATTTTTCATTCATTATATCGTAACACGTATTCACCTCAAATTAATTCTACCATCCACGATCAAATTCCAAAATTATAGCATCACCCCTCCTCCTTCTCCTCCTTTTCCTCTCTCTCTAGATAAAAGGATGGAGAAGAGCTATCAATACTAGCCACCCTTTTTGAAATCTGCCAACCCATTAAGAGTGTATACTTAATTTTGCATTTTATTATAATTGGAGAAACACTACCTATGAAAAACAATTAATACTCCCAGAGCAATATGCCGATTCTATTTAGACATCGAGTCATCCCACATAATGAACCTTTCCTAATTGTTGTGATTTATATTGTATTAACAACAATCGAGAGCAAAATCAAACGGATGACTCCAACCTTTGCGAATTATGCAACCTAAAAAGTCAACAGGCACGAGGTGATGTTGGGCAACTACTCGGACAAAATCTTGGGCCGACCAGAATTGAAACAGTCTCGGGTCAACTCCACCAAATGGGCAACCAAGACTGAAATGATGGGCCGATTCTCTTGCTAATCCTCAAGCAAGACTGAAGAATGGGCCATCTTCATACCTCATATCTAAAATAAATCAACATTGGGTTATTGACCTTATCAAGATTAGAAATCATGTCATCAATATTCATAAAATTCAACCCCCAACTTTTCTCAATTAAAGATAATGCGATAGCTACTTACTACTGGAATTGATGTTAGGAGATCACTTGACCCATGGAGAGCCGTCGAATTCAACATTTGAATTAAAAACCAGAAACAGCAAAAAAAAAAAAAAAAAATCCTTTTCGCAACACTTTCTAAAATTTATTTGAGGAAACTATGAGAAAATGACATCCGACTACTACTGAAAAACCTATTTGAAATTAATTGTTGGGAAATATCTTGGCCAAAAAATCCTTCTTATATTAATTAATCTCCATTTACTTCTAAATTTTTAATTGAAGAAAAATGTCAAAAGTAGATCTCGAATCTCGCATGAGCGACAGCCACATGGACGACTTCAAGCCTCCTCAATTATGTTAGGATGGACCAGGCCTTGTTCTAGACAATGACTTGTTGGCAATGTTTTTCATTCTATAAATATCATCAAGGGGTCCAAAAGATCAAAGAAGTGGGGGAAAATGAAGAACAAGAAAGGAATTGCCTATATTTTCACTTTTGATATTTGCAATTAACTCATATATTTTTGGTATTTTAGTATACCATCCTCTAAGTTTTTTTTTTTTTTTTTCATCGGTAAATCTTGTCATTAGATTTAACAAGCTTAATTCTCCAAATTTTTGTTCCAAAAGCAATCTTCAACAAGTGTAGACAAATTTTCGCGACAATCCAACAAAGCAACATTGACGATTCCTACTGAAAATGAGCGGATGCAAAGATAAATTGGCCAAAGTTAGAAAGAGAGCAAGATAAAATGGTAATAAGATTATCCTAATGTTATCATTCTTTTTTACCTAAAAGATATTTTTTATTTTCTTCTTCGATTTTGTGCTAAGTAATTTAATGGTCAAATTTCACGTGTAATTGACTTTTTATTTTTCCTTTGTTCTCCAACCAGTGTTCTCTCCGTGGCCATTGAATTCAGTTTATCGTAAGAAAACGTGGCACTTGATTTCAACTGTCAAATTGTCTTTGGAAAAAAAAAAGGAAAATGATAAAATTGTCCGGCTACATGAGCAGTCTGATTGTGTGTATTTACAAGTGTAACCTTGGCTATCCCTCCTTGAAAAGAGGGGATGTCGGAAATTTCTTAATTTTTGGTATCCGTCGTTTCTCAATTTCCAAATTCCTTAACCTGTTGCAGGCCATTCAGGTTTTATATTTTAGTTTTCTAATATTAGTTAATGTACAAAAAATTTTAACACGTGGCATTCTTTCTTCCTATTTGGTGAGGTTAAAAATATCTTATGCAAAATAGAGTTTATTAATGTACACTCTTAATTCATGGGTTTGTTATTCTACGACTATACTTAATCTAGCCACAAAATATAATTTATTTTAAGTTATTAATGTTTGCTCAATTCAAGTGGTTTTACAATGTTTTATACCAAACAAATTAACTTTAGTATGCCTTTTTTTTTTTTTTTTTTTTTTTTTTTTTTTGCGGTCATACTCTATTCATACTCTAATAGTCATTATCAAACTTTTGCCTTACCTTCTTATAAAATGTGGAAGTCAAAATCCACATTTGAAACTAAATCGTTCACACACCAACCCTCTTGAGAAGGTGGCAATCCAAACCCCCTATCTCCCCATACTTATGTGAGAAGGGTGGAACCCCATTGACCACTTTCGTATGCTAAATTGTCTTTTTATCTATAGGGTTTACATGGGTTTCATATACATGTATTCTCTATCATTGTAATGCTTTTTGTTTTTGGGTTGAACATTTTAACATACTCACAAAGCCAAGTCCTAAACCAGTTTTTTTTTTTTTTTTTTTGGCGCTCCTCATTTGTTAAATCCACATATTGTTCTCACATTAGCTTTACATGCTATGAAGCTTATTACAGAATTGCACAGCGCTTGTCTACGAAATTTATACGAGCCCTCCCCATGGATCTCAGCCAACAAAAAAATATAATTTACTCCTTTAAGTGAATGATTACAAAATACCAATTGCTAAAATTAAAATACCGAAGTTCGTTGTATGCATCTTAATTTTTTAAATAATGATTGATTGACTTACACTTTACAAAATGAAAGTGATGCATCGTTACATATAAAAGAAAAAAAGTTTAACCCAGCTACAAATTTGAGATGAAAAGGAAAATCAAAATAAAATGTTGTTCAAGTTTTTCTTTTTAGTTTAAAGTCCGAGTCTAGGTGGCAAGCATGCAAAGATTGACGGGGTTTCATTCTTTTAAACCTATAGTCCAAGAGGTAGTTTGAGTAGTTAAATGGTTAATTCATACAATTAATTTATTATTTAGTTACGAAGTCACCTTTAACAAAAACTTTAAGGGGTCAATACCCATTATTGGCTTATTGATGAAGTCTTGTTGCTCATGGATAAGATGATTTGTATGCATTAGTAAGATTTAGTCAAGTGAAGATTCGTATTCACTGATGAAAAAAAAATCATACCATAGAAATGATCTTATTTATTGTTAAAAAAAAAAAAAAAAAAAATCCTCGATGGGGGAGACGGTTCGGTCGGCCCAACCTTCAACGGCAAGTGGCCAACACATGTGAACAAATGGATTGAAAAAAAGCAAAAAAAAAAAAAAACTGCAAACGAATCCTACACGTTGTGGACTAAATTCTAGGAATGTGAAAAATGTACCAGATCCTACTTTTTTAACAACAGTTTTACCTTACGGTTATAGCAATTTATAATATTATATTATATTATATATATATATATATATATATATATTATTAAGACGTTTTTGTATTTAATTGCAACGACACATGATAATCTTGTACAATAAATTTGAAGTATTGTAGAAGTGCTCCTAACATATAAATAACATATAAATTTGTCATTGAAGGAAAATAAAAAAGTGACTTTCACACTTTTTATGTAGGCGACCTGCCAATTGGGAAAAAGAATTTTCAATTTATAATAATAATCAATTAGATAATACACAAACGAGTTCAAGTGAAACTTAAACATGAATGTAGCACACAATATCAAGCTTAAACTTGCTAATACCCAATTTGATATCTCAAGAGCCTAATTAGGCTTAACTCACTTTTTGTCAATTATTTAATATAGTCAAGTTGAGTGAAGTCAAATTTGAATGGTCCTATTTTCTTTTTCAAGTTGAGTTTGAACAAGAACTTTAATACACGATTGAGTTCAAGTGAAGGTTCAAGCATCAAGTATGTTGTATTAGCTCAACTAAATTTGGATTATATCTCCACATTGAGGGCTAGACCTTGGACCCTAGCCTTGGGACTGGAGAAACTAGGTAAACAAGTTTTAGCATGGGCTGCCTAAGACCCTACATAAACTCGGGACCTTGGCCTTGGACTTGAGTTGTGAATTATGGAACTATAACGTGCTATCATCAATTTGTATTTATATATTGCATAACAACTTCATATTACGAAATACTTGATGATGTTCTACAAAAAAGATCATTGAGTCCGCCCGCCACAACGCAAGATATTAATAGAGTACCAAACAAAAAGTATAGAAACAATCTCTCGCAACATATTTACTCTCAAAACTTATTAAGAAAAACTCTACCGCAGAACCACGCGAACATGAACTCTGTCTTTAGGTCAATCTTCACTCCAAACTTCAAGTCAAGTTAAACTCGTGCTTTGGTTTGGCCACAACCCATGACGTCAAAATGACACGTCCGATTACTCAATCTCTTCCTATAAATTTTCAATCGGAAAAAAATTCATTAGTTTACGCGAAATTGCGCACGATGATTTTCGGTTAGTGGCTTTGATAGCACCTCTCCCCAGTTCCCGTACAAAGAAGGACAATAAAAAACGAACTCGCTGCTCTCCCTGATTATGTGAACGTCTTGGCTCACCGAGGGCACAAGTGTAATTGCACGAGTGCCTAGCTCAGTCGGCTCAGGATTTCAGCCTCTCGAGTTGGCCCCAACTGCCGAGACGAATCACGGCCGTCGATCATACCCGGCCCGTGTGTCGGCACACAGTGACCCGACACACGTGCGGAGTCTCATTTTGCGTGCTTTCCCTCCCACTGCATATCCCCATCCCTGGGCCATGGCCCCCACCATACGCTTATCCCGAATCTAATCTCAGCCCGTTTCCAATATTTTATTAAAAAGAAATTGAGCATAAATGAAAATAAAAAGGGAAAATGACACCGCGATCTCTGAAATTTAGCCCAACAAATAATATCGTCCCTAAACTTTCAATTTATTTAATATGGTCTTTAAAATTTATATGCAACCTAGTTCTTGAAATGTTCGAACTTGAATTATTGAGACGATAAGCTAAGGGTGATTGATTTCGGGTAAGTAAGTTAAAGTTGGAATATGAATTATACCTTATTATAACAGGTTTATTTTTTGACTTTAACCTATCATGTCCTCTATTTTTCCTGGGTCTGGTTCGAGGGTTCACTCGAGAATCTGTTTTATCTTTTTTTTCCTTTTTTTTTGTAAAGTCATATGAGATTATGAGTAACGAAATGATTTAAAGTAAAAGATGAATAACAGAAATCCTAATCTACCAAAAACAACAATTTGAATGCGTAGTCAAGTACAATTATAAATGATAAAAAAGTCCAAACGTGTAATATAAAACATAAATTTTCCATTAATCCATAAAAATTAAAGGAAAATGAAAGACTAGCAAGAAGTTTCAAAAAAGGACAAAAGACGAAAGAGTGCTGATGTTAAAATTTAGGGAAAAATTAGAATTTAAGCTTTTTAACTTATAAAATAGATTTCAAAGTAGAGTGGAATCGGTGGATTTTTACTTGAAATCTATTCCTAGAACTATTTCAATGAGAATCGAATCTCAAACCTATTTTTCCATAAAGTTGATCCAATTTCTAAGTAGAACTGGTTTAGTTGACACCCCTAATAACAACATTAAGCATCTTCGTATAGTGTAGGAATTAACTTGAATATGTACTAAAATTTTAAAGACTATATTAAATAAATTAAAAATTCAAAGATCGCGTTATATATTGAGTTAAAACTCAAAAGACTATTTATGTCATTATTCAAAATTGATATCAATATCCATTTAAAAATTTTAGAAGAGCAATTTGCTTTTAAGTTAGCAAATTTTTTAAATATTATCAGAGCACTATTAATAACTCGAAAGTCCGCCACCACAGAAACACTATCGCTCTCTCCCCCTATCTTAAAGTCTCAAAGCTCAAACGGAAAAAAATATGAACAGCGCTCAGAGCTTCTCACTCGATAAACCCTCGCGGCAGCTTTCGTCTTCCGAGTCCTTGGCCGATTCATCATCGTTCCAGATTCGTCGGTCGATCACGTCGATCTCGCCCTCCAAACCCTGAGAGCGCTTGTTTCTTTGAAGCGAGCGAGAGCCAGAGCAGGGGCATAGGGAAGAGATCCTCGACTTCACTGCCGATCGGGGAAGGGCAACCCCGGGTCAGAGGCCGCCCAGCATCTCCGAGAGCAAAGCCGACTCTGCTTCTGCATTAAGCCCTTGATTTTCTTAGCAAGAATCTTTCTCTCTCTCTGTTCCGAAGCTTGGCATTCTAGAGAAGCACATGTACCATCAGCTCTTCTAACAGTTGCTTCTTCGAATATGAAAAGGAATTACCATGTGTTCCTCAGTTTCAGAGGGACAGATGTCCGCCAAGGCTTCCTCAGTCATCTCTACGCGGCTCTGGACCAGAAAGGAATATATACTTTTGTGGATAGCGAGGAGCTTAGGAAAGGAGAGGAAATATCGTTGGCGCTCATGAGGGCGATTGAGGAATCGCACGTTGCGATCATCGTTTTCTCTGAGCACTACGCTTCGTCACGGTGGTGTTTGGAAGAGCTCTTGAAAATCATGGAGTGCAAGGAGAAAAATGGCCTGAAGGTGTTCCCTGTGTTTTACAAAGTGGAACCCAGAGAAGTGAGAGAGGGGAGAGACAGTTATAAGAGAGCTATGGATAACCATGAGTCCAAGTTGGGGAAGGATTCAGAGAAAGTGAAGAGATGGAAGAAGGCTCTCTCTGAAGCTGGTAGCTTGTCTGGGTGGGAGTTGAATGACAGGTACGCACAAATGTGACAATGGTATTTTGTGATTGTTAGCTCGTGATTGTCTGTTAGATATCAGATCATATGCACTTTTTTGGATCTTCGAATTGAAGGTACAAAGTGGAGATAAATTAGACAGTAGACACATGATCAAATAACCAAAGCTCGTAGATTCTTTGAATTGATGCTTGCTGTGTGGATAATGAGAAATTTATCAAACATAAATAGTGCGATTCATAGTGCCTTAGTCATTATTGTCTTCAGATTCAAGTTCTTTGTAATTTTCCTCGTGTACATGTTGGCGTAGGTTCACCCACTTTTCATCTTATTATTTACTATTCTTCTTAAGAAATTTTCCTTATCACGTCAGAGGTTGAATTCCTGCTATGGCTTTGAAATGCTAAAACGGGTTTTTCTTTCTTTTGAGTGCTTATTAGAGATGAAGCAGATCTCATACAATGCATCGTGAAGGAATTATCGATTTGTCTCAACCAAACACCCTTACATGTCGCTAAGTATCCGGTTGGAATAGATTCCCGAGTTCAAAAACTGATATGTTTGTCACAGAAAGAGTTGGCTGATGATGATGTTCTGATGATAGGTCTATGGGGACCTGGAGGCATAGGGAAGACAGCAATTGCCAAGGCCCTATATAATGCTATGATGAGACAATTTCAGGTTTGTAGTTTTTTGGAGCAAGTTAGAGAAAAATCACACCAAAGCAGTGGTCTTGTTTCTTTACAAAAGGATCTTCTATCTGAGATCCTGGTTCATCCTTTAACGGTCTACAGTGTTGCTGGAGGAATTAGTTTGATACAAGAAAGACTATGTTGCAAGAAGGTTCTCCTGGTTCTTGATGATGTTGACCATATGAATCAACTGAATGCATTAGCTGGAAAAGGCAATTGGTTTGGAAAAGGAAGTATAATCATTGTTACAACAAGAAATAAACAATTGCTGACTTCTCATGGCATAAATCGTGTGCATAGAATTCAAACTTTAGGATGTTGTGAAGCACGAGACCTTTTTTGTCTGCATGCTTTCCCAGATAGCGAGAGTGTTGAAATAGGAGTGGATCTCATAGATAGAGCACTGCGTTATTGTGACGGCCTTCCGTTAGCCCTCGAAGTCTTGGGCTCATTCTTATGTGGAAGAAACGAAGCTGCATGGGAAAGTGCATTGCATAAACTTTCCAAAAGTCCTGACCAAATTATTAATCAAGTTCTCAAGACAAGCTTTGATGGATTGGAGAACAATGAGAGGGAGATTTTCCTCGATATTGCTTGTTTCTTTAAGGGAAAGGGAGTAAAATACATCAAGGAAGTTCTTGATGACTCTGGTTTTAACACAACCATAGGAATAGAAATTCTCATCGAGAGGTCCTTGATAAAAAATGAGTATGGAACCCTGCAAATGCATGATTTGATTCAGTTGATGGGTAAGGATATTGTTAATGAGGAATGGCCCGATGATCCTGGGAAACGCAGCAGATTATGGCTTTTTGAAGATGTTGAGGAAGTTCTCTATGAAGATACAGTAAAAGTTGTTCATGTCCATTTTGCAACATCTCAGTTTTTTACTTTGCTCTAATTTGGATTGTAATATGTAAATTTCAATCGAAAATTTTGTCTGACAATTGAATTTGCTCTGTTATGGATAGGTAATGGATGCAGTAAAGGCCATAGTATTGAACTTGGCCACACCAAAAGAGATGACCATTAGTCCTTGTGCTTTCAAAAAAATGAAAAGGTTGAGAATGCTCATCTTGCACAAAGTGCATATCTCTTCACAAGGTCTTGTACGCCTCCCTAATGCGCTCAGATGGCTTGAATGGCCCAATGCCCTACATCTAGAATTTGGCCCTGGTCCAAAGAAACTGGCAAGACTCCGTTTTCAGAACAGTCATATCAAACAATTAGTAGGCAACTGTCAGGTGAGCCCTTATGATGATCAGCTTTCCCTTTTCAAAGCTATGAAAATATTTCAGAGCTTAATGACTGCACCAGTATGTTTTTGCAGAATTTTATATGTTTGAAGTCCATTGAGTTCCGGGATTGCAAGTCCCTGACTAGTATTCCTGACATTTCATCGGCTCCACTTCTGGAGAGCTTAGATCTTTTCAGTTGCAAAAGCTTGGTAGAGGTTCACCAATCCGTTGGAGATCTTGACAAGTTGAAACATTTGAATATGTCAAGTTGCTCCAATCTTCAGATCTTTCCAAACACACTCAAGACTAAGTCTCTTCAATGGCTTGATTTCTCTGGTTGCTCTAAACTTGAGAAATGCCCTGATATTCTGGAAAAGATGGAACACCTAATATATATTTTTCTAAAAGGGACGGCTATTAAAGAACTCCCTGCATCAATTGAAAATCTTGTCTCTATAGAGCAGATAGATTTAGGTTGTTGCAATAACCTCACAAGGCTTCCGTCGAGCATTCATAAGTTGAAAAATCTCAAGTCTCTGGTAGTTAGCTACTGCTCAAATTTTGTCATGTTTCCAAAGAATTTGGAGGATTCAATTGATCCTGATGACGATTTGGGATTCCCAAGTTTAAGGTGGCTAGACCTCTCTCACTGCAATCTATCAAAAGCAGAGTTTCTTGAGAATGCTTCCAGTTGTCCTATATTGACGTGCCTAAATCTTACAAATAACAAATTTACTCATCTTCCTACATGCATCAACAAGTATGATTATTGGAAAGACTTGTTTGTTTATAGCTGCAAGCAAAGCAAAGGGGTCAGTGTGGCTGATGCGTCATCACCCAAGGTCTCTCTCTCTCTCTCTCTCTCTCTCTCTCTCTCTCTCTCTCATTTTGAATGTTTGATACGTGTACTATCTGTATGACAGGAAGTTGAGATTCTTGTAAATGGAAGAGAGATGCCTGAATGGATTCTGCAGTGTAAAGAGGACACCATATCTTTCATGGTTCCCCCAGACTTATGTGACAAGATCTTGGGACTAGTAATCTGTGTTATTCTTCGCCAGAATAAGAAAGGCTCGTTCGACGATTCGTCCTGTTCATTTGACATCAGCTTGTTTGCAAATGCCATAAGATCATATTACCGTTTGATATTTTTTGATCCATTGGAATCCGATCATGTGAGTCTTGTTTATTTCCCAAGCAACAGAAAGATAGAAGAGAAGCCTCTGCAAAACAATTGGAGCCATATCCAAGTTTGTGTCAGGGCACCGGAAGGAACCATAAAGAAGCGTGGATTCCGTCTAATATGCGAGCAACAGGAGGATGATCTGAGGGTCTGTTTTCCAACACCATCGGTGGATGGAAACAGATTGGAGTTTCAAGGAAAGATACTCGAAGGAAGACAATTATCAATAGACACCGAGGACGAAAATAGTCCACTGGAACAGAACTCAACAAAGAAAGATGAGACAGTCTTAGCAATGGCGAGAGTATGGGTTGAACTCGCACCACCTGTTGAGGTAGCGATTCTTGGGGATACAAACCGGTGATCTTGATTTCAATGCCTTTTGCTTTTCCCTTTTTTTCTCGTCTCTACTAAAAATTTGCAATTGTCTGCCCCTTCAATTAGTCGCATAGTGCTACTGACATGGTTGAGGAACTTTTCATTTCCCTCTCGATCTCTATGATCTGTGATGCAAGAGTGCACCAATCCAATATCAAGTGGAATGCTTGCCGAATGGCCATTGTCTTCCAAATTCAGTGAGATATATCACATAGAACTCTTGTCACCTCTCTTAATCCAATTAATGATGTCAATGCTTCATATCCTAGAATTCTTAGATGGTAAAGCTTTGCTTCTTGAGGAAAGTGTTGATCTAATTGTCTCAAAAATCAAAAGGTCTACATGGGAATGATTAGTTGATTCCTTTGTTGTTCCTAGGTAGATTGCGTTGGATAGATACCAAGGGAGAGATCTAGCTTCTGAGGCTTTGCGGATAAGCAAAGGGTACTGACTTAAAAGATTTTCATGAAAAGCGAATGGTGTTTAACAAACGCCTTGTA
Organism: Eucalyptus lansdowneana; assembly: GCA_017140395.1. NCBI lineage: Eukaryota > Viridiplantae > Streptophyta > Magnoliopsida > Myrtales > Myrtaceae > Eucalyptus > Eucalyptus lansdowneana. The sequence goes on from CM029487.1 coordinate 60,500,213, forward strand.
AAATATTTATTACAGAACAATTTTTAGTATAGAGAAAAAAAATAGAGACGGAATTTGCAATTGTATATGAAAGCACAAGCGGGGGCGACACAACAGTTGGACTGGTGCTGACATTGTGCAACCCTAGGCAAGGCACCTCTAAAGTTGAGCAAACCCGGCGATGCGACACTGAGGTACACTGAAACTAAGCAACACTAGTGTCACGCAACCCCAAGTAATAGAACGCCGGGGCCACACTACTAGGCAATGCAACGCTTGACAACCTTGGCAAGCTAAATCTGACATCAAGCGACCCTCGCAAAGCTCCTGAATGTTGCGTGACCCTCGACAAAGCTTTGCTGATGTCTTTCAACCCTCGACAAAGCTGCACCTGCATCCCTCGGTCCCTCTTCTAAGCTTCCTGGCCATGATCAAACACATCTTTGTCTCTCTTATCCAAGGTTGAGGGGTAAAATATGATTGAAAATATATTAGTGATGGTCAGATTGGCAGAAAAAAACTTTCTTAAACCCCTAAACTTGCATTTCAAGAATGCTAGAGCCCATACTCGGAGGCTTACCTTGAACTTTGAGCAATTTCAAAGCAAAACTTTGGATCAAAATCTTTGAAATTGTGTTATCAAACATCAACATCAAATCCTTGGCTCAAGGCCCCTTGGAGGTCCAAAATAGCTTAATTCAAGATGACTCAGCACTCAAATTTTTAAAGGCCAAATTGGACGGGATTGAAACAAAGGGTAAAATTGAAATACCAGTACCAATTAAGGGGTTTTTATGAGTCCGATTTTTTTTTTTTTTTAAAGTAAATATGTGAGTAGTACCAATTGAAGATATTTTGTTATATTAATCCTAGTAACATATATGTATTATTTCCTTTCTTTTTCTCCTTTTCAAGAGTCAAGTCCCATTTCATTGGGCAAGTGAAATGCCAAGTGGCATTTTGATAATTTCCTCTCAGAATCTTGGTAAGTCAAGTTTCTACTAGTATTGCCTTTGTATTCTTCATTGGCTTTCACTAAAGTTCATTCTCCTTATACTTTCCTCCCCATCAGTTCCACTTCGTTTTAGTCTTGGTGGTCCCAAGTTGTCCATTCTTAAATGCAGAATTCAATAAAGTAGAAATGATATCGCCAATCACTTTCTAAAGGCAAGAACTGGTAAGAATAGACGATTACTATAGTCTCCGCACAAGCAACATAATCACATCAAGAGTGAATATGAGATGTCAAATGCTCGTTACTATACTATCACTTACAATCATTAAGGATATGAGATTATCCACACTAATGATGTCTTATGTCTTTTTTGAATATCTAATTTTTTGAATTGTAACACGTGTTCATCTCACATATATTTATCACAAATGATCAAATTTCAAAATCATGGCATCACCATCTTCTTTCCTCCCCCTCCTCCCTCTCCTCTTTCCCTCCCTTTCTCTCTCTCTATAACACAAGTACAAGCACGAAATAATTTATACTTCCCAAATAGGAAAGAACTACCAACGCTAGTGGCTCTTTTTTAGGTGTAACCCCATAAAAGAGAATGTACTTAATAAACATCGACTCTTTTCGAATCTTATTTTATGGGAGCAACACAGCTGAGAGAAAATAATTAATAAAAACCGAAGTAACATAAAGATTTTATTTAGACATCCAATCATTCCGTTTTTTATGAGCCTTTCCTAATTCTTGTAACTTATTTTGAATTAACAACGTTCAAGAACAAATTCAAAAGGATGAGCAAAGCCCACTCTGCTTCTGCTTTAAGCCCTTGATTTTCTTAGCAAGAATCTCTCTCTCTGTGTTCCGAAGCTTGGCATTCTAGAGAAGCACATGTACCATCAGCTAATCTAATGGCTGCTTCTTCGAATATGAAAAGGAATTATCATGTGTTCCTCAGTTTCAGAGGGACAGATGTTCGCCAAGGCTTCCTCTGTCATCTCTACGCGGCTCTGGACCAGAAAGGAATATCCACTTTTGTGGATAGTGAGGAGTTTAGGAAAGGAGAGGAAATATCATTGGCGCTCATGAGGGCGATTGAGGAATCGCACGTTGTGATCATCATTTTCTTTGAGCACCATGCTTCCTCATGGTGGTGTTTGGAAGAGCTCTTGAAAATCATGGAGTGCAAGGAGAAAAACGGCCTGATTGTGTTCCTTGTGTTTTACAAAGTGGAACCAAGGGAAGTGAGGAAAGGGAGGGAGAGCTATGGGAGAGCTATGGCTAAGCATGAGTTCAAGTTCGGTAAGGATTCGGAGAAAGTAAAGAGATGGAAGAAGAGTCTCTTTGAAGCCGGTAGCTTGTCTGGGTGGGAGTTGAATGATAGGTACGCACAAATGTGACGTGGTGTTTTATGATTGTTAGCTCGTGATTTTTTGTTAGATATCAAATCATATGTATAGCTTCGAATTGCCAAAATGATGCATCAACTTCTTTGAATATGCAGTAGACACAAAAGTTGAAATACCAAAATTTCAAGCTAGCAGAAATTTTTGTCTTAGATAAGTAGTTTGGTTCCTAGTATCTGAGTAATTAGTGTCTTCAGGCACAGATTCTCTGTAATTTTCCTTCCGCAGATGTTGGCTTGGGTAAGTGTTATATCTTTTCACCTTATTATTTGTTAATCTTCTTATGAAATTTTCCTTATGACGTTAGACGTTGAATTCCTGCCATGGCTTGAAATGGTAAAACATGTTTCTATTTCTTTTGAGTGCTCATCAGGGATGAAGCGGAGTTCATAGAATCCATCGTCGCGGAACTATCAAGTCGTCTCAGACCAAGATTATTAGATGTCGCTAAGTATCCGGTCAATATAGAACCCCGAGTTCAAAAACTGATAAGTTTGTCAGAGTCAGCTGGTAGTGATGTTTTGATGATAGGTCTATGGGGACCTGGGGGCATAGGAAAGACAACGATTGATATAATGCTATTGAGTTGCAATTTCAGGGTTGTAGCTTTTTGGAGCGAGTAAGAGAAAATTTGAACCAAAGCAGAGGTCTTGTTGCTTTGCAAGAACAACTTCTATCTCAGATCTTATCTCCTAAAAGCTTAACGATCTATAGTGTCGACGGAGGAATTAGTTTGATACAGGAAAGGCTATGTTGCAATAAGGTTCTTTTGGTTCTTGATGATGTTGATAAGTTGAACCAACTACAAGCATTAGCTAGAGAAGACAATTGATTTGGAGAGGGAAGTAGAATTATTGTTATATCAAGAGATAAACATTTGCTAACTTGTCAAGATGTGTGTATGAAGTTGAAGCTTTAAAAAATGATGCAGCACTAGACCTTTTTGGTCGATATGCCTTTTCAGATAGCAAGAAAGTTCAAATAAGTAGGGATCTCATTGATAGAGCACTACATTATGCTAATGGCCTTCTGTTAGCCCTCGAAGTGTTGGGCTCATTCTCATATGGAAGAAATGAAGCTACATGGGAAAGTGCATTGCATAAGCTCTCCAAAAGTCCTGACCAAACTATTAATCGAGTTCTCAAGACAAGCTTTGATGGATTGGAGTACAACGAGAGGGAGATTTTCCTTGATATTACTTGTTTCTTCAAGGGAAAGGAAAAAGAATACATGAAGAAAGTTCTTGACGACTGTGGCTTTGACACAACCATAGGAATAGATACTCATCGAGAGGTCCTTGATAAAGAATGAGAATGGAATCGTGCAAATGCATGACTTTATTCAATTGATGGGTAAGGATATTGTTAATTAGGAATGGCCCAATGATCCTAGGAAACGCAGCAGATTATGGCTTTTTGAAGATGTTCAAGATGTTCTCTGTGAAGATACTATAAAAGTCGTTTATGCCCATTTTGCTACATCTCAATGTTTTTCGATAATTTGATTCAGGTAGTAAAATGTAAATTTTAATCAAAAATTTTGTCTAACGACTGAATTTGCTCCATTATGGATAGGGCATGGATGCAATACAGGCCATAGTATTGTACTTGCCCGCACCAGAAAAGATGACCATTAGTCCTGATGCTTTTACAAACATAAAGATGTTGAGAATGCTCATTTTGCATGAAGTGCACATCTCTTCACAAGGTCCTCTACGCCTCCCTAATGCGCTAAGATGGCTTGAATGGCCCAATGCCTCGGATCTAGAATTTGGCCCTGGTCAAAAGTAACTCTGTGAGACTCCATTTCCGAAATAGTCATATCAAACAATTGGGAGGCGACTTTCAAGTAAGCCCTTGTGATGATCAACTTTCCCTTTTTTAAAGGTATGAAAATATTTGCAGAGCTAGATAACTGAACTTGTATGTTTTTGCAGAATTTTAGAAATTTGAAGTCCATGATGTTCTGCGATTGCAATTCCTTGGCTAGTATTCCTGACCTTTCATTGGTTCCACATTTGGAAAGCTTCAAGCTTACAAGGTGTGAAAGCTTAGTGGAGGTTCACCAATCTGTCGGATATCTTGACAAGTTAAAGCTTTTGTCGATATCAAGTTGCTCTAATCTTAGGATCGTTCCAAACATACTCAAGACAAAGTCTCTTCAAAGCCTTAAACTATCTAGTTGCTATAAACTTGAGAAATGCCCTGATTTTCTAGGAAAGATGGAACATCTAGAACATCTTGATCTTTCATCGATGGCTTTTAAAGAACTCCCAATGTCAATTGAAAATCTTGTCTCTGTGAAGATTATAGGGTTATCTTTTTGCATAAACCTCACAAGGCTTTCATCGAGCATTTATAAATTGAAAAAACTTGAGAGTCTGTATCTTCATGATTGCTCGAATTTTGCCATGTTTCCGAAGAACTTGGAGGATTCAACTAATCCTGATGGCAATTTGGGATTATCAAGTCTACGTTGGCTAGACCTTAGTGGCTACAATAAATCAAAAGTAGAGCCCCTTGGGAATGATTCCAATTGTCCTGCATTGGTGCACCTAAATCTTTCAAATAACAAATTCAATCACCTGCCGACATGCATCAACAAGAATGATTGTTGGAAAGACGTGTTTGTTTATAGCTGCAAGCAAAGCAAAGGGTCGATGTGGCTGATGTGTCATCGCCCAAGGTCGACTCTCTCTCTCTCTCTCTCTCTCTCATTTGGAATGTTTGTGTCGCGACCAATTTTTCAGGTGTAAACCACCTAGGGTTTGGCTAATGGATTGTTAAGCCTAGACTTAACTCGGGCTCTCCCAAGCCCATACCAATTCGCGACTTAGGTTCAAATTTTTAAACATACAAATGGATTTTATCTAAGAGTTACCACTAATCGGTTTATGGTAGGTCGATTAGACATCTAAGTAAAATAATGGGAGAATTATTTTACTCTTACGAATCGTAGACCATGGGTACGAGGACTTGGTTACACTAGATTTTTCTAATGCCCTTTCGGTACCTTTCTCTTTTAATTTGAAAAATGTTTGGCAAGCAGCTTGAATTGATTTTAATTTGTTTTCCTAACATGTGAGGTGATCATACGGATGCGCAAACCACCAATTTAACACCCAGAAAAACAATGCGTAAATTGCAAAAACTTACTTCAAAGCAACCAAAGCATCTGCAATGTTAAATTAGAATCCACATCAACAACCCTAAATATGATTTCTAGTTAACACGCAATTTCTTTTTTGTTTTCATTTGATTAATGAAAATCATGCAATATGCAATGTAGTATTAACTAAATGACCTAATTCTAATGACATGCAATTTCTAATTAAACGGACCTAGCAACAATCACTAAATGGCAAGCATTTCATGAATCTAATTCTAAATGACATGCAATGACATTTTTATTTTATTTTATTTAAAAAAAATGCAATCTATCCTGAAGATTGAAACTAATTCAAAGATTTTTTTTTTATTGTATTTTTATGAAATTTCGAAATTAGAAAAATGTGAAAATTATCTGGCTAAATTAAGATTCTACCTAATTTATTTAAGGATTAGGTTAGGCTAGACCCTAATTTAAATCAGGATATTATCTTAACCTAAATAATCCTAAAATGCAATATATCTAAGAAAATACCTAAACTTATAATAAATTAAGAAAAAATATTATCTAAAATTAAACTAAGTGCAATTTTACCCTAATATGCAATGACATACAAAATATGCCCTAATTCTACATGACATATGCATGATTATTTTTGTTATTGTTTTTTTCCTTTTTTTTTAATTTCGAAACTAATAATTGCCAAATAATCAAACATGCATTCCAAATTAAAATATAGCAACCTAAATTGATTGATTTGAATTTTTTATTTTTTTTATTTCGAAAATTCATGATAAATAGAATGCTTAGCCTAAATATGCAAATAACCCTAAAACATGCAATATTCTAACTCAAACATATTTCAAGATAAATAAAGCAATCAAGTCTATTCAATATTATCCAAATAAATATCACACATCGTTCAGATCAATGGATAATATTTCGCGAGTAAAATCGATAAATCGATCTTAAGCCTTAAATATCAAAATATCAATTTTATTCCCACTTGATTAATTATTTCATCTAAAGCCTTATAGATGAAATAAAAATTAAAAAAAAACCTAACACGGTTGTGAATCTGGTGATATATTAGGATTTCCAATTATGCATAGATAGGTATTTCAACCAAAGAAAACAACATATAAAGAGATAATAAAAAAAAAAAAAAAAAAAACCTAAACTTGCCTAATAAATTAAAGCAAAAATACCTAATAAATTTTAAAAAAAAAAAGAAAAAGGGAAATCTTCCGCTGGTTTTGGGGGAATCACCGGCGAGGGTTTCCAGCGAGGACAACAGAGTGGCGCGATGGCGGCGAGGCAACAGGGAGCGTCGCGGGTTTGAGTGCGAGCATTGCGGGTGAGGGACTCCGAGTGCAGGCAGAGGCAAGGCGGAGACAGCGTCGGGGCGGCAAGGCAACAGGGAGAGTTGCGGGCGACATAGCGAGACCGGTAGGCAGTGTTGCGAGCGGAGCAGGAACTTCATATCTCCTGGCGTCGGTCACGAGCAGGGCGGAGTGCAACCCCAGGTCGTTACGTCACTGGATCTGTGGTGTTGGGTTACCGATCGGAGGCCGTGATGAGGTTGCAGGCAGAGTGCGACGGAGCAGGGGCTTCAGATCGATGCAGGCTCATGGGTGGAGGTTCGGAGCAGCGGTCTGGCATCGCGGGTGCGGCCGAGTCGCGGTGGCGGCAGTGGGAGAGACGACAACGGTGCGGGTAGGCGGTGCCGGCGCTAGCAGGGACACCCCCACGAGGAAGATGAATAGTCGCATGGGGGCTTTTTTTTTTTTTTTTTTTTTTGGTTTGGACCATCTCTCTCACATCACTTTTTCAACTTTTCACTTTTGTGTACTTTTTCACCCGAAAGAAAGAGCCCCTTTTACTTTGCGCGCGATGTATTTTATAGGTCCAAAAAATGTATCCTTACGACATATATTTTTTTCCTTTTTTACTTACGCACGATACCCCTAAATATGTCGTTGAAATATACATACCCCGCGCAATATTCCCTTTTGTATTTCTTGCATATTCTATCCAGAAAAATTCCATCTCATTCATCAGACCCCAAAGCAAGTAAAGGAGTACTTCTAGTCCTCCAAATTCGACCAGCATCCCATACCTACTACTGAAAAAGAGTACTTTGTTACTCTCCAGATTCCTCCGGAATTTCCTAGACAATGGGTTCAGCAAGGATATTCTCACATCCATTATGGCGCTGTTTGTCTTGCTCTCACCTTTCATGGTCGTAAAGGCTTGCCAGTTATGGCAAGAATTGTGTTGTTGGATATCAGGTTTTTGCAATACCAGCATGCTTGCATTGGTACTGTTCAAACTACTTTAAATGCTGGAACAGTCTTTGTGACTTTATATTCAAACTTCAACATCACTCTTTCAGACCCTCGGCTACTTTCTTTCTTAAAAGTTCAAGTTCAGCTCACTGGAGCCCCTCAAACTGCTGACTCTGTAGCTGCAACACTTCATTACCATATGGTTTATCGAGTGCAGAACCATGCTCTTGATCTGAATTTTAACAATGGCAATGAAGATGCGTTGTTCATCTCTATGCAAAATGATCAAGCATCATGCATCCATATTCCCAGACAGATCCCAAAGGATACGTTGGCCAAACTCCTTCCAGAGACTTGGATTATCAACTATGAAAAGCTGCACTAGCATAACAAGCCTTTCCAGTCTATGGATTCTGAGTTCGTCTGGGAAAAAGATGGAATTGTTTCCATCAAATTTGGCAAGGAAAATGAAGAAAGTCCATCTATCTTCCAGACTCTTTTCATGATTGAACCATGTGTTCCTGAATCAATTTCCAAGCCAGATCCAAAAAAGCTTGTTCGACACTTTAACAGTGATGGGCATCCTGTCCATTACTACAAAGACCAGTATGGTCATTGCTTTTGGGATCCTTTTTGTCAGTGCTCCTATTGCCTAAATTCTCCTGATGAGGTAGATCCTTTTGCAAAACCTCTACCTTGACGGAAAAAACCAAAAGATCCCATATACCAAAGGTACTTAAACGGAAATCCATCCGTTGATACTCTTGGTGAGTGTGATAAATACCAGTTTATGGTTTCATATGCACCTCCTCCACCACCAGAGTTCAGTACTACATCCCAAGTTCCACCAGATCCACCAAAATCACCCCCACCATCTCCTCTTCAGAAAAACAAGCTCTCTCCCCGTTTTATAAGCCAATCCAAAAATGGGCTAAGAAGCATTCTTACCCACTTGAGGTTCCAGCAGAAACATCCCCTACTTCCTCTATAACTATGTTCCAAGAAGCAGATTTTCCTCTACTTGCCATGGAAAGTTCAAAACTCTCATTTCCTGCTCTAGAGGAATTCATTGATCCATAAGGCAGATACCGTCATACTCCTAAGATAGCTGCCTCCACTGATGTGGATGAACATGGAAGACAAAGAAGAACTCCTGCTGTTAAAGCCGTTCTGAATTGGCAATCAGAGACTCTGTTAGCACAAAACAATGCCTTCAAAGCAATTGATTCCAAGATTGGAAACTTGCAACAAGATCTTTGAAAGTATGATGAGACCACAAAGAAAATGATTTTTGAATTCCAAAAGAGGCTAAATGCTTTGGAATCAGGACAACATCTAGGGTATCATCATCTTGAGAGCTCCAAGCCGGAAATAGAAAAACTCAAGAGACAAATCCAACTCCTTGAAGAAGGAAGGTTTAGACCTTTCGATCCACTGGCACCTCCTGTCAGAACTAGGTATTTGCCTCCAAAACCCCAGCCGTCCATTTTTGCTGCCATTCTAGAAGATTCTTTCAGAAAAGAATTAGATATGACAGAATTGCGAAATCATCTCAAAAATCTACAGAAGGACAAAAGAAAAAAGAAAATGCCTACAAAATCAAGTTTGATCGTTATAAAAGAAAGGCCAGATTAGATGATGTTATCCAATCCGCTAGAATCTTTTTTAAAGGATTTGGGTACTCAGAAACAACTTGACCCTATTGTCCAACAACCTGATCCTGCCATTTCAAATGATAAGATTCTGCTCCCAGTTGAACAAACTATTCCTACCACTTTTGATACTGAATCAAAATCAGTATCCTTTTCCTCCTCTTCATCCTTTTCAATTCCTGATGTTGAATCCCTTCCTGTGGCACTAGTAAATTCATCAATATTCATGGCTGATCCTCTAGATCAGGATATGGAATCAAATTACTCCGAGCCAGAGATTGTTCAGAACAATCTAGCATATCATGTGTCCATGGCTTCAAAACAGTTTTTCACCATAGATGACATCCCTTACCATAAATGGCCAGAAAGACTCGAAGAGTTTCATACTTGGTTGAATACTCAATCTATTACCAATCATGATATGAATGATGTCCTTTATAACTTTGTCACGAGTTTCACAAGAAGCCTCAAACTTTGGTGGAAATCAGTTTCGGAACAAGACCAAATTCATTTTCTAATATCACCTGATTTTAGCCATGCCATCACTTTCTTATATCATTTCTTTGTGGGAAAACCCACTGATCTCATAGAAATAAAAAGAAGAGAATTTTTCGAAAGAAAATGTTGTTCCCTCCAAAAGAAATATCTTGATAAGCATTATCGGGAAATGCTTCAACTTTTTTATCAAATTGGAGTTGATCCAAATCTGAAACTGTCTTCCTAACTTCTATCCCTAAAGAACTATCTCAGATGGTTGAAAGATCCTTCTTTGGAAGACAAAGGATAGTACAAGATATTCCCTTGGGAGAAATACAGTAAAAAATCCATCTATGCCTTAAAAAATTGTGCCTAAAGCACCAGATGGTCCGTACCTACATCAATAATGACAGAGAACTCGAGACAGCTTGCTCTCGCCAAAAGTTAAAGATCAAATGTTCCAAGAAAGACTAGTACTTGTGTGAAGTCTTCTCAAAAAAAGAAGCACTTCAAGAAGTACTGGTTAAAGAAATCCAAATATGGCCACAAGCACTTCCGAAGAAAGAAGAAATGGTGATACCTTCGCAAGAGGAAAGACCGCACATGCCACAAAAAATCAAATCGTTGCTTCATCTGCAACCAGAAAGGGCATTTTGCCAAAAATTGCCCCCAAGCTAGAAAATGGTAGCATCATTTGATACATCAAATTGAGAATGAAACAGGTATTTCTCTTGAAAATGATAATATCAAATCACTATTCTCTGTTGATGAAGAACCAAGTGAACAAACTCTTTCTGTCATTCCATGTTACCCCACTTCTAGTGAAACTGAGTCAGATTCTGAGTCTAAAGATATTTTTCATATATCATCTACATCTCTAGAACCAAGTTTTGACATATTTTCGAGCCGGATTCATTGTCCCCATTTCTCTGTAAAAATCCTCACCTCAAAGTTTGCCAAACTAATTACGGTCACTGCTCTCATTAATACTAGAGCAAGTTGTTCAATTCTAGACACCAAAGTTTTTCCTGAAGAATTCTGGACTCCTTATATTCGATACTTCAATTTTGCCTCAGGAGATATTTTCTCCACAAATGTCAGAACCACCCCCATAATTGTCCAGTTCTTCCCCCAGTGTTCAATATCCACAAAGATCTTTGGATCCAGTCTTCCCAACAAAGACTTAATCATTGGTTAGGACATCATGACTCAAATTTCTCAGCTTCGAATCATTCCTGGAAAATGTCTTAGGTATAAAGACCAATTCTCTGAGTTTGTTAATATTCAGAGACTCTTTTCCATTCAAATGAGTTTATTAGATCCAATCATGCAAAAATTATTGGAATCTTGTTCAGAATCCCATTCTGAATTTGCTCAGAAATGTTCTCATCCTCTATGGGAAAATCCATAGTTTTTGTCCGCCTTCCATTCAAAAAGAATGAAGATATCAATCCAACAAAAGCCAGCCATATGGGAATGAAGCCAGAACACTTGGCTTTAGCACAAAGGGAATGCTCAGAATTATTGCAGCAAGGCCTTATTGAAACCTCAAATTCTCAATGGGCTTGTGAAGCCTTTTATGTCAATAAACGTGCCGAGAAGAAGAAAGGAAAACTGAGGCTGGTAATCAACTATCAACCCTTCAACCTTTTTCTCAAAGATGATAAATTCCATTTTCCATCCAGAGATTCCCTCTTTACTGGCTTAACCAATGCCCATATTTATTCTAAATTCAACCTCAAAGCCGGATTTTGGCAATTGGGCATCCATCCTAAAGACAGATCCAAAACAGGATTTCGTATCCCAAACCAGCACTTCCAGTGGAAAGTTCTTCCTTTTGGCTTAAAAGTAGCACCATCCGTTTTCCAAAAGGCCATGTGTCGTATTTTCCAACCAATCTTGTCGAGTGCAGCTGTATACATTGATGACATTTGCTCTACAGTCCTGATGAGCAGTCACACTGCCAACTTCTTGAGCAGTTCGCAGAAATAGTGAAAAATCATGGTATTATGCTTTCCCAAAGGAAAATGAAGATTGCCCAAACAGAAATTGAATTTCTTGGTATGTACCTCAATAAAGGTACATACTATCTAGGGTCATATATCGCTTAAGAATTATTGAAGTTTCCTGAAGATAACTTCACGACAAAACAAGTTTAGCAATTTCTTGGGATAATCAATTATCTCGGGGATTTTGTCTTAAACATTGCAAAGCTCCTGATTCCTTTGCAATCCATGCTAAAGAAGAATCCCTCACCATAGGGAAAACCTCATACTAAAGTAGTTGCTAAGCTTAAGGAGATTATGCAAAATCTCCCACCATTGCAAATACCATCAACAGGAAAGATAATCCTTCAAACTGACGCCAGTGATGAATAGTGGGCAGCCATCCTGTTTGAAGAAATTGATGGTAAGAGACATCTTTGTACTCACAAAAGTGGAAATTTTTCTCGCATTACCATTCCACTTTCAAAGAAATTCTAGCAATGAAAAATGGAATAAAAAAGTTTGAATTCCATCTCATCGGCCATCACTTCCTAGTAGAATTGGACATGGCATCTTTCCATTAGATGACCAAATTTAAATAAAAACAGATTCCAAATTCCCAACTGCTTCGATGGGCTAAATGGTTTTCAAAATATTCTTTTGAAACCAAACATATTCCTGGAAATAATAATGTGCTTGTCGACTTCTTATCAAAACTAAAAGTACCAGCTGAAATTAACATATACATCAAGCGGCCTACTTTTCATATGCTCAATCATGGCGTGAAATATAAGATTGAGAAGATAAAAAATTTGCCAAGTTGGAAATATCCCCAAGAGATTATTCAACAAATCCATAATGATAGTCTTGCTGAGAACCTGGAAAACCTTTTGTGGCAATGCTACACAGATCTATTCAGATTCAATGGAGGTTCAATTATTTATCATTTCGGGTTAAATTTGAATTATCCATTCATTCATCCCATTATCTGGAAGGAAGATGATTTCCCTGATCAACTCAAGACGTTATTATGGTACTTAACCAATAAGTACTTAATAGCTATTGAAATTCCAACTAGAAGATTCATTGCCAACCTCACCAGGATATTCTTACTTGGAAGAAACGTTGAAAAAGAAAGTGATAAGAATCTCTTAGACTTTCTTAATTGGTTCTATCATCCTACTCACTGGAAACATCTCTTGGAAAAAGAACTGGGAACTATGACCCAAAATCCTGAAATCCATACCATCTTGTTTTTCCGATATCCATGGCATTTTTTTCAGAAACAATGGCAACATCTTTAACGCTCCACAGGAAATAGGAACCACATCCTATAGACCTTACTTAGACAGCCGAAAAGTTCGGATTCACAAATCTTATCCAAGATCTATTAGATCTTGTGAATACCAGTACCGAGAACTCCAGAGAATCTTGTGCCAGGAAAACAAAACCATTCCCAAAGATGTATGGAACAATGTGTCCACTACATGGGATCATTATGACCTAACACCAGAAGCTAAGGAAGCACTCAGGCAATACAGACAAGCTGCATCATCCCAAGATCATGAAGTGACAAGTGAAGATAATATTGTCCAGTCTACTCAAGACCCCTATGCACGCTTTGGAGGTCCTCTTTCCCAAGATCCCTATAATCTAGGACCTTCGTCCTTATCCCAAAACATGGACACATCCATCTATGCACAGTCATCCAATTGGCCTCAACCAAGCATTCCTGCCAACACTACAAGTGACAATACAAACTGGGCTGAAGAAGAAGCATCCCATTGGGCTCATGTAGAAGTATCATCATCACGACGGCTAAACCAAATCCTCTCACTAGAAAACCTTGAAGCTATTGAAAAGAAATATGAGGAACATCTTCTAGAATGCAGCTCAGATGACTCAGTCTATAACTACAATGCTCGTGACGGACGAGACCGTTGAGTCCATACAATTTCACTGTAGCAAGTTACTAATCACTTTTACTATAGCACTAGGCTAGGGAAAGTACTGTTCATAGTACTGTCACTGTTCATAGTGTGCGAATAATTCAATTTCGAAAGTTTTCAGTGCCTTTGTTTGTATCCGGACCTATGAGCTTGGTTCTTGTGAGTGTCTTTGTGATCTCTTATCGTCTATAAAAGGCGAGGAGGGTGTAATGTATTGGGCTGAATCCCTTTAAGTAAAGTGAGTGTTTTGTGAAAACATCTCCATGGCTTTCTAAACCCCTCCTCTTCTCCAGCCTGGTAGGATCCGCCAAGAAATGCAGCTTGGGTAGGTTCGAAATGTTTCTATCCTGGCATCTTTGAGTGTCTCTAAACTCTGATACTAAAGGGCTGAGTGGTTTTCTGCTAAAAGGTTGTCCCTGAAATACACCCCTTAGTGTATATTACCTAAAAATATGAAAAATCTAAACGGAATATGTGAAAAATCTTCCCTTCACCGGCGGCCTAAAATAAAATAAAACAAAGTAAAAATAAAAATAAAATGTTTCTAAACTATATCCCATGTGTATTCTTTTATTTTTATTTTAGTAAAAATTAACCCAAAAATTGTGCAAAAATTTGGATGTCAACAGTTTGATATGTGTACTATCTATAGGACAGGTAGTTGAGATTGTTGCAAATGGAAGAGAGATGCCTAAATGGATTCTCCCCTGTGAAGAGGACTCCATATCTTCCATGGTTTCCCTAGACTTATATGACGAGTTCTTAGGACTAGCACTCTGTTTTATTCATGGCCAGTATAAAGAAAACCCGTTCGGAGTTCTGTTTATGTTAGAAATATATGTTAATGGCAAAAGAAATTATGGGGATTCTAAATTTGTTGCTCCATTGGAGTCCGATCATGTAAGGCTTTTATATATCCCAAGCGGCAATAAGAGAGGAGAAGAGAAGCATCTGCAAAACAATTGGATCCATATCCAAGTTTGCTTCAGAACAAACCCAGAAGGAAGCGTAAAGAAGCATGGATTCCATCTAATATGCAAGCAACAGGAGAATGATTTGAGGGTTGGTTTTCCAACACTGTCAGCCGATGGAAACGAATTGGAGTTTCAAGGAAGGATACTTGAAAGAAGACCATTTTCAGATGAAATTTGAGGAAGAAGACAGTTCAGGGGAACTAAACATAAAAGGATGAGATGGTCTTTAGCGATGACGAGAGTAGGGGTTCCACTAGCGCCACTTCTTGAGGTAGTGATTCTTGGGGATGCGAACTGACTGGGCGATCTTGATTCCAATGCCTCTTGCTTTTCCCTGTTTTTTTCTCGTCTTTACTAGAAATTTGCAAATGTCTGCTCCTTCAATGTCAATTCAAAATCATGCCTCTTGTTTTTCCCCATTTGTCTTTCTACTAGAAATTTGCAAATGTCTGCTCCTTCAATTAGAATTCGCATAACACTACCGACATGGTTAAGGAACTTTTTATTTCCCTCTCGTTCTCTATGATCTGTGATGCAAAGTGCACTAATCCAAAATTAAGTGGATGCTTGTTTAATGGCACCATGGTCTTTGCAGTTGAGTAAAATGTATTACATAGAACTGTCACCTCTCTCAATCCAATCAGTGATGCCGGTACTTTATACTTTACAATTATAAGATAGTAAGTAAGCTTTGCTTCTTGAGGTAAGTGTTGATCTAATTGTCTTCAAAATCGAAGGGTCGACACACGTAAGATTAGTTGATTCCTTTGTTGTTCCTAGGCAGATAGCGTTGGATAGGTACCAAGGGAGAGGCCTTGCAAAATATTTACTGCAAAGCAATTTTAAAATAAGAAAAAAAAAAGAAAACAAAGGACTATGTGGATGCATATGAAAGCACAGTGAGCAGCACAACAGTGGGACCGATGCCGATGTTGCATGACCCCAAGCGATGTGCCATTGAGGTCGAGCAAACCCACACAACGCAACGTCCGTGTTGTGTGACCCCAAGTGGCACAACGTTGAGGCCACTTGCTAGGCAGCGCAACACTTGACCCTCAATGAGCTAAAATTGGCATCAAGTGACCTAGACCAAGCTTCCTAGCATTGTTAAGGGTTCAAGATGCCATTGAGGTCAAGCAAACCCACACAACACAATGTCCATGTTGTGTGACCCCAAGTGGCACCATACCGAGGCCACTTGCTAGGCAGCGCAACACTTGACCCTCAATGAGCTAAAATTGGCATCAAGTCACCTAGACCAAGTTTCCCAACATTGTTAAGGGTTCGAGATCATATGCACCGGTGATGTCTTTTTTCAATGTCTAATTTCTATAATCATAACATGCATTCATCTGTCGTATAATTTACCAATCATAGCATCACCCCTTCTCTTCTCCTCCTTCTCTAGTGTCATAGCATCACCCTTCCTCCTCTCTCTCTCTCTCTCTCTCTCGCTCTCTCTCTCTCTCTCTCTCTCTCAAACAAATTTATACTCCACAAAAGACGGGAAAGAACTACCAACGCTAATGTCCCTCTTTTGGGTGTCACCCCATAAAGAGTATTGTTGATATCTGAATTTTATCGATTGTTAAAGTGTCCATTTTGGGCAAAAACATAAAAATTCAAATAATATTAATAATAGTAATAATCATCCTCATGATGACGATGATGATGACGACGACGACGACGACAAAATCGGCTGAGGGGCTTAGCCCGTTTATTTTCAGCAGGTTGTAGAACGGAAGAGCTCATGCGTTCAGCCCAAAATCTAATCCCCTCAACCCATCTTTTACTTCCCATTGAGCCCATTTCTTTTGTTCCTTTTGTTGTCCTCAATAGCCCATCTGAACTTAAAACAAGAAGGCCCAGCCCATACCCCAGGCCCCTTCTCTTTCGCTTGCTCACGTCTGTGAGCGAAGAAGATGCGGTGCCCGAGCAGAAGAGGCGTCCGTGAGTCGGTCTGTGAGAGAACAGCGAGAGAGGGAAAATAACATAAAAGATTCCTTCTCGGAGAGAGAGGGGAGGAGGACGCTCAACGACGTGGAGAGCGCGTGCTCGACGATATAGGTGAGCAGGGGAGCTAGCTCGAATGGGAGAGAAAGGGAGAGTGCATCCCGTTTCGGATTAGCAGAAAACCGCATCGCCGGTGTTCGCCGTCGGTTTTCACAGCTCCGGTCAACGGCCAATCCGTGAGTTGTTCTTCACAGAGTCGGTGTCGAAGATCAGACGAATACTGGGATTTCTTCCGCGAGCGGAGGAAAAGCTCTAACCAGACGCCCTTCATCGTCGTCAATCGAGACCTCGATTCGCCAAACAAACCAGGTACAGTCTCGCTTCGAACGCTCTACTTTGTCTCTGTTTTGGCCGAGAAAGACATGCTCGGTTCGATCGACTTTCTTGAAGAGATCTCGATAAAACGAAGTTTCTTTGTTGCTAACCATGGTGTTTTAAGTCTGTTCGTAACGTGTGAGGCTGAGGATCTCGTTAAAATTAAAACGGAAAACCATTGAAAGGTCTGCGTATTGCATGTTTGACAAAATGCCTAAAAGAGGGCCGAATCGACCCCCGTCTAAATTCAAGATGGATTCGTACTTGCTGTGTTTTTTTGTTGAATCATATCTAATACTAGCATTTTCTCTGTGTTTCTATGCTATTTGATGAAAAATCTTTGCTTGAGTCCAACGTACATGCGTATCTCCAAGTCCGGAAAGCTTTTCATCAGAGTATCCCCTTGCACCAGCGAAGTCAGCGTTTCAGGGACATACTAGTTAGCCCATCTCACTTCATTCTAATGTATTTTTGCTTGTTAATTTGTTTGGGATGCTTCCGTGAAAAGTGTGGATTAGGTAGGATGGTTTCTGTTAAGTTTTGCGATAATGGAGCGAGAGGCCAGAGGTGGTCAACGTCGGTCGGAAAAAATGATCGGCGGTTGGAGATAGATGGGCGGTAATCTAAGTTCTGGTGATAAACTCGTCAACGATGGTATTTGTTTCGTTAAAAAGAAAAAAATGGCGGGAAAGGTGGGGTTGCAGGTTGAAAATGGCGTTCGGGTAAAGGATGTCCGGAGGAAGAAGAGGAAGTGCAGGCAAAAAAAGACGAAAAGACAAAAAGAATTTAAAAAAAAAAAAAACAAACAAACATTAAAAATCCAGTTTTAATCCTACGCGGGCCGGATCCGGGTATAAGCGTCGGGTCAATGGGTCGGATCAGGTAAACAGTCCGAACCCATTCCCCGAATATATTATTAATAATAATTATAAAAAATTTAAAAAATCCAAAAAGTCATTAAAAAATTTAAAAAATTCGAAAAAAATTTAAAAAATTCAGAAAATGATAAAAAACTTAGGAAATAATAAAAATTTAGAAAATTCGAAAATCAATAAAATATCAGGATTTTTAGATAATCATTAAAGATTTTAAAAATCCGAAAATATTAAAAAATAAAAAATCAATAAAAACATTTAAAATTTTGAAAAATGAGAAAATTCATAAAAATATAGAAAATTCAGAATCATTAAAAAAAATTTAGAAAATTCAGAACATATTAAAAAATAGAAAATTATAAAAAAATTCAAAAAAATTAGAAGCCCTTAGAATTAGGCTGCGTTTGGTTGTGTTTATTTTTTTTGTTTTTAAACACTTTTTCTGTTTTTTTGTTCTAACAAAAAAAGAAAAACACGTTTGGGTGCGTTTACATTCTTTTCTTTTTTTGTTCTTTTGTTCCCGAACAAAAAAGAAAACAAACAAGAAACACAAATTTTGTGTTTCTTATTTAACACAAATCGAAACACTTTTTTTTTCTTTTTTCTCTTATTTTCTTGTTCCTCTTTCTTTGGCGGCCGCGGCCCGGCCATGGCCGGCGACCGGCCGACGAGGGCCGGCGGCCTCGCCCACCACGGCGAGGCTTGCCCACCCCCGCCGAGGCCGACGCCGTCCCCGGCGAGGCCGAGGCTCGCCGTAGCCGGGCGAGGGTCGGCCTCGCCATGGCCGGGCGAGCTCGAGCTCGCCCGTATCCGGCGAGGCCGACCACCCAACGTCGGCGAGCCTCGGCCTCGCCGAGCCACCGCTTAGGCGACGCCGACCGAGCGAGGCTCGGCGAGGCCGAGGCTCGCGGCCGCCGGGCGAGGTCGGCCTCGCCGGATCTGGTGAGCTCGAGCTCGCCCAGCCCATGGCGAGGCCGACCTCGTGCCGGCCCGGGCGAGCTCGATCTCGCCCCCGAGATTCGGCGAGGCCGAGCTCACCCGGCCGGCGGCGAGCCTCGGCCTCGCCGGTGGTGGCCGAAGCCGCGCCGCCGCGGCCTGGGCGAGCTCGGCCTCGCCGGATCAAGGCGAGGCCGACCTCGCGCGGGCACGGCGAGCTCGATCTCGCCGATCCGGCCTCGAGCTCGCCCGGAAAGCGGCGACTCGGCAAAAGAAGAAAAAAAAAAAATGAAAAAGAAAAAAGAAAAAAAGGAAAAAAAAGAAAAAATAGAAAAAATAAAAGAAATAAAAAAAATTATCCAAATTTACCAAACATGTTTCGTTTTTTTTTATTCCCGAACAAGTTTACCAAACGCGTATTTTTGTTCAAAATTGTTCTAACAAATACTTTTTTCTATTTCTCATTCGCAGAACAATTTTTAAAAACAAACATAAACAAACGCGCCCTTAGTGGCTTGGAATTTTTTATATTTTTTTTAAGGAACAATATTAGGAAGCTTGTATGTTTTCTTTTTATTATACTCGGTTGTACTTTTTAATATATTGGATGTTATTTCTTTTGTTTTAGAATTGTCAGACAAAACTTAAATTTTTTGATAGGTTGTTATGGCATTAGTTAACATAACCAAGTTAGGTACGAAAGGGTGTTAGTCTTAGGGCTAACGTAATTAAATCCACAAGTCTATAATCTTTGATTGTATAAATAATAAGAAATTCTCCTGTATCTTACTAATTTCTAACTGCCCCCAAAAAAGCTAGTGGCCACTTTTTTGTTAAAATTTACATAGGCTAAATTGATTGAAATTTTCAACATTTAAAGTCACGCATGGTATGAATTTGAGAGAGCTAGAGTCAAGGAATGGTCATTGGCCTTGAGTTGATAATATTCCTAAACCTAACAATGAGTTAGGTCACGACAAGTATTAACTATTTTTTCATTCAAAAATATATAGTTTAATTCACATTTTATGCAATGAGAGCAGGAGCAACACCATTGATAGAAAATGATTAATAAAACCTGAAGCAATGTACCAATTTCTATTTATATGTCGAATCATTCCGTTTTACCAGCCTTCCTTATTGTTGTGATTTATTTTGAGTTAACAACGTTTGAGAACAAATTCCAAAAGGATGACTCTACAAAATTGCCACACGAAAACCAACAAAGCGCGAAGCAATGTTGGGCAAATTCACGAGAAAAATCCTGGGCCGACCCGATTTGAAACAAGCTCAGGTCAAAATGGGCCTCTTAAGACTGAAACGATGGGCCGTTTCTCTTGCTAGCTTAATTGGAACATGAATGAAAATATGGTTTGGATTCGCTTTACATTTCATGAAAATTTTCTTCCCTACTTTTTAATTTTTTTTTTTTGTTCCCAGCATGATGATGATGATATTATTATTATTATTATTATTATTATTATTATTATTATTATTATTATTTAGTTTTTGTAAGTTCTAAACTGGCCAAAGAAATAAATCATGTGCTATTGTAGTTGATCAGTGCGGTTAATTCACATGATTTTACTTTCAAAAAAGCTAAAAGTAACTCTATTTGAATATTTTGTAAATTCTCGAACGCAGAATTTGGTGTCAGCTAAGCCCCGAAGTAAATTTTAACGCATCCCGATCATGAAAATGCTTTGACAAAGCGTTCGTTCATATTAGTAGTCTTAACTAGTATCTTTAGGGCACTTCTACACTTTTAAACACAATTTTTTTATGTTAATTGTGATAAACTCTTCATTTTAAAAAAAAAAGTCCAGGGATTTTATTTTCGCTTTATAAAAAATTAGTAGTTCGCTCTTAAATTATAATACGATGGTTTTCAAGTGGAACCCATGTTAGGAGATCACTCGGCAAATCGACAGCCGTCAAGTTCAGATTTTCGATGAATAACGGCATAGGGAAGGGAAAGAAAAATAAAAAATCAGATAGTTTCTTTTTCCATAACAGTCTCCAAGCAATAATGAACTTCATCTTAGGAACCATATGAAAAAAATGACACCCTGTCACAACTGGAAGACCTATCTGAAATTGATTGCTAGGAAATAACTTGGCCAAAAAAATCCCATCAATTAATTAATCTCTATCTACTTCTCATAGAAAAATGTCGAAAGTAGAGTAATCTTGATTTCGAATCTTACGCCAGTGACAGCCACGTTGATGACTCAAAGCATTCTCAGTCACGTCAGGTTTGGACCAAGGCCTTTTTCTAGACAATGACTTCTTGACAATATTTATCATTCCATAAATATCATCAAGGGGTCAAAAGATTCGAAGAAACAAGGGAAAAAGATTAACGCGAAAGAAATTGCATATATTTTCATTTTTTATATTTGCAATATCTTTACTTTTTAGTATGTAATCCTCTAAGAATCAAGCTATTTGACGGTCATAGTAAATACTCTGTTGTCCCATTCTTAATAGAGCATGTCCCATACTTATTGTTTGTCTAGACTAATCTATCTTCCGTTAATTGTGAATTTAAATGAATAACAATAATTTTCATAGTTTGTCAAATAGTTCCCTCGAAGTGCTTCTAAAAGGTCTCGTCTATTCTATTATTCGCCTATTGCATATCAAGTTTCAGCATAGCTGGCAACTTCTTATCGCTTGCATGCACTCTTAGAGGGCAACATCTCTTGAACAGAGTATATTGTCTTGAATTAGATGGCTACCGACAAAAGCATTTTGTTCTATGCAGATAATATCCAAAACTAATGATTTTAATCTATTTTTTTTTAATTTTATTTTTTTTGGTGACCCAGGAACTTTGTACAGCCTTGTAGCCGGCGACTAAACTTGGGGGGACACATAAGCGAGAGGACCCACCACCCCCGACATCTCACTTAAGACCCCAAGCGATCGTGAGGGGATTCGAACTCCTTCTCTTCATGAGGGGAAGAGAGCCCAAACCATTGCAGTCACTAAGGTGATGGTATGATTTTAATCTATTGTTCATAACTTTGGATATAATTTTGTAGACAAAATTACACAGGCTAATGGGACGAAACTATTTCAGCTTTTCTAAGTAGGGCATTTTGGGAATAAGTATAATTTAGGTTTTATCTGCTTTAGCATTTAAGCATCCAGTGTTCTAAAAGCAAGTTACTTCTTGAAAAACATCATGTTGACTGTCCTCCTAGTGATGTTTGAAAAAATGTCCACTTAAACCATCGGGACCGGGGGCTTTGAGAGCTCCTAACTAGCGTACAGTTTTTGAAATTTCTAGTATGGTGAACTCAGCTATCAACCTTCAATCCATATCTTCCAAAACTAAAGTTGGAATATGTTCAATAACTGGTTGGAAATTCCTTTGTCTTGACGACATATATAAACTCTTAAAGTATTCCACCATCATTTGCTTTGGAGCATTAGGTTCACGTGTCCACTCCCCATCAGTATTAGTAGTATAGAGATTCTGTCTTCCTACCTCCTTGAATAGTTGTTGCATGAAAAATTTTGGAGTTTTTATCCCCCATTTCAACCAACTAATTCTAGAATGCATGCCCCAAAAAAATTTCTTCGCTTTTCCACAGTGAGCCAATTTCCTTTTTTTAATGTTGATATATTTTCTTTACTTTGGGAAATATCTAGGCTGTTTGTTATATTTTTTATTTCTTGCTTTAGCATCTCAATTCTCCTATGAGCGCTTTGAGAATTATTTCCTACTCCAAGATACAAGGGCTTAGGTCGCTTTTCACAATTTAGTTATTAAATCAGCTCCTTCTCGCTTGGGAGATAACCAAACCCCATTGACAATATTTCCATACTCCTCGCCCTCTAAGCACTATGTTTCAAATCTAAATTATTTTGCTTTTTCCACTGGTTGTGGAAATAATCTAAGCAAGATAGGACTATGGTCTGACCAACTGCAAATAAAGCAAAGACTTCCATGTCTGGAAAAGCACTATTCGTTCAATCATGCATAAGACTCTATCTAGTTTCTTTTTGACAAATTCCTCCCCTTCTTTATTATTATCCCAAATAAAAGCACATCCCTTGCTTTCTACTTCTATAATATCACAATTGTTTAGGAAGTTTCTAAATGCTACTAGTCAATAATTTTTAGCCATCCTCCTCCCCACCTTCTCTCAAGGATAGAGTATTTCATTAAAATCCCCTACATACATCCATGGTAGATGGTTCGGATGTTTAATACCTTCCAGCTCCTTCCATAACATTTGTCTATCATGAAATACATTGGGTGCATGGATACAAGATATATGCATTCGTAACTTATGATCTTTTAGTTCACATATTATATCAATAAAATCTATCGATATTTTGCTTCATGGAAATTGCTATTGTGGATGCAAGTACTTTCCCTCAACGAGTGCACGTCTTGTTAATATCCTTTGATAGGGGAAGGGGAAAGGAAGAGTGGTGGGGGGGGGGGGAGAGGAAAATCGTAGGGCTCTGGATGCTCTTTGGCTTTCGTGGTCTTTTGCTTTTGAATACTTTAATTGGCATTGAGTTGAAATCATACTGCTTGAATTCAAACATCCACTTCTTTAGGCCTTGCAAACTGGACCAGGCCCTTCCAATCAAGGACCACATTGGAGTCCTATTTATCATTTTCTTTCTTTTATTTTTTTTAAATTTTTTTAATTTATTTTAATATATTTTACAAAAGTCTATGCTTGATTTGTCAACTAAAACTTAGGTGTCAATATTGACGCTTGATTAATTGGATATTAATAAATAAGTGCACGCCATATGAGACCCGTTGAATATTGACTAGGGTGGATATTAATAAATAAGTTCACGCCATATGAGACCCGTTGAATATTGACTAAGGTGGCTAGCGCTTAGACGTGATGCCTCAAAAGTGGATTGCGCATCCTTGCGCGTGGAGTAAGAGACACCAGCCGCACGGGTGGTCGCGTGGGCCGGACCCGAGACACGTAGCCAGATTTACAAACCCTGGCGGCAGTCTCTGTCTTTGAGTCCTTGGCTGATTCTTCATCGGTCCAGCTTTTGTCTCTGAGTTCATCTTTCTGCTTCCCTGGCTTTCCCTCTCTTCCCACTTTCTTCTTCCTCCTCCTTCGTACTCCTTCAAAACAATAGTCAACTCAGAACCGCCTGGCAGCCAGAGTCCTAGATCTCTCTATCTTCTCGCCCTTGACACCGTCACGGCCGGGTGATCCATCGTTGTTACAGGTCGGCGTCGTTTTTGCACGTCTATGGTTTTCCAGTGATCCCGACGTCGATCTCACCCTCTAAACCCTCGCTGCCGCGCGTTCCTTCCTTGTCAAGCAGCATATTTATCTGAAATCGAAACCTGAAAACGTTTTCACCAACCAAATGGCCCTGAGTCTCGTCCAATATTTTCCTGAGAATGAGGCAGGCTGAGAGCGCTTGTTTCTTTGAAGCGAGTGAGATCTAGAGCCAGAGCAAAGGGAAGAGATCGTTGGCTTCGCTGCCGATCGGGGAAGGGCAACCCCGGGTTAGAGGCCGCGGTGCCTCTCCGAGAGCAAAGCCGACTCTGCTTCAGCCTTCAGCCCTCGATTTTTGTAGCAAGACTCTCTCTCTGTTCCGATGCTTGGCAATCTAGGGAAGCACATGTACCATCAGCACTTCTGATGGCTGCTTCTTGGAATATAGAAAGGAATTACCATGTGTTCCTCAGTTTCAGAGGAACAGATGTCCGCCGAGGCTTCCTCAGTCATCTCTACACGGCTCTGGACCAGAGAGGAATATACACTTTTGTGGATAGCGAGGAGCTTAGGAAGGAGAGGAAATATCGCCGATGCTCATGAGGGCAATCGAGGAATCACGCATTGCGATCATCATTTTCTCTGAGGACTACGCCTCCTCGCCATGGTGTTTGGAAGAGGCTGTGAAAATCATGGAGTGTAGGGAGCGAATGGGCCTAATGGTGGTCCCATTTTTTTACAAAGTGGAACCAAGAGAAGTAAGAGGAGGGAGAGAGGGTTATGGGAGAGCTATGGCTAAGCATGAGTCCAAGTTTGGTAAGGATTCAGAGAAAGTGAAGAGATGGAAGAAGGCTTTCTCTGAAGCTGGTAGCTTGTTTGGGTGGGAGTTGAATGCTAGGTACGCACAAATGTGACGTGATGTTTCGTGATTGTTAGCTTGTGATTGTTTGTTAGATATCAAATCGTATGCTCTTTTTGGATCTTTGAATTGAAGATACAAAGTGGAGATAAATTATACAGTTGTCACAAAAGTCAAATAACCAAAGCTAGAGTAGATTCTTTGAATTCATTCTTGGTGTGTGGATAATGAGAAATTTATTTTACATAAATAGTGGATTCATAGTGCCCGAGTCATTATTGTCTTCAGATTCAGGTTCTTTGTAATTTTCCTTGCGTAGATGTTGGCGCAGGTTCACCCACCTTTCATCTTATATTTTGCTAATCTTATTATGGAATTTTACTTATTTGAAATGCTAAAACTTGTTTATCTTTCTCTTGAACGCTTATCAGAAATGAAGCGGAGCTCATACAATGCATAGTAAAGGAATTATCAATTCATCTCAACCGGATGCCTTTACATGTCGCTAATTATCCAGTCGGAATAGATTCCCAAGTTCGACAAATTATATTGTCGTCAAAGAAAGAGTCAGATGATGATGATGTTCTCATGATAGGTTTATGGGGGCCTGGAGGCATAGGGAAGACAACAATTGCGAAGGCCTTATATAATGCTATGGAGAGACAATTTCAGGGTTGTAGTTTTTTGGAGCAAGTTAGAGAAAAATCAAACCGAAGTGATGGCCTTGTTACTTTACAAAAGGATCTTCTATCTGAGATCCTGGTTCATCCTTTAACAGTCTACAGTGTCGCTGGAGGAATTAGTTTGATACAAGAAAGACTATGTTGCAAGAAGGTTCTTCTGGTTCTCGATGATGTTGACCATATGAATCAACTGAATGCATTAGCTGGAAAAGGCAATTGGTTTGGAAAAGGAAGTAAAATCATTGTTACATCAAGAGATAAACAATTGCTGACTTCTCATGGCATAAATTGTGTGTATGAAATTCAAACTTTAGGATGCCGTGAAGCACAATATCTTTTTAGTCTGTATGCTTTCCCAAATAGCAAGAGTGTTGAAATAAGAAGGGATCTCATAGATAAAGCACTGCATTATGCCGACGGACTTCCATTAGCCCTCGAAGTGTTGGGCTCCTTCTTACGTGGAAGAAAGGAATATGCATGGGAAAGTACGTTGCATAAACTCTCCAAAATTCCCGAACCAACTATCAATCGAGTTCTCAAGATAAGCTTCGATGGATTGAATAACAATGAGAGGGAGATTTTCCTCGATATTGCTTGTGTCTTTAAGGGGAAAAATATAGAGTACATCAAGGAAGTTCTTGACAGCTGTGGTTTTCACACAGCCATAGGAATAGATATTCTCATTGAAAGGTCCTTGATAAAAAACCAGCATGAGACCTTGCAAATGCATGATTTGATTCAGTTGATGGGTCGATATTGTTAATGAAGCATGTCGTGATGATCCTAGGAAACGCAGCAGATTATGGCTTTTGGAAGATGCTGAGGACATTTTTTGTTGCAACACGGTAAAAGTTGTTTATGTCTGTTTTGCTACATTTCAGTTTACATTACTCTAATTCGGACAGTATAATGTAACTCTTAATTGGAAATTTTGTCTGACAACTGAATTTGCTCTGTTATGGATAGGGGGTGGATGCAATAGAGGCCATAGTATTGAACTTGCCCCCACCGAAGTAATAATCATCAGTCCTGATGCTTTCACGAATATGAAAAAGTTGAGAATACTCATTTTGCTCGAAGTGCATATCTCTTCACAAGCTCAAGTACGTCTCCCTAACAAGCTAAGATGGCTTGAATGGCCCAATGCCCCAAATCTAGAATTTGGCTCTGGTCTAAACAAACTCGTGAGACTCGATGTCCCGAAAAGTCATATCAAGCAATTGGGGGGCAACTCTCAGGTAAGCCCTCGTGATGATTAGCTTTTCCTTTTTATAGCTATAAAAAAACATTCGTAGAGCTTAATGACCGCACTAGTATGTTTTTGCAGAATTTTAGAAAGCTAAAGTCCATCAATTTCAGTGAATGCAAGTCCCCGGTTAGTATTCATGACCTATCATCGGCTCCAAATA
Source organism: Eucalyptus lansdowneana (assembly GCA_017140395.1). Taxonomy (NCBI): domain Eukaryota; kingdom Viridiplantae; phylum Streptophyta; class Magnoliopsida; order Myrtales; family Myrtaceae; genus Eucalyptus; species Eucalyptus lansdowneana. Next base: position 60,527,307 of record CM029487.1, read on the forward strand.
TGGAGAAATTGATTCTTAATGGGTGTGAGGGCTTGGTGGAGGTTCACCCATCCGTTGGAGATCTTGTCAGGATGGAAGTTTTGTCGCTAAGAGGGTGCTTTAATCTTAGAAAGTTTCCTAACACGCTGAAGACTAAATATCTTCAAACCCTTGAGCTCTGTGATTGCTCTAAACTTGAGACGTTCCCAGATATAGACGGAAAGATGGAACATTTGGAAGTACTTCCTCTATATGGTATGGCTATTAAAGAACTCCCTGCATCAATTGAAAATCTTGTCTCTGTGAAGCGGATAAATTTATCATTTTGCGAAAACCTCATGAGGCTTCCGTCGCAAATTTATAAGTTGAAAAATCTCGAGGGCTTTTATCTTGAGGGCTACTCGAATTTGATCATGTTTCCAAAAAACATGGAGGATTCAACTGATCCTGATGGCCGTCTGGGATTCCAAAAACTAGTGTCCCTAAAACTTGAGCGGTGCAATCTATCAGAAGTAGAGTTCCTTGAGAGTTTTTCCAGTTTTCCCAAATTGAAGTATCTACAACTTCAATATAACAAGTTTGCTGCTTTGCCAACATGCATCAACAAGTACTATCATTTGGAATGCTTGTATGTTGACGGATGTGAGCTACTACAAGAGATTCCTCAGCTTCCACCAAATATTGAGCTACTATCAGCAGATGGTTGCAAATCTCTGCAAAAACTCCCAGATTTGTGGGGTCAACTCTCCCACACCTCGTCTGTTAGCTTGGCTTCATGTTGTGAATTATTCCGCAAAGGGGTCAATATGGATGATGTGGCTAATATTTCATTACTTGAGGTCTCTCTCTCTGTGTATATATGTATATGTATATGTATATGTATATAACTTCAATGCTTGACATGCGTACTTTCCATGTGACAGAAATTGCCAAAGATGAAAGATAAAGTCGACATTGACTTAATTGGAAGAGAGATGCCTAAATGGATTCTCCCCTATGAAGAGGATTCCATATCTTTCATGGTTCCCTAGGACTTGTATGACAAGGTCAAAGGACTAGCATTCTGTGTTGTTCTCAGCCCGGAGGAAGGAAAAGTGGTCCGTTATTCATGTAAATACACAATAGTTGTTAATGGCCAATGGGTGCAAAGGGGCACGAGATATTTTCATGCAATAGAATTTGACCACGTGTGGCTTAGTTGTCGGTTAATGAGTTTTAAGGATGGACTGCCAAAGGATTGGAGCCATTTCCAAGTTTGCCTCATAGCAGAGAAAGGAAGCATAAAGAAGCGTGGATTTCGTCTAATATGCGAGCAAAAGGAGGATGATCTGAGGGTGGTGTTCCCAGCACCATCAGTGGATATAAACAAGGTGAAGTGTTTTGGGAAGACTCGGAAGAAGATAATTCAATAGACACCGAGGAAGAAGATACTCCAATTGAAACGGATGAAGAGGAAAGCTCATAACAAAGAAGATGAAACGGTCTTAACTCCGGTGAGACTATGGGTTTCAATGTCTTCGCTTTTCCCTTTTCTGGGCCTCCACTAGAGATTTGCAAGTGTCTGCTCCTTCAATTAGAATTCAAGATCATTGTAACAGAAAGGTTTCGCACCATGCTACCGACATGATTGAGGAACATTTTTTTTTTTTGGCCTCTATTTCTTTATGATTTGTGATGCAGAGTGCATTAACCCAAAAATTAAGAGGATGTTGGTTAAAATGGACATGATCTTCTAAATTGCTCCGTGTAATTTATCACACAAGCCTCTGTCGCCTCTCTTAATCCCATTAATGATGCCGAAACTTCATACTTCAAAATTCTGAGATAGTAAGTTTTGCTCAATCTAGTATAATCTATATCTTTAGGAAAGTGTTGTTCGAATTGTGTCCAAGATCAAAAGCTCTATAGAGGAAAAATTAGTCGATTCCTCTGTTTTTTACTCTGCAGATTGCATTGGATGGGTACAAAGGGAGAGCTTTGGCTTTGAGACTTTGCATTTAAGCAAAAGAGATTTGACTCAAAGAATGTTCATGATAAGCAAATAGCACATAGTGAATGCCTTATAAAATACTTGTTGCAAAGTATTTCATAAAATAAGAGAAAAAGATGCCAAAAGGAGAATGGAGAAACTTAGATAGAAGCCCAAGCGTGGGTCACAACAATAGCACCAGTGCCGACGTCCCGTGACCCTAAGTGACGTGCTGCCAAGGTCGTGCAAGCCCACATATGGCAACACGCATGTGCCCACATAGTGCACTGGTGCTGCACGATTCTAGGCGGCATAATGCCGAATCCACAAGACTAGGCAACTCAACGCCCAACTCTCTGTGAGCTTCATCTAGCAATGAGTGACCCTTTGCGAGTTAGATTTGGTGTTGAGCAACCCTCGGCAAAGCTTGCTGACGTCTGCCAACCCTCGGTGAAGTTGTGCCGGTGTCCCTTGACCTCCTCCGCGGAGCTTCCTAGCCACGATTGACCATGGCTTTCTTTCTGTCTATCCAAGTTTGTTTGGGTGGCGGGGGTGTTGTAAAATAGGAATACTATTGCATCAATGATATCAAGATTGGAAGAACAAAACTATATTAAACCTCTGAACTTGCATTCCGAAAATACTAGAGCCCAAAGCTGGAGTTTGTCTTGAGCTTTGAGCAATTTCAAAGCAAAAACTTACACAAAAAAATTTGAAACCGTGCTACCAAACGCCAAAACTTCGGCTTAAAGACTTTTAAAGGTCCAAAGCCCCTCGTAAATGCTCTCCTGATGGCACTTGATTATCTTGACTCAGTCAAAGCAAAAGTGTAATTTTATGAGTGCCCACTCTATGGGTATAGTAATTGGGCCTCCTATGTCGGCCCCTTCCCAACAAATCACCACCGTCCATCATGCCTTGGTCGTCTCATCATGTACTTTCATCCCCACCCATCGACTCATCTCTTTGTCCGGCCCCATCACATCTCCCCATCCTTGGGCCCCACTACAAAACTTATCCAAAAAAAAAAGAAAGTTAATACTCTGAAAAACCCCAAATTAATACATTTGTAACAAATTTACCCCAAACTATTTTTTTGACTACCAAAAACCCCAAACGATATACCTTTGACAAATTTATCCCGAACTAGTACATTTTTAACAGATTTACTCTTTGTTAGTTTTCATTAAGTTAAATGACACATAACAGTTCACTAGTATACCAATTTGGGGTTTTACACTCCGTTTGTCACAATTTATAATTTTTGTGATTATTTTGTGATATTAATCCAATTTAGCGGAGGGTATAATTGTCACAAATTTACTAGTTTATGGTTTTTTGTAGTCGAATAAATTAGTTTGAGGTAAATTTGTCATAAAAGTACAAGTTTAGGGGTTTTATGTAAATGTCATAGGTGTACCAGTTTGAGGGTTTTTTATGATCAAAAAATAGTTTGAGGTAAATTTGTTACAGATGTATCAATTTGGGGTTTTTCAAAGTGTTAACCCGAAAAAAAAAAAAAAGTTAGCGCTTAAATTATATGAAAATCTCCATATTTTATTTTTGCCACTACAAAACAATTGAAATAAAGCAGGCCGAATAAATCACGCATTCCCAAGATCACGAGCGTGCCATATTGCATAGAATGGTACCAATATTATAGCACAAAAAACTAGAGTTTAATTTAAGTGAAAATCTAATCTAAACGTACTACGTAAATGACACATTCCAAAAATTCTCGGGATATTATTGTGTATGAAGATCCACTGACTTGTTTAGATTTTAACATCCAAATTCCAATAGGATTATGTTATAGCATATGTTTTCATTAGTTGATTTGTTCACCTAGGAGTAGGGACCCAAAATAAAAAAGGATTTAGGTACGTTCGTTGTAATTATATGAGGTTTCTTAATTGTAAAAAAATTCCTAAATTACCAATTAGTGTCCCTTTGCAATTGTAGCTCCAAATATTTTTTTCCTCTTTCCTTTTCCTTTTAGTGGATTTTTTATGGTTTTGTATTGCGGTGTGACTTATAAAGGTGGTGATTTATTACAGAAGAATGAGTCATTTCATTCATCATTTATAAAATAAATTCCCACTGAGTTATCCACCTTACCAAGATTAGACTTCAGGAACTCAACCCCCAACTCTTCTCTCGATGATGCGATAGTTACTTACTATTGGAATGGAGGTTAGGAGATCACTCAACAAATTGTGAGCCATCGATTTCAACATTCGGACGAAAAACGGCAAATAGATAAAGAAAAAGTTCAAATAATTTCCTTTGCCGTATCACTTTCAAATCAATACTTAACTTTTATTGGAGGAAACCATATAAGAAAATGACAACGACTGCTGAAAATCTATGCAAGAATTAATTGGGAGGTAACGTGGCAAAAAAAAAAAGTCCATCTATTACTTAAATTTCTATATACTCGTCAATTTAATAAAAGAAAAATGTCGAAGTTAGAGTAGTCTTGGTTTCGAATCTTGCATAAATGACAGCCACATTGGTGACTTCTAGCATTCTCGACTATGTCAGGATGGACCAGGATTTGTTCTAGACAATGAAGGAAAAAGGCATTGCTATATTTTCACTTTGGGTTTTGCCATTAGCTCGCTTACCGTTTAGTTTTTAATATATAACCTCTTAGTTTGATTTTTTTTTTCATTGGTAATAATCGAATTTCTTTTATTAGATTTGACAAACTCAATTCTCAAAATTTTGTTCTGAAATTGATCTTCGATGAGTGCAAGCAAATTATCACAATGATCCGACAATGGAGCATGGATGATAACTACTGGAAATGAGCGGATGCAAGGATAAATTGGCCAAAGCTTGAAAGAGAGCAAGACTCTTAGAATACTTAAATAATAAACCAAGTTTTCATCTAACAGTTTAAATTTTTTGAATAGTTAGCAATGATTCCACCAAAATTTCATATGGCATTAGAGTAAGAGATCTTGAATTAAAATCTTTCAGGCACCTATTTACTTCTCCAATTACATATTTCCATGCCTAGGCTTAGGTTAAAGACCAACCAATGCGTAAGAGAGAGTCTTAGAATATTTAAATTATAAATCACGTCTTTATCTAATAGTAATATCTCAAAAGATCAAGTGGTGTTAGGATTATCCTAATGTTATCATTTTCTTTTGCCTTAAAGATATTTTTATATTCTTTTTGATTTTGTGCTAAGTAATATAATGGCCAAATATTTTGTGTACTTGACTTTTCTTTTTTCCTATCTTATCCGATCAGTGTTTATTACTCTATCATTGTCCTAAATACAACCACTTTGTATCGAACATATTTCAAGTAATTGATTTCTCTTACAAATACATTTCAAACTGTTTACTTCAAGTAATTTTGCAATGTTTTATACCAAACAAAGTAAAATTCTCCTTTGATCGGAACCAAACAAAGTTTATTTATTATGCTAAAATATCTTCTTATCTATAGTGTTTGCATGGGTCTCCTATATATATATATATAGTCTTTCTCCATCTAATAAATTAAATTTTTTGTATGGACAAACAAATATGATATCAGAGCTAATTTAAACCCAGTTTGTTTCATATATGTAGCTCTCCATAGTCCCTAGTTTTAAAATAAGTTTTGCACACTAAAAGAGATATTATAATGGCCAACAAAAGAAAATCATAATTAAGTTACTCCTTCAACAAGTGCATGATTACGGAATTCCATGTGTGACAAAAGTAACTTTAACCCTGCTATGGTACTAAGATGACAAAAAAAAAAAAAATCAAAACACATAATGTTGGTTCAGTTTTTGTAAATCTAAAGTCCAAGCATAGGTCGAAGTATGCAAGGATTAACGAGGTTCATATATATATAATTATGGCGATCTTTACAATAAAAATGAAATAAAATGTATTTTTTAATCTTCAAGGAGTTGATTGAGTATGTGAGAAATTTATTTATAAGATAGATCTTGTATTTAGTTGTATACTCGCCAATAAGAATAACTCTAAGGGGTCATGCTCACAATCGGCCCATTGATGGAGTCTTATTGCATGTGATTGAGACAATCATAGGGTGTTAGTCAAGTAAAGATTCGCATCCGTTGTTACAATTTATTTTTACCATATACCTAATTTTAATAATTACAAAAATTCCTCTATAAGTATGGGGAAATTCTTTGAGCTAAAAAGGCGTAAAACATTATCTGATGGATTAGCTAGATGTATACGGAATACAGAAGTGCGGTGAACAAATGGGTTAAAGGAGAGCACCTAAAAACAAGAAGCTGCCGTACAAATCCAATAAGATTGTCCAACCTCGATAAACATTCGGAATGTGTAAATCGATCGAATCTGCACTTTATATCACCATAACTCGTAATATCATAAATCGATTTTACCGATGTATTATAATAGTATTGTACTTTTATTTAAGAATGATACGTTGAAAAATAATGAATTTTTCTATTTTTATGCCAATCGGCAAAAAAAGAAGGAGAGTTTTTCAATTTACGGCACAGATCAGCTTATGGGAACCAAAATCGAGTTTATGTAAAACTTAAACATGAGTGGTCGATAAAAAAAACCAAAAAACAAAAAAACAAAAAACCAAAAAACAAAAAAACATGAATGTGCCATACAATTCGGCCTCTTCGGTCGGCCCCTCCCTAAACAAATCACCGCCGTCGATCATATCCAATGACCCACCTCTGTCTCTGGGCCCCACTGCATAGCGCATATCCCCATCCCTTTGACCCCCCGCTCACCTGGAATCTCCCCTTCTTCGTCATTTTTCCCATTCATTCCGTTTCTTTATAAATAAATAAAAAAACGGATTTGAGTGTAAATAAAAATAAATTTTATTAAGAGGTATCCAAAAGACACTGATTAAGAATAATAAAATAATAAAATAATAAAAACGCATATAAACACACTGTAAAGAATTAAGCAAGAACAAATTTCGAATGAGAGCAATTTATTTTAATTTAATTTAATATATATATTTTTTCTTCTTCTCCTCTTGAAGAGTTTTCAGTCCCATTTCAATTGGCAAGTGAAAATGTCAAGTGATTTCCTCTAAGAATATTTTATAAAGTGAAGTTCATACTAGGATTGCATTTATATTCTTCATTGACTTGCACTAAAGTTTAATTTCTCTCACTTTCCATCTCATTAGCGACCCTTCGTTTCAACTCTTGGAGGCCTAAAGTCATGCGCGAAATTCAATGAAGTAGAAATGATATTACCAATCACTTTCTGAACTCAAGAAATTGCCCAGAACCGGTGTACGCGATCATTTTCGAATAGTGGGGGAGAGGGAACGAGGAAAGTTTCGAAAGGGAAATAGGAGAAAGAAACTTGGGCTACGGGCAAATGGCGCACGATCATTTTCGGATAGGGTCTCTGATTGTACCTGATGGTGATACTGTGCATGGGGCTCCTAAACCCAAAAGGATAATCCCTGGTAGAGGTGGGGATCTGATCTACGTATAACTTTCTTTGGTCTTTGTTCCATTGCATAAGCCATAATCCACAAACAAAGTGATATATAGATAGAGAGCTAGAGCCTGGAAACCCATCAGATGGTAAACATTCTTGAAGCCCATCATTCATCGGCTCTTCTAATGGCTGCTTCTTCGAATCAAAAAAGGCGTTACCATGCTCCTGAGTTTCAGAGGCAAGATCGTCCGCAACAACTTCTTTGGTCATCTCTCTACTAGAAATTTGAAAATGTCTGCTCCTTTGATCAGAAATCAAAATCACTATGAATATAGATTTCGCATCATGCTATTGACTTGGTTGAGGAACTTCTTTTTCCTCTCTTTATTTATGATTTGTGATGCTGAGTATTTTAATTCAAAACTAATTGGATGCTTGCTAAATGGCCATGGTCTTCCGAGTTGCTTTGTGTAATTTATCATATGGACATCTGTCACCTCTTATAGTCTAATTGATGATGCTAGCACTTCATACTCTAAAATTCTGAGATTGTAAGTTTGGCTCAATCTAATATAATCCATCTATTTGGGAAAGCATTGATCTAAATGTCTCACAGATCAAGAGGCCTATATAGGGAAGATTAGTCGGCTCCTCTGTTGTCACTAGGCAGATTGCATTGTATAGGTACTAAGGGAGAGCTTTAGCTTCAAGATTTTGCATTTAAGCAAAGGACATTGACTCTAAGGAATTAATTTTAAAGTAAATAGTGTTTAATACCTTGTTAAAATGCTTACTGCAGAGCATTTTTTCTCAAATAAGCAAGAAGAAGAGAATAGAGGAACTTGCAGTTGCATATAAAACTCAGGCAGGGGCCACAAAACTAGACCAGTGCCAACATCATGTGATCCCAATGCGCTGCCGTGGTCCCATGCGATGCGCAACGCCATGGCCACACAAATAGGTAATGCAATGCTTGACCCTCAACAAACTAGATCTAGTGTCATGTGACCCTAGGCAAGTAGAATTTGGTGTCGAGTGAACGACCTGGTAAAGCTTGCTGATGTCCCCCAACCGTCGTCAAGCTTGCTGACGTCCCCCAACCTTCTCCAAAAAGCATCCCAGCCATGAGCGACCACGGCTCGCTCTGTCTCCATCCAAGATTGGGTTAAGGGGAGGGGGGAGGGGTGCTATTGGAGAAAACATGAACATGCATGCCAAAGATGTTAAGCCCCCAAGCTCTCCCTCGCCTTGAGTTTCGACCACTTTCAATGCAAAATTTTGCACCAAAATATTTTAGCTTATTTCACTTTAAAATTTAATATCAACTTAAAATGCTCTCGAATTGGTACTTTTTTAGGGCGATCAATATTCACCACTACAACCATTTAATAACAGGATTAATCAATCTTTTTTATTTCAATTTTGTTGACACCTAATTTTGAAAAAAATAAAATTGCATTTTGAACAAATAAGGAAAAAATGAAAAATTGGGGAAAATTGATTTGATTGATTATGCATGGAAAATTAGAATTCTGATCGATATTCAGATTTTGTTAAATGTAGAAGCAATTTAAAATCAAAGTGTGAACAAAGGGTAAGGATTTTGATAAAATGGAAGGAATCGAGATAAAATCGAAATTGATTAAAATCACGCTCCGATTTGCAGATCTATGATTTAATGCAACATAAGATGGAAACTCGAAAAATGCCATACAAAGTGGTCATTCGGAATTAGTATAAAAGAGAGCTTCATTTTTCGTAAGAAATGAGGAAAAAAAATCCAAAAAAAATTGAGAGCAAAAGTAAGGGCTTTCTTCAGTTTTAGGAGAGAAAGGGAGGAAAAGAGAAAAAAAGAAGGAAAAGAAAAGAACAGAAGTGACCGAAAAGCAGGAGAGAGGGAGAGAGCGTACGGAGTGACGTGAGAGAGAGAGAGAGAGAAAAAAAGCTACAGTGTCGTCTTCTTCGTGAGGACTCCCCTGCCCACGCCGGCCGTTGCGCCAGCACCGCAACGTCGGATACCACTGCGCCTCGCCACCTCGCTGGTCTGCTCGCCTCCGTCTACGCCACACCCGTGACTGCCGATTCATGGTTGACCACCACCTACCGCTACCCCAACTACTGCCGTCGTTGCTGCCCAGACGTACCACGAGCCCTATACTCTAAGTTCCAGCAATTCCATCGAGGTCTTCGTCCAGTTTTCAAACGATCTTGCCACGGTCCAGCAAAATCCAGTCCACAGTCAAATTCAGTCGTTGTCCAACGTCGGTGGAGTCCCCTGCGACAATTCTGTAGTGGTTCAGGCCTGATGCCGTGACGTTGCCGTTGCTCTTTCATGACTAATCTGCTGTCCTCGACGAGCGGCCACGGAACCGTCGAGCACCTGCTGATTCTTGCACCACTATTGACCTCGTCCCTAGATCGAGCCGGACGAATGAGTTTTTGTTTTGTTTTGTAGGTAATTGGTCAGCCCCTTGCTGTGCCGAATTCGCTGACCCGTTTGGCGAGCCTAAAGTTCACGATCACCGCTCCCGACACCGCGACCTGCCTGACGATGCTGCAACTCCGACGGCCGCGCGCCTCAGCTCTTCAACGCCGCGAGTAGTCCGACAATCCGCAGCTGCTCCATCCCCACCTCCCGTTACTGCACTGAAGTTGCTGTCCAGACGCGCCACAAGCCTGACATTCTAAGTCCCAGCAATTTCAAGCACGGTCTCTGTCCAGCGAATAATCCTAAGCAAAGTCCAATTACTCTCGACGAGACCAAGACTTCGTGGCGAATTTCATCCAAACCCACGGGGCTTTGCCGTTGGGCCACCTAATGGTTAGTTGAGCCGGCACCAATCCGAAGTGTCTTCCTTCAATTTTGCAGGTTCTCTTACCGAGAGCACCCACGCTGAATTTCATCAGTCAAAGAAAGATGATTCCACTTATTGCACAAAGAAAATTCGTTTACTTTGACTGCCCAAAGATGTCACTGCGTATCTGGCGAAGTTGGAAGTCCAAGTTAAGTTGTGAGAACAAAAAAAAAAAGATTAACCCACACTAGGAGACGTTCATTGATCTTTCAGACTACTTGTTTTGCCTCATCTACGAGCCATCAATTGCTATCCCGAGCTCTTTACCCAAAAAAACTGCTATCCCGAGCCACAACTCCTTGCGTGATCTCGCCGGTCGTCCGTGAATCATCACCGTTGAAGCCTCCGTTGAGTGGATTCCATTCGATTCAAATTTGGCAATATTATTTGCGAAATTAGGTAATTATCTTATCTAAATTTGTTTTCGATATTTTATTGCCTAATACACGCTTTTCAATATCTTAGGTGCATATTTGAATGATAAGCGCATTCCCAATTAGGATTTATTGCCTAATCTGCAACTGCACGAATTTTTATTCTATTTATAAGGCTTTAGATGGAATAATTATTCACGCGGGAATAAAATTAATATCTTGATCTTTAAGGCTTAAGATCAAGTTTAAATTTCAATTGGATGGTGGATAGTATTTTTGATGACTATGGATGGCTTGATGTTTATCTTTTAATTGTTCTATTTATCCCGAAAATAATAAAAAAAAAATTGTAGTTCCATGTAGATTAGGATTGATTGAGGTTAGTTAGTCATTTTTTTTTAAGTGCATTTTTAGATGATATCTTAGGTCAGGGATTGCTAGGTTAAGATAATGTCTTAGGATTTAGTCTAACCTGATCCTTAATATAAGCTGGATAAAATCTTAATCTAGATAATTAATTTTTTCATTTTTCTTAATTTCAGATCTCATGGAAAATACAAAAAAAAAAAAAAATCATTTTTTAGAATAAATTCATCTCATCCTTCAGGATAGGCTGCATGCTTATGCTTATTTATATCATATAGTTTAGGTCATGTTGCCATGTCATATCATTTCATGTTGATTAGTAGCATGCATTGCATGATTCTCATTGAATAAGTGAAAACAAAAAAGAAATTGCGTGTTAATTATAAACCATATCTAGGGTGGTTGATGTAGATTTTAATTTAACATTACGATGCTTTCGTTGCTTTGAGGTAAGTTTTTGCAATTTATTTATTTATTGTTTATCCGGGTGTTAAATTGGTGGTTTGCGACCCGCATGATCACCTCACATGTTAGGAAAATAAATTTAAAATCAATCCAAACGCTTGCCAAACATTTTTCAAAATAAAAAGAAATATACCGAAAGGGCATTAGAAGAATCTAGTGTAACCCCGCACCCATAGTCTCGGTTCAGAGGAGTAATGTAAAAATCCAATTACTTTACTTGGGTTTCTAATCGACCCACCAAAAATAGATTAGTGGCAACTCCTAATCGAAAATCAATTGCATGTTAAGAATTTGAACCAAAAGTCGCGAATTGGTATGGGCTTAGGAGAGCCTGAGTTAAGTCTAGGCTTAACAATCCATTAGCCAAACCCTAAGTGGTTCACCCCTGAAAAATTGGTCGCGACAATTTTTTTTTCAATTTTTTTGTCAAGCTTGCACCCTTTTTATATATATGATTTAAGAATTAGGATGTAAGAACATAGTGATTCATGGCTCAACAATTTACATTAACCTCAAGAAAAAAAAAGGTAGTTATAATTACTCTAAATATTATTCTATCAAAGAAAGAGTCAATAAATAATCTCCATACTATATAAGGAGACAGCCGATATTAATAAACAGTTAGGAGGACTAAATATTCATTACCCTTATTAAAAGGTTTACTTGTTTTCTTGTCTCAGAATCATATAAGTGTGAAATATTATGTTTACTTCATTTATACAATAAAGAATCCCTTATACTGTGCATGCAATTCAGGCTTTATATTTTAATTTTTTTATTGTATAATTGATGTACACAAAATATAAACACGCCTTTGTCTTTCTTCCTATTTGGTAAAAAAAATCTTTCACAAAATAGAATTTATTAATGTAAACACTTAATTCGTGTGCTTGTTACCCTATAACTATACTAATACAACCACAAAATAGAATTTATTATAAATTATTAATGTCTCTTTAAAAAATATATATCAAATTGTTTACTCCAAGTAATTTTACAATGTTTTATACCAAACAAAATAACTTTGCTATCAAAATATCTTCTCATCTATAGGGTTTGCGAGGTCTTCTATATATGTAGTCTTTCTTCATTTAATAACTTAAATTTCTAGGTTGGACTATTCAATATGATATCAAATCCAAGTTCAAACCCTATTTATTTTGTATATGTGGCTCTCTATACATCAATTTCGCCTATCATTTTAAGATCGGTTTTGCACGCTAAAAGAGATATTACAATATAATACATTGCTTGTTTAGAGAATTTATATTGACCTCATTATCTCTTCACGAATAGTGGCCAACAAAAAAAAAATCATAATTAAGTGACTCCTACAAGTGCACGATTACGGAATGCCGCATGTGAAAAAAGTAACTTTAACCTGCTATGAACTGAGATGACAAAAAAATCAAAACAAATAATGTTGATTAAGCTTTTTTTAAGTCTAAAGATAATATTTTTTATTTACTTATAGTAGATAGAAATAAAATCTAATTTTAATTCTCCAAAAAGTTGACTGAGATAGTGAGAGATTGATTCATACACCAAATCCTATATCTAGTTACATACTCACCATTTAGAATAACTCTAAGGATGCACGCCCATGATCGGCCCATTGGTGAAGTCTTGTTGCATGAGATTGAGACAAACAGCGTGCATTCATAGAGTTTAGTCAAGTGAAGATTTGCATTAGCCACCGTTTTATATTACAATACCTCTTACTATCTATAAATCAATTTTACCAATGTATTATAACGTTTCAGTACTTCAATTGCAACGGTACGTTGTAATATTATGTGGTATACTTGAAGTAGCATAAAAGTGTCTCTAACTTACAAGTATGTTATTGAATGAGAAGGATATGTCGCAAAACAATGAGTTTTTCAATGTACCATGCCAATTGGGAAAAAGAAGGTTTTTCAATTTGCAACACAGATCCACTATATGAACCAAAATCAAGCTTGGGTGAAAATTAAACATGAATGTGCCATACAATATCAAGCTTGAACCTGTCAGTAATTTGCTCAATAGTCTTATGAGTCTAATTCAGTTTAAGTTACTCTTTGTAGATTATTTGATACTTCTAGGAATAGACACAAAAATTCTAAAGATTCCATTGTATATGAAATTTCTAGCTCCAATTAATTCATATTTCAACATAATCAACTTGTATTCAAGTGAAACTTTTGAATATCACAATTTTCTTTTCAAGTTGAGTTTAAGCAAGAAATTCAATACTTGATCAAGCTCAGCTGAAGTGAAGTTTCAAGCATCAAGTATGTGAGTCAAGCTCGCCATTGTATTAGCTTGTCTCAATTCGATTATAATTCTATATTGAGAGCTTGACTTAAGACCCTAGTGCTTAAATCCAAGAAAGGAAAGGTTGACTACGAATCCTATCGCATGGACTAGAGACAACAGCCACCATAGACTTAGGGCCAAGGCACCACCATAGACTTAGGGCCTTAGTCTCAAACTCAAGGTATGAATTATGGAATTACAAGTGCCATCGTCAATTTGTATTAGTGTGATGTATGATAATTCTACATTATGAACGACCTTGCGCAAACAGGACTGCACCATCCACCTCAACGCAGGAAATAAATAAAGTGTTAATTAAGAAATAGAGAAACAATATCTCACAATATTTTTACTTTTAAAACTTACGGAGATAAATCCCTAGACACTCTCAATATGGCTCCTGAGAACAGAAATCTTTTCTTGCTTTTCCTTTTGGACACTTGCATTGACGGGTTATCGAACGCTGGTTGCAGCTTTGGCCTTCGCGTCCTTCGCCGAGTCTTCATCATTCCAAGAAGAAGAGCACGCCCGTTCCCTTCTCCTTTCTGACCGGCTTTTTTTATTTTTTCCACCTGCAGGTTTTTATCGTCTACCTCGCTTGTCCTTTTTGTTCCTTTTTTTCCCACAATCACACCCGATGCGCCCTGCACTTCTCTGTTTAGTTGTTCCTTTATCCAGATTCCCATGTCCTTTTTTTTTCCTTCGTTTTGTCTTGTACTCTCCTTTTTCTCGATTCCTGTCTCCAAAGTCTTTTCCATGTGTCCTTTTTTTCCGGACGCAAGCAATTCTTTTTCATTGCCTTTCTTGCATGCATTCTTTCGCGTTTAGACTGTCTTTAGTTCAGCTTTGATAAAACCCTTTGGGCCTTTAAAATCCCTTAGATAATGCGAATGACCTTTGACAAATTTTTTGAAGAATTTTGGAGGGATATTATTTCATTTCCAAGGACTTTTTAAAGGCATTTAACCCAAAGCAAATTCCAAGGTGTTTTGAGTTTTGAGCATTTTCGGGAATGCAATACAATTTTTTCCAACTTTGCCCTCTCTCGATTTTCATAATTTCGGAAATATCTCCAACTTATGTGATCTCACAATGAGTAGGGGTAATCGATTTTTAATCCAGTCTAGTCCCACCCAAAACTCAAGCACCGGACCACTTGGTCCTGGGATCGGACTAATTTGGTCTAGTTCCTGAGCGATCCAATATAGTGGATTCAAATATCTTGGCCAAAAGTTTTGGATTAATTGAATTAATAATCCATGTAGCAATTTGAAACTTGGATTTCATCCAAGATTTGCAAAGAAAACAGAGAAATGATGGAGCTATGATTCTAAGAGCTCACTCGAAAAAAGGAAAAAAAGGAGGAGGATTCAATGGATTCTTTTCCATAAATGATGAACTTCCAAATTTAAGGAAGGTGCAAGTAAGCGAGGAAGGTAAAATTGGTCAATATATGCAAGAAAAGAAAGAAAGTAAAATAAATAAAGAAGCAAGAGAGAAAATGAGCAAGTTGGATAAATCAGTGCGGTAATATGAAAGAAACAAAGATATGCTTCCTCATTTGGAATGAGAGAGGATTAGGGTTTAGGTTAAAACTTCTTCTTTTTTGGTAATATGTAAGAAATATATTGAGGAAAAGCCAAATGTACAAAAGATCTCGTCACCAAAAACTTGCACTCCAAATGTAGGAACAAAAGGAGTGGAAGGGTGACGAGATGTAAAAGCTGAAAAAACGTGGCACAACCACTACAACACCAAGACCAAAACGAAGCACAATTAGGTCAACCGGCTACCAAACACGGCACAGGAGAGGAAGAGGCCACCATCGAATCGAACTACCTACGGGTCCCCAATGAAAATAATCGGGTCTACGCCTCGACTTCTCTACAACCTTCTGTTTCTGAAATTATCTTTGGCGTTCCTGAAGGTGATAGTCTTGTCTCGGACCACTTTGAAGAGGTGGTTCTTCATGGCCGGGACCGAGAGAGGCTGGTCTCTAAAGATGATGCTATTCATGTTTTTCCAAATGATATGACAAAGCGAGCCAAAGGAAAAACGGGCAATGCACTTGTAGAAATCTTTACCCATCAAATAGGTAGCGGCCCATTAGAAGTTCTCCCTCCAAGTTCTATTGCGCCAAGGCAAATTGCATAGGCAACACTTCCAATTATACCATAGGACAAAAGGAGAGCCTAGGTTGGAAGCCTACGATTGGCCATGAGCCAAAGATTGAGCTGATAGCGAGGCACTATGGCGTTGTCCCACATAAAAGTGTACCAATGGACCCACGTTCTCTTCTTCCTGATGAAGTTCCACGCTGTTGCCATCATGAACTGGCCCGAGAGCTTTCTCGCAAGCAGCAACAATCCAAGACACCCGCCAAGATTGGGAGAGGATGACCCCACGATTTGAGCCCCATCCTGAGAGCTTGGCTAGTATCTGAGAAGAGGTCAGCAACACAGGCTTGCCTAGAGAGCCTTGAGCTGTAGATAAGAGAATCCGAGAAGAGCAGGTTCATGGGCCCCCTAGGGTGCCAATTGTCAAACCAAAGAGAAGTTGTTTGGCCATCGCCAATTTTCCAGTAGAAGGCCATCCAGAAATCCCTTCTTAGGTTCAACAAGCTCTTCCAGGCCTAGGATCCAAATGTTAGCCTCCTAGCAACCCAAAAGTTCTTGTTTTTTTTAAGAAAGTGGAGTGGACCCATCTACACCACAGCGCTTCCTTGTCGGAGAACAAGAGCCAGAAATGCTTCAGCATGGCGGCTTTATTGCAATCTCGGAGCCTCCTGATCCTTAGTCCTCCTTCATCCTTTGGAATGCAAACTTCATCCCAAGCTACCTTAGCACCACCCCTGCCTAGGTTCAGACCTTTCCACATGAATTGTCTAAGGATTTTCTCTATTTGGTCCACCACAGCCATAGGTAAAACAAAAACACTAGCCTAGTAGGCTTGTATAGCATGAAGAACTAACCTGATAAGTTGAATCCGACCAACAAAAGAGAGGAATCAGTGGGTCCAAGACCGAACCCTTGCAGTGATACGGTTGACAAGGACACAACAGTTTGCTTCGCTGATCCTCGAAGTGATAATGGGAACCCCCAGGTACCAAACTGGCAAGCTCCCTTCTCGAAAGCCCAACTCCAAGAGAATACTATTCCTTAAGGAGGGTGTGCCACCCGCCAAAAAACTTTTACTCTTGCATGGGTTAGGACAAAGGCCACTCCAAGAGGAAAAGATATGAAGACCTTCCTTGAGGAGAGCCACCATAGGAAGGTGAGCCTCACAAAATAAAAAGACATCATTCGCAAAAAAGAGATGTGAAAGACCCACTGCCTTACACCTCCAGAAGAACTTGAAATCAGGCCTCGAAGAGTACCTAAGAATGATCCCTGAAAGCACCTCCCTAACCATAGTGGAAAGGTAAGGAGAGATGGATCACCTTGGCGAAGACCTCGGCCGATCGCAAAGAAACCGTGGAGCTCTCCATTCAAAGCAATTGAAAATTTTGGTGTGCGTACACAAGTCATAATAAGTCGAGTCACTGACTAAGGGAAGCCAAATGCCAGCAACATACCTTCGAGGAAGTCCCAATCCACAGTATCATAAGCTTTCCTGAAGTCCACATTTATCGCACATTTAATGAGATAAGGTTCAAGGTGGAAGCTAGAGAACAGCTCCAGGGCCAGCAAGATGTTGTCCTTAATCTGTCTGCTTTTTACAAAAGCAGTTTGAAAAGGGCCTATCGTGCTCTTCAAAGCTAGGGCTACCTGATTAGCTAGCACCTTTGTAACATACTTGTAAATAGTGTTGCAATAGGTGATAGGCCTATAATCCTCCGTTAAGCACTTTAGGAACCATCATCAAGATGGTATTGTTAATCTTCCTTAAGAGTTTTTCGAAGGTGAAAAAATCCATCATTGCAGCTGTTACTAAGGGACCAACCGTGTCCTAGTTTTCTTTGAAGAACTCCACTGTGAAACCATCCGATCCAGGTGACTTTCCCTTAGGCAAGGAGAAGATAGTGTCATGGATCTTCAACTCTATAACCGGCCGAGCAAGGAGCGCAGCCTAATCAACTGAGAGTGGATGGTGGATAACCTCCCTCAAGTCCTCCAGAGAAGGTCTAACGAGCTCCCCTTGCAGCACCAAGAGGTCCTCAAAGAACTCTACAAATCGTCGTTGCACTAGCTGTGGCTCAGTCATTAAGTTCCCCGAAGAGTTGAGGATGAAAAGGATTCTGTTTCTCAAATGTCTTTTGTTGACATATTAGTGGAAGAACTTGGTATTGTGGTCTCCCTCCTTGAGCTATCTGACCCTAGACTTCTACTTGAAGAATGACTCCTCTGAGGCACGCAGCTTTGCAAAGATAGGCCTTTGGTTCTTTTCCACCTCAGCAAGGTCAGCAGGGAAGGGATTTAGTTGCAAGTCTGCCTAAGTGGACTTCAACGTCTTCCGCGCATCAAGAGTTCTGGCGGAAATATTAGAGAATGAATCTCTATTGAGCTACTTGAGCCGACATTTAAGAGCCTTGAGTTTAGAAACAAGCCTATACATAGGGACTCCACCCCCCGGCATATCCCACACTTGCGAGACAATCTCGTTGAACTCTAGGTGCTTCATCCAGAAGTTGAAGAACTTAAAGGGCTTCTTCCGAGGAGTCGGGTTAAGCACCTTCACCACCATAGGCGAGTGATTCGAGATTCCCAGCGCCAGGAAGGAGGCTTCCGAGTAAGAGAGATCTAGACTCCACTTGGCGTTCACCAGAACCCTGTCAATCTTTCTTGCTTTCTTAAAAGGCCCCAAGGACATAGTCCAAGTGTATCTAAAACCAACGAACCTCAAGTCTTCTAGCTCGGCTTGCTCCAAGCATTGTCCAAACATATCAAAACAAGGGAGCAAATCTTCAGAGCCACCAACACGATCCGATGGATCCTTAATAGCATTGAAGTCCCCTAAGACAAGTCAAGGAGTATCCTAGAGATGGATGCTTCTGAGAATGATATCCTCCCAAAGAGGTCTCCTCAGCGAAAATGAGTGATCTCCATAAACAAAAGATATACAGCAAGCCACCCTAGAAACCAAGCTCTCAAAGTTCCCATGAACCGTCTGCTTGGTGACTGAGAAGGCTTTAATCATAGGGTCCCAACCAACCCAAATTCTACCTTAGGGGGAGAAGTCGTAGTTTGCAATCAAACACCAATCCCTCAATAGACTGTCGGAGATGGATTTGAAGCGATCCCATGGCACCTTAGTTTCCACCAAACCAATACAGCACAAGTGATTCGAAATAACAAGGTTACGAACCTCCGCTTGCTTAGTCGGGTCAATAAAGCTTCTAATATTCTAACATCCTATATACATATGTACAAAAGAGGAAGAGAGTAAGGGTTACCTCCTTTTCGAAGGCTTGTGGCGGCTCTGGGGGGGAGCCGCACGTGCCGATGGAGGAGGTGGGACTGGGGAGAGCGCCAAGAGCTTGTCTTGGGTAGTCTCCTCGCTGCTTCTAGTTGGAGGAGCCTTCGGCGTTGGGTAGGGTGAGAGAAGATCATCATTTGAGCTACCACGGTAGTTGGCTGACCCGTTCAACTTTGCTCCACTCCCTGGGTCTGCATTAGGAGGGTTAATGGGATCTTCCTCCACGGTTGAGTTGGGAGCATCTACCTTGGTGAGGGCTCGAAGCCCACTTGGAGCCCTACAGGTAGAGGTTGATGGCAAGCTCTTGAGAGTTGCCGCTTTCTTCTTGAGGGATGGCCCCTCGTCTCCGAGCTGGCCGGATGGGCCAAGCTCATCTCCTTAGGAGGGGGAGATTTCTTCTTCTTTCCCTTAACTTGTTTCCACCTCAATTCAGCCTCGCTAAGATCTACCACCAACACTAGAGAAGTCTTGCGGGGTCGGGCCTCCACTAGAGGGGAGGGGATGGCCTAAACCTGTTGCTGGCCCTGCACTACCTTTTGACCAACTAAAGAGGCTACACAAGTGTGTCCAAAGGAGCCACACTTCAAGCATTCCGCTGGCTTCCACTCATACTTGATGGCAATAAATCGAGCCACTCCATTAAGTCTTACCTTGATCGAAGAGACCCTCTGTTGATTAACTCGAAGCTCAACGCAAACTCTTATGAAGGAAATCATTCGAGTTTGCTTTGTGCGTTGATCAACAAACATAGGCTTTCCAACGGTACTCATGATGGCACTAATTGCCAGGGCTATCTAGAGGTCAAGAGGTAGGTTCTTCAAGTGAATCAACACCGGCACTGTGGTTTGCTTCTCCCTCTTCAACTCTAGAAGAGGCTTCCATTGTTGCAAAACGAGCATAACCCTTGCAACCATTATAGGTTCATCTTCCAAAATCTTCTTTTTGAACATGGGGCCAAGGATGCGGAAGAAAAAGAAGCCCTGGTCATTGGCGAAGACCTCAACAAGCTTCGCTCCCCAACTAAGCTTGAGTGTGTGCTCCATGAGCTGGAATGGCAACCTCCTTCTTACATAATACCCAACAATGCACTCATGCCATTTGGAATCCACTACATCTAGCACCTCTTTAGGGAGATTCACCACAGGGACGTCATCCTCAAACAAAGGAGGAACAAAGGTAAGGTCATACCCTTTCATTGCAAACTTCACAACATTTGCCCACGTCCAGGCAGCCGAGGCCTTTGATTCCCTCACTTGCTTTTGTGAGGCCTAGGGCTGTTTGGAAGCCGACCTTGCTCTGCTTTGTCCTCTCGAATGCCTATCACGGACCGCATCCATGGGACGACCACAGTCTGAGGTCTCCACTGCTGTAGGAGCTTTGCCTATGAGCAAGGAGGACTGGGCCTCCTTATTTCGATTGAGAGGGCTAGAAGCCTTTTTAGTTCCAACTCTTAACTGAGTCGCAATACTCGGCTCACCAACCACAACAGATGGAGTAGCCATAACTACACTACAATAAGACCAAGCCAACTACCACCCGAACCCTCTACAGAGCAACCATAAAGAGAAGCAAGAGGCTAACCGGGCTAAGGTAGGTGCCGTTGAGACCGAAACTCCTAGTAGAACCGAGGCTCCAGAGAGCTCGGACGGATTGACACAGCCCCTATTCGAAGGGATGAAGTACCTCGACTAGGGTTGTAGCACAACGAGCTTGACCGAGAAGGGTGCTAGGATGCCTACAAACCCCTTTGAAGTAGGCCGATGACGCACCAGCAACCGTTCGAAAGCAGGGCCACAACACAGCGAGGCCAGGACGAAGGGTGCTGGGACAGACGCACCACTAGTTGATCGGAAGCAGGGCCGCAGCATAGCAGGGCTTTATTGAAGGGTGCTGTGATGCCTAACAACCGCTTCAAGGAAACCAGAGTCACACCAACAACCACACCACCGGGAATTGAGTAGCGCAACAACAGCGCGATTCTCGGAATGAAGGGCAGCTTGAATCTCACCAAAGAGAGGAAGAAGACTGAATCCGTTCGGTGAGGAATGAGGGGCTTACCAAAGGAGGTGAACCCCCGAATTTCGCACCAAACGGAGGTCTGGATCAGCTGAATCGAGCAAGGGAACAGCCGGCGAGAAACAGGACAAGAACGCAGCAAAGGAGATGGTGATGAACAATACACTGAGAAAAGACAAATGGCCCCCTCTTAGGTTAAAACTTTACTTTAAGAAATAAAAAAATTATAAATTGATTTAGTTTCTATCATGGAACCATAACTAGATCAAAAATCACTAGTTCCAATTTTATGAAATCAAAAATTGGATCGGTATCCCTTAAAACTGCCTAAAATTAGCCGATTCGATCTAGTTCAGGCTGCTCTCGATTCGGGAAATTCTATATGCTCACCCCCACGAATGAGGGTTGAAGCTGCCAATTAGGCCAAATCTGACTATCAGCCAGCCAGCCAAGCCTAGTTCACGCAACCTCAAGCGTTGTCACCTTTGCACTAAGGTTGCGCGACCTTCAGGCGAGGATGAGTTGGTTGGCGGCCGATTTGGCTCTTTGTCGACCAGTAAAGGGTCTTTATAAAGTGTAGTTTTCCAAACGGTGTTTCAATCAAAGTTGTTTCCTTATGTCTTTTTAAGAAAAACATATTACTAAATATTAGTTGCATTTCAGAAAATCCATTTAACCTAAAGACCTTTGCATTTTTTGCAAAATTTCTCTATTGATTCGAATGCACTCTTAATTAGTGGACGGTTTCACTTATCAGCCCAAGATTCTTGCCCCTTTTTTATTTGCTTTTCAACATGGCCCATGTCTAAATGGATGTGCCTATCAGAGCGTTGCCCCGCCTTTTTCTTTTGTCAAGTTGCGTTAACAAAATTCGCAAAAGTCGATGTTGGACGCAGACAGTCCACAGACATAATATTTTTGAAAAATGACACAAATGACAGCTCATTGACCTCTGGTGAGGTGAAGTCTCACCCGAGGCTAACGGGGCTTGAGCATACCTCTAGTGGATTGCTAGCCGTCGAGCGAAGAGGAAGGAAAAAATAAATAAAAATTCAATTTCTTAAATAAAATAAAAAAGACTGTAGTCACCTTCGGTCTCTTTGATTTTTTTTTTATACAATTTTTTGTTTTCTTTACTTATATCTTCATATTTTATTATTTTACTTTTTTAATTTGATATAAAATTTTATCCAAGTAACACATTAATGTGAAGAGCTTAAATGAGTTAGTATTATTTTCATAATTAGGTTTAAGTATGGATATATTTAGTAATACGGGTTAGGTTGGATATGGGTTGGGTCGAGGTTAGGTTGGGTATGTTCTATTGCATGAAAATGGGCAATATGGGTCGGACCATTTTTTAACCAACTTAAACCCGATTCAACCCACCCATTTGACACCCCTAGACTTCAGGTAATTTTACAATGTTTTATACCAAACAAAGTAACTTTGCTATGCTAATATATATATTTGTATCTGTATATGTTGCCTCTCCCTACATAATAGCTTAAATTTTTAGGGTGGACATACAAATATAATATTAGAGTCAAATTCAAATCCATTCTATTTCATGTATGTGGCTCCCCATACGTCAATTTCACTTTAAGATTGATTTTGCAAGCTAAAGATTATTGTATTGTACATCGCTTGTTTATGAAATTTAAATAGCCGTCTTATCTTCCCACGAATCGTGGCAAAAAAAAAAATCATAATTAATTTGCTCCTTCTACAAGTGCATGATTACGGAAGGCCACATGTGAAAAAAAGTAACTTTAATCCTGCTATGAAACTAAGATGAGAAAACGAAATCAAAATACATAATGTTGATTAAGCTTTTTTAAGTCTAAAGTCCCAGTCTAGGTCGAAGTATGCAAGGACTGACGTGGTTCATTTATCTTTTTAAACTAGAGCGATCAAAGATATATATATCACGTTAAAAAGAAATAAAATATAATTTTAATTTTCAAGGAGTTAACTGAGTAATTGAGAAATTGATCCATACGACCAATCCTGTATTTAGTTGCATACTCGCCAATGAGAATAACTCTAAGGGGTTACGGCCATGATCGGCTCATAGACGAAGTCTTATGACATGTGATTGAGACAATTTGCATGCACTCCTAGGGTTTAGTTAAGTGAAGATTTGCATCCGTTATTACAATAAAAAAAATTGTTTACTATCTACCTAATTTACGAACTAGATGTATACGGAATACAGAAATGGGGTGTGAACAAATAGGTTAAAAGAGAACACCTGCAAACAAAAGCTGCAGTGCAAATCCAAAAGAATTGCCCTACCTTGCTAACATACGGGAATGTCTAAACCGTACCGAATCTCTGCCCCTTCAGCGACGGTTTTATACTACCATTCCTCATAACCACATAAATCAATTTTACCAATGTATTATAACGTTTCGGTACTTCAATTGCAACAACACGTTTTAACATTATACGTCACACTTGAAGAAGCATAAAAGTGCCTCTAACTTACAAGTTTGTCATTGGATGAGAATGTTACGTTGAAAAACAATGAGTTTTATAATTTTTTATGCCATTTTCATTTTACAACACAAATCAACTATATGAACCATAATGGAGTTTAGGTGAAACTTAAACATGAACGTACTATACTATATCAAGCTTGAACTTGCCAATAATTGGTTCAATAGTCTTATGAGTCTAATAGAGTTTAAGTTACTTTTTAAGATTATTTAATATTTCTTGGAATAGACACAAAAATAAAACTTAAAATTCCATTGTATATGAAATTTTGAGATCTAGTTCATTTATATTTTAACATAATCAAGTTGAATTCAATCGAAACTTGAATATGTCGATTTTCTTCTCGAGTTGAGTTCGAGCAAGAAATTTCAATACTTGATCAAGCTCAGCTAGATTGAAGTTTTAATGTGAATCAAATCTTGACATTGTATTAGCTCAAATTATTATGCTTCTATCTTGAATGCTGGACCTAGGACCTGAAAGGTTGATTGCGGATCCTAGCACATGGACTAAAGACACCGCCCAAAAAGGTTATCACATGAGCGGGGCCGGGACTCCACCATTAGACTCAGGACCCCAGCCTTGGACTCGAGTTATGAATTATAGAACTAGAAGTGCAATCGTCAATTTGTATTAATGTAGATAATTCAATGATGTTGTGCAAACCGGACCACGCCATGCACCTCAACGGAAGAAATTATTAGAGTTCTAATTAAGAAATGGAGAAACAATATCTCACGGAATTTTTACTTCTATAACTTCTGGAGAGAAACCCCAAGACACTCTCATGACAACTCCTACGAATATGTTTATTATTATTATTTTTTTTTGGAGACTCTCAAGGAAGCTCTGGAATTTTTTTTTGGACGCAAATGATAATTATTTTGTTTTAAAAATCAATTTTATAAATAAATTTTTGTATTGCTATTTCCTTTATGAGTCTTTTAGCAAACACACTTGTTTGATGACAAAATAAAAATTGTTTCCAAAATAAAAATTCTTTAATGGCACACAAAATTTCTTTCTTTCGGGCGTGCGGGCAAGCGACTACAAGCAACGGACAATAAGTGGTAAGGAGTGGGAGGCCGAGCAATGAGAAGAATTTTTATTTCTTATTTTTGTTCCAAAATTAGAAAAGTATAAAATTTTTAGTTTTCATTTCTTAATTAAAAATTATTTTAGAAATAGAAAAATAAAATTATGTTAAAAATGAATTAAAGAAATATAATAGTTATGATGTGCATTTTTGTTCATTTATCCAGATCCCCATGTCCTTTTTTTGTTTTTTTTTTTTTTTTCATATTTTTGTCTTTTATTCTCCACGTGAAGAACCGAAAGGCCATTAAACATCATCCATTATTTCCTTGATTCCTGTTCCAAAGTCTTTTTCATGTGTCTTGTATTTTACTTAGGCAACCCATTCCCTTTCTTTTTAATTAGATATCACGAAAATTTTTAAATTAATATATCTATAATAAATTATAATAAAATAAAATTTTGATTACTAAAAAAACCTTCAAATCAGTATATTTATAACAAATTTATCCTTAATTTTCATTCGATTTTACCGTCAAATTATTGAGTTGGACGATACATGACAATTGATGAATATATTAATTTGGGGTTTTATCTTTCATTTTTGACAAGTGTACTAGTCTATCAATTTTCATGATATTAATCCAATTTAACATAATTTAATTTGAGGTAAAATTGTCCAAATATATTGATTTAGGATTTTTCATGATTTATTAAATTCATCCCTTTTCCCTTTCTTGGATGCATTCTCTTTGTACTCCTTGAAGCTTTTGCCCGTGCTTGAATGGCTGTGCTTGTTAGAGTGTTGCTCCCCTTTTCTTTTGTCGAGTTGCGTGACAAGCTGGTTCACAAAATTTGGAAAGGTTGATATCCGACGCGGACATGCTATTTCATGAGACAAATTCTACGACTAAAAATTGAAATTTAAAAATGCAAATGCGAAATTATGTGATATCACTATTTTGATTACAAGTCAAATTCTACTATTCTTATTCTTAATTTTTATGGAATGCACGAGAAATTTTTGAGCAAAAATTTATGTGTTGATGGAATTGGACTTCACTTATGAATCATGGAACTATAAGTGCAATCATCAATTAATATTAATGTATCGCACGATGACTCAATATCATGAAATGGGAGTACCCATTTTCTGTAGTGGGCACATTATCATTGCGCGGCGGGGCCAATGCGTTACTGATACCAACCAACCGAAAGTTAATTTTCTGATAAAAGTAATAAGAAAGAGAAACACCCATTTTCTGTAGTGGGCACATTATCGTTGCGCGGTGGGGCCAATGCATTACTGATACCAACCAACCGAAAGTTAATTTTCTGATAAAAGTAATAAGAAGGAGAAATCTTTTATCTTATTGTGATTGTCTTTTCGACGTAATTTCACTATCGTACGTACTGTTTTTATCTGAAAGATTTAGTGCAAGCACACGCAATTTAGGGTTGTGAAGAAAGACAGGTAAGTCTTGTCTCTTCACATTTTTGGTAATATGCTTTTCTTATACTTTATGTCAATTTTTCCCTTGCTGGGCTCATCATAGGGATTGGGATTGGCTTTGTTGGAGATTAGTAGGACACTTCAATCATATGAAATAACTATTTTCCTACGTGGAAGGAGAGTATTATGCAATTTGTGCGTAATCCCCATAGGGCAAGATTTTCTACAGACTAAGAGCCTAGCAAGTTTTTATAGGTTTTCCAACCTCACTTATATGGAGTTCTAAATTGCAGTATGCTCGGACCAAAAAAAAAAAACATTGCAATAGGCAATTTTGACTTAACAATAGTAGAGATAGTTGGGTAGATTCAACTTTATACAATTTTACATGGGTCTCCATTGAAAAAAATGGTGATCTAGTCATCATACATAAAAATGTTCATAGAAGCGTGCCTCACCAATATCTTTTGCCTCATTAGTTGCCACATATGACACTTTAATGGTGAAATTGGACAGAATTATAATAGATTGTAAATTTGAGGTAATAGTGGGTTGAAACATCATTTAGGTAAATGTGTTCAAGTAATTTGTTATTTCTGTTATGCTAATTCTAATAATATAGATATATTCTTCCTTTTTCTTCTTCCCCTTTGGAAGAGTCAAGTCCCTTTATGCCAAGTGATTCCATCGAAGAACATTGGTGAAGTCAAGTTCATAATAGGATTGCGTTCACATTCCATTGGCTTATGCTAAAGTTCTTTCTCTTTCTCACTTTCCATCCCTTAGCGAGAGAAAATTAGCGAACCTTCGTTCAAGTCTCGTTGGCCCCAAGTCGTCCCCTATCCAAAACGCAAAATTCAAGGAAGTGAGAATGATATTGCCAAGAAATTGCCCAGAACTTTGGTTCTGATCGTTGCTTTCTGCGTCTTGCACAAAAAGACGACGAAAGTCAAAAAGAAGCTCGACTAATGAACGGGGATCGGGCAAGAATCTCTACTTTATCGACCTGACTGTGATAGTACACGGTAGTGGGGGGAATCCAACTTCCTTTGGTCTTCGTTCCATTGCAATAGTCATACTCTACGAGCAAAGTGATACAATTTTTGGTAATATCAGCCTTTCCTTAACTCTTGTGATCTAATTTGAGTTAGTCATCTAGTCTAAATTGATATATGTAAGAACGAGACACACAACAATTGAGTCTTTGTATCATCAAATATAAATAATGTCATATGTGAACAATTTATCTCATACCGTGTTTTCTTCGAATCCAATGCGTTGTTGATACCGACCACTTGAAAGTTAAGTTTTTGATAAAAGTAATAAAAAAGAGAAGTTTTTATCTCATTGTGATTGCCTTTTGGAGATAATTTCACTATCGTTAGTAGTACTGATATGTTGTTCTTATATGATTGATACAATGCAAGCACACTCAATTTATGGTTGTGGAGAGAGACATGTGAGTCATTCTCTTCACATTTTTGGTAGTATGCTTTTCTAGACTTGATGACAATTTTTCCCTGGCTAGGCTCATCATAGGGACTCGGATTGGCTTTGTTGGAGATTAGTAGGACACTTTAATCATATGAAATAATTATTTTCCTACGTGGAAGGAGAGTATTAGGTAATTTGTGCGTAATCCCCACGGGGCAAGATTTTCTATAGACTAAGAGCCTAGCAAGTTTTTATAGGTCTACCGATCTCACTTGTATGGAATTCTAAATTGCATTATGTTTGGACCAAAAAAAAAATATTGCAATGTGCAATTTTGACTTAACAATAGTAGGGATAAGTTGGGTAGATTTAACTTTCTCCAATTTTACATGGGTCTCCAATGAAAAAATGGCAATATGGTCATCATCTATCGCAAATATCATTAGTCTCATTAACAAAATTTTAATGGCAAGATTGGACGGAATTATAACATATAGTAAATTTGAGGCAATAGTGGGTTGAAACATCATTTAGGTAAATATGTTCAAGCAATTTGCTATTTTCTGTTACATTAATCCTAATAATATAGATATATTCTTTATTTTCTTCTCCTCCTTTGGAAGAAGAGTCAAAATCCATTTCATTTGGCAAGTGAAAATGCCAAGTGATTCCCTCAAAGAATATTTGTAAAGCCACGTTCATACTAGGATCGTGTTTACATTCTTCATTAGCTTTCGCTAAAGTTCATTCTCTTTCTCATTTTCCATCCCTTAGCGACCCTTGGTTTAAGTCTCGTCAGCCCCAAGTCGTCCTCTATCCAAAATGCAAAATTCAAGGAAGTGGCAATGATATTGCCAAGAAATTTCCCAGAACTGGTGCGTGGGATATTCATTCAGAAGGGAGGGAACGAGGAAAGTCCCAAAAGGAACCTGGGAGAAAAGAAACTTTGGTTCCGTGAGAATGTAGACGATCATTTTTTAATAGTGGCCCTAATTGCTGCTTTCTGCGGTTTACGCGAAAAGAAGACGAAAGTTAAAAAGAAGCTCGACAAATAAATGGGGAATCGGGCAGAATCTATACTTTATTGACTTGACTGTGATGGTACGCGGTAGTGGGGGAATCTTATCTTTGGTCTTCGCTCCATTGCGTGAGTCATGGCGGTCTACAGTGGTTCGAAGACACCTAATTAGATTAGCCTAGCTTAGTTTTAATAGGTTAGCTTGGATTAATAAACTTAGGTTCTAAGAAGTAAGTTAGCTTAGGTTCAAGTTAATAAAAGCCTGATTATACTTAGAACTACATCCACAATAATTGGTAAGAATAGCTTAAATTAGCTTCACCATCATAAAATAAATAGAATTAGGTTTAGGATTAGTATCTAGTCTCAAGCTTATGGGGTTCATGTCCCAAGGTTAAATAATAAGACATTATATATGCTTTGCCTGACTTATCATCGTGTTTAGTTTATGGGGATTCATGTCTCAAGACTTAATAACAATGCCACGTTTATTTTTTGCCCGACTTGTATCGAGTTTTTCATCTCCCATACTTTTTCTTGGATGCTTTTGATACTTGGTGGTTTATTTTAAAAAGCCATTTCAATGGCCTATATGTTAATTTCCTTTCCAGAAGCTTGAGACTAGAACAATTTTTTAGGTGTCAACTAAAACTCATGTGTTAATACTAATGTAGACAATTTTTTAAATTTTTAATTTTAATTTTATTTTCTTCACAGGGCCAAAGAGATTGTGGACGCCTCTCGCTAGGCACGGGGGAGGGTTCGTTGCTTCACAAAAATAATATTTAAAATATACCATAATCAAGATTAGGTGAAACTTAAACATGAATAATGTGCCACATGATATCGAACTTCAACTTGTTAGTACTTGGCTCACTAGTTTTACAAGTCTAAGTTAGTTTTTCTTTTTGTAAATTATTTATATGAAATTTCGAGCGCAAGCCATTTAAATTGAATTTTTGCGCAACTTTTGAATACTTCAATTTTCTTTTTCAGTTGAGTTCAAGCAAGAAATTCAATTCTTGATTAAGCTAAAGCTCGAGTGAAGTTTCGAGCGGTCAAACATGTGAGTCGAGCGGTCGAACACTGCATCAGCTCGTCTCAACGTGATTATCCTCCTACCTCGAGGACTAGGCCTAGGACGCTAGCACTTAGACTTGATACCTCAGAGGTGGATTTGCGCGTCCTTGCGCGTTCTTTTTGCGCGTCCTTGCGCGTGGACTAAAGGACACCAGCCGAACAGGTTAGCGCGTGGGCCGGACCCAAGACCTCACAGCCAGATTTTGTCTTTCGAGTCCTTGGCCTACCCTTCGTCGTTCCGGATTCGTTTGTCGATCACGTCGATATCGCCCTCCACACCCTCTCCGCCGCGCATAAGCAGCATATTTACCTGAAATCGAAAGCTGAAAACGTCTTCACGAGCCATATTACCCTGAGTCCGGTCCAATATTTTCCTGAGAATGGGACAGGGTAAGAGCACTTGTTCCTTTGAAGCGAGAGAGAGCGAGAGCCAGAACAAGAGGAAGAGATCGTCGACTTCGCTGCCGATCGGGGAAGGGCAACGCCGGGTCAGAGGCCGCCCAGACTCTCCGAGAGCAAAGCCCACTCTGCTTCAGCCTTCAGCTCTTGATTTTCGTAGCAAGACTCTCTGTTCCGATGCTTCGCATTCTAGGGAAGCACATGTACCATCAGCTCTTCTAACGGCTGCTTCTTCGAATATGAAAAGGAATTATTACCATGTGTTCCTCAGTTTCAGAGGACCAGATGTCCGCCACGGCTTCCTCAGTCATCTCTACACCGCTCTGGACCAGAGAGGAATATACACTTTTGTGGATCGTGAGGAGCTTAGGAAAGGAGAGGAAATATCGCCGACGCTCATGAGCGCGATCGAGCAATCGCGCGTTGCGATCATCGTTTTCTCTGAGGACTACGCCTCCTCGCCGTGGTGTTTGGAAGAGCTCTTCAAAATCATGGAGTGCAAGAAGCAAAACGACCTGATGGTGGTATTCCCAGTGTTTTACAAAGTGGAACCCAGAGAAGTGAGAGAGGGGAGAGACAGTTATGAGAGAGCTATGGGTAAGCATGAGTCCAAGTTTGGTAAGGATTCAGAGAAAGTGAAGAGATGGAAGAGGGCTCTCCTTGATGCTGGTAACTTGTCCGGGTGGCACTTCAATGACAGGTACGCACAAATGTGATGCAGTGCTTTGCGATTGTTAGCTCGTGATTGTTTGTTAGATATCAAATCGTATGTATAGCTTTAAGTTGCCCAAACGATGCATCAAGTTCTTTGAATTCGCAGTAGACACAAAAGTCGAAAGACCAAAATTTGAAGCTAGCAGAAATTTCTGTCTTAGATAAGTAGTGTGGTTCCAAGGACCCGAGAAATTAGTGTCTTCAGGCGCACATTCTTTGTAATTTTCCTTCCGCAGACGTTGGCGCAGGTGTGTGTTATTTCTTTTCATTTTATTATTTGTTAATCTTCTGATGAAATTTTCCTTATGACATTAGACGTTGAATTCCTGCCATGGCTTGAAATGGTAAAACATGTTTCTATTTCTTTTGAGTGCTCATCAGAGATGACGAAGCGGAGCTCATAAAATCCATCGCCCGGGAATTATCAGATCGTCTCAGACCAAGATCCTTATATGTCGCTAAGTATCCAGTCGGTATAGAATCCCAAGTTCAAAAACTGATAAGTTTGTCAGAGCCAGCTAGCAGCGATGTTTTGATGATAGGTCTATGGGGCCCTGGCGGCATCGGAAAGACAACGATTGCTAAGGCACTATATAATGCTATCGAGAACCAATTTCAGGGTTGTAGTTTTTTGGAGCGAGTTAGAGAAAAATCAAACCAAAGTGGTGGTCTTGTTGCTTTGCAAGAACAACTTCTATCTCAGGTCTTTTCTTGTCCAAAATTTACGGTCTACACTGTTGACGAAGGAATTAGTTTGATACAGGAAAGACTATGGCGCAAGAAGGTTCTCCTAGTTCTCGATGATGTTGATGATATGGATCAACTGAATGCCTTAGCTGGAAAAGGTGATTGGTTTGGCAAAGGGAGTAGAATCATTGTTACATCAAGAGATAGACATTTATTAACTTCTCATGACAAAAATTATGTGTATGAAGTCAAAATTTTGGAAGACAATGAAGCACGACACCTTTTTGGTCAGCATGCCTTTACAAACAGCAATAAAGTAGAAATAAGAAGGGATCTCATCAATGGAGCACTGCATTATGCCGGCGGCCTTCCATTAGCCTTGGAAGTGTTGGGCTCATTCCTACGTGGAAGAAAGGAACCTAAATGGAAAAGTACGTTGCGTAAACTCTCTAAAATTCCTGAATCAAAAATCAATGGAGTTCTCAAGATAAGCTTCGATGGATTGGAAGAGAATGAGAGGGAGATTTTCCTTGATATTGCTTGTTTCTTTAAGGGGAAAAGTATAAAGGACATCAAGGAAGTTCTTGACAGCTGTGATTTCGACACAGCCATAGGAATAGATATTCTCATCGAAAGGTCCTTGATAAAAAATGAGGTCAAGACCCTGCAAATGCATGATTTGATTCAGTCGATGGGTCAAGATATTGTTAATCAAGCATGTCGTGATGATCCTGGGAAACGCAGCAGATTATGGCTTTTGGAAGATGTTGAGGACGTTTTTCGTTATAATACGGTAAAAGTTGTTTATGTCAGTTTTGCTACATTTCGGTTTACATTACTCTAATTTGAACGGTCTAACGTAAATCTTAACTGAAAATTTTGTCTGACAACTGAATTTGCTCTGATAGGGGACGGATGCAGTAAAGGCCATAGTATTGGACTGGCCCCTACCAGAAGCGATAATCATCAGTCCTGATGCTTTTACAAATATGAAAAAGTTGAGAATGCTCATTTTGCTTGGAGTGCATATCTCTTCACAAGCTCAATTACGTCTCCCTAATGAGCTAAGATGGCTTGTATGGCCCAATGCACCGAATCTAGAATTTGGCTTTGGTCGAAATAAACTCGTGAGACTCGATGTCCCGAAAAGTCGTATCAGACAATTAGGGGGCAACTCTCAGGTAAGCCCTTGTGATGATTAGCTTTTCCTTTTTAGAGCTATAAAAAACATTCGCAGATCTTAATGACCGCACTAGCATGTTTTTGCAGAAATTTAGCAAGCTGAAGTCCATCAATTTCAGTGAATGCAAGTCCCTGGTTAGTATTCATGACCTGTCATCGGCTCCAAATATGGAGAAATTGATTCTTAAGGGGTGTGAGAGCTTGGTGGATGTTCACCCATCCATTGGAGATCTTGTCAAGCTAGAAGTTTTGTCGCTAGAATTGTGCTCTAATCTTAGAAATTTTCCTAACACGCTGAAGATTAAATCTCTTCAAACCCTTGGGCTCCATGGTTGCTCTAAACTTGAGAAGTTCCCAGATATAGTCGGAAAGATGGAACATCTAAAAAGACTTGATCTACATGGGACAGCTATTAAGGAACTCCCTGCGTCAATTGAAAATCTTGTCTCTGTGGAGTCGATGAATTTAGCATCTTGCAAAAACCTCGTGAGGCTTCCGTCGCACATTTATAAGTTGAAGAATCTCGAGCTCCTTGATCTTGGGGACTGCTCGAATTTATTTACGTTTCCAAAAAACATGGAGGATTCAACTGATCCTGATGGCTGTTTGGGATTCCGAAGACTACGCCAGCTACACCTTTATGGCTGCAATCTATCAGAAGTAGAGTTCCTTGAGAATTTTTCCAGTTTTCCCGCATTGGAGTCTCTACACCTTCAATATAACAAGTTTACTCATATGCCGACATGCATCAACAAGTACTATTGTTTGCGCTCATTGAATGTTAGGGGATGCGAGGTACTACAAGAGATTCCTCAGCTTCCACCAGATATGGTTTATCTATATGCAGATTGTTGCAAATCTCTGCAAGTACTCCCAGATTTGTGGGGTCAGCCCTCCCACACTCGGTCTGTTAGCTTGGCTTCATGTTGTGAATTATTCCGCGAAGGGGTCAATATGGATGAGGTGGCTGATGTGTCATTACTCGAGGTCTCTCTTTGTGTATATGTATATGTATATGTATATGTATATGTATATGTATATAACTTCAAATGCTTGACATGGGTACTTTCCGTGTGACAGAAACTGCCAAAGATGATAGATGATGTCAGCATTGTCGTAACTGGAAGAGAGATGCCTAAATGGATTCTACCCTGTGAAGAGGATTCCATATCTTTCATGATTCCCCGGGAGATGTACGACAAGTTAAAAGGAGTAGCAGTCTGTGTTGTTCTTGGCCCGGAGGAAGGAAAAGTGGTCAATGCTTCATGTTCATTCGAAATATTTGTTAATGGCCAGTCAGCGGGTGTAGGGATGGAATCTTTTTATTTATTAGAATCTGACCATGTGTGGTTTTTTTATTATTATATACACCATTTTGTAATTCTGCAAAGTGATTGGATCCATTACCAAGTTTGCCTCAGGGCAAAAATAGCAAGCATAAAGAAGTGTGGATTCCATCCAATATGCGAGCAAAAGGAGGATATTCTGAGGATGGTGATCCCAGCACCATCAGACTATGGAAACAAATTGAAGTTTTCAAGGAGTGACTCAGAAGAAGATAGTTCAGAAGAAGATAGTTCAGAAGAAGATAGTTCAGAAGACACCGTGGAACCAGATGTTCTATTTGAAATATCTGCAGAGGAAAGCTCATCACGTTTAACAAAGAAGAGAAGACGGTCTTAACTACGGTGAGACTATGAGTTTCAATGTCTTTGCTTTTCCCTTTTCTGGGCCTCCATTAGAGATTTGCAAGTGCCTGCTCCTTTAATTAGAATTCAAGATCATTTATGGCTTTCGCACCATGCTATTGGCATGATTGAGGAACTTTTTTTTTCTTTTTGCCTTGTTTCTCTATGATTTGTGATGTTGAGTGCATTAAACCAAAAATTAAGAGGATGCTTGTTAAAATGGCCATAGTCTTCCAAGTTGCTCTGTGTAATTTATCACATGGGCCTCTGTCGCGCCTCTTAATCCAATTAATGATGCCAATATTTTGTATTTCAAAATTTTGAGATAGTAAGTTTTGCTCAATCTAGTATAATTTGCATCTTTAGGATAGTGTCGTTTGAATTGTCTCAAAGATCAAGAGGTCTACACAGGGAAAATTAGTTGATTCCTCTATTGTTGGTCGGCAGATTGCATTGGATAGGTAAAAAGGGATAGCGCTAGCTTCTAAGAAACTTTGCATTTTGGCAAAGGAGGTTGACTTCAAGGATTTTCATGAAAAGCAAATAGTATGTGGCGAACACCTTCTAAAATAAGTATGGCAAAGCAATTTTGTCTTTTGAGTCCTTGGCCTACCCTTCGTCATTCCAGATTCGTTTGTCGATCACATCGATGTCGCCCTCCGCACCCTCGCCGCCGCGCATAAGCAGCATATTTATCTGAAATCGAAAGCTGAAAACGTCTTCACGAGCCAAATTACCCTGAGTCCGGTCCAATATTTTCCTGAGAATGGAACAGGCTGAGAGCGCTTGTTCCTTTGAAGCGAGAGAGAGCGAGAGGAAGAGATCGTCGACTTCGCTGCCGATCGAGGAAGGGCAACGCCGGGTCAGAGGCCGCCCAGCCTCTCCGAGAGCAAAGCCGACTCTGCTTCAGCCTTCAGCCCTTGATTTTCGTAGCAAGACTCTCTGTTCCGATGCTTCGCATTCTAGGGAAGCACATGAACCATCAGCTCTTCTAATGGCTGCTGCTTCGAATATGAAAAGGAATTATTACCATGTGTTCCTCAGTTTCAGAGGGCCAGATGTCCGCCACGGCTTCCTCAGTGATCTCTACGCGGCTCTGGACCAGAGAGGAATATACACTTTTGTGGATAGCGAGGAGCTTAGGAAAGGAGAGGAAATATCGCCGACGCTCGTGAGGGCGATCAAGGAATCGCGCATCGCGATTATCGTTTTCTCTGAGGACTACGCCTCCTCGCCGTGGTGTTTGGAAGAGCTTTTCAAAATCATGGAGTGCAAGGAGCAAAACGGCCTGATGGTGTTCCCAGTGTTTTACAGAGTGGAACCGAGAGAAGTGAGAGGGGGGAGAGAGAGTTATAAGAGAGCTATGGATAACCACGAGTCCAAGTTCGGGAAGGATTCAGAGAAAGTGAAGAGATGGAAGAGGGCTCTCCTTGATGCTGGTAACTTGTCCGGGTGGCACTTCAATGACAGGTACGCACAAATGTGATGCAGTGCTTTGCGATTGTTAGATCGTGATTGTTTGTTAGATATCAAATCGTATGTATAGCTTCGAGTTGCCCAAACGATGCATCAAGTTCTTTGAATTCGCAGTAGACACAAAAGTCGAAAGACCAAAATTTGAAGCTAGCAGAAATTTCTGTCTTAGATGAGTAGTGTGGTTCCTAGGACCCGAGTAATTAGTGTCTTCAGGCGCAGATTCTTTGTAATTTTCCTTCCGCAGACGTTGGCGCAGGTGTGTGTTATTTCTTTTCATTTTATTATTTGTTAATCTTCTTATGAAATTTTCCTTGTGACGTTAGACGTTGAATTCCTGCCATGGCTTGAAATGGTAAAACATGTTTCTATTTCTTTTGAGTGCCCATCAGAGATGAAAGAGATGAAGCGGAGCTCATACAATCCATCATCAAGGATTTATCAATTTGTCTCAGACCAAGATCCTTATCTGTCGCTAAGCATCCAGTCGGTCTAGAATCCCAAGTTCAAAAACTGATAAGTTTGTCAGAGTCAGCTGGTAGTGATGTTTTGATGATAGGTCTATGGGGACCTGGCGGCATAGGGAAGACGACAATTGCTAAGGCCCTATATAATGATATTCAGACGCCATCTCAGGGTTCTAGTTTTTTGGCGCAAGTTAGAGAAAAATCGAACCAAAGTGGTGGTCTTGTTTCTTTGCAAAAACAACTTCTATCTGAGATCTTACCTCATAAAGAATTAACGGTCTACGATGTCGACGTAGGAATTAGTTTGATACAAGAAAGACTATGTTGCAAGAAGGTTCTCCTAGTTCTTGATGATGTTGATGATATAGATCAACTAAATGCCCTAGCTGGAAAAGGCGATTGGTTTGGCAAAGGGAGTAGAATCATTGTTACATCAAGAGATAGACATTTATTAACTTCTCATGACAAAAATTATGTGTATGAAGTTAAAAATTTGGAAGACAATAAAGCACGAGACCTTTTTGGTCGGCATGCCTTTACAAACAGCAATAAAGTAGAAATAAGAAGGAATCTCATTGATGGAGCACTGCATTATGCCGGCGGCCTTCCATTAGCCCTGGAAGTGTTGGGCTCATTCCTACATGGAAGAAAGGAACCTGAATGGCAAAGTACATTGCATAAACTCTCTAAAATTCCTGAATCAAAAATCGATCGAGTTCTCAAGATAAGCTTCGATGGATTGGAGGAGAATGAGAGGGAGATTTTCCTTGATATTGCTTGTTTCTTTAAGGGGGAAAGTATAAAGGACATCCAGGAAGTTCTTGACAGCTGTGATTTTGACACAATCATAGGAATAGAAATTCTCATCGAGAGGTCCTTGATAAAAAATGAGGGCAGAACCCTGCAAATGCATGATTTGATTCAGTCAATGGGTCAAGATATTGTTAATCAAGCGTGTCGTGATGATCCTGGGAAACGCAGCAGATTATGGCTTTTGGAAGATGTTGAGAACGTTTTTTGTTATAATACGGTAAAAGTTGTTTATGTCAGTTTTGCTACATTTTGGTTTACATTACTCTAATTTGAACGGTCTAACGTAAATCTTTACTTGAAATTTTGTCTGACAACTGAATTTGCTCTATTATGGATAGGGGACGGATGTAGTAAAGGCCATAGTATTGGACTTGCGCCCACCAATAGGCATAGTAGTGGACTTGCCCCCACCAGAAGAAATAATCATCAGTCCTGATGCTTTCACAAATATGAAAAAGTTGAGAATGCTCATTTTGCTTGGAGTGCATATCTCTTCACAAGCTCAAGTTCGTCTCCCTAACGAGCTAAGATGGCTTGAATGGCCCAATGCCCCAAATCTAGAATTTGGCTTTGGTCGAAATAAACTCGTGAGACTCAATGTCTCGAAAAGTCATATCAGACAATTAGGGGGCAACTTTCATGTAAGCCATTGTGATGATTAGCTTTTCGTTTTTATAGCTATAAATTTTTTTTGGCAGGGCTTAATGACTTCACTAGTATGTTTTTGCAGAACTTTGGAAAGCTGAAGTCCATCAATTTCAGTGAATGCAAGTACCTGGTTAGTATTTGTGACTTGTCATCGGCTCCAAATATGGCAGAATTGATTCTTAATGGGTGTGAGAGCTTGGTGGAGGTTCACCCATCCGTTGGAAATCTTGTCAAGCTAGAAGTTTTGTCGCTAAAGTCATGCTCTAATCTTAGTAATTTTCCCAACACACTAAGGACTAAATCTCTTCAAACCCTTAATCTCTCACGTTGTTCTAAATTCGAGAAGTTCCCAGATATTGACGAAAAGATGGAACATCTGAAAAGACTTCCTCTTGATAGGACGGCTATTAAAGAACTCCCTCCATCAATCAAAAATCTTGTATCTATGGAGTGGATAAATTTAGCATTTTGCAAAAACCTCATAAGGCTTCCATGGCACATTTATAAGTTGAAAAATCTCGAGTTTTTGGATCTTTCTGCTTGAATTTAATCACGTTTCCAAAAAATATGGAGGATTCAACTGATCCCAATGTTGGATTCCAAAAACTAAGGGTCCTAAAACTTAGCCGCTGCAATCCATCGGAAGTAGACTTCCTCGAGAGTTTTTTCAGTTTTCCCATGTTGGAGAGACTACACCTTTCAGATAACAAGTTTACTCATCTTCCGGCATGCATCAACAAGTACCATAGTTTGTGTGAATTGTCTGTTAATAGATGCGAGCTCCTACAAGAGATTCCTCAGCTTCCACCAAGTCTCGTGCTATCAGTATCAGCCCGATGTTGCAAATCTCTGCAAAAATTCCCAGATCTGGGGGGTCGGCCCGACCTCGCTCTTTCCGTTGACTTGACTTCATGTTGTGAAT
The DNA here is from genome assembly GCA_017140395.1 of Eucalyptus lansdowneana. NCBI lineage: Eukaryota > Viridiplantae > Streptophyta > Magnoliopsida > Myrtales > Myrtaceae > Eucalyptus > Eucalyptus lansdowneana. Next base: position 60,565,988 of record CM029487.1, read on the forward strand.
TATCCCGCAGAGGGGTCACTATGGCTGATGTGGCTGATTTTTCGTTACTTGAGGTATGTCTGTCTCCCTCTCTCTCTCTCTCTATATGTATATATATGTGTTAACTGCAAATGCTTGATATGCGTACTATCTGTGTGACAGGATCTGCCGAAGGTGGATTGTCTCAACATTAAATTACCTGGAAGAGAGATGCCTAAATGGATTCTTCCCTGTGAAGGGGATTCCATATCTTTCATGATTCCCCGGGAGTTGTACGACAAGTTCAAAGGAGTAGCACTCTGTGTTGTTCTTGGCCCGGAGGAAGGAAAAGTGGTCAATGCTTCATGTACAGTCGGAACATATGTTAATGGCGAGTCAGCGGGTCAACAGGGGCGAATTTTTTATTCGATAGAATCTGACCATGTGTGGTTTAATTATTATCCACATCTTTTTGTAGATCTGCGGAACGATTGGAGCCATTACCAAGTTTGCCTCAGGGCAAAAAAAGCAAGCATAAAGAAGTGTGGATTTCGTCCAAGATGCGAACAAAAGGAGGATGTTCTGAGGATGGTGATCCCAGCACCATCAGACGATGGAAACAAATTGAAGTTTTCAAGGAGTGACTCAGGAGATAGTTCAATAGACGCCATGGCAGCAGATGATCTATTTGAAATATATGCAGGGTAAAGCTCATCACATTTGACAAAGAAGAGAAGACGGTCTTAACTACGGTGAGACTATGAGTTCCAATGTCTTTGCTTTTCCCTTTTCTAGGCCTCCACTAGAGATTTGCAAGTGCCTGCTCCTTCAATTAGAATTCGAGATCATTATAAAACAGGGGTTTCGCACCATGCTACAGACATGATTGAGGAACTTTTTTTTTTTTTGCGTTGTTTCTCTATGATTTGTTATACATACTTTATTAAACCAAAAATTAAGAGGATGCTTGTTAAAATGGCTGTAGTCTTCCAAGTTGCTCCGTGTAATTTATCACACAGGCCTCTGTCACCTCTCTTAATCCAATTAATGATGTCAATATTTTGTACTTTAAAATTCTAAGATAGTAAGTTTTGCTCAATCTAGTATAATCTGTATCTTTAGGAAAATGTCGTTTGAATTGTCTCAAAGATCAAGAGGTCTACAGAAGGAAAATTAGTTGATTCCTCTGTTGTTGGTCCGCATATTGCATTGGATAGGTATATAGGGGTAGCGCTGGCTTCTAAGAAACTTTGCATTTTGGCAAAGGAGGTTGACTTCAAGGATTTTCATGAAAAGCAAGTAGTACGTGACAAACACCTTCTAAAATAAGTATTGCAGAGCAATTTTTAGAATGAGAAAAAAGATTAAAAAGGGAGAACGAAAGAACTTGCTAGTACATGCGAAAGCACAAGCGAGTGGCACAACAGTAGGACCAATGCCGACGTCGAGCGACCCTAGGCAATATGCCGTTGAGGTCACCCAAACCTAGGGGACGTGACACTAGTGCTGCTTGACCCTAGGCGACAAAACACCGAACGCTAATGTCCCATGACCTCAAGCGGCGGAATGTTGGAGCCACAAGACTAGGCAATGCAAAGCTCAACCTCCGTGAGCTAAGCCTAGCATCAAGCAACCCTTGCAAAGCTTCTTGGAATCATGCAGCCCTCGACGAAGCTTTGCCGGTGTCCGTTAACCCGGCCTCCTTCATGAAGCTTCCTAGCCATGACCAACCATGGCTTTCTCTGTCATAACCGAGGTTGAGGGACAAAACATTATTACAAATATATTAATGATGGTAAGATCGTAAGGAAAAAAAATTCATTAAACTCCCGAACTTGCATTTAGAAAATACTAAAGCCCAAAGGTGAGACTTGCCTCGAGCTTCAAGAACTTCAAAGTAGAACTATTCGCTAAAGTCTTTGAAATTGTGTTACCGAATATCAAAACTTATTTGAAGAACTTTTCAAAGCCCAAAACAGCTTATTCAAGGTGACGGAGCACCCCAATTTTTAAAAGCCAAATTGGATGGTATTGAAAGGAGGGCAAAATTGGAATAGTGTATCACTTTGGGGGTCCTTGTGAGTCAAAAAATAATTTTGAGTAAATTATATAAGGGTGTAGATTTAAGATTTTCCGTGAAGTTAATCCAAATAATATTTATGTATTATTTTGTTTTTCTTTTTAACATTTTGAAGAGTTGAGTTTGATTCATTTGACAAGTGAAATGCCAAGTAACATGTTAATAATTTCCACTAAGAATATTAGTAAGTTAATACTAGGATTGTCTTTATATTTTTCATTGGCTTACACCAAAGTTCATTCTCTTTCTCACTTTCTACTATTAGTCACCCTTCATTTAAGTCTAGTCGGCTCGATATCGTTTATTTGAAATGCAAAATTCAATAAAGTAGAAATGTTGTTGCCCATCACTTTCTGAAGCCAAATGTAAGATTATTATAACCTCCAAAAAGGTGACCCAATCACATTATTAGAGAATACGAGATATCAAATGCTCATTACTAAATAATTAATTACAATCATTAAGGTTCAAAATCATGTACACCGATAATATATTTTTTCAATATCTCATTCAGATCATAACACATATTCACCTCAAATTAAATCTACCCCCCACGATCAGATTCCAAAATTATAGCATCACTCTCCTCCTTGTCCTCCTTTTCCTCTCTCTCTAGATAAAAAGATGGAGAAGAGCTACCAACACTAGCGATCCTTGAATTGGTTCTTCATGCCTTTTGGTTCCCAGACCATTTCATTCGTCTTATCATGATATGTGTTCGTACTCCTATGTTTTCTATCTCCTTGAAAGGGGATCTCCATGGATTCTTCCCTAGTAGCCGCAGCCTTCGACAGGGTGACCCCATATCTCCTTATCTTTTCACCTTGGTTATGGAAGTTTTCTCAGGGATCCTTACTTCTCGTGCGAAGCAACCGGCCTTTAAGTTCTCTTGGAGGTGCAAGGCCACTCGATTATCTCATCTTTTCTTTGCGGATGATGTCTTCCTCTTTTGCCGTGCGGATATGGCCTCCATCCTGTTGCTGAAGGATGGGCTAGATACCTTCTCGGAATGGAGTGGACTCAAGCCGAATAACAGCAAAAGTGAGGTATTTCTTGTAGGGGGATTGGATGACTTGAGAAGTCAAATAAAGGATACCCTCGGTTTTGTGGAAGGAAAATTGCCAGTACGTTATCTAGGAGCACCTATTATATCCTCGAGACTCGGCAAGGCGGATTGTGTAACTCTAGTTGATCGCATATTGGCTAGGGTGCAATCCTGGACCCATCGATTTCTCTCATTTGCAGGGAGAGTTCAGCTCATAAGGTCAATGCTCCATACAATCCAAGCCTATTGGGCTAGTGTATTCATTATCCCCGTAGCAGTTTTGGATCGTATCGAGCAGATTCTTAGACAGTTCTTATGGAAGGGGCCCAGCCTTGGTAGGGGAGGAGCTAAGGTCTTGGGATTCGAAGCTTGCGAGAATGCAATAAGGCGGCGATGCTCAAGCACATCTGGATCCTCTTCACGGATAAGGAGTTTCTTTGGTGCAAATGGATTTACTCTACATTTCTAGGAAAGACGAACTTCTGGGTGGTTAAGACACTGAGCTGCTGCTCGTGGGCTTGGAAGAGAATCCTCCACCTGAGATCCGAATTCTGCCTTAACTTCCACTAGAAGATTGGTGATGGCTAGGGGACATCCCTTTGGTTTGACCATTAGCATCAGAGAGGCCCACTGGATATTATTTGCTCAGAGCAGACTATCTTTGATTCGGGGCTGCCTTGGTATGCAGTTGTTGCAGACCATTTTTCTTCAGCGGGTCAGGAATTCAGGTCATTGATGGATTCCTGGAACTAGCCCCTTCCAGTTCTCACAGGGGTTCTGGATAGATTTGTTTGGAGGGATAATCCTTCCGGTGTCTTCTCGGTCGCCTCAGCTTGGCATATACTCAGAAGAATGAAAGACAGGGTTGAATGGTCATCATTTATTTGGAATAAGGCCATCACTTCGAGATACCAATTCAACCTCTGGCTGATCACTAAGAACCGGCTTCCTACCCAAGCTTTTCTTGTCTCATGGGAGAATTGTGAGTGAAGTATGTGCCTTTTGCAAGTTGACACCGGATTTTATTGACCACCTCTTCTTTGGTTGCTGCATCACGGCTAGTATGGTGTACTTTTGGGCGGCTAGGTGCAACCTCCCATGGAAAAATGGGACTTGGACAGAAAATCTTCAGTGGGCGATAAGATTCCTCTTAGGTAAGGATTTCTATCACGCCATTGGTCGTTTTTCTTTTAGAGCTCTATGCCATCTCATTTGGAAGTATAGAAACAACATCCTCTTTAGAGAGCATCCGATTGTGGTTGCGGCTATCAAGAAGCATCTTATTAAAGTTATAAGGGATAAAGCTTTAACCTTCAAAAGCGTGGAAGATTGCCCGAGAAATAGGAGGTTACGAAGAAACTGGGGCCTTGACCCGTCTATCTTTAGCTCTCCTATGCCGACCGCCTAAGTTGCCTTACTCTACCTTTGCGGGCTGTTTCTTCTTGGCCCTGCATGGCCTTTTGGTTAGTCTGTCTTTTAGTTTGTTGTCTCGGCCCTGTGTGGCTGTTTTCTTAGGCCTCCTGTTTCAGCCCTTGCTTGTCTTGACCGCTTTGCGGTGTTTTGTGTCTGGCGCTCTTTCACCCGAGAAGACGTTTGTGTCTTGTTGAGTGCAAGTTTTGTAGTGTCGGATCTTGTATATGTGGTGGTTAAAGCTCATTATATTATTACCCTTTACCAAAAAAAAAAAAACACTAGCGACCCTTTTTGAAATGTACCAACCCATTAAGAGTATATACTTCATTTCACATCTTATTATAATTGGAGAAACACTACCTATGGGAAACGATTAATACTCCCGGAAGCGATATGCTGATTCTATTTAGACGTTGAGTCATCTCGCGTGGTGAACCTTTCCTAATTCTTGTGATTTACAATGTATTAACAACGTTCAAGAGCAAAATCAAACGGATGTCTCCAACCTTTGCAAAGTATGCAACCCAAAATGTCAACAAGCACGAAGCGATGTTGGGCAACTACTCGAGCAAAATCTTGGGCCGACCAAAAATGAAACAGTCCCGGGTGAACTCCACCAAATGGGCAACCAAGACTGAAATGATGGGCCGATTCTCTTGCTGATCCTCAAGCAAGACTGAAGAATGGGCCATCTTCATACCTCATATCTAAAATAAATCGACATTGGGTTGTCGACCTTGACAAGATTAGAGATCATATCGTCTCATCAATCATAAAATTCATCCCCCAACTCCTCTCAATTAAAAATAATGCGATAGTTACTTACTAGTGGAATCGATGTTAAGAGATTACTTGACCAATTGAGAACCGTCCAATTCAACATTTGAACTAAAAACCACCAAAAAAAAAAAAAAAAATCCTTCACAACACTTTCAAAGCAATACTAAACTTTATTTGAGGAAACTATGAGAAAATGACACCCGACTACTATTGAAAAACCCATTTAAAATTAATTGTTGGGAAATATCTTGGCCCAAAAAATCCTTCTTATATAAATTAACCTCCATTTATTTTTTAATTTTTTATTGAAGAAAAATGTCAAAAGTAGAGCGATCTTGATCTCGAAGCTTGCATCAGCGATAGCCACATGGACGACTTCAAGCATCCTCAATTATGTCAGGATGGACCAGGCCATGTTCTAGACAATGACTTCATGACAATGTTTGTCATTCTATAAACATCGTCAAGGGGTCCAAAAGATCAAAAAAGTGGGGATAATGAAGAAAAGAAGGGAACTGCCTATATTTTCACTATTGATATTTGCAATTAGCTCCTATATTTTTAGTATTTTAGTATATAATCCTCTAAGTTTGTTTTTTTTTTTCATCGATAAATATTTTTATTAGATTTAACAAGCTTAATTCTCCAAAATTTTGTTCCAAAACCAATCTTCGACGAGCATAGACAAATTTTCGCGACTATCCAACAAAGTAGCATTGACAATTCCTACCGAAAATGAGCGGATGCAAGGATAAATTGGCCAGAGCTAGAAAGAGAGAAAGATCAAGTGGGGATAAAATTATCCTATCGTTATCATTTTTTTTTTTTACCTAAAAGATATTTTTATTTTCTTCTTTGATTTTGTGCTAAGTAATTTAATGGTCAAATTTCACGTGTAATTGACTTTTCTTTTCTCCTTTCTTATCCAACCAGTGTTCTCTCCATGGCCGTTGAATTCAGTTTATTGTAAAAAACACATGGCACTTGATTTCAATTGTCAAGTTGTCTCTAGAAAAAGGGTTAATATCCTGAAAAACCCTAAACCGGTACACCCGCGATAAATTTATCCCAAACTATTTTTTTTTACCACAAAAAACCCTAAACTGTTATACATTTGATAAATTTACCCCAAACTGATACACTTGGAACAAATTTGCCCTATGTTAATTTTCATTAAATTTTACTGTCAAATTATAAAGTTAAATGACACGTGACGGTTGACTAGTATATCAATTTGAGATTTATGATCCGTTTGTCATAGTTTACAATTTTTGTGATTTTTTGTGGTATTAATCTAATTTAACAAATAGTATATTTGTCATAAATTTATCAGTTTGGGGTTTTTTGCAGTTGAATAAATTTGTTTGGGGTAAATTTATTATAAATGTACAAGTTTAGGGTTTTTTATGGTCGTCGAGGTAAATTCGTCACATGTATACCAATTTGGGGTTTTTCATGATCAAAAAAATAATTTGGGGTAAAATTGTCATAGGTGTACCAGTTTGGGGTTTTTCAGGGTATTAACCCCTAGAAAAAAAAAAAAGGGAAATGATAAAATCGTCCTACTACACGAGCCGTCCGATTGGGTGTATTTACAAGTGTAACCTTGGCTATCTTGGAAAAGAGACGATGTTGGAATTTCCTTAATTTTTGGCGTCCGTGGTCTCTCAACTTTCCGAACTACTTAACCTGTTGCATGCCATTCAGGCTTTATATTTTAGTTTTCTAATATTAGTTAATGTACAAAAAATATTAACACGTCAATACCTCGGGAGAAACTAACACAGGACCCCACCACCATGATCCCCTACTTAAGACGCTAGCGACTGTGGGTTTCGAACTCTCGACCTCAGCGATGAGGGAGAATCTCTCAATGAACACAGCCACCTACCGGTGGGTGGCATTCTTTCTTCCTATTTGGTGAGGTTAAAAAAATATTATGCAAAATAGAGTTTATTAATATACAATCATAATTCATGGGTTTGTTATTCTATCACTATACTAAAAATAAAAATTATTTTAAGTTATTAATGTTTGCTCACTTCAAGTAATTTTACAATGTTTTATACTAAACGAAGTAATTTTAGTATGCTAAAATGTCTCTTTATCTACAAGGTTTACACGGGTTTCATGACCATATATTCCCTATCATTATAATGCTTTTTTTGTTTTTGGGTTGGACATTTTAACATAATCACAAAGTCAAGTTCTAAACTAGTTTTTTTTTTTTTTTGCACTCCTCATTCGTTAATTCCGCATGTCGTTGTCACATTAGTTTTACATGTTAAGAAGCTTATTAAAGAAATTACATATCACTTGTCTACTAAATATATACAAGCCTTATCATCTCCCCATGGATCGCAAACAACAACAAAAATATAATATACTCCTTCAAGTATATGATTACAGAATACTAATTGCTAAAATTAAAATGTCGAAGTTTGTTGTATGCATCTTAATATTTTAAATAACGAGCGATTGACTTACACTTTATAAAATGAAGGTGATGCATCTTTACATGTAAAAAAGAAAAAGTTTAACCTAGTTACGAAAGTGAGATGAAAAATAAAATCAAAATAAAATGTTTATCAAGCTCTTTATTTATTTATTTTTTAGTTTAAAGTCTAAGTCTAGGTGGCAACTGGCAAGTACGCGAAGATTGACAGGGTTTTGTTCTTTTAAACTTGTGGAACTCTTTTAATTCATCCTATTGGGTTCAAGAGGTAGTTTGAGTAGTTAAATGGTTAATTCATACAACCGACTTAGTATTTAGTCACAAAGTCACCGTTTACAAAAACTTTTTAGCAGTCATGCCCATTATTGGCTTATTGATGAGGTCTTGTTGCTCATGGATAAGATGATTTGCATGCATTAGTAAGATTCGTATTCACTGTTGAAAAAAATTATACCATAGAAATAATCTTATTTATTGTTAAAAAAAAAAAAAAAAAAATCCTGGATGAGGGAAGGGTTCCGTTGGCCCAACCTTCAATGGCAAGTGGCCAACACGTGTGAACAAAAGGATTGGAAAGAAAAAAAACTGCAAACGAAAGCTGCAGTGCAAATCCTACACTTTGTGAACTAAATTCTACGAATGTGAAAAATGTACCGAAATCCACTTTTTTAACAACGGTTCTACGTTACGGTTACGATGATCTGTGATATATATATAGTGTTAAGAAATTTTTGTATTTGATTGCAATGACACATAATAATCTTATATGATACATTTGAAGAATCGCAGAAATGCTCCTAATGTACAAGTTTCTCATGGAAGGAAAATAAAAAAGTGACATTCGCTTGTTATATATGGCAACATGCCAATTGGAAATAAGGTTTTTCAATTTATAATAAGGATCAATTAGACAATGCACAAACAAGTTCAGGTGAAACTTAAACATGAATGGAGCACACAATATCAAGCTTAAACTCGCTAATACCCAATTTAATAGTCTCAAGAGCCTAATCAAGCTTAACTTCCTTTTAGTTCATTATTTAATATAGTCAAGTGGAGTAAGTCAAATTTGAATAGTCCGATTTTCTTTTTCTAGTTGAGTTTGAAAATGAACTTTAATACTTGATTGAGTTTAAGTGAAGGTTCAGGCATCAAGTATGTTGTATTCGCTCAACTCAATTTGGATTATATCTCCACATTGAGGGCTAAACCTAGGACCCTAGCACTTGGACTAGAGACACCAGCAAAATAAGTTATAGCATGGGTCGCCTAAGACCCTACCATAGACTCGGGACCTTGGCCTTGGACTTGAGTTGTGAATTATGGAACTATAACATACCATCGTCAATTTGTATTTATATATCGCATAACAACTCCATATTACGAAATCCTTGACAATGTTTTACAAAAAAATCTTGAGTGCGCCACAACGCAAGATATTAATAGAGTACCAAGCAATAAGTACAGAAACAATCTTTCGCGAAATATTTACTCTCAAAACTTACCAAGAGTAACTCTAAAACGCTCAAGGTAGAACCACGTGAATGCGAACTTCGTCTTTAGATCGATCATCACTCCAAGCTTCAAGCCAAGTCAAACTCGTGCTCTAGTTTAGCCACAACCCATAACGTCAAAATGATACGTCCGATTACTCGATCTCTTTCCATAAATTTTCAATCGGAAAAAAAATCATTAGGATAAGCGAAAATGCGCACGATGATTTTCGGTTAGTGGCTTTGATAGTACCTTTCCCCGGTTCCCGTACGAAGAAGGAAAATAAAAAACGAACTCGCTGCTCTCCCTGATGGTGCAAGCGTCTTGGCTCACCGAGGGCACAAGTGTAATTGCACGAGTGCCTAGCAGGCCCCTCCACCCAAGATGAATCACGGCCGTCAATCATACCCGGGCCGTGTGTCGGCACACAGTGACCCGACACACGTGCGGAGTCTCATTTTACGTGCTATCCCTCCCACCAGCCAACGACCCATCCCTGTCTTTGTGGGACCCCACTACATATCCCCATCCCTAGGCCATGGCCCCTAGGGGTGTCAACGGTTCGGTTCGGTTTGGTTTTTTTGAAAGACTGAACCGAACCGAACCGATAGAAAAATCTTCCGAACCGAACCGAAACCGAACCGAACCAAACCGAATACAAACCGAACCGAAATTTCGGTTCGATTTTTCGGTTTTCAACTTTTGGTCTTCGGTTTTCGGTTTTTTTTTTTTTCTCTCAAAATATTGAGAACTTGCCTCAACATTTCACAGCACCAACTTTTTCTTAAATTCAACCAATGTCCAGCTCAACATAGAAACCTCGATTTTTAATTTAAAGAGAGAAGACCTTCATGCTTTTCTTCTCCATCATAAACATAGAAGAGGAAAAAGGCATGTCGATCGACATCTTTCCGGAGCATGATATCAGAGCATAAGAAAGTAAAAGGTGTTCAAAAGGGGAACACCCAAAAAAGTTCAACGAGGGAAAAGTGAAAAGAGAATGTGGGATGAACAGCTTCACTTGGGTTATCATTTCAACCAACTACGAAGATAAAAAGAATTATCTGAGGTTGGGACACCTAGAGTGTCATAACTTTGCGCCATCGAGGATACTTAAGTGCCATAACTTTAAAATGGTACACTTAAGTGCCAATATCGGAGTAAAATGGGACACTTAAGTACCACTCCGGTGAAAATTTGGCCAAATGGTTGACGTGGCATTTTCCGGCGAGTTTAGTTCAAAACGGCGTCGTTTTGCATGCTAACGTAGCGGAGAAAACGCAAAACGACGCCATTTCGTGTCTACGTGTAAATAATAATATATAAATTAATTAAATTAGATTTAAAATATTCAAAAAATTAAAAAAAGAAAAATTTTAAAATTTTAAAAATTTTAAAAATTAAGAAAAATTAAAAAATTTTAAAAATTAAGAAAAAAAGCGGGGGGGGGTGGAGGTCGAACGGGGCTCCCTCACCACCGCCGCCTCCTCGCCGTCGTCGGGAAGGGCCGGCGACCCTCGCCGGATCGCAGTGAGGGCCGCGACCCTTGCCCCAAATGCGGGCTGATCGGCCGGCCTCGCTGGCCCCTGGCTAGGGCCCGGCGACCCCGGCCGACCCTCCCCACTCCGTCGCCAGCCCTTCCCGGCGGCGGCGGGGAGGCGGCAAGGGCCCGCGAGCCCTCGCCGGATCTGGGCGAGGGCCGCGACCCTCGCCCTAGATCTAGGCACGGGCTGCGATCCGGCAAGGGCTCGCAGCCGGCCCCCGGCCGACCCTCCCCTCCGTTGCCGGCCCTTCCCAGTGATGGCGGGGAGGCGGTGGGGGCGAGTTAGCCGCCCCGTTCGACCTCCACCCCCCCTTTTTCTTAATTTTTTAAAAATTTTTAATTTTTCTTAATTTTTTAAAAATTTTAAAATTTTCTTAATTTTTTAAAATTTTAAAATTTTTCTTAATTTTTTAAATTTTTGAATATTTTAAATTTAATTAAATTAATTTTTATATTATTATTTACACGTAGAGACGAAACAACCTCGTTTTTGCATTTTCTCCGCCACGTCAACGTACATAACGACGTCGTTTTGGACCAAGCTCGCCGGAAAAGTCACCACGTAAGCCATTTGGCCGGATCTTTGCCGGAGTGGCACTTAAGTGTCCCATTTAACTTCAAAACTGGCACTCAAGTATACCATTTTAAAGTTATGGCACTTAAGTATCCCTCGGTGCCAAGTTATGGCACTTGCGTTGTACTTCTGCCGAATTATCTCGATGCAAAAACCACAAGACCCATCGTTGAATTCCTGCTAAGAAGACAGGGGACCAAACCAAACAAGTAAGGAAGCTCTCCGCCACAAAGAACAGCAAGACCCTTCTCGGGAATTTCATCAAGCACCTGGTGTGCAGCATGCGGTGATCAATTTCCAGTTGATTTGGCGCTCCATTATCGCCAAAGTGTAGCTGCACAAACATCATGGATATATTCAGAGAAAACTCAAATGTCTCTGGTTCTTTGTTTAACAGAGTAAACTAAAATGATTGTCCTTGAAATCACTAAAGACTAGCATGACCAGAAAAACATATTCTTGATTCACGACCTACTCCGCAATATCTAGAACTTAAAGCTCAATTATGGCTCTTTCCACTAGGGGAAAAACAATCACAACATTAAAAGCTGCTATATAGATAATCTAACATCTCAATCAACCATTTCAGCTGAGATGAAAGAATCAAGGCAACATTTCAACGGCTGTAATAAATAAAACACGCAAAACCCAACTGAAGTTTTGCTCAACAACTCAATTTACAGACATCATACATTACCCTGAAATCAATAACGGGAAAAACCAACCCTTTTCGCTTCCCACTCTGGAATCGACCAAGCAAGAGATCATCGACACCGGATGAAACCACAAGCATAGCCAGCATACTCAAATCCCATAATTCCAAAATCAACTCCCCGCCCAGGGGACCAAAAAGCAATTTTTACAAAACGAAAGTAGAGCCCAGTTCATCCGATCAGTCCAGCTGAATGTCAAGCCGAACTCCACCCACAAAATTCATCAATCTGACGACCCTCTGACACACCCGATGCGCACGAATTGCACGTGAGAATCACCATCAACCAAGATTCGAGAGAAAAGCAGTCACCTTTACGAGAGAAAGAGAGAGGGGGGGTCGCACTACGGTTTCCCGAGGTAGCAGAAGACGAGGAGGAGGAGGTTTTTGTCTCCTGGGGTGTATAAGGCTAAAACGACGAGAAATTTGCTTCGGACCGTGGTTCTTTGTCTGGTCTTAGCCAAACAGCGTGTAAAGTGATGAAGGAGAGACTTTGGCCGCCCCCCAGTCCAGAGCAGAGCGCGCGCCATCACAGAAGGAAGAGGAGTCTATCTCTCAATCGGTTGCCGTCACCGTCGCAGTCGCCGTCCCTGCCGCCGTCGCCGTTGCACCTACAAGCCGACCAAGAGGAGACACGAGACGAGAGGAGAAGGCCAGAGTCGAGAGAGAGTAAAACCTAGAGTCGGGACGGGAGAGAATAAACCGAACCGATAAAAGAGATCTTATCGGTTCATGGTTCAGTTCGGTTCGGTCAATCGATAAAAACCAAACCAATAAAAGAGATTTCGATTTTCAATAAGAACCGAACTGAAAACCGAACAGAACCGAAAAAACCGATTATTTCGGTTCGGTTCGATTCAGTTTTCGGTTCGGTTCGGGTTTCGGTTCGATTCCTGACACCCTCCCCACCATACGCTTATCTCGAATCTAATCTCTGCCCATTTCCAATTTTTTTATCAAAAATAAATTGAGCATAAATAAAAATAAAAAAGGAAAATGACTTAGCCTAACATGTAATGTTGCCCATGAACTTTTAATTTGTTTAATATGATCCACAAAATTCCATCCAATCTAGTTCATGAACTATACGAAAATGTTCAATACTACCTTTGAACTTGAATTATTAAGATGATAGTTAAGAGTGATTGATTACATAATAGGTAAATTCTAAAGTTGGAACCTGGATTTTATTCTATTTGGATCCTGGAATCTATCATGTCCTCTATTTTTCCGATCTGGTTCAAGGGTTCACCCAAGAATCTATTTTGTCTTTTTTTTTTTTTTTACGGCAAAATCATATGAAGTTATGAGTAATAAAATGATTCAAAGTAAAAAATGAATAACATAAATCATAATCTACCATAAACAACAATATGAATACGTAGTCAAGTACAATTATAAAAGATAAAAAAGTTCAAACACATAATATAAAACATAAATTCCCCATTTATCCATAAAAGTTAAAGGAAAATGAAAGATTGGCAAGAAGTTTCAAAAAAGGACAAAGGACCAAAGAGTGTTGAGCTTAAAATTTACGGGAAAAAGAAATTATGATTTAAGCTTTTTAGCTTATAAAACAGATTCCAAAGCAAAGTGGAATTAGTGGGTCTTTAATTGGAACCTATTCCTAGAACTATTTCAAGGAGAATCGACTCTCAAACCTATTTTTCTGAAAGTTCAATCTAATTTCTAAGTAGAATTAGTTTAGTTGTACACTCCTAATAATAGCATTAAGCATCTTCATATAGTTTAGGGACTCACTTGAATATATACTAAAATTTTAAGGATTATAGTAAATAAATTAAAAGTTTAAGGACCGTTTTATAATTTGGGTCAAAATTCAAAGACTATTTATGTCACCATCCAAAATGGGTATCAATATGCATTTAAAAAAGGGCCATTTGCTTTTAGGTTAACAATTTTTTTTTTAATATTATCAAAGCACTATTAATAACCAAAAAGTCCGCCCCACATTATCGCTATCTCACCCTCTCTAGGGGGTGTTTGTTTATGTTCTTTATTTCTGTTTAAGAACAAAAATTCTGTTTTTTTGTTCCTTAACAAAAAAAATTAAACGTGTTTGTTTGCGTTTTTGTTCCAAATATGTTTTTTTATTCTTGGGAACAAAAAAGAACATAAATAAGAAACAAAAAAAAAAAAAAAAAGTTGTTTCTTATTTTTAGAACAATTTTTAAGAACAAAAATTTTCTTTCCTCTCTTTTCTTTTCTTTTTTTCTTCTTCTTTTTTTTTAACGGGTCCCGGGCCTCGGCCATGGCTGGCGACACGGTCAAGGGCCGGCGACCTCACCGGAGCGTCGCCGGCCCCTGGCGAGGCTCGGCCTCACCTAGCCATCGGCGGCCAAGCCTCACCCAACCATGGTGAGGCTCCTTGCCGGGGGCCAACGAGCCTCGCTGTGGCCGGGTGAGGCCGTCGGCCCTCGTCGGCCGGTTGCTGGCCATGGCCGAGGTCAACGACCGGCTATAAGGAAGAAAAAAAAAAAAATGAAATAGAAAGAAAAAATAAAAAATAAAAAAATTTAAAAAAAAAAGAAAAAAAAAAGAACACAAATTTACCAAATATGTTTTTATTTTTTTATTCCGAACAAATTTACCAAATGCGTTCTTTTGTTTAAAATTTGTTCTGAAACAGAAATAATTTTTTCTATTTTTATTTATTGGAACAAAAAAAGAATAGAAACACAAAAAAAAGCATCCTTAAGGTCTCAAAGCTCCACAGGAAAAAATATCAACGGCGCATAGGGAATCACTTTTGTTCAACAAAAGCCAACATCATCATCATCCCCCTCCCCCCCCCCCTCTCTCTCTCTCTCGCTCGGAGCTTCTCACTCGACAGCAATGCACCACGCCCACATCACCCCTCCCAAACCCACCACGGCCACAGCCCGGCCACCCCCAAGTCCCCCCACCTCCGCCTCGGCGGCGGCAGTGGCGGCTACGACGATGGCGTCGTCGGCGTTCACGGTGATCTGCGTGCTTCACTCCCTGATCTCTCTTCTGCGGCTCCCTCATGATGTTCCACGCCCGGGCCATCTACTCCCTTGGCCACGGCACTGACGCCGCCGAGCGCCTCCTCGGGTCCACCCCGCAGGACCGGCTCCTGATCCGGACCTCTGACTCCTTCGCCGGCCTCCTGCTCCTCGCCATCGAGCTCCTCCTCCTCATGGTGTCCAACATCAAGGACCAGGAGTTCCAGGACTTCTTCGCCAAGGGCTGCACGTGTTCGTGGCGGTGTGGAGGGTGTCATTCGAGCGGGGGGTGGAGGACCTCGCCAAGGACTGCCTTCGGCAGACGATGGGGGACTTCCTGCTGGCCCTATCGTGGCTCCTCTTCGTTGTCTACTCCTGGAGGGAGAAGTACGACTGACCCGGAAATGGAATCGCGCGTGCCCTTTGAAACATCATTTAAGTAAATGTGTTCAAGTAATTTGCTATTTTTGTTATGCTAATCCTAATAATATAGACATATTCTTCCTTTTCTTCTCCTTCTTTGGAAGAGTCAGAGTCCCTTTATGCCAAGTGATTCCCTCGAAGAACATTGGTGAAATCAAGTTCATACTAGGATTGCGTTCACATTCTTCATTGACTTATGCTAAAGTTCTTTCTCTTTCTCACTTTCCATCCCTTAGCGAACCTTCGTTTAAGTTTCCTCGGCCCAAAGTTGTCCCCTATCCAAAACGCAAAATTCAAGGAAGTGAGAATGATATTGCCAAGAAATTGCCCAGAACTTTGGTTCTGATCGTTGCTTTCCGCGGTTTGCGCAAAAAGAAGATGAAAGTAAAAAAGAAGCTCGACAAGCCCTGGGGGGCCAGACCTGGGACCTCACGGCCAGATTTATAAACCCTAGTGGCAGCTTTCGTCTTATGAGTCCTTGGCCGATTCTTAATCGTTCCAGATTCGTCGGTCGATCACGTCGATCTCGCCCTCCAAACCCTGAGAGCGCTTGTTTCTTTGAAGCGAGCGAGAGCCAGAGCCAGGGCATAGGGAAGAGATCGTCGACTTCGCTGCCGATCGGGGATGGGCAACCCCGGGTCAGAGGCCGCCAAGCATCTCCGAGAGCAAAGCCGACTCTGCTTCTGCTTTAAGCCCTTGATTTTCTTAGCGAGACTCTTAGCAAGATTCTTTCTCTCTCTCTTTTCCAAAGCTTGGCATTCTAGAGAAGCACATATACCATCAGCTAATCTAATGGCTGCTTCTTCGAATATGAAAAGGAATTATCATGTGCTCCTCAGTTTCAGAGGGACAGACGTCCGCCAAGGCTTCCTCAGTCATCTCTACGCAGCTCTGGACCAGAAAGGAATATACACTTTTGTGGATAGCGAGGAGCTTAGGAAAGGAGAGGAAATATCGCCGACGCTCATGAGGGCGATCGAGGAATCACGCATCGCAATCATCACTTTCTCCGAGGACTACGCCTCCTCGCTGTGGTGTTTGGAAGAGGCTGTGAAAATCATGGAGTGCAGGGAGTGAATGGGCCTGATTGTGTTCCCAGTGTTTTATAAAGTGGAACCAAGAGAAGTAAGAGGAGGGAGAGAGAGTTATGGGAGAGCTATGGCTAAGCATGAGTACAACTTCGGTAAGGATTAAGAGAAAGTGAAGAGATGGAAGAAGGCTCTCTCTGAAGCCGGTAGCTTGTCTGGGTGGGAGTTGAATGACAAGTACGCACAAATGTGATGTAGTGTTTTGTGATTGTTAGCTCGTGATTGTTTCTTAGATATCAAATCGTATGCTCTTTTCTGGATATTCGAATTGAAGATACAAAGTGGAGATAAATTAGACGGTAGACAATAATCAAATAACCAAAGCTCGTAGATTCTTTGAATTGATTCTTGCTGTGTGGATAATGAGAAATTTATCAAACATAAATAGTGTGATTCATAGTGCCCGAGTCATTATTGTCTTCATATTCAGGTTCTTTGTAATTTTCCTCGCGTAGATGTTGGCGCAGGTTCACCCACCTTTCATCTTATATTGTGCTGATCTTATTATGGAATTTTACTTATTTGAAATGCTAAAACCTGTTTATCTTTCTCTTGAATGCTTATCAGAAATGAAGCGGGGCTCATAAAATGCATATTAAAGGAATTATCAATTCATCTCAACTGAATGCCTTTACATCTCGCTAAATATCCAGTTGGAATAGATTCCCAAGTTCAACAAATTTTATGGTTGTCAAAGAAAGAGTCAGATGATGATGATGTTCTCATGATAGGTTTATGGGGTCTGAGAGGCATAGGGAAGACAACAATTGCCAAGGCCCTATTTAATGCTATGATGAGGGTTGTAGTTTTTTGGAGCAAGTTAGAGAAAAATCAAGCCGAAGCGATGGTCTTGTTACTTTACAAAAGGATCTTCTATTTGAGATCCTGGTTCATCCTTTCACGGTCTACAGTGTCACTGGAGGAATTAGTTTGATTCAAGAAACACTATGTTGCAAGAAGGTTCTCCTGGTTCTTGATGATGTTGATCATATGGATCAACCGAATGCCTTAGTTGGAAAAGGCGATTGCTTTGGTAACGGAAGTAGAATCATTGTCACATCAAGAAATAAACATTTGTTAGCTTACGATGGGAGAAATTGTGTGTATGAAGTTCGAAATTTAGAATATGATAAAGCACAAGACTTTTTGAGCCAGCATGCTTTCGCAAATAACAAGAGTGTTGAAATAAGAATGGAACTCATAGATAAAGCACTGCATCATGCTAACGGCCTTCCGTTAGCCCTCGAAGTGTTGGGCTCATTCTTACGTGGAAGAAACAAAGCGGCATGGGAAAGTGCATTGCATAAACTCTCCAAAAGTCCTTACCAAACTATTAATCGAGTTCTCAAAACAAGCTTTTATGGATTGGAGAAAAACGAGGGGGAGATTTTCCTCGATATTGCTTGTTTCTTTAAGGGAAAGAGAATAGGATATATCAAGGAAGTTCTTGACGACTCTGGTTTTGAAACAACCATAGGAATAGATATTCTCATCGAGAGGTCCTTGATAAAAAAAAAAAAAAAAAAAAGAGAATGGAATCCTGCAAATGCATGATTTGATTCAATTGATGGGTAAGGATATTGTTAATCAGGAATGTCCCGATGATCCTAGGAAACACAGCAGATTATGGCTTTTCGAAGATGTTCAATACGTTCTCTATGAAGAAATGGTAAAAGTTGTTTATGTCCATTTTGCTACATCTCAATTTTTTATGGTACTTTGATTCGAACAATAAAATGTAAATCTCAACTGGAAATTTTGTCTGATGACTAAATTTGCTTTGTTATGGCTAGGGCATGGATGCAGTAAATGCCATAGTATTAGACTTAGGGGTGAGCGGTTCCCGATTCCTTACAGGTTCCGCCTGGAACTTGGAACCTACCCTCGGGTACAGGTTCCTCATTTTTTGGAACCTGGAACCTACCCGTCAGAACCAAGAACCTGAAACCTACCCTGTCATAGGTTCCAAGGTCGGTTCCGAGTTCCAATAGGTTCCAACGGGTTCTTTTTTTTTTTTTGATTTCTTCCTCCTTTCCTTTATTAGTTGAGTACCCCAAAATTATAAAGAGTGGTACAAACTCAGTAACAGAGAAGGAAAAAAGCCAATAGATGTGCTGTCAACATTTACATAAGACCAATGTTTGAGACAACTATGCAGCAAAAAACCCACGGGAATTTCCTGTCAGCATAGTATAAGCCAACACACTAGATGTGATGTGTATGCATTGGAGTGATTGCAAAACACCAACTTTGCAAGACATATAGCAAATGGATAGAAATTGTAGTTCACAAATGAGCAATCTCAAACCTGGCTGACACGAATATACAAAAGAAATAGCCAAAGATTCAGAGTAAAGGAGCGAGTGGCAAAAGAAAAAGGAAAGCGATCATTTGAATTTTTCAAAAAGAAATAGAAAGGGTTGCAAAATTGCTACTTAAACATGCAAAATGAAGATATCAACTTAATGAAGGGGCTTCAAGCATCAAACTATCTCTATAAGTGTAAGTGACTAGCAGATAAGAAGTAGAGGTCCTTTTACACTCTGTTTCAATTGACATAGATATTTTCCACGCATATCACAATTACTGGATTTGGACATTGTAGAACCTTTGTGTTCTGCATGACACGGAGCTGGGGTAGCATTGAAACGGCTTCAAGATAAACACAAAAGGCCCAGCAAATCCTGTTAATGATATGATGGTGTGTTGAGGGGTGAATCACTAGAGACAGCACAACACATGGAATCACCTGCATTAAATGCAAAAGGGGAAAATTCAACAAATGTAAATATACCAATAACAAATAAAATTTAATGGATACAATTAGAACCTGGTTCTCACAACTCTATGTTCAAATTCTCTAATTTAGATGCCTCAGAGTATATTACCAGCTCAAGTTAATGATCAACAGAATTGGAGAAGGCAAAAAGGGAGTAAATCATAATTATTTGGTCAAGTTCAAGCTCAAATAACTAGCAGGCCATAACCCTTAAAATAAGTAGAAATTTCAAGAGACATTCAATTATATGGTTTTATTATGCCCAATCTCCCTTCAACCTTATTACAATACTCGTAGAGACCATAAGAATTATAGAGCAACCTAATAAAACAATCTATTGACTGATGCCCACAACACCTTCAACCTTATTTATAGTATATAAGAATTAATTTATTGACCTTAGAAGCAAATCTATTGACTGATGCAGATTTTCAGATAATTTAAAGCATATACCTACCACCTGACTACCACAAAAGAACAAAATGAACAGACCGCCATAACCAACTCAGTCTTTTGGAGACACATTACAAAGAAATAAATCCAAAAGAGAAGCTTTTGTATGTCAAGGTTTCATATATCTTTTCATTTGGGTCCATTTGAATGCAGGCACCCACATCCAAACATAATCTTAAAATATTCTACAAATAAAGATGACACATCTATTCCATAGTTTGCTAACGGAAGAATCTGATGGTAACCAAGGAAGAGATAGAGAAAGTCTAAACTAGAGAAACAAAGCTAAAGAAAAAGTTGTGACTTATCCGCGCCTTATTCATAAACATAATTAGAGTGTGGATGGAGGACACACCACAAAGCTTGTGCCTCATATCATGTCTCTGGGGAAAAATACAAGCCTTAATTTGTCAGTCGCTGGTGCACTCGCTTGCTAAAAAGAAAAAAGAAACAAAGCTTACCGTGACAATGAGATAAGCCTCGGGCAGCAATTGAAGTTGGGCTTTTCCTTCCCCAAAATTCAATGTAAGTGCTCCCACTGTCAAAAACTACTCGAAGATCCTTTACACTAGGTAACTTATGCAGGTCTTGCTGCGTAGCGCTTGCTGAAACAATACAATTCAGGTCCTTCAAGAATTTAGCAAGACATATAATGCGACAAACAAATAACCAAACAAAATAGATGGAACAGCTCCATACTCTAATAAACTAGCTAGTACCCACGCGATTTTTGAAGACGGGACAAGGTCGAAACTATTTTCATGCGATAATGTCTCTTTGGAGATATGTTGCTAACCTTGATCGTCCGTGGAGGAGCATGATATCACGTGTTTATAAACTTTGATGATGCAATGATAAGGTGCGTCAAGGTTAGTATATTTCGACAAGTATTCTTGTTATGTAGACTGCAAAATCTTGGCGAAACTAACCGCACCTCGGATACATTAATTGTCCAATTCAACATCATGATAGATTCTGGGACCAACCCATTTTTCCTTTCTGCATTATCCCCGAGACCTGCATATTCAGGGGGAAAGCAGAACATTAACATATTCAATCTCAGAGATTACAAGTGTCGTGGACGGAAATCATGTTATGAGTTACATGGTGGATTGGATCGAGAGCATAATCGAGATTAATTTTGAGGAGATTGATCCTTTTCAGGAAACAAAAGGATTGAACATAGACTTGCTTGCAAATGGGAATGCTTGGAAAAAGCAAATGCATCGGGCGAAACCAGAAGCAACAGAGACAGAGCAAGAGAAATCGAGCACTCACCGACATCGCGAATCGGCGTTGAAACGATCTATAGCTGGGTGGCATCGGGGGTGACAGGGCAAGCGGCTTGAGGGGGCAGCGAGCGGCTAGGCGAGCAGCGTCAGGGGTGGTTGGGCGAGTGGCGAGCGGCGTCCAGCGGCGGTGTTGAGGGCAAGCGGCGTCGAGTGGCTAAGCGTCGGGGCGAGCATCGGGACGAGCGGCATCAGGGTGGCTAGGCGAGCGGCGTCCACCGGGGGATGAGCAGCGTCCGGTGGTGGAGTCGAGGAAGAGCGGCGTCCAACGGCAGCGTCGAGTGGCTGAGCGTTGGGGCGAGAGGGGGGCGACGGTGTCGAGGGAGGCAAGGGCGGGGCGAGCGGCGTCCAACGGCAGCGGCGTCGAGGGTGAGCGGCGTCAAGCAGCAGAGTCGAGGGTGAGGGCAAGCGGCGTTAGGACGGGGGAGAGGCAGAGAATGGGAGAGAAGAGAACAACTGCGATAAAAAGTGATTTGGGGCTAGGGTTTTTTACCTTTTTACTTTTAGGAACCCTAACTTGTACAGGTTCGGTTCCGGTTCTGTACAGGTTTGGTTCCGATTCCGGTTCCGGTTCCGATGAGAACCGGAACCGGAACTGAGAACCGCCGGTTCCTAGAAAAAGGGAACCGGGAACCGAACCAGAACCTCGAGTTCGGTTCTCCGATTCCCGGTTCTACCCGGGAACCACGCTCACCCCTAATTAGACTTGCCCACACCAGAAGATATAACAATTAGTCCAGGTGCTTTCGCAAACGTAAAAAGGTTGAGAATGCTCATTTTGCATGAAGTGCATATTTCTTCACAAGGTCCGATACACCTCCCTAAGATGCCTTGAATGGTCCAATGCTCTAGATCTAGAATTTGGCCTTGGTCAAAAGAAACTCAAGAGACTCCATTTAAACCACGATCATATCAAATAATTACGAGGCAACCTTCAGGTAAGCCCTTGTGATGATGAGCTTTTCCTTTTTAAAGCTATGAAAATATTTGTAGAGCTTAATAACTGCACTAGTATGTTTTTGCAGAATTTTATAAATTTGAAGTCCATCGAGTTCTGTGATTGCATGTTCCTGGTTAGTGTTCCTGACTTTTCATCGATTCCAAATCTGGAGAGGTTATATATTTTAAGGTGCAATAGCTTGGTGGAGGTTCACCAATCTGTTGGATGTCTTGACAAGTTAAAACTTTTGACGATATTAAGTTGCTCGAGTCTCAGGATCTTTCCGAACACACTCAAGGCAAAGTCTCTTCAAAACCTTAGGCTCTCTGATTGCTGTAAACTTGAGAAATGCCCTGATATTCCAGAAAAGATGGAACATCTGCAATATTTTTGTATGAGCGGGACGGCGATTAAAGAACTTCCTGCATCAATTGAAAATTTTGTCTCTGTGGAGACAATAAAATTAAGATATTGCAAAAATCTAACAAGACTTCCATCGAGCATTCATAAGTTGAAAAATCTTCAGAGTATGTGTTTTTGGAGCTACTCGAATCTTGCCATGTTTCCAAAGTACTTGGAGGATTCAATTGATCCTGATGGCGATTTGGGATTCCCAAATCTAAGCTGGCTAGATCTTCAAGGCTGCAATCTATCAGAGGCAGAGTTCCTTGAGAATGCTTCCAGTTGTCCTAAATTGAAGTACCTAAATCTTTCAAATAACAAGTTTACTCATATGCCGACATGCTTCAACAAGTATGATCATTGGAAAGACTTGTTTGTTTATAGACGCAAGCAAAGCAAAGGGGTCAGTGTTGATGATGCGTCATCACCCGAGGTCAGACTCTCTCTCTCCCTCTCCCTCTCTCTCTCTGTCTCTCTCTCTCTCTCTCTCGGAATGTTTGATATGTGTACTATCTGTATGACAGGTAGTTTCGATTGTTGTAAATGGAAGAGAGATGCCTGAATGGATTCTCCCCTGTGAAGAGGACTTCATATCTTTCATGGTTCCCCCAGACTTACATGGCGAGTTCTTAAGACTAGTGCTCTGTTTTATTCATGGCCAGTATAAAGAAGACTTGGACGGAATTCTGTTTGTGTTAGAATTATATGTTAATGGCAAAAGAAAGTATGGGGATTTCGATTTTGTTGCTCCATTGGAGTCCGATCATGTAAGGCTTTTATATATCCCAAGCGGCAATAAGAGTGAGAAGAGAAGCGTCTGCAAAACGATTGGATCCATATCCAAGTTTGCTTCAGAACAAACCCAGAAGGAAGCGTAAAGAAGCATGGACTCCGTCTAGTATGCGAGCAACAGGAGGATGACCTGAGGGTTCGTTTTCCAACAGTCAGCCGATGGAAACGAATTGGAGTTTCAAGGAAGGAAATTCGGAGGGCGACAATTTTCAGAAGAATCCGAGGATGAAGACACAGAGGCTGAGATTGTCTCTAGCGATGACGAGAGGGTTCCACTGACGCCACTTCTGGAGGTAGCGATTCTTGGGGAAGCGAACTGGATGATCTTTGATTACAATGCCTCTTTGCTTTTCCCTGTTTTTTTTTCTCGTCTCTATTAGAAATTTGTAAATGTCTGCTCCCTCAATGTCAATTCAAAATCATGCCTCTTGCTTTTCCCCGTTTTGTCTTGTCTATACTAGAAATTTGCAAATGTCTGCTCCTTCAATTAGATTTCGCATAATGCTACTGACATGGTTGAGGAATTTTTATTTCCCTCTTGTTTTCTATGATCTGTGATGCAAAATGCACTATTCCAAAATTAAGTGGATGCTTGTTGAATGACCATGGTCTTCCAAGTTCAGTGAAATATATCACGTAGAATTCTTGTCACGTCCAATCGGTGATGCCAATACTTCGTACTCTACAATTCTAAGGTAGTAAAGCTTTACTTCTTGAGGAAAGTGTCATCTAATTGTCTTAAAAATTTGAAGGTATACACGGGAAAGATTAGTTGGTTCCTTTGTTGTTCCTAGGCAGATTGCATTGGATAGATACCAAGGGAGAGGTCTAGCTTCCAAGACTTTGCGTATAAGCAAAAGGCATCGACTTAAAAGATTTTCATGAAAAGCGAATGGTGTTTGACAACCGCCTTGTAAGATATTTATTACACAACAATTTTAAGCATAGAGAAAAAATTTTAAAAAAATAAAATAAAATAAAGGAAGGAACTTACAGTTGTATATGAAAGCACAGGCGGGGGCAACACAACAGTTGGACCGGTGCCAACATTGTGCAACCCTAGGCAACGTGCCTCTATCAAGCGACCCTCGCAAAGCTTCTCGACGTTGCGTGACCCTCGGCAAAGCTTTGCCGATGTCTTTCAACCCTCGGCAAAGTGAAAGACATCGGCAAAGGTGCACCAGCGTCCCTCGGTCCCTCTTCAAAGCTTCCCGGCCATGATCAACCACATCTTTCTCTCTCCTATCCAAGGTCGAGTGGTAAAATATTATTGCAAATATATTAGTGATGGTAATATTGGAAGAAAAAAACTTTATTAAACCCCTAAACTTGAATTTCAAAAATGCTACAGCCCAAACTCGGAGGCTTACCTTGACCTTTGAGCATTTTCAAAGTAACTTGGGATCAAAATCTATGAAGTTGTGTCATCGAAACCTTGGCTCAAGGGCCCTTGATGGTCCAAAATAGCTTAATTCAAGATGATTGAGCACTCAAATTTTTAATGGTCAAATTGGACTGAATTGAAATGAAGGGTAAAATTGAAATAGCAGTACCACTTAAGGGGTTTTTATGAGTCCGAAATTTTTTCGAAGTAAATATGTTTGAGTAGTACCAGTTGAAGATATTTTGTGATATTAATCTTAGTAATATATATGTATTATTTCCTTTCCTTTTCTCCCTTTGAAGAGTCAAGTCCCATTTCATTGGGCAAGTGAAATGCCAAGTGGCATTTTACATAATCACACCGCGGGAAAGTATGAGATGTCAAATGCTCGTCACTAAACTATCACTTACAATAATTAAGGATTTAAGATTATACACACTAGTGATGTCTTATGTCTTTTTTGAATTGAAACACGTGTTCATCTCACATATATTTACCACAAATGATTAAATTCCAAAATCATGGCATCGCCATCTTCTCTCCCCCCTCCTCCCCCTCCTCTTTCCCTCCCTTTCCTCTCTCTCTCTCTCTCTTTAACAGAAGTACATGCACGAATTAATATACACATCAAAAAGAATAAGAAAGCACTATGAACGCTAGTGGCTATTTTCTAGGTGTAACCCCATAAAAGAAAATGTACTTAATAAACATCGACTCTTTTCGAATCTTATTTTATGGGAGCAACACCATTGACATAAAATGATTTAAAAAAAAAAAAAAAAAAAAAATGAAGCAGCAAAAAGATTATTATTTAGACATCCTATCATTCTTTTTTTTTTTTTTATGAACCTTTCCTTGTTGTTATAACTTATTTTGAATTAACAACGTTCAAGAACAAATTCAAAAGGATGAGCATGTTGGGCAACTACTCGAGCAAAATCTTGGGCCGACCAGAATTGAAAAAGTCTGGGGTCAACTCCACCAAATGGGCAACCAAGACTAATATGATGGGCCGATTCTCTAGCTGATCATCTAGCAAGACTGAAGAATGGGCCATGTTCACTCCTTGTATCTACAATAAATCAACATTGGGTTGTCAACCTTACCAAGATTAGAGATCATACTTTAACATAAAATTCAAACCCCGACTTTTCTCGATTAAAAATAATTCGATAGTTACTTACTAGTGAAATCAATATTAAGAGATCACTTGACCAATTGAGAGCCGTCAAATTCAACATTTGAACGAAAAACCACAAACAGCGACGACAAAAAAATATATATATATATATATATCCCATTGTTCATAGCACTTTCAAAGCAATACTAAACTTTATTTGAGGAAACTCTTAGAAATTGACACTTGACTACAACTGAAAAACCTATTTGAAATTAATTGTTGGGAAATATCTTGGCCAACAAAATCCTTCCTAAATTAATCAATCTCTATCTACTGGTAAATTTTAATTGAAGAAAAATGTCAAAAGTGGAGAGGCAATGATCTTGAATCTTACATCAGCGATAGCCACATCGACCACTTCAAGCATCCTCAATTATGTCAGGATGGACCAGGCCTTGTTCTAGACAATGACTTCTTGACAATGTTTGTCATTCTATAAATATCACCAAGGGATCCAAAAGATAAAATAAGTGGGGAAAATGAAGAAAAAGAAAGGAATTGTCTATATTTTGACTTTTGATATTTTGCAATTAGCTCCTATATCTTTAGTATATTAGTATCTAACCCTCTAAGTTTGTTTGTTTTCATTGGGATATCTTTTCATTAGATTTAACAAGCTTAATTCTCCAAAATTTTGTTCCAAAACCAATTTTCAACAAGCGTAAGTAAATTTTCTTGATGATCCAACAAAGTAGCGTTGATGATTCCTACCAAAAATGAGCAGATGTAAGGATAAATTGGTAGAGCTAGAAAGAGAGAAAGATCAAGCGGTGATAGAATTATCCTAATGTTATCATTTTTTTTTAAACCTAAAAGATATTTTTATTTTCTTCTTTGATTTTGTGCTAAGTAATTTAATGGTCAAATTTCACGTGTAATTGACTTTTCTTTTCTCCTTTCTTATCCAACCCGTGTTCTCTCCATGGCCGTTGAATTCAGTTTATTGTAAGAACACGTGGCACTTAATTTCAACTGTCAAGTTGTCTCTAGAAAAAAAAATGAAAAAAAAAAAGGAAAATGATAAAATCGTCCAACTACACCAGCCGTCTGATTGTGTGCATTTACAAATGTAACCTTGGCAATCCTGGAAAAGAGGGGATTCCGAAATTTTCTTAATTTTTGGTGTCCGTCGTTTCTCGACTTTCCGAACTCCTTAACCTGTTGCATACCATTCAGGTTTTATATTTTAGTTTTCTAATATTAATTAATGTACAAAAAATGTTAACACGTGACATTCTTTCTTCCTATATGGTGAGGTTAAAAATATCTTAAGCAAAATAGAGTTTATTAATGTACAGTCTTAATTCATGGGTTTGTTATTCTCCACATTGGGGGCTAGACTAGACCCTAGCACTAGGATAGACACTAGCAAAACAAGTTATAAGTTATAACATGGGCCGCCTAAGACCCTATCATAAACTCGACCTTGGCCTTGGACTTGAGTTGTGAATTATGGAACTATAATTTGCTATCTTCAATTTGATTTATATATTACATAACAACTCCATATTACGAAATATTTGACAATGTTGTGTAAATAAGATCATTGAGTCCGCCACAATGCAGGATATTAATAAAGTACCAAGCAGTAAGTACAAAAACAATTGCTGACGCCATGCGAACTCCATCTTTAGATTGATCTTCATTTTAAGCTTCAAGATAAGTCAAACTCATGTTCTGGCTCGGCCACAATCTGTGACATCAAAATGACACGTCTAATTACTCGATCTTTTCCCATAAATTTTGGATCGGAAAAAAAATTCATTAGGTTACGCAAAAATGCGCACGATGATTTTCGGTTAGTGGCTTTGATAGTGCGTTTCCCGGTTCCCGTACGAAGAAGGAAAATAAGAAAACGAACTCGCTGCTCTCCCTGATGGTGCAAGCGTTTTGGCTCACCAAGGGCACAAGTGTAATTGGACGAGTGCCCAGCTCAGTCGGCTCAGAATTTCGGCCTCTCAACTCGGCCCCATTCCCTGAGACGAATCACGGCCGTCGATCATACCCGGCCCGTGTGTCGGCACACAGTGATCCGACACACGTGCGGAGTCTCATTTACTTGCTTTCCCTCCCACCAGCCAACGACCCATCCCTGTCTCTGTGGGACCCCACTGCATATCCCCATCGTTGGGCCATGGCCCCCACCATACGCTTATCTCGAATCTAATCTCCGCCCATTTTCCAATTTTTTATTAAAAATAAATTGAGCATAAATAAAATTGAAAAGGGAAAATGACACTGTGATCTCTAAAATTTAGCCCAACAAGTAATGTTGTTCCTGGTCTTTCAATTTGTGCATATGGTCCTTAAAATTCATATCCAATCTAGTTAATTGACTATACGAAAATGTTTAATACTATCTTTAAACTTGAATTATTGAGATGATAGCTAAAGGTGATTTATTTCGCAGTAGGTAAGTTTTAAAACAACCTAGATTCTACCCTGTCATAATCGATTTCTATTTTTTGAACTGGGAACCTATCATGTCCTCTATTTTTCTCGTCTCTTTTGATGGTTCACTCGAGAATCTATTTTATCTTCTTTTTTTTCACTTTTTTTTTTTATTTTTACGACAAAGTCATATGAGATTATGAGTAACGAAATGATTTAAACTAAAAGATGAATAATAGAAATCCTAATATGCCAAAAATAACAATTTGATACGTAGTCAAGAACAATTATAAACGATAAAAAAGTTCAAACGAGTAATATAAAACATAAATTCCCCATTTCTCCATAAAAGTTAAAGAAATGAAAAACTAGCAAGAAGTTTCAAAAAAGGATGAAAGATGAAAGAGTGCTAAGGTTAAAATTTAGGGAAAAAAAGCAATTAGAATTTAAGCTTTTTAACTTATAAAACAGATTCCAAAGTATAGTGGAATCAGTAGGTCTTTACTTGTAACATATTCCTAGAACTATTTCAAGGAGAATCAATTCTCAAACCTATTTTTCGAAAAGTTCGATTCAATTTCTAAGTAGAATCGGTTTAGTTGCACAACTCTAATAACAGCATTAAGCATCTTCATATAGTTTAGGGACTAACTTGAATATACACTAAAATTTTAAGAATAATATTAAATAAATTAAAAGTTCAATGATCGTTTTTATAATTTAGGTCAAAATTCAAAGACTATATGTCACCATCCAAAATGGGCATCAATATCCAATTTTTTTTTTTTTGTCGAGTTTCAATATCCATTTAAAAAAGGGCCATTTGCTTTTAAGTTAGCAAATTTTTTAATATTATCAAAGCACTATTAACAACCCGAAAGTCCGCCCCACATTATCGCTCTCTCCCCCTCTCTTAAAAGTCTCAAAGCTCCACAGGAAAAAATATCAACGGCACATAGGGAATCACTTTGTCAACAAAAGCCAACATCAACATCATCCTCATCATCCCCTCTTTCTCTCTCTCTCTCTCTCTCGCTCAAAGCTTCTCACTCAACAGCAATGCACCACGCCTACATCACCCCCTCCCAAACCCACCACGGCCACGGCCCAGCCATCCCCAAGTCCCCCTCCGCCCTGGCGGCGGCGGCGGTGGCGGCGGCGGTGGCTGCGACGACGGCGTCGTCGGCGTTCACGGTGATCTGCGTGCTTCACTCCCTGATCGCGCTCTTCTGCGGCTCCCTCATGATGTTTCACGCCCAGGCCATCTACTCCCTCGGCCACGGCACTGACGCCGCCGGGCGCCTCCTCGGGTCCACCCCGCAGGACCGCCTGCTAATCCGGACCTCCGACTCCTTCGCCGGCCTCCTGCTCCTCGCCATCGGCCTCCTCCTCCTCATGGTGTCCAACATTAAGGACCGGGAGTTCCAGGACTTCTTCCCCAAGGGCTGCACGGTGCTGCACGTGTTCGTGGCAGTGTGGAGGGTCTCGTTCGAGCGGCGGGTGGAGGACCTGGCCCGGGACTGCCTCCGGCAGACGGTGGGGGACTTCCTGCTGGCTCTGTCGTGGGTCCTCTTCATCGTCTACTCCTGGAGGGAGAAGTACGACTGACCCGAAATGGAATCACGCGTAATAAAAATGAAACAAAATCTAATTTCTAATCTTCAAGGAGTTGATTGGGTAGGTGAGAGATTGATTCATAAGAAAAATCCTATATTTAGTTGCATGATCGCCAATAAGATTAACTCTTAAGGGGTCATGCTCATGATAAGTGGCCCGTTGATGAAGTCTTATTGCACGTGATTAAGACAATTTGCATGCATTCATAGGGTTTTAGTAAAGTGAAGATTCGCATCCGTTGTTATAATTTTTTTCCTGTATGCCTAATTTTAATTATTATAAAAATTCCTCTATAAGTATGCCGCTTTCAATTGAAACTTACCAAATTGTTTGGTTTAGGGAAAATTCTTTAAGCTAAAAAAGGGTAAAACAATATCTTGTTAATCATCTAGTGGACTAACTAGATGTATACGGAGTACAAAAGTGCGGGTTGAACAAATGGGTTAAACACCTGCACGCAAAAGCTGCGGTGCAAATCCAAAAGAATTGTCCAACCTTGCTAACGTACGGGAATCTCTAAGCCGTACCGAATCTCCACTGTTTCAATGACCATTTCATGTTGCCATAACTCGTAATACTGTAAATCAATTTTAGTGATGTATCATAACAATATTTTACTTTAATTACAATGATATGTTGTAATAAGTAACATAGAAGTCACCTAACTTAGGAGTTTGTGATCAAATGAGAAGGATACGTTGAAAGACAATTAAGTTTTTCAATGTACCATGCCAATTGGGAGAAAGAAAATATTTCTATCTACAACACAAATCAATTATATGAACCAAAATCAAGTTTAAGCAAAAGTTAAACAGGAATCTGCCATATAATATCAAGCGTGAACTTGCTGGTATTCGGCTAGATAGTCCTACTATTCTAATTGAGTTTAACTTAATTTATGTAGATTATTTAATAATTCTAGAGAGACACAAAAATACTTATGATTCCATTGCATATGAAATTTTGAGCTCTAGTTCATTTATATTTCAACTTAATCAAGTTGAATTCAAGTGAAACTTTTTAATATCTCAATTTTTTTCTCGAGTTGAGTTTGAGCAAGAAATTTAATACTTGATCAAGCTCTGCTTAAGTGTGTTGACACCTAAACTTTAACATGTAGACTTATCATTCATCACATTATAAAATAAAATAGAGCCCGATTCCTTAATAAATATAGATATTGCATTGCGTTTAGGCATTTAGACATTATAAAGCATATCTGCATTGAACAAGTTTCAATTGAATTGGCCCTGTCGTGGATGGCATTTGAATTGGCCTATCGGCTAAATGGACTCGAATTTAGGAGAGGGGAGGCCCTAATCTTATTTGAATTTTCAAGACCAAGCCAAATTTGATTCAAGTCCTGTTGAACTTCGGCCAGCACACAAAGTAAAGCATGCAAGGCAAGGTATTTCGGCAAAATGCATGATTCTTGGCAAGCTTATTTGGCGTTCTCAAGCAAGAAATTCAATTCTCGATCAAGCTAAGCTTGAGTGAAGTTTCGAGTGGTCAAACATGTGAGTCGGGCTTGACATTGCATCAGCTCGTCTCAATGTGATTATCCTTCTATCTCGAGGACTAGGCCTAGGACGCTAGCGCTTAGACTTGATACCTCAAAGGTGGGTTGCGCATCCATGCGCGTGGACTGAGAGACGCCAGCCGAACAGGTTATCACGTGGGCCAGTGGCACCTTTTGTCTTTGAGTTCTAGGCCGATCCTTCATCGTTCCAGATTCGTTAGACGATGGCCACATGTTCTGGTGGATCCTGCGCTTCAGAAACTTCCGTTCTTTCTGCTTCCCTGGCTTTCTCTCCCCTCACTTTCTTCTTCCTCCTCCTTCATACTCCTTCAAAACAATATTCAACTCAGAAACACCGGGCAGCCACAATCCTAGATCTCTCTATCTTCTCGCCCTCGACACCGTCAGGGCCATGCGATCCATCGTCGTTATGGGTCAGCTTCGTTTATTTTTGCACTCCTATGGTTTTCCGGTGATCCGGACGTCGATCTCGCCCTCTACACCCTCGCCACCGCGCGTTCCTTCCTCGTCCAGCAGCATATTTATCTGAAATCGAAAGCTGAAAACTTTTTCACCAACCAAATGGCCCTGAGTCTGGTCCAATATTTTCCTGCGAATGAGACAGGCTAAGAGTGCTTGTTTCTTTGAAGCGAGCCAGAGCCAGAGCAAAGGGAAGAGATCGTTGACTTCGCTGCCGATCAGGGAAGAGCGACCGCGGGTCAGAGGCCACCGTGCCTCTCTGATAGCAAAGCCGACTCTGCTTCAGCCTTAAGCCCTTGATTTTCGTAGCAAGACTCTCTCTCTCTGTTCCGATGCTTGGCAATCTAGGGAAGCACATATACCATCAGCTCTTCTAATGGCCGCTTCTTCGAATATGAAAAGGAATTACCATGTGTTCCTCAGTTTCAGAGGAACAGATGTCCGCCAAGGCTTCCTCAGTCATCTCTACGCGGCTCTGGACCAGAGAGGAATATACACTTTTGTGGATAGCGAGGAGCTTAGGAAAGGAGAGGAAATATCGCCGATGCTCATGAGGGCGATCGAGGAATCACACATTGCGATCATCGTTTTCTCTGAGGATTACGCTTCCTCACGGTGGTGTTTGGAAGAGCTCTTGAAAATCATGGAGTGCAAGGAGAAAAACGGCCTGATGGTGTTTCCAGTGTTTTACGAAGTGGAACCTAGAGAAGTGAGAGAGGGGAGAGAGAGTTATAAGAGAGCTATGGATAACCATGAGTACAAGTTCGGGAAGGATTCAGAGAAAGTGAAGAGATGGAAAAAGGCTCTCTTTGAAACCGGTAGCTTGTCTGGGTGGGAGTTGAATGACAGGTAAGCACAAATGTGACAATGGTGTTTTGTGATTGTTAGCTTGTGATTGTCTGTTAGATGTCAGATCGTATGCTCTTTTTTGGATCTTTGAATTGAAGATACAAAGTGGAGATAAATTAGACCGTGGACACAAAAGTCAAATAACCAAAGCTAGTAGATTCTTTGAATTGATTCTTGCTGTGTGGATAATGAGATTTATCAAACATAAATAGTGTGATTCATAGTGCCTGAGTCATTATTGTCTTCAGATTCAGGTTGTTTGTAATTTTCCTCGCGTAGATGTTGGCGGAGGTTCACCCACTTTGCATCTTAGTATTTGCTAATTTTCTTATGAAATTTTCCTTATGACGTTAGAGGTTGAATTCCTGCTATGGCTTTGAAATGCAAAAACTGGTTTTTCTTTCTTTTGAGTGCTTATCAGAGATGAAGCGGATCTTATACAATGCATCATGGAGGAATTATCAATTCGTCTCGTCGCTAAGCATCCCGTCAGAATAGATGCCCGAGTTCAAGAGCTAATATGGTTGTCACAGAAAGAGTCGGCTGATGATAATGTTCCTATGATAGGTCTATGGGGACCTGGAGGCATCGGGAAGACAGCAATTGCCAAGGCCCTATATAATGCTATGATGAGACAATTTCAGGTTTGTAGTTTTTTGGAGCAAGTTAGAGAAAAATCACACCAAAGCGATGGTCTTGTTACTTTACAAAAGGATCTTCTATCTGAGATCCTAGTTCATCCTTTAACAGTCTACAATGTCGCTGGAGGAATTAGTTTGATACAAGAAAGACTATGTTGCAAGAAGGTTCTCCTGGTTCTTGATGATGTTGACCATATGAATCAACTGAATGCATTAGCTGGAAAAGGCAATTGGTTTGGAAAAGGAAGTAGAATCATTGTTACATCAAGAGATAAACATTTACTAACTTCTCACGACAAAAATTATGTGTATGAAGTTAAAACTTTAAAAGATGACGAAGCACGAGACCTTTTTGGTCAGCATGCCTTTACAAATAGCAATAAAGTAGAAATAAGAAGGGATCTCATTGATGGAGCATTGCATTATGCCGACAGCCTTCCATTAGCCCTGGAAGTGTTGGGCTCATTCTTACATGGAAGATGCGAAGCTGCTTGGGAAAGTGCATTGCATAAACTCTCCAAAAGTCCTGACCAAACTATTAATCGAGTTCTCAAA
Organism: Eucalyptus lansdowneana; assembly: GCA_017140395.1. Classification (NCBI taxonomy): domain Eukaryota; kingdom Viridiplantae; phylum Streptophyta; class Magnoliopsida; order Myrtales; family Myrtaceae; genus Eucalyptus; species Eucalyptus lansdowneana. The sequence continues at coordinate 60,599,811 of CM029487.1, forward strand.
ACGAGCTTTGATGGATTGGACGAGAATGAGAGGGAGATTTTCCTCGATATTGCTTGTTTCTTTAAGGGAAATGACATAGAATACATCCAAGAAGTTCTTGACAGCTGTGATTTCAACACAACCATAGGAATAGAAATTCTCATCGAGAGGTCCTTGATAAAAAATGAGAGGGGTTACTTGCAAATGCATGATTTGGTTCAGTTAATGGGTATGAATATTGTTAAACAAGAATGTCGCGATGATCCTGGGAAGCGCAGCAGATTATGGCTTTTGGAAGATGTTGAGGACATTTTTTATTATAATACGGTAAAAGTTGTTTATGTCAGTTTTGCTACATTTTAGTTTATATTACTCTAATTTGGACAGTATAATGTAAATCTTAACTGGAAATTTTGTCTGACAAATGAATTTGCTCTATTATGGATAGGGGACGGATGCTGTAAAGGCCATGGTATTGGACTTGGCCCGACTAGAAGCGATAATCATCAATCCTGATATTTTCGCAAATATGAAAAAGTTGAGAATACTCATTTTGTTTGGAGGTTGTATCTCTTCACAGGCTCAAGTACGTCTCCCTAACGAGCTAAGATGGCTTGAATGGTCCAATGCCCCGAATCTAGAATTTGGCTCTGGTCCAAATAAACTCGTGAGACTCAATGTCTGGAAAAGTCATATCAAACAATTAGTGGGCAACTTTCAGGTAAGCACTTGCGATGATTAGCTTTTCCTTTTTTATAGCTATAAAAAATATTTGCAGAGCTTCATGACTGCACTAGTATGTTTTTGCAGAATTTTAGGAAGCTGAAGTCCATCAATCTCTATGAATGCAAGTCTTTGGTTAGTATTCCTGATCTGTCACCGGCTCCAAATATGGAGAAATTGACTCTTTATGGGTGTGAGAGCTTGGTGGAGGTTCACCCATCCGTTGGAAATCTTGCCAAGCTAGAAGTTTTGTCACTAGAATCGTGCTCTAATTTTAGTAATTTTCCTAACACGTTGAGGACTAAATCTCTTCAAATCCTTCGTCTCTCTGGTTGCTCTAAACTTGAGAAGTTCCCAGATATTGATGGAGAGATGGAACATTTGAAAAGACTTTATCTACGTAGGACAGGTATTAAAGAACTCCCCGCATCAATTCAAAATCTTATCTCTATGGAGTGGATGGATTTAGCATTTTGCAAAAACCTCGTGAGGCTTCCATCACACATTTATAAGTTGAAAAATCTCTTGTATTTGAAACTTTCTGGCTGCTCGAATTTAATCACATTTCCTGAAAACGTGGAGGATTCAATTGATCCTGATGTCAGTCTGGGATTTCGAAAACTAAAATTCCTAATACTTAAGGGCTGCGATCTATCAGAAGTAGAGTTCCTTGAGAGTACTTCCAGTTTTCCCGAATTGGAGCACCTAAACCTTTCATATAACAAGTTTACTCATTTGCCGACATGCATCAACAAGTACTATCGTTTGAGGCGATTGAAGGTTAAGGGATGCGAGCTACTACAAGAGATTCCTCAGCTTCCACCAAATTTTAATAGGTTATCAGCACCTAATTGCAAATCCCTGCAAAAACTCCCAGATTTTCTGTGGGATTCGGGTGACTCGACTTCATGTTTATTATTCCGTGAAGGAGTCAATATGGATGATGTGGCTTACGAGGTCTCTCTCTCTCTCTATTATTTACACACACACACACACATATATATATATATATATATATATATATATACTTAAATGCTTGATATGCGTACCCTCTATGACAGATGGGCTCGCTCGACGTTGTTATAAGTGGAAGAGAGATGCCTAAATGGATTCAACCCTGTAAAGAGGATTCCATATTTTTCATGATTCCACAGGACTTGTATGATGAGATTAAAGGACTAGCATTCTGTGTTGTTCTTAGCCCGGAGGAAGGAAAAGTGGTCGACGTTTTATGGGATATCACATTATTTGTTAATGGCCAAGAAGCGATGGCTTGGGAAGAAAAACTTTTGTCAATAGAATCTGACCATGTGTGGCTTTATTATGATTTACACTTTTTTGAACATTCAGTGAAGGAGCTTTTGCAAAATGATCGGAGCCATTTCCAAGTTTGCTTCAAAGCAAAACAGGGATGCATAAAGAAGTGTGGATTCCGTCTAATATGTGAACAAAAGGAGGATGATCCGAGGGTGGTGTTCCCAGCACCACCAGCTGATGGAAGCAATGTGAACGTTTTCTCGGAAGACTCAGAAGAAGATAATTCAACAGAACCTGAGGAAGAAACTCCAATTGAAATAGATGCAGAGGAAAGCTCATCACCTTTAACAAAAAAAGATAAGACGCTCTTAACTATGGTGAGACTTTGAGTTCAATGTCTTTGCTTTTCCCTTTTTTGGACCTCCACTAGAGATTTGAAAGTGTCTGCTCCTTCAATTAGAATGCAAGATCATTATAAAACAGAGGTTTCGCACCATGCTACTAACATGATTGGGGAACTTTTTTTTTTTTTTTTTGCCTCTGATTCTTTATGATTTTTAGTGCAGAGTGCATTAACCCAAAAATTAAGAGGATGCTTGTTGAAATGGCCATGGTCTTTCAAGTTGCGCCATGTAATTTATTAGATGGGCCTCTCTCGCCTCTCTTAATCCAATTCCAATTAATGATGCAGATACTTCAAAATTCAAAATTCTGAGATAGTAAGTTTTGTTAAATCTAGTATAATCTATATCTTTAGGAAAGTGCTGTTCGAATTGTCTAACGATCAAGAGGTCTATACAGGGAAATTTAGTTGATTCCCCTGTTGTTACTCGGCAGCTTGCATTGGATTGGTATAAAGGGATAGCTTTGGCATCTGAGAAACGTCGCATTTTAGCAAAGGAGATTGACTTCAAGGATATTCATGAAAAGCAAACGGTATTTGTCAAACGCCTTCTAAAATAAGTATTTCAAATCAATTTTTAGAATGAGAAAAAAAAAATTAAAAAGGGAGAATGAAGGAACTTGCAGGTACATATGAAAGCACAAGGAGGTGGCACAATAGTAGGACTAGTGCCAACCTTGTGCGACCCTAGGCAATACGCCGCTAAGATCAACCAAACCTTGGAGATGTGACACCAGTGTCGCTTGACTCTAGGTGACATGACACTAAATGCCAGTGTCCCATGACCTCAAGTGGCGGAATGTCGGAGCCACATGACTAGGCAACACAATGCTCAACCCTCGACAAGTTAAATCTGGCATCAAGCAACCCTCGCAAAGCTTCTTGGAATCATGCAACCTTCGACGAAGCTTTGTCAGTGTCCGTTAATCTGGCCTCCTTCATGAAGCTTCCTAGCCATGAACAACCATGGCTTTTACTCTCCTAAACAAGGTTGAGGGACAAAACATTATTACAAATATATTAATGATGGTAAGATTGTAAGAAAAAATTCATTAAACTCCCAAACTTGCATTCGGAAAATACTAAAGCTCAAAGGTGAGGCTTGCCTCAAGCTTCAAGCATTTCAAAGCAAAACTTTTCGCTAAAGTCTTAGAAATTGTGTTACCAAATATTAGAACTTATTTTAAGAACTTTTGAAAGCCCAAAACAGCTTTATTCAAGATGATGGAGCACTCCAATTTTTAAAGGCCAAATTGGATGGTATTGAAACATAGGGCAAAATTGGAATAGTGTATCACTTTGGGGGTCCTTGTGGGTCAAAAAATAATTTTTAGTAAATTATTTAAGGGTACTAGTTTAAGATTTTCTGTGATATTAATCTAAATAATATTTATGTATTATTATTTTTTTCTTTTTTACCTTTTGAAGAGTTGAGTTTGATTCGTTTGGCAAGTAAAATGCTAAGTAACCTTTTAATAATTTCCACTGAAAATATTAGTAAGTTAAGTTCATACTAAGATTGCCTTTATATTCTTCATTGGCTTGCACCAAAGTTCATTCTCTCTCACTTTCTACCATTAGTCACCCTTCATTTAAGTCCAGCTAGCTCGATATCATCTATTTCAAACGTAAAATTCAATAAAGTAGAAATGTTGTTGCCCATAGCCAAAAACAAGATTACTAAAGTCTCCAAAAAAGTGACCCAATCACATTATCAAAGAATACGATATATCAAATGCTCGTTACAAAACTATTAATTACAATCATTAAGGTTCGAAATCATGTACACCAGTAATATCTTTTTTTGATATTTCATTCATTATATCGTAACACGTATTCACCTCAAATTAATTCTGCCATCCACGATCAAATTCCAAAATTATAGCGTCACCCCTCCTCCTTCTCCTCCTTTTCCTCTCTCTAGATAAAAAGATGGAGAAGAGCTATCAATACTATCCACCCATTTTGAAATGTGCCAACCCATTAAGAGTGTATACTTAATTTCACATTTTATTATAATTGGAGAAACACTACCTATGGAAAACAATTAATACTCGCAAAGCGCTATGCCGATTCTATTTAGACATCGAGTCATCCCGCATAATGAACCTTTCCTAATTGTTGTGATTTATATTGTATTAACAACGTTCGAGAGCAAAATCAAACGATGACTCCAACCTTTGCAAAATATGCAACCTACAAAGTCAACAAGCACGAAGGGATGTTGGGCAACTACTCGGACAAAATATTGGGCCGACCAGAATTGAAACAGTCTCGGGTCAACTCCACCAAATGGGCAACCAAGACTGAAATGATGGGCCGATTCTCTTGCTGATCCTCTAGCCAGACTGAAGAATGGGCCATCTTCATACCTCATATCTAAAATAAATCGACATTGGCTTATCGACCTTATCAACATTAGAGATCATATCATCAATAATCATAAAATTCGACCACCAACTCCTCTCAATTAAAGATAATGCGATAGCTACTTACTATTGGAACCAATGTTAGGAGATCACTTGACCAATTGAGAGCCGTTGAATTCAACATTTGAATTAAAAACCACAAACAGCGAAAAAAAGAAAAATCCTTTTCACAACACTTTCTAAAGTTTATTTGAGGAAACTTTGAGAAAATGACATCTGACTACTGCTGAAAAACCTATTTGAAATTAATTGTTGGGAAATATCTTGGCCAAAAAATCCTTCTTATATTAATTAATCTCCATTTACTTGTAAATTTTTAATTGAAGAAAAATGTCAAAAGTAGAGTGGTCTTGACCTCGAATCTTGCATGATCGATAGCCATATGGACGACTTTAAGCATCCTCATTATGTCAGGATGGACCAGGCTTTGTCCTAGACAATGACTTGTTGACAATGTTTGTCATTCTATAAATATCATCAAGGGGTCCAAAAGATCAAAGAAGTGGGGGAAATGAAGAAAAAGAAAGGAATTGCCTATATTTTCACTTTTGATATTTGCAATTAACTCCTATATTTATGGTATTTTAGTATAAATCCTCTAAGTTTGTTTTTTTTCATTGTTAAATCTTTTCATTAGATTTAACAAGCTTAATTCTCCAAAATTTTGTTCCAAAAGCAATCTTTGACGAGTGTAGACAAATTTTCACGACGATCCAACAAAGCAACATTGATGATTCCTACCAAAAATGAGTGGATGCAAAAATAAATTGGCCAGAGCTAGAAAGAGAGCAAGATAAAATGACGATAGGATTATCCTAATGTTATCATTTTTTTTACTTAAAATATATTTTTATTTTCTTCTTTGATTTTGTGCTAAGTAATTTAATGGTCAAATTTCACGTGTAATTGACTTTTCATTTTTCCTTTCTTCTCCAACCAGTGTTCTCTCTGTGGCCGTTGAATTTAGTTTACTGTAAGAAAACGTGGCACTTGATTTCAACTGTCAAATTGTCTCTCGGAAAAAAAGGAAAATGATAAAATCGTCCGACTACACGAGCCGTCTGATTGTGTATATTTACAAGTGTAACTTTGGCTATCCTGGAAAAGATGGGATGTCGGAATTTTCTAAATTTTTGGTCTCCGTCGTTTCTCAAATTCCAAATTCCTTAACCTGTTGCATGCCATTCAGGTTTTACATTTTAGTTTTCTAATATTAGTTAATGTACAAAAAATGTTAACACGTGGCATTATTTCTTCCTATTTGGCGAGGTTAAAAATATCTGATGCAAAATAGAGTTTATAAATGCACACTCGTAATTCATGGGTTTGTTATTCTATCAGTATACTAAATCCAGCCACAAAAAAATAATTTATTTTAAGTTATTAATGTCTACTACTTCAAGTGATTTTACAATGTTTTATACCAAACAAAGTAACTTTAGTATGTTTTTTTCTCTTTTTTTGCCAGTTATACTCTACTCCTACACTAATTCTCATTCTTAGGCTTTTTGCCCTGCCTACATACAAAACCTAAAAGTCAAAACCCACATTTCAAACTAAATCATTCCCACCCCCAACCCTCTTGAGAAGGTGGCGATTCGAACGCTATCTCCCCCTTCTTATGTAAGAAGGGTGGAACTCCAGTAGTCAACTTTAATATGCTTCATCTTCATGCATTCTCTATCAGTAAATGCTTTTTGTTTTTGGGTTAGATATTTTAACATGCTCACAGAGTCAAGTTCTAAACCAGTTTTTTTTTTTTTTGGCACTCCTCATTCGTTAATTCCACGTCATTATCACATTAGCTTTACACGCTAAGAAGCTTATTACAGAATTACCACATCACTTGTCTACAAAATTTATACGAGCCCTCCCTATGGATCGCAGCCAACAAAAAGAATATAATTTACTCCTTCAAGTGAATGATTACAAAATACCAATTGCTAAAATTAAATTGTCGAAGTTCATTGTACGCATCTTATTTTTTTAAATAATGAGTGATTGACTTACCCTTTATAAAATGAAAGTGATGCATCGCTACATGTAAAAGAAAAAAGGTTTAAGCCAGCTACAAAAGTGAGATGAAAAAGAATATCAAAATAAAATGTTGTTCAAGTTTTTTTTTTTTTTTTAGTTTAAAGTTCAAGTCTAGGTGGCAAGTATGCAAAGATTGACGGGGTTTTATTCTTTTAAACCTATAGTCCAAGAGGTACTTTGAATAGTTAAATGATTAATTCATAAAATCAATTTAGTGTTTAGTTACGAAATCACCGATTACAAAAACTTCAAGGGGTCATAACCATTACTGGCTTATTGATGAAGTCTTGTTGCTCATGGATGAGATGATTTGTATACATTAGTAAGATTTGGTCAGGTGAAGATTCGTGATCATTAATGAAAAAAAAAATCATACCGTAGAAATAATTTTATTTATTGTTAAAAAAAAAAAAAAAAAAAAAAAAAAAAGTCCTCGATGGGGGAGACGGTTCGGTTGGCCCAACCTTCAACGGCAAGTGGCCAGCACATGTGAACAAATGGGTTGAAAAAAGAAAAAAACTATGAACGAAAGGTGCTATGCAAATTCTACACGTTTCTTACTAAATTCGAGGAATGTGAAAAATGTACCGGATCCCATTTTTTTTAACAACAGTTTTACGTTACGGTTATGACACATAATAATCTTATACAATATATTCAAAGTATTGTAGAAGTGCTCCTAACATATAAATTTATCATCGAAGGAAAATAAAAAAGTTACATTCACACTTTTATATATGGCAACATGCCAATTGGAAAAAAAAGGTTTTTCAATTTACAATAAGAATCAATTAGATAATGCACAAATGAATTTAGGTGAAACTTAAACACAAATGTTGCACACAATATCAAGCTTAAACTTGCCCACACCCAATTGATAGTCTCAAGAGCCTAATCGGGCTTAACTTACTTTTTTGTCAATTATTTAATATAGTCAAATTGAGTGAAGTCAAATTTGAATGGGCCGGTTTTCTTTTTCAACTTGAGTTTGAACAAGAACTTTAATATGTGATTGAGTTCAAGTGAAGGTTCAAATATTGTCACGCCCCGAACCCCGAGACACGTGAACAACCCGCCATGGTCATGTAAATGCGACAATCCCAAGTAGTGTCGCCAACCCCAATTTTTAAATTATTATGCGCATGCGGAACGTGCTAAGAAACCCCTGACAAATACATATGGGATAGGATAGCAGGAAAATCAATTCAAAATCAAACATACTTTCATACATCAACATTAATCCAGGGTTTACATACACCAACAGGATCCAAAGACTATATGCACCAAAAATGAGTCAGAGTTTATGTGCATAAAAAAGGGTCAATCTACATAACATGGATCGGTCCGCTAAAAAGAGGAACAGTCCTAGGACTACTAGTCAGCCCCGTTCGATGAGCCCACATCCTCAGGATCTATCACCCAAGAGGCGGGGGCGATGCGTTGATCACTCTACCGTCGGAAAGATCCGCCACGCCTTCACCCAAAATGGCGTTCATCACAGCCAACGGAATGTCCATGCTATCCAATGGGCCAACCCTAACGCCATCAACTCCAAAACGAAACCAAACCCTAAACATATAAGGTACTCTAGCATCCACGGACACTTCAACCCAGACAGTGGACCTAACCAGCTGATAGACCCAAGGACTTCCAGGGTCAGGAGCATTCTGCGTCGTCTGGAGAATCTCCGTCGGCATGCCACTCTTCTCCGAGAGTACCGTCATCTACGGCCTTGTAATAATTTCCCCAAACCGGGATGAGACTTTGTCTCAGCAAGTTCACCCCTCCTAAACCCTTATTAGAAAGTAAATACGCCCCAGAGTGGCCTAGCCATCAAGAAGACTCACCTCGCATTAGCCTTCACCTGCAGGTTAGCACAGTTTATTTAATTCAACCACGTGCAATTATGATGACCAGACAATTGTAGCACCATCACCATATCAGAACAATTCAACCACTTGGATCGTCTCAACGATCAATCGGCTCGGCTGATTACATGTCATTCTAGCAATTAATCGCCGCTTCAAATCATGACCCTATAGGTAGGTTTAACAAACAGTGGCAATCACGGTCCCACTCGGCAAAATTAGAATTAGTGGCATCACGGCTCCACCCGGCACAACCTTTAAAAGGTGGCAGATCTCGGCCCGATGGGCACGCCATCTAGTAGGTGGTAAATCACGGCTTGGCTGGGCGCGACCTTTATCAGGTGGCAATTACGGCCTCGCTGGGCACGACCTCTAATAGGTGGTTAATCACAGTCTCACTGGGCACGACCTTTAATAGGTGGTTAATCACGGCCTCACTAGGCACAACCTCTAATAAGTGGTTAATCACGGCCAATCGCCCATCAATTTCCACACTTAGGATTTTATAAAGAATCCCTATTTATCGCAATCACACACAATTTGCTACAACCAATCATTAATTTCGAATTCTAAATGCACAACAACGATCGCACGAAATTATGAGCAATCGGGTCAAAAATAATTTTTTCCGTTTTTTTAATATTTAAATAATTTCGGATTAATATAATATTATATTATCCAGAATTTCAAAGCAATTAAATAATTCAAAACTAAAATCCTATTATGTCCCATCAAGGCTTAACATTAAATACCCTCTTTTAACCTTAATTAAACATCATTTAATATAAACCAACCTCTTAATCCACTTTATAATTAAATACACTAATCTATCCACCTAAACTCACTTAATTTAAACTAAACACACTTAGGGCATCATTAACACTCTAATCAAGGTTTAGTGAGGTAAACTCACATGATTAACTCGCCGCTTCGACCAAAACGACGAGAGCGATGCCGGGATCGACTTTTCCAAAAGCGGGCCTAGCTTCCGGGTCCAGGAAGACGGTCAAAACGGGCCTCAACCGGGCTGTGAGACCCACTTCTTCTTGCTGCACAACGAGGCCCGATAGGAGGAAGAACGGCGACGGCTAGAGGCGGTAAGGGCGGAGGAGAGGCGCGGCTGTCCAGGCGATGGCTCATGGCGACGGCTAGCGGCTTGGCTGACGGAGGGCGATGGCGGCAAGCTGTTGGGGATAGCTGAAGCTATTGGCATGGCGACGGAGGGGCTGAGCGGAGGGAGAAGCGGTCATAGGGCTGGTGGGCAAGGGACGACGCGGCGGCAACGGCGACTCGGCACGACAACGACGGACGGCGGGGGAGCGGCACACGGCTGCTGGTCAGCGGGTGAGCTCCTCTTCGCTGATCCTCTCTCTCTCCTCTTCCCAGTTCAAATGAGGAAGATGATGTTGATGGCTATGAGGGCAAATCTTGGCCCTCCACTTGTCAAGATCTCTCCCCCTTTTGGCCACCCACCATGACATCATCCCATGACGTCATCTTCCACTATCTCCTCTCCCACAACCTTTTTCAATGGGTGCAATATCATTTCTGCCGGGGTCCAAATCCTTATACATCCACTTTCTTTAATTTTTCCTTCAATTTTCTTCTAATTGATTCCAATTAAAATCCACAAAAATTATCCCATGATCCTAATAAGAAGTGTGACATGACCGGACTTCCAACTTCTAAATTCAATCCAAATTTTTACGGTTGAATTCAATTTGGTGCGATTTCAGCACACCTAATCCATTGAGTAGCTTTTGAGGAAATTTTCTTGCATCCGACCCAAGGGTGATCAGTCCCCAAGCCTGACGCGGTAAAATTTCTTAATTACTTTACTCAATAGACTAGTTCCCTCGTGAGTGGCCAACTCTGAGAGACGAACTACATGCACAGATGAATTGCCCGACTCAATTGACTGAAAATAAAATTGGGAAAAATCGGGATGTCACAAATATCGAGTATGTTGTAATAGCTCAACTCAATTTGGATTATATCTCCACATTGAGGGCTAGACCTAGGACCCTAGCACTGGACAGAGACACCGGGTAAACAAGTTATAGCATGGGCCACCTAAGACCCTACCATAAACTCGGGACCTTGGCCTTGGACTTGAGTTGTGAATTATGAAACTATAATGTGCTATCATCAATTTGTATTTATATATCGCATAACAACTACATATTACGAAATACTTGATGATGTTGTACAAAAAAGATCATTTAGTCCACCACAACACAAGATATTAATAGAGTACCAAGCAATAAGTACGGAAACAATCTCTCGCAACATATTTACTCTCAAAACTTACCAAGAGAAATCCTTAAACACTCTCAAGAGGAAGAACCACTTGGCCCTATGTCCCTTTGTCTCACGGACGCCACGTGAACTCCATCTTCATATCGATCTTCACTCCAAGCTTCAATTCAAGTCAAACTCGTGCTCTGATTTGGCCATAAACCACGACATCAAAATGACACACCGATTATTCAATCTCTTCCTATAAATTTTCAATCGAAAAAAAAGAAGAAGAAATCATTAGGTTACTCGGAAATGCGCACGATGATTTTCAGCTAGTGGCTTTGATGGTACCTCTCCCCGGTTCCCGTACAAAGAAGGAAAATAAAAAACGAGCTCGAGAAATTGCACTACCGCTGCTCTCCCTGAGATGGCACAAGTGTAGTCGACTAAGGATTTCGGCCTCTCGAGTCAGCCCCATCCCCCGAGACGAATCACGACCGTCGATCATGCCTGGCTCGTGTGTCGGCACATAGGGACCAACCCACGTGTGAGTCTCATTTACGTACTTTCCCTCCCCCTAGCCAACGACCCATCCCTGTCTCTATGGACCCCACTGGATATCCCCATCGCTGGCCCATGGCGCCGACCACACCCTTACCTCGAATCTCTGAAATTTTTTTCTTAAAAAGAAATTGAGCATAAATAAAAATAAAAAGGGAAAATGACACTACAATCTCTGAAATTTAACCCAACAAGTAATGTCGTCCCAATGAACTTTCAATTTATACATATGATCCATAAAATTCATATACAATCTAGTTTAGACTATACAAAAATGTTGATATTGTTTCTTGAACTTTAATTGTTGAAATGATAGCTAGAGGTGATTGATTCCATGGTAGGTAAGTTTTAAAATTGGAACCTAGATTCTACCCTATTATAACTTATTTCTTTTTTTGACCCTAAACCTATCATGTTCTCTATTTTTCCAGTCTAGCTCGAGGGTTCATCTAAGAATTTGTTTTATCTTCTTTTTCTTTTCTTTTTTAATTTTATGGCAAAATCATATGAGGTTATAAGTAAATCGAAATGATTCAAAGTAAAATATGAATAATAGAATTCTTAATCTGCCAAAAACAATAATCTAAATATGTAGTCAAGTACAATTATAAACGATAAAAAAGTTCAAACATGTAACATAAAACATAGAGTCCCCATTCATCCATAAAAATTTAGAGGAAAATGAAAGATTGGCAAGAAGTTTTGAGAAAGGAGAAAGGACGAAAGAGTGCTAATGTTAAATTTTAAGGAAAAATAAATTAAGATTTAAGCTTTTTAGCTTATAAAACAGATTCTAAAGCAAAGTGGAATCAATGGGTCACTTGGAACCTATTCCTAGACCTATTCCAATGAGAATCAATTTTCAAACCTATTTTTCAGAAAGTCCAATCCGATTCCTAAGTAAAATTGGTTTGGTTGCACACCCCTAGTAATAGCATTAAGTGTCTTCATATAGTTTAAAGACTAACTTGAATATGTACTAAAATTTTAAGGATTACATTAAATAAATTAAAAATTCAAAGATCGCATTATAAATTTGGTCAAAATTCGTAGACTATTTATGTTATTATCCAAAATGGATATTAATATTCATTTAAAAATTTTAAAAGAGCAATTTGCTTTTAAGTTAGCAAATTTTTTTAATATTATCAAAGCACTATTAACAACCCGAAAGCCCCCCCAAAAACATTATCGCTATCTCCCCCTCTCTTAAAGTCTCAAAGCTCCAAAGGAAAAATAATATCAACAGCGCAAAGGAAGCCACTTTTGTCAACAAAAGCCAACATCATCATCATCCTCATCATCCCCTCTTTCTCTCTCTCTCTCGCTCAGAGCTTCTCACTCGATAGGAATGCACCACGCCTACATCACCCCCTCCCAAACCCACCACGGCCACAGCCCAGCCACCACAAGTCCCCCTCAGCCGTGGCGGCAGCGACTTTAGGCTATTTAGACTAAACGACTTTGGGCTATTTAGACTTAAACGAAGGGTTGCTAATGGGATGGGAAGTGAGAAAGAGCGTGAACTTTAGCACCAGCCAATGAATAATGTAAGCACAATCCTTATATGAACTTGACTCAACCAATGTTCTTCAAGGAAACTACTTGACATTTTCACTTGCCAAATGAAGAGGGACTTGACTTTTCAAAAGGAGTAGAAGACAAAAAAAATGTCTATGATTAGATATTAAATTAAATTGAATTGCTCTCGTCAGAAATTTGTTCTTGTTTAATTCTTTAAAATGCATTTATATGTGTTTTTATTTATGGGATATGTGCAACACATGTCCTAAAACTTATAAGGAAAGTGAATTGAGTCCTAAAACTTACAAAAAGTGTAATTGAGTCCTAAAATTTGTCAAATTGGTTCAATTGAGTCCTAAAGTTAACACCATCACACTGAGTAACAGAAAATGCTGACGTGGCGCTAACGTGGCATTTTAAATGATTTTTTTATTATACACGTGGCTTTTAACATTATTTTTATTCTTGTTTAAATTAGATTTAAAAACAGAAAAGCAAAAGATAAATTTATTTCAAAAAACAAAATTGTGCAAAAAAAAAAAAAAGGCACCGGTGGTGCCCAGCGCGCCGCCGACCCCGCCGGAGTGGCCGGCGATCGCCCGGCCCTAGGTGGGGTGGCCTACCCTCGCCCGGGCAAGGCCTAGTCAGCCCCAGGCGAGGGCCGGCCACCCCCGCCAGGTCGGGCGAGGACGCCCAGATCTAGGCATGCCGGCCCAGATCTGGGGTCGACGATGCTCGCCCAGATCTCGGCGTCCTCAACGCTGAATTGAGTGGAGTCGTCGATGGCGGTTGGGCGACGACGGTAGTCCGGTGCAGCGATGGCGTCAGGGGGGTCAGCGGTAGGACATCGGGAAACGGTAGCAGCCCAGCACCACAAAGGGTCGCGGCTGGTTTGCTGGGGACAGCATCGGGGCTACAACGGCACGACTCGGCAGCAGTCCGATGCAGCAACGGCAACGGAACCCCTGCCCTCCGGAACCCACTCACTCAGATCTGGACAGCGTTGGGGCACGGCGTCAGGAGTGCGACGGAGCTGAATCGGCATGCCTAGATCTGGGCGAGCATCGCCGACCCCAGGCGAGGGCCGGCGAGGCCTCCCGCAGGGAGGGCGAGGGTCGCCAGCCCCCCGTGAGGGCCGGCATGCCCGTGATGCGGCGTCCTCGCCCCGACCCGGCGGGTGGTCGGGCCTCGCCAGGGCCGCCCGGCCTCGCCCAAGGCGGCGACCGTCGCCGGCCCCTTCGGCGATGGGCGGCGGCTACGGTGGAAATGCCCACCGGTGCCATTTTCTTTATTTTTTAACATTTTTGTTTTTTAAATAAATTTTAGTTTTTCATTTTTAGGTTTTAAATCTAATTTTTAAAAATTTTGAATAAAAAATAATTTAAAAAGCCACGTGGAAAATAAAAATATATTTAAAATATGACGTCAACACCACGTCGCATTTTCCGTTAGTAACTCGATAGTGTTAACTTTAGGATTCAATTGAACAAATTTGATAAGTTTTAAGACTCGATTGCACTTTTTGTAAATTTTAGGACTCAATTGCACTTTCCTTGTAAGTTTTAGGACTTGTGTTGCACATATCCCTATTATTTTATATTCTTAATCTCTGTCTCTTGGATATCTGTTAATAAAATTTATTTTCATTTAGGGAAAATGTCACAAATGGTCCCTATACTATTATTAATGTGCAATTTGGTTCATGAACTTTCGATCGGCTCAATTTGGTCCCTAAACTATTGATAAATGTTTTATTTGATCCATGAACTTTCGATCGGCTCAATTTGATCTCGAACTATTAATAAATGTCTAATTTAGTCCTTCGTTACTGTTTTTCCTTCTTTTTTTTTTTTCTTCTTCTCTTCCCTCCGCGGCCGGCGGAGGGAAGCCCGTCTGGCCAGGACGACCCTCGCCAGCGTTGAGCGAGGACCGTCCTCACCGAACGCTGGCGAGGGCAGCCCGATGCCGGATGGTGAGGGGCTCCCTCGCTAGATTTGCAAGGGAGCCCTCGCCTGACGCCGGGTGCTCCTCACCCGAGGAGCCCTCGCCCGCCTGACCTCGGGGTGCTCCTTGCCCAAGGAGCCCCTCGCCGAACGCCAGCTTCCCTCCGCCGGCTCCAGCAGAGGGAAGAGAAAAGAAGCAAAAATAAAAAATAAAAAAGGAAAAATAGTAACGAATGACTAAATCGGACATTTATCAATAGTTTAGGAACCAAATTGAGCCGATCAAAAGTTCAAGGACCAAATCAGACATCTATCAATAGTTTAGGGACCAAATTGAGCCAATCGAAAGTTTAGGGACCAAATTGCACATTAAGTAATAATATAGGAACCATTTGTGACATTTTCCCTTTCATTTATACTCAAATTTGTGTGCGTGTGTGTTTTTTTTCTCTTTTTTTTAAGAAAAAAGGATGGAATGGGAAAAACGATGGGGAGGGAGAGATTCAAGAGAAGCGAATGGTGAGGGCCAGAGTGCCGGACGTGCAGTGGGGCTCAGAGAGAGATGGCTCGTTGGATATGATCGACGACGGTGATTTGTTTAAAGAGGGGCCGACTGAAGAGGCCGAATTGTTTGGCAATTCATTTTCTTTTTCTTTTTTTTTTTTCGATCGATCATTCATATTTAAGTTTTACATAAACTCAATTTTGGCTCATATAGTCGATCTGTCCTCTAAATTGAAAAACTTTACTCTTTTTCCAAATGGCATAAAAAAAGGGAGAACTCATTATTTTTCAATGTATCATTCTTAGTCGATAATAAACTCCTAAGTTAGATTCATTTCTATGCACCTAAATGGCCCTCCTCTATGGTCTCTAGTAGATCTATCAAAATGGGTCTTAAACTCATGAATGACCTATTTATGTTTTGAATGAGTCATAAATTGGTCACTTAAATCTTGAAGAACCTACTCAAATGGGTTTAAAAATTGAATGCCCAAAATAAATAGGTCTAGATGAGTTGGACTTAGAACCCATTTCCAATCCAAAACTCACACACTCTCTTTCCCTCTTTAGCCTTATAAAAATGAAAACTCTTCCTTTTTGACAACTTCCTTTTCTTTTATTTTTTTTTTTCATTTTATATTCCTTTCTTATTCCATCTCCCTTGGCCAGTGATCCGCATGGTGATGGCCAGCCAAACGAAGGGCGAGCTCATTGGCCTCATGCAAGCTTAAGCTTGTCGACGTTTGGCGAGGCTTAAGCTCACTTGCCCGGGCAAGCTTGAGTTTGGCTTGAGCCTTACCGAATCTGGTGAGGCTATGGCCTATGGCTGGTTACTTAGGTCGTCATCATGGCTAACAATTGGTCGAAGAAAAAGAAGAAGAAAACAAGAAAAAAAAAATTAGATTTTTAAAAGTAAAAATAACAAATAATTATAAATTTGATATTTTAAAAGAAAGAAAGATTAAAAAATTAAAATGAGTTCACAAAGGAAAATTTAATCATATTTTTCATACCAAATGGCAGAAAATATTTTATAATTCATTTTCAGGTTTTAGGCAAAAACCAGAAAATTTTGTAATTTTCCTTGAAAATAAAACTTCTTCCGAGAAACAAATGGAGGCTTATTCTTTTAAAATATTATAAAAATTGTCCACTAAATTTGTATTGCATGAAAGTGTTTTAGCAATGCTACTTAAAAAAAAAAAAAAACAAATAAATAAGCTTTCTTAAATTTAGTTAAACGAGTAAAATATAGATTGATAATGGGTCGAGTTGGGTATAGGTCAAGAATTTTGCATCACAACACATAGGTTATAAACGGGTTAAATAAGTCGATTTGGGTCAGGCCATTTATGACTCTACCCACACTCGACTCGACCAACCCATTAACAAGTCTAGTCTCTGGGGACACTTGAGGTTTGCAACCTCGAACAACGGCTGCCTATGTCAACAAAGGGCTAGCTATTTTTTTTTATTATTAATAGCAAAAGTCCTTTATAAATATAATTTTTCTAAACATTATTTTACTTAAATGTACTTCATAGTGGACTTTTGCATTCTAAAAACGCATTTATTTTAAAGTCCTTTGCATTTTCCCTAAGGCTTTCCTTAAAAATCCTACCATATGTGGCCTATATGATAGACTTAATGACTTCAGGCCATCTAGACTTAATGAAGGGTCGCTAATGGGATGGAAAGTGAGAAAGAGTGTGAACTTTAGTGCCGGCCATGAACTTGACTTAACCAATGCTCTCCGAGGAAATAACTTGACATTCACTTGTCAAATAAATTGGGACTTGACTCTTCGAAAGGAGAAGAAGAAAAGAAAAATATATATATGTCTATGTTAAATATTAAATTAAATTAAAATAAATTGCTCTCATTGGAAATATGTTCTTGCTTAATTCTTTAAAATGCATTTGTATGTGTTTTTATTATATTATTATTCTTAATCAGTGTCTTTTGGATATCTGTTAATAAAATTTATTTTTATTTATACTCAAATTTGTGTTTTTTTTTCTTTTAAAGGACGGAATGGAAAAGACGGTGGGGGAGGGAGAGACTCAAGAGAAGCGCATGGTGGGGGCTAGAATGATGGGGATATGCAGTGGGGCTCGGAGACAGAGATGGCTCGTTCAATACAATCGACGGCTGTGATTTGTTTAGGGAGGGGCCAACTGGAGAGGCCGAATCGTATGGCACATTCATTTTTTTTTTTATAACCACAAAAAAAAAAGTAGAAATGATATTGCCAAGAAATTGCCCAGAAGGAGTGTGGGGATATTTACTCGGAGGGAAGGAACGGGGGAAGGAACGGGGAAGGATCATTTTTTAATGGTGGCTCTAATGGTAGCTTCCACGGTTTTACTCACAAAGAAGACAAAAAGCGACCCAAAAGAAAAAAGTAGAAATGATATTGCCAAGAAATTGCCCAGAACTGGAGTGTGGGGATATTTACTCGGAGGGAAGGAACGGGAAAGGATCATTTTTTAATGGTGGCTCTAGCCTCTAATGGTAGCTTCCACGGTTTTACTCGCAAAGAAGACAAAAAGCTTCCACGGTTTACTCACAAAGAAGACAAAAGTCAAAAAGCAACTCTGACAAATAGATGTGGACTCGGGCAGAATCTCCAGTCTCACCGTGATAGTTCGTCTAGTCATTCGTTCCATTGCGTATCTCATACTCCACGTCTATACAAATACACATAAGAGCTAGATCTTGGAATCCCTGGTCAGATAGCAAATATTCTTAAAGCACATCATTCATCAGCTCTTTCAATGGCTGCTTCTTCAAAGCCGAAAAGGAATCATGAAGTATTCTTAAATTTCAGAGGCACCGATGTTCGTAACAACTTCCTTAGTCATCTCTATGTAGCTTTTGACCAGAACGGAATACACAAGTTTTGTGGATAGCGAAGAGCTTAGGAAAGGAGAGGAAATATCACCGGCGCTCATGAGAGCGATCGAGGAATCACATGTCGCAATCATCATTTTCTCTGAGGAGTACGCTTCCTCACCATGGTGTTTGGAAGAGCTTGTGAAAATCATGGAGTGCAAGGAGCAAAAAGGCTTGAAGGTGTTGCCCGTGTTTTACAAAGTGGAACCAAGAGAAGTGAAAGTGGGGAGAAAGAGTTATGGGAGAAATATGGCTAAGCATGAGTTAAAGTTCGGGAAGGATTCAGAGAAAGTGAAAAGATGGAAGAAAACTCTCTTTGATGCTGGTAACTTTGTCTGGATGGGATATGAATAACAGGTACGCGGAAAACTTGAATAACCAAAACTTCTAGCTACCAGATTCTTTGAATCCAATTCTCAGTGTGTAGATAATGAGAAATTTTGTCTTAGATAAATAGTGTGGTTCATTGCACTCGAGGCATTATTGTCCTTAGGCGCAGGCTCTTTGTAATTTTCATCACGCAAATGTTGGCGCAGACACGTGTTATTTCTTTTCATCTTATTATTTGCAAACCTTCTTATGAAATGTCACTTATGACTTTTAGAGGTTGAAATGCTAAAGGATGTTTCTCTTTCTTTTGAGTGCTCATCAGAGATGAAGCAGAGCTTATCCAATGCATCGTCAACGAATTATCATTTCACCTCAACCGAAGACCCCTATATGTCACTAAGTATCCAGTTGAAATAGATTCGCAAGTTCAAAAACTAATATGGTTGATACAGCAAGAGTTGGCTGATGATGGTGTTCTAATGATAGGTCTATGGGGACCTGGAGGCATAGGGAAGACAACAATTGCTAAGGCCTTATATAATGCTATGGAGAGAAAATTTCAGGGTTGTAGTTTTTTGGAGCAAGTTAGAGAAAAATCGAACCGAAGTGATGGTCTTGTTGCTTTACAAAGGGATCTTCTATATGAGATCCTAGTTCATAAATCTTTAATGATCTATAGTGTTGGCGGAGGAATTAGTTTGATACGAGAAAGACTGTTGCAAGAAGATTCTCCTAGTTCTTGATGATGTTGACCAGATGAATCAACTGAATGCATTAGCTGGAGAAGGCAATTGGTTTGGAAAAGGAAGTAGAATCATTGTGACATCAAGAGATAAACATTTGCTAACTTCTCATAGAATGAATTGTGTGTATGAAATTAAACCTTTAGAATACGACAAAGCACGAGAACTTTTTCATCAGCATGCCTTTCCAAATAGTAGGAAAGTTGGAATAAGAAGGGATCTCATTGATAGGGCACTACGCTATGCTGACGGCCTTCCATTAGCCCTTGAAGTGCTGGGCTCATTCTTATATGGAAGAGAGGAATCTGCGTGGGACAGTACATTGCATAAACTCTCAAAAAGTCCCGACCAAACTATCAATCGAGTTCTCAAAACAAGCTTCGATGGATTGGGGGGTAGTGAGAGGGAGATTTTCCTCGATATTGCTTGTTTCTTTAAGGGGAAGAGAATAGAATACATCAAGGAAGTTCTTGATAGCTGTGATTTTGACCCAATTATAGGAATAGAAATTCTCATCGAGAGGTCCCTAATAAAAAATGTGAATGGAAACTTACAAACGCATGATTTGGTTCAATTGATGGGTAAGGATATCGTTAAACAAGAATGTCCCGATGACCCTAGGAAGCGTAGTAGGTTGTGGCTTTTCGAAGAGGTTCAGGACATTCTACGCGAATATACGGTAAAAGTCGTTTATGTTCATTTTACTGAATCTCAGTTTTTACATCACTCTAATTCAGATAGTAAAATGTAAAACTCAATAGGAAATTTTGTTTGATGACTAAATTTGCTTTGTTATGAACAGAGAAAGAATGCGATAAAGGCCATAGTATTGGACTTGCCTACACCAGAAGAGATGACCATTAGTCCTAATGCTTTCACAAACATGAAAAGGTTGAGAATGTTTATAATGCCTAAAGTGCATATCTTTTCACGAGGTCCAATATGCCTCCCTAACGAGCTTAGCTGGCTTGAATGGGCCAATTATCCGGATCTAGAATTCGGCCCTGGTCAAAAGAAACTTGTGAGGCTCTATGTCAAGAACGGTCATATCAAACAATTAGGAGGCAACTTTCAGGTAAGCCCTTGTGATGATCAGTTTCACTTTCTAAAGCTATGAATATATTTGCGGAGCTGAATGACCGCACTAGTATGTTTTTGCAGAATTTTATAAATTTGAAGTCCATCGAGTTCTGCGATTGCAAGTTCTTGGCTATTGTTCCTGATCTTTCATCGGCTTCAAATCTGGAGAGGTTATATATTTTAAGGTGCGAAAGTTTGGTGGAGATTCACCAATCTGCCAGATATCTTGACAAGTTAAAACTTTTGTCGATATCAAGTTGCTCTAATCTTAGGATCTTTCCAAACACACTCAAGACAAAATCTCTTCAAAACCTTGATCTCTCTTATTGCTATGAACTTGAGAAATGCCCTAATATTCCGGAAAAGATGGAACATTTACAGCATCTTGATCTACAATGGACGGCTATTAAAGAACTCCCTACATCAATTGAAAATCTTGTCTCTGTAGAGACAATAAATTTAGGATATTGCGAAAACCTCGCAAGGCTTCCATCGAGCATTCATAAGTTGAAAAATCTCAAGGCTCTCTATCTTTACAACTGCTTGAATCTTGCCATGTTTCCAAAGAACTTGGAGGATCCAATTGATCCTGATGGCGATTTGGGATTCCCAAGTCTAAGTTGGCTAGATCTTTGTGACTGCAATTTATTAGAAGTAGAGTTCCTTGAGAGTGCTTCCAGTTGTCCTGCATTGACGCACCTAGATCTTTCAAATAATAAGTTTACTCATCTGCCGACAAGCATCAACAATTATGATTATTGGAACGACTTGTTTGTTTATAGCTGCAAGGAAAGCAAAGGGGTCAGTGTGGCTGATGTGTCACCACTCAAGGTAAGTCTCTCTCTCCCCCCCACCCCCCTCCCGGGTCCCTCTCTTTGATTTTGAATGTTTGATACGTGTACTATCTATACGACAGGTAGTTGAGATTCTTGTAAATGGAAGAGAGATGCCTGAATGGATTCTCCAGTGTAAAGAGGACTCCATATCTTTTATGGTTCCCCCAGACCTACGTGGCAACTTCTTAGGATTAGCACTTTGTGTTATTCTTGGCCAGAATAAAAAACGCATGTTCGAAAATCTTTTTGAGGTCAGAATATTTGTTAATGGGAAAAGAGAGTATTTCCGTTTGACATTTATTTCTCCATTGGAATCCGATCATGTGAGGCTTGTATATATCCCAAGCGACAATAAGAGAGGAGAAGAGAAGCTTCTGCAAAACAATTGGAGCCATATCCAAGTTTGCTTCGGCGCACTAGAAGGAAGCATAAAGAAGCGTGGATTCCGTCTAATATGCGAGCAACGGAAGGATGATATGAGAGTCTGTTTTCCAACACCATCAGCCGATGGAAACAAATTGGAGTTTCAAGGAAAGATACTCGAAGACAATTCTCAATCAATGAAGAAGATAATCCAGTGGGACTGAACTCAACAAGAAGATCAGATGGTCTTAACGATGGCGAGAGTATGGGTTCAACTCGCACCACTTGTTGAGGTGGCGATTCTTGGGGATGCGAATTGGTTGATCTTGATTCCAATGCCTCTTGCTTTTCCCTGTTTTTATCTTGTCTCTACTAGAAATTTGCAAACGTATGCTCCTTCAATGTCAAGTCAAAATCACGCCTCTTGCTTTTCCCCGTTTTGTCTTGTCTCTACTAGAAATTTCCAAATGTCTGCTCCTTCAATTAAAATTCGCATAATGCTACTGACTTGGTTGAGGAACCTTGTATTTCCCTCTCGTTCTCTATGATCCGTGATGCAAAGTGCACCAATCCAAAATTAAGTAGATGCTTGTTGAATGGCCATGGTCTTCCAAGTTTAGTGAAATATATGACATAGATCTCTTGTCACCTCTCTTAATCCAATCAATGATGCCGATACTTCATACTCTACAATTCTAAGATAGTAAAGCTTTGCTTCCTGAGAAAAGTGTTGATCTAATCGTCTCGAAAATTGAAAGGTCTACACGGGAAAGATTAGTTGATTCCTTTGTTGTTCTTAGGGAGATTGCAAGACTTTTCATATAAGCAAAAGGGTGTTGACTTTAAAGATTTTCATGAAAAGCAAATGGTCGACAAACGCCTTGTAAAATATTTATTACAGAACAATTTTTAGTATAGAGAGAAGGAAGGAACTTGCAGTTGTATATGAAAGCACAAGCGGGGTGACATTGTGCCGACATTGTGCAACCCTAGGCAAAGCGCCTCTAAAGTCGAGCAAACCCGGTGACGCGACACTGAGGCCAAGTAAAAAACTGAGTGACACAACGCTAGTGTCACACAACCCCAAGTGATACTACACTGGGGCCACACTACTAGGCAATATGACGCTTGACCCGCAGCAAGCTAAATCTGACATCAAGTGACCCTCCCAAAGCTCCTCGATGTTGCATGACCCTCGGCAAAGCTTTGCCAATGTCTTTCAACCCTCGGCAAAGCTGCACCAGCATCCCTCGGTCCCTCTTCAAAACTTCCTAGCCATGATCAACCACATCTTTCTCTCTACTATCGAAGGTTGAGGGGTAAAATATGATTGTGAATATATTAGTGACGGTAAGATTGAAAAGACAAAAACTTTAGTAAACCTAAACTTGCATTTCAAAAATGCTAAAGCCTATGCTCGGAGGCTTACCTTGAACTCTGAGCTTTTTCAAAGCAAAACTTTGGATCAAAATCTTTGAAATTTTGTTATCAAACATCAAATCCTTGACTCAAGGGCCCTTGAAGATCCAAAATAGCTTAATTCAAGATGACTCAGCACTCAAATTTTTTAACGGCCAAATTAGACGGGATTGAAACGAGGGTAAAATTGAAATACCGGTACTACTTAAGGGGTTTTTATGAGTCCAAAATTTTCTTTAAAGTAAATATGTTCGAGTAGTACCAGTTGAATATATTTTGTGATATTAATCTTAGTAACATATATGTATTATTTCCGCTCTTTTTTCTCCCTTTGAAGAGTCAAGTTTCATTTCATTGGGCAAGTGAAATGCCAAGTGGCATTTTGATAATTTCCTGTCAGAATTTTGGGAAGTCAAGTTCCTACTAGTATTGCCTTTGTATTCTTCACTGGCTTTCACTAAAGTCATTCTCCTTATACTTTCCCTCCCATCAGTCGCCCTTCGTCTTAGTCTTGGCGGTCCCAAGTCGTCCATGGTCAAATGCAAAATTCAATAAAGTAGAAATGACATCGAAAATCACTTTCTGAAGGCAAGAATTGGCAAGAACAGAGGATTACAATAGTTTCCGCACAAGCAACATAATCACATCACGAGAAAATATGAGATGTCAAATGCTTGTCACTAAACTATCACTTACTATCATTAAGGATTTGAGATTATACACACTAGTGACGTCTTATGTCTTTTTTTAATTGTAACACGTGTTCCTCTCACATATATTTTCCACAAATGATCAAATTCCAAAATCATGGCATGGCCATCTTCTCTCCTCCCCTTCTCCTCCTCCTCTTTCCCTTTTTCTCTCTCTCTCTCTCTCTCTAACACAAGTACATGCACGAATTAATTTACACATCACAAATAATAAGAAAGAACTACAAACGCTAGTGGCTCTTTTCTAGGTGTAACCCCATAAAAAAGAATGTATATAATAAACATCGACTCTTATCGAATTTTATTTTATGGGAGCAACACCATTGACAGAAAATGATTTAAAAAAAAAAAAAAAAAACCGAAGCAACAAAAAGATTTTATTTAGACATCCTATCATTCTGTTTCTTTTTTATGACCCTTTCCGAGTTGTTATAACTTATTTTGAATTAACAACGTTCAAGAACAAATTCAAAAGGATGAGCAATGTTGGGCAACTACTCGAGCAAAATCTTGGGCCGACCAGATTTGAAAAAGTCTTGGGTCAACTCCACCAAATGGGCAACCAAGACCGATATGATGGGCCGATTCTCTAGCTGATCCTCTAGCAAGACTGAAGAATGGGCCATGTTCACTCCTTGTATCTAAAATAAATCGACATTGGGTTGTCGACCTTACCAAGATTAGAGATCATACTTTAACTTAAAATTCAAACCCCAACTTTTCTCGATTAAAAATAATGCGATAGTTACTTACTAGTGAAATCGATGTTAAGAGATCACTTGACCAATCGAGAGCCATCAAAGTCAACATTTGAATGAAAAAACACAATCAGCAACGACCAAAAAAAAAAAAAAAATCCCATTGTTCACAGCACTTTCAAAGCAATACTAAACTTTATTTGATGAAACTATTAGAAATTGACACCTGACTACAGCTGAAAAACCTATTTGAAATTAATTGTTGGGAAATATCTTGGCCAACAAAATCCTTCCTAAATTAATCAATCTCTATCTACTGGTAAATTTTAATTGAAGAAAAATGTCAAAAGTGGAGAGGTAATGATCTTGAATCTTACATCAGCGATAGCCACATCGACCACTTCAGGCATCCTCAATTATGTCAGGATGGACCAGGCCTTGTTCTAGACAATGACTTCTTGACAATGTTTGTCATTCTATAAATATCATCAAGGGATCCAAAAGATAAAATAAGTGGGGGAAAATGAAGAAAAAGAAAGGAATTGCCTATATTTTGACTTTTGATATTTTGCAATTAGCTCCTATATCTTTAGTATATTAGTATCTAATCCTCTAAGTTTGTTTGTTTTCATTGGTATATCTTTTCATTAGATTTAACAAGCTTAATTCTCCAAAATTTGGTTCCAAAACCAATTTTCAACAAGCGTAAGCAAATTTTCTTGATGATCCAACAAAGTAGCGTTGATGATTCCTACCAAAAATGAGCAGATGTAAGGATAAATTGGCCAGAGCTAGAAAGAGAGAAAGATCAAGCGGTGATAGAATTATCCTAATGTTATCATTTTTTTTTAAACCTAAAAGATATTTTTATGTTCTTCTTTGATTTTATGCTAAGTAATTTAATGGTCAAATTTCACGTGTAATTGACTTTCCTTTTCTCCTTTCTTATCCAACCTGTGTTCTCTCCATGGCCGTTGAATTCAGTTTATTGTAAGAACACGTGGCACTTAATTTCAACTGTCAAGTTGTCTCTAGAAAAAAATGAAAAAAAAAAGGAAAATGATAAAATCGTCCAACTACACCAGCCGTCTGATTGTGTACATTTACAAATGTAACCTTGGCAATCCTGGAAAAGAGGGGATTCCGAAATTTTCTTAATTTTTGGTGTCCGTCGTTTCTCGACTTTCCGAACTCCTTAACCTGTTGCATACAATTCAGGTTTTATATTTTAGTTTTCTAATATTAATTAATGTACAAAAAATGTTAACACGTGACATTCTTTCTTCCTATATGGTGAGGTTAAAAATATCTTAAGCAAAATAGAGTTTATTAATGTACAGTCTTAATTCATGGGTTTGTTATTCTCCACATTGGGGGCTAGACTAGGACCCTAGCACTAGGATAGACACTAGCAAAACAAGTTATAACATGGGCCGTCTAAGACCCTATCATAAACTCGGGACCTTGACCTTGGACTTGAGTTGTGAATTATGGAACTATAATTTGCTATCTTCAATTTGTATTTATATATTACATAACAACTCCATATTACGAAATATTTAACAATGTTGTCTAAATAAGATCATTGAGTCCGCCACAATGCAGGATATTAATAGAGTACCAAGTAGTAAGTACGGAAACAATTGCCGACGCCATGCAAACTCCATCTTCAAATTGATCTTCATTTTAAGCTTCAAGACAAGTCAAACTCATACTCTGGTTTGGCCACAATCTGTGACATCAAAATGACACGTCTGATTACTCAATCTCATCCCACAAATTTTCAATCGGAAAAAAAATTTATTAGGTTACGCAAAAATGCGCACGATGATTTTCCGTTAGTGGCTTTGATAGTGCGTTTCCCCGGTTCCCGTACGAAGAAGGAAAATAAGAAAACGAACTCGCTGCTCTCCCTGATGGTGCAAGCGTTTTGGCTCACCGAGGGCACAAGTGTAATTGCACGAGTGCCCAGCTCAGTCGGCTCAGGATTTCGGCCTCTCGACTCGGCCCCATTTCCTGAGACGAATCACGGCCGTCGATCATACCCGGCCCGTGTGTCGGCACACAGTGACCCGACACACGTGCGGAGTCTCATTTATGTGCTGTCCCTCCCACCAGCCAACGACCCATCCCTTTCTCTAGGGAGCCCACTGCATATCCCCATCGTTGGGCCATGGCCCCCACCATACGCTTATCTCGAATCTAATCTCCGCCCATTTCCAATTTTTTTATTAAAAATAAATTGAGCATAAATAAAATTGAAAAGGGAAAATGACACTGCGATCTCTAAAATTTAGCCCAACAAATAATGTTGTTCCTGAGCTTTCAATTTATGCAATATAATCCCTAAAATTCATATCCAATCTAAGTTAAATTTGACTATACGAAAATGTTCAATACCGTCTTTGAACTTGAATTATTGAGATGATAGCTAAAGGTGATTTATTTCGGGGTAGGTAAGTTATAAAGCTGAACTTAGATTCTACCCTATCATAATCGATTTCTATTTTTTGAACCGGGAACCTATCATGTCCTTTATTTTTCTTGTCTCGTTTGAGGGTTCACTCGAGAATCTATTTTATCTTCTTTTTTTTTTTTTTTTTTTACGACAAAGTCATATGAGATTATAAGTAACGATATGATTTAAACTAAAAGATGAATAATAGAAATCCTAATATGCCAAAACTAACAATTTGAATACGTAGTCAAGTACAATTATAAACGATAAAAAAGTTCAAACAAGTAATATAAAACATACATTCCCCATTTCTCCATAAAAGTTAAAGAAATGAAAAACTAGCAAGAAGTTTCAAAAAAGGATGAAAGATGAAAGAGTGCTAAGGTTAAAATTTAGGGAAAAAAGCAATTAGAATTTAAGCTTGTTAACTTATAAAACAGATTCCAAAGTAGAGTGGAATCAGTAGGTCTTTACTTGAAACCTATTTCTAGAACTATTTCAAGGAGAATCAATTCTCATACCTATTCTTCGAAAAGTTCGATTGAATTTCTAAGTAGAATTGGTTTAGTTGCACAGCCTAATAATGATAAGCATCTTCATATAGTTTAGGGACTAACTTGAATATACACTAAAATTTTAAGGATCATATTAAATAAATTAAAAGTTCGATAATCGTTTTTATAATTCGGATCAAAATTCAAAGACAATATGTCACCATCCAAAATTGGTATCAATATCCTTTTTTTTTTGTCAAGTATCAATATCCATTTAAAAAAGGGCCATTTGCTTGTAAGTTAGCAATTTTTTTTAATATTATCAAAGCACTATTCATAACACGGAAGTCCGCCCCCACATTATCGCTATCACTCTCTCTCTCTTAAAGTCTCAGAGCTCCACAGGAAAAAATATCAACGGCGCGCATAGGGAATCACTTTTGTCAACAAAAGCCACCATCATCATCATCCTCATCATCCCCTCTTTCTCTCTCTCTCTCGCTCAGAGCTTCTCACTCCACAGCAATGCACCACGCCTACATCACTCCCTCCCCAACCCACCACGGCCACGGCCCGGCCACCCCCAAGTCCCCCTCCGTCCCGGCGGCGGCGGCGGCGGCTGCTACGACGGCGTCGTCGGCGTTCACGGTGATCTGCGTGCTCCACTCCCTGATCGCGCTCTTCTGCGGCTCCCTCATGATGTTCCACGCCCGGGCCATCTACTCCCTCGGCCACGGCACAGACGCCGCCGAGCGCCTCCTCGGGTCCACCCCGCAGGACCGCCTGCTGATCAGCACCTCCGACTCCTTCGCCGGCCTCCTGCTCCTCGCGATCGGGCTCCTCCTCCTCATGGTGTCCAACATCAAGGACCGGGAGTTCCAGGACTTCTTCGCCAAGGGCTGCACGGTGCTGCACGTGTGCGTGGCGGTGTGGAGGTTGTCGTTCGAGCGAGGGGTGGAGGACCTCGCCGGGGACTGCCTCCGGCAGACGGTGGGGGACTTCCTGCTGGCCCTGTCGTGGCTCCTCTTCGTTGTCTACTCCTGGAGGGAGAAGTACGACTGACCCGGAAATGGAATCGCGCGTGCCCTTTGCTGTTTTTCTCTATGTTTTCTTCTTATCCTTCGGCCAAAATAAGGTTGTACTGTAAAGAAGGAAAGGCCAAAAAAAGGGTTTTTCATCTTCTTTCCCTCTCTCTTCTTTTTCAGTTTTGGAATCTCCTTTTTCTTTGAGGCAAGTGGGGTGCCTGTGAAGCTTGCTGAATCAGGCTCCTTCTCGTCTTAGTGTTGTAACATCTGAGAGCTTTCTAAGGAATGTATACAAGTTTTGCTATACGATCTGTGTACTGTAGATATGCAGTGCTTGGCATCAATCAGTAGTATCTTTGTTTAAGTGGGTTCTCTATTATTTATCTTTCTTCTTTTTGGGGTTGTTCTCGCGCGGTGACAAGTGGAGGAGGGAGCGAAGCTCGCGTGTTCTCGTGCCGGCTGAACGAGGGGTTGTCTGTCGTCGATCCGTCGCGATCGGATTCACGTCGGTGTCGGATAAGATGAAGGGATTGAAAACTCGGTTTATGGGGTCTCTTGCAACCTCCGTCTGTCGGACGGACAGACCGGCCCCATTACTATTCTACGTTAAAAATGACGACGGGGGGAGAGATATTTTCGCGGAAAGTACCGGGCAAGAACGTGTTTTGTGCTCCTCCGCGAGCAAAAAGACAAATCGGGAAGATTAAATATCCCAACGTCTTGACCGCGACTTCGTACTTTCTCAAGCGTTTGTAGGTCTCGAGGTGAATTTCCTAGGAAACCTTCGCTTCAAGTCCGGTTCGTTTTGGATGTCTAGGGGGGATGATGTTTCAGGGCAGCGACGCTGATGTGGACCGAGGCCGGGAAGATTCGACTCGCGTATTCTCCGGGAAGCATCCCGGAAAATATGCAGGAAATAGTGGAAAGTTCCCTGCAAAGCCTAGTGGCAATGTTTATTTTCCTACAAAAGCTGGGTCGAAGTCAAGCTTATTTCCTTGAATTTGTTCGCGATGGGGAAGCCTGCGCTGTCCACGAAAGGATGTAGTAATATTGAAGTTTCCGATCATGAGAATACCGCACAACAAGAATCTTTAATTTACGAGGACCAGTGCGCTTTTTTAAGGTAACTTCTTCACAACATCGTGAGCGTTTGATACTCAATGAACAAACACCTCATGCAGGCTGCAAATCATTTAGCGGAGGAAAATTTCAGACAAAGAAATGTAAAGTTCATCAAGTGAAAAGAATATACATTATGGTAGGCATCTTTTGCAACGGACACAATCCTGAAGGCAATCATAGAAAAGAGCAATCTTCATCTTCTCTCCGCCGGGGTAGATAGTCTCTACAGCTCCACCATGCTCGCCCTGGTCCACCATCTCTATCTGCCAGGAAAGCTTCTTGATGGGCATCTAAACTGCGCCTTACTCCATTTGCTAGCAAACTAAGATTGGATAAGATCGCAGAGTGGATAATGAAACTATCTTAACTCTTTTAAGTCCCCAGTTACCTGACATAACGAATATCTGTAGCGCATCATCACTCTTAACACAGCAAAACATAAGAAGGCGTGAGTTGAGAGATCTAAAGTTCACATCATTTAGAGCCTCGGCAGCTGCATCAAAGTCATCTTCAAAGAAAAACGTTTAGCTGTTCTAACACCAAAAGGGAAACAGAAGGTAAGCCATGTGCATAGATATATGTAGCTCTATGATGGCGTCAATCGCTTCCCATCCAGAATCTGGATCACAACTTTATCTACAAAATTCTCCAGCCTGCAGAATTTGCGATGGGAAACTTGCAAGAAAACCACAGATTCCCAGCCGATTAAAGAAGTCAATCTGAAATTTATTAATCCAGCACTTTGAATGAGATCTGAACTGTTCTCAAACATCGGCCACATGACTTTTAATAAACCTGTCCATCCCCTCCCAACCCCATTTCCCACGCAAACTCCCCTGTTCTCATGTTTCTGTGATTAATAATATTAGTTTTCTTTAAATTTCACAATGTGTAGGCTAATCCAAAAAGTCAATCTCAGTTCCCTCTTCATAATTTGAATTTTGATAAGGGGACCGTTTGGGTACGAGCACCTCTAGGCAACGGTCCCCTTATCAAGAGAATCAGAACCACGTGACCTCAACATAGCTGGGTTTTTTTTTTTTTTTTTTTTACAGATAAAACTTTCTTTAAAACAAGACACTACGGAATGTATGTCCCCTCCATTTCACTTTTTCCAGCAGAAGAGAAATGAGGAAGAACAGCAGAAACAATAACACCACATGCAAGCACCCAAATAGCATCGACAACAGCCTACCTTCGCATCATCATGTCTTAAATGTGGGAATATGGTAAGTGACTGAAAAGGCGTTGCTGACACCAATTGACTCTCCAAGAAACTCACTGCACTCGTTGTCCCTATCACGAGAAGGTTCTTTCCCCTGAAAATATGAAAAGCCAAATATATGCGTATAATAAGCTAAAAGATTGAGTGATGTGAAAAGAGTACCAGAATCAGACCTTTTTATCCCAGAGATCAGTGACTAGATCGGTAGAGATAGAAAAGCTAGTATAATAGTATCAGAATCAGAATGCACAGGGGAACATGTTCATGACCTAATGCTTAACTAAAAAGCAAAATTATCTATAACATTTTATATTTCGTTTGTTTATACTAGAATGCACAGGTGCATGATAATGCCAAGTTAAATGCATTTTCTTCCCCTGGAACAACTTTGAGGAAACACGTTATACAGTGAGACAAACTTCACTACTTCTCCATCCCGAACTAGAAAAGCAAACTAGTTAATCCGTCAAGATCGCCATGATGGAAGATAATGCCAATGAACTGAATCATAATCTCACAAACCCAGAATTACTGTCGGCACTAGCATCGTGACATCATTGTAGTGCTTCCTTGGCAACATGACTGGGGATCTTTGCTCTCTACTTTTTCACTCCTAATTTTCATTTCCTAGAGAAAGGGAACTGATTCCCACTCATCCACCTTGAAGCATTCTTAATTAAACAGTACTGGCATCTTTGCTAGCATTGACTTCCAGAAGAGATCATAGAAAAGGATAATTACTCCTCACACCAACATTGATCAGTTGAAACAAGGTGAGGGGAGAAGCGACAACCTTTTGAGGAAGCTGCCTCAAAAGGACTGACAATGTCTGATATATAAAATTACAAATAGAGCCCCAATTTGCGACATAATCCAGTACCCTGCAAAGTATTTCACTCAAGTCGAGATGATCATCTAATGCCAAGATTGACAACAGAGATCAACTAATAAAAACCAATAGAATTTAACTTTCAACGTCATCAAAGATGATAATGCCGAACACAAATATGTGCGCATTCTTGAAAACCTATCAAAGATTATGTCATTATGGAAATGTAAGATAACCACTCTGCTACTTTTAATATCCATGAAAGCGATTAGTTAATTGACCAGAAATACATGTTACAGACCTTCTCAATTTGTGCACATTTGGTGCTCGCATGTAGTCCAATCATAATTTCTGCTGAGGCCTAAGCATCCAAAAGAAAATCAGGAATTGATACTTGATCCACAGAGAAGTCTGATTGCTCAAAGAAAGCAAACGGTGGAGCAGAAGATCACCATTTTAACACATGCAAAATTACTCTGGATGCCAACTGTTGGCGCCAGAGCAGCTTTACCACTATACAACAGACAATATTTAGAATAATCCCAATTGTTATAAGATACAGGAAGAACTGGTTAGCAACAATGAAAAGCAATGCATCAGAAAACCCCAATACCTGCCACTCTGACCCTCCAAGAGGCAAGTGAAAAGCGAACCTCCTTCGCTCACTATAACTTAAAAAGAAAGAAGAGGAAAAAGATATGCCTATCTTTAAAAATGATATCAGGTATATCATAGTATATAAGAGCACCATTTAGCGACTTCATGAGATGGCCAAGAAGGTGCTAAAATAACAGCACCATGTACTCCCCAAGCAGAATGGAAATTTCGCATCTGCAAATTGCTGAGTGTGAAAGAGCAGGTGAGAAACCCATTAACATTCAGATCATCCAATCTATTTGATTAATGAAACTCAAGATCTGTTCTTCTGAGCCATCAATGGACCAGACATTACTTTAAAAAAAAAAAAAGAAAAAAAATTTAACAATTTTAAGACCTACTGATCAGCCCAGAGAGATTTCCAGAACTAAATCTCAGAAAACCGAATCTATCATACGATTCACCATGCACCACATATAATTGGGTACGACCACACAATAAGAAAATTCTCAAAAACACATCAGACAAATCTAGATATGTTATCATTGATTACAGTAAACACAAGTCGAAAAAACCTGTTGAAATTTGCGATCCATTTTCTAAATTTTCTAGATCTATAAACTACTAGCTTGATTATGAAGAAAAGAAGAGTCAAGAACGTAGACGATGAGTTGAAGAGTCCAAGTTGAAGAGGAAGACTTGAAATTATGGGCTAAGGAATCCTTTAAAACGGCGACTAGGTTGGTTAAGATTGCCCAAAAATAGGCTAGGTATCATTCTTGCAAGTATGTGTGGGGTTTAACCCTCCACCATGTGCGGGGAGCGGCTCATAAGGCGTATCAATTTGCTCCTCCACCATTTCTCCTCCTCGAACTATTGTAAAACCATTTCTATAAGCTGGTGAAACTATCTTTTCTTATCCCCTTACCTATATCCCTTGAATCTATATACCTTGTCCCCTTATTCTCCTCTGCCAAATATATTATGC
This sequence comes from Eucalyptus lansdowneana, assembly GCA_017140395.1. NCBI lineage: Eukaryota > Viridiplantae > Streptophyta > Magnoliopsida > Myrtales > Myrtaceae > Eucalyptus > Eucalyptus lansdowneana. Next base: position 60,633,092 of record CM029487.1, read on the forward strand.
ACATGTACACATCTGCACATTCAAACCACAAACTATTTGTGGCATCAAAACCATATACTTCCGCATCAGAGTTCGACGATCAAAACCAACAATTGTTATTAGAGTTCCAAAAATTCTAACAAAACCTAACTCGATACTAGAAAGCAATTTCAAGGAATCAACTCTTATACGAGCTTCATTAATTCTTTATCTAGATATTCACCCTCGTAATTACCTATCCATAAGTCAAAAAAAAAAAGAAAAATCAGAGATCCTCATTCATTTTAATTATAATCACTTTGATAATAGTGAGGCCTGTAGCTACAGCGGCTAAACTATATCTAGGGCATTGTGTTGTACTCCATGCTATGCTCATATATAGGAAAAATACAAAAAAAGTCATAGATCTATTACTTTGATATCAATTTAGTCATAAATCTTTTAGTATTTGTACGAATTCAATCTATCCGACCAATTTTGGTCGGTCGGTGTTGACGTGGACGTTGATTGATGACCGAACATTGACGTAGCAATTTTTAAAATAATCTTAATTTTTTCAATTTTTTATCAATTTTTTTTATTCTTTTTCTATTCCTTTATCTTTTCTTCCTCCTTGAACTATTCTCACAATGGCCGGCAAGCCTCCAGTGAGGCTCACCGGCCACTAGACGAGAATCGCGAAGCCCTTGCCATTGGCGATGGTCGCAACCCTTGCCAAGCCCCAACCGGGGCCACGGGGGAGGCGGCTTTGCCAGGCCTCACCCTAGCCTTGCCACGAGCAAAGGCGGCTTGCCGAAGGCCGCCATGGCCTTTCCAGTCATAGGTGAGGCTGCTTTGGCCTAAGGCAAGGCTAGCCTCGCCTAGATTTGGGCAAAGCTGCCTCACCCATGGCCCTAGGGCCCTAGACGAGGCCGAGCGAGTGCTGTAAATTGGTCATATGAATGTGAAAATGTTTAGGACTAAATTGGTCAAATTAAAATGTTTAAGATTAAATTTGTACCAATGCTCATATATAGTGCGTGGGGTTCAGAGAAAGTTCTAAAAAACCAATTGTAGATCAACTTTTTACTTCACCCTTCTTCATGACCTAAATTCTCAATACCTGAAAGGCCAGTAGCAAAAGGACATTCCATTATGTTTTACCGTCGACAATAACTCTGCTGTACAAGATGGTGAAAGTATCATTGGAAACCCAATAAAATTATCAGCGAGGGAAATAAATAAGAACCGACTCCACTTAATGGGATAATGCTCAGTTCCAGCCAAGCAATTGAAGGCGTTTAAATTAACGTGCAATGTCTAGACACACAATCACTTCAATGGAAATACGGACTATAAGAACATTATAGAAATTTGAACAATACCAACATTCAATCATTCGTACCCGGCATCCAACTCATGTATTACTAATGCAAAACCTTACTAGTTCATATTGATATGTTTTGGTAGGACAATATCCTATGTTGAGGTATCAATTATCTCGTTGTTGTTTCTCACATAATCTCAATGTTATTAACACTACGTTTGTTGTTGACCAAAATTTGTCCGTTGATAAACTTTCTGATGTTTTACCAACGGAAAAGTCAGGATCCAATTTTCGTGAAATGTGATTTGATTTCACATCGATGACCGCGGTCACTCGATTGTTGACCCGGGCATTCACGGAGTTTTTTATTTGGTCAGAACAAGGTAATATTATTATTACTACCAAAAAGTAGAAGGAGCGTTTTGCACAATATCGAAGGACAACATTTCACGCAAAAAGAAAGGAGGATTAATGACCCAATCCGTAGGAAGCGAACCGGCCTGATGGGCCTTCGCGGCCCGGTCCGCAACCTTGTTCATTTCCCTCCTGCAATGGACAATCCTGAGATTAGGGCAACATTGAAGCAGCACCGTGCAGTCTTCGATCAAAGATCTGATCTCCCAAGGCGGCAGTTCATGGTTACACATCGCCTCAACAAGAACTGAGCAATCGGTTCGTGATCATTTCCGGCCACGTGGAGACAATTGGCATCTGAGCGAAGGAACTAATCAAGGAAAAGGATGGAGCAACGCCAAAACGTCTAACGTCACGCACTTGGACACGAACACAAGAAGGCAGCATATGCAGACAAAACTCACGCAACAATGAAATACACAGCAGAATCCGATCGCATGTCACCTTGGTGCTATTGAGCCAGACCGAGTCGAGAGGATTGAAATCGAATAGGGAGTAAGGACAGTCGAGGATGGACCAAGCTCGGAACTGAGCGGAAGCAAATCCCGGTATGATGATCCCGGAGAGAACGGCATCAAGGATTTGCACCATGCTGCTAGAGCCTTGATTCATGAAAGAATAAAGATAAATAAATAAAAAGAAGGGTATAGCCATCTGAGGGATTGTCATTTCCTTTTCTGGCATATTCTCTCTACATCTTTGAAACCCTAACACCTCAATCACGGACGCCTTCATGTACATATATGAGATTAAACAATCCCCAAAGAACATGTATCGTGTTCAATTAACTCAAAAATCATATTTTCGCAATTGGGTAATTGCTAATGTGACATCAAATCACATTTCAAAGAAATAAGGTTGTGAGCTTTCTGTTGATAAAATAATCGGGTCAATTAGACAAAGAGAGTTGTCAACAGTCAAATTTTGGTTAACAACAAAAATAGCGCGCAATAATTCCCACTCATCCTCACCTTGGAACATTTTTAATTGAATAATACTAACATCTTGGCCAGTTGACCTTATTGTAAAATGTCATCATGCCAAATTGAAAGTTTCAATTGGAAACTTAGCGATCTATTGGTTTAGAGGAGGAAATTTTAAGCTAAAAAGGGTAGATCATTTCCTTGTGAAAAAATATACATCTAGTGTATTAAAGCAGGGAAAATAAAAGTCCATAAAAATGAAGAAGAAGAAGAGGATAAAAGGAAGGAGTGAACTCAGGGAATTGCTTACAATGGCGAGTGGTAAACAAAACAGCAGTGCCAATCCACCTGTAAGGTCCAACCATGTTGACTACCTTACGAGAATCTCTCAAAAATTAACCGTATCCCACTTTTTCAACACCGTACCTTACATCGAGACGATTGATGTGTTATGACTATTATATATTTAATTGTGAGGATAGGTCATGATATTATACGGTGCGACTGAAATATCATACAAGGGATTCTAACTTACAAATCTGTCATCAAAGAAGGACAATAAAGGGAAATCCGTACTCTTTTATATATGAAAAGACAATAAAATTTTCATTTTACCATGCAAATTGGAAAGAGATAAGTTTTTCAATTTACGCTGCACAACCCAAAAACCAATTTTAGGTGAAACTTAAGCACAAACGTGCCATATAATATTGAGGTTAAAATTGCCAATACCCTCTTTAATAATCTCACGAGCCTAGTAATGTTTTAAATTACTTTTGTAAATTACTCAGTACTTATTACAGTTGACACAAAAATCTGTAAGATTCTTCCTATATGAAATTCCATCTTCAAATTTCATTTATATTTCAATTTAGTAGAGTCGAGTCTAATTTGAATATCTCGATTTTTTTTTTGAGTTTTTTTTTTTTTTGGTCAATTTTTTGAGTTGAGTCTGAGAAATTTAATATTGGGTCAAGGTCAAAGTCAAGGTCAAGTGAATTCTCGAGCATCTAACTAACACTTGATACTGACACACGACATGACACATCGACACGTCGTTTTTAAAAAAACAGAGATACACTGACATGTCGTTTTTCAAAAAACAAAAAATTCTAACATGTTGGAACACATATATTATACATAATAAATGATCATTTTTACAATTATTTCAATCAAATTCATAAATATATAAATAATTAAAAAACCTAGAATAAATATACACTGTAAACATTAATTTGCTATTTATTAATATTATTCATTGTTCAAATTTGACAAATTCAACTCTATTTCAATTATTCATAAAATTTGAAAAAAACATAAACAATCCATTTTCTAGCCTCACAAGTTAAATATGTTAGAAGAGGAGATCACATCTTTTTTGTTTCTTCATTTATTATTTTTATTATTGTGTTTTATATTTTCACATATATATATATTTTAACCTCTTATTTATTGAATTTTTAAAATTGATTTCGATATCGAAATCACGTATCGAAAACTCGTATATCAAAATTCCAACTCAAGTATGTCAGAAAAATTGACCAAGTGTCAGATTTTCTGACACGTATTGACAGAGTGTTCAAAAATATCGGACATGTATCAAAATGTCTGACATGACATGAAAACTCTTGGAAAGTTGCGGTGCTTCATAGGCGTCTAAAGCAAAAAAGGGAGAGCATGTGGCCCCAAGGAATTGTTTTAAATGGCAACTGGCAGCACTTCGGAACAAATGGGTTAAGATAAAAAAGAAAAACACCTTGTAGACTAACAACCTACGGGGATGTCCAAAAAAACACCTCGTAGACAATAACTCGTAGAAGTTCTCGCTCCGCAACAAACAAACAGCACATGTAGACTGCAAATCGTTATACAGATCATCGAGTGAAAAGAATAAACAATATATGGGACGCTAAAGTGGTTAGCCGCGCAACTTAGTAACGAACGATGTCCTGAAGGCAATCGTAGAAATGAGCAATCTTGATCTTCTCTTTGCCGGAGTAGATGGCCTCCGCAGCTCCACCGCGTTCCCCCTGGGCTGCCATCTCTATCAGCATGTAAAGCTTCTTGATAGGCATCTAAGAAAAGTAGGAGAACAAAAGCACGAGTTAGAACTCTCTCTAGCGTCACTCCATTTGCAGGCAAATATGATGGATAGGAGCATAGCATGGCCGATGAAATTATCTCAACTCTTTCCAGGCGAATTTCCGTTGCACATCATCACTTAACACAGCAAAACAGAAGAAGGCACAAGTTGAGAGATCTAAAGCTTACATCGTTTAGAGCCTCGGCAGCTGCATCGACGTCATCTTCAGAGAAAACGTTTAGCTGTTCCAACACCTGAAGGGAGACAACGTAAGTCATGTGTACATATATACGTAGCTCTATAGTGATGCCAAATGCTTCACATCCACAATTTGGATCCACGCGACTTATCAACAAAATTCTCCAGTCTGCAGAATTTGCCTTGGGAAGCTTACAAGAAAACCAGATTCCCAGTCGATTAAAGAAGTTAATCTGAAACTTTATTAATCCAGCACTTTGGATGAGATCTGAACTATCCTCAAACATCAACCACGTGACTTTCTATAAAACTGCCCATCCCCTCCCAAACCCCATTACCCACCCAAACTCCCTCGCTTTCTGAGGAAAAAAGAAAACAAGAGAGAAGCAAACAGAAAAGCTAGGGACTCCAAAGTTACTATCATGTTTCTGTGCTTGGGAACATTAATTTCCTTATAATTCACAATGTCTAGGCTACTTCAAATGGTTAATCCATATTACTTGTCTTGATTTGGAATCTGATAAGGGGATGTCATTTTGGATCCGAGCACCTCTAGACCCCCAATATTTGCAAGAGAATCAGAACTGAGTGAGTCAACAAATGACTGGTTTATTAGAGCATATAATGTTTTCCTTAGAACAAGAGGCTGCTGCACATTTTCTCCCCTCTATTCCACGATTCCAGCAGAAGAGAAATGAAGAAAAACAGCAGAAACAAGAATACCACATGCAAACACCAAAATAGCATCCACAGCAGCTTACCTTCTTCGCATCCTCTGTCTTCAACGTGGGGACATGGTAAGTGACAGAAAAGGCATCGCAGACACCAACTGAATCTAAGAAACTCACTTCACTTGTTGTCCCTATCACGAGAAGCTTCTTACCCTAGAAAAAGGCAAAGCAAAATATATGTGTATAATAAGCTAATAAATTCAGTGATGCAAAAAGAATACCAAAATCAAACCTTGTAAGTCAGCAACCACCAACTCAATCAGTGGAAATAAAAACAGCTAGTATAATGTTATTAGAATCACAATACACAGGGGAACACGTACATACCCTAGTTCTTAATTAGCGAAAGCAACATTACATATAACATTTCAAGTATCATCTATTCATACTAAAGTGCATCTGTATATGACGATGCCAAGTTCGATGCATCCACATATTCCCCTGGGACAGCCTTGAGCAAACACACGAACCAAGGTTGCACTTGGTCTGTTGCTTTATACAGCAAAACAAACTTTGCTACTTCTCCATCTCAAACAGGATAAGCAAACTAGCCAATCATTCTAAGGTCAACATGGGGAAAGATAATGCCAATGAACGGAATCAATCTCTCAAACTCAAGTTCCTAATTACCACCTGCATCGTGGCATCATTATTGTTTTCCCTCAGCGAGATGACCAGTGATTTTTGCTCTCTACATTGTCCCCTGAATTTTTCATTTCCTGGAAAGAGAACTAATTCCCTCTCATCCCCCCTGAAGCATTCCTAATTCAACAATACTAGTAACTTTGCCAGCATTAACTTTCAGAAAAGATCAGAGAAAAGGATAATTACTCTTCACACCAATATCTATTTGTGGAAACAAGGCAAGGGGAGGAGAAACAACCTTCGGAGGTAGTCGCTTCAAAAGGACTAACAATGTTTGAGATATCAAATTTGAAAATCGAGGCCCAATGGCGACATACTCCAATAGCCTGCAAAGCAATTCACTAAAGTTAGAATATCTCTTAATGCCAAGGATGACAACTGAGGTCAACTAATAGAAATCAACAGAATTTACCTTTCAAGGTCATCAAGGATGATAATGCTTAATGGAGATTTGTATGCATCCTCGAAAACCTATCAAAGATTAGAATCCATTACAAAACCTTCCCCCGATCATTATGAAAAATGTAAAGAACCACTCCTCAAGTTAGTCATAAATGGAGGGAAATCAACTAATTTCCCATTCCTCAAACTGCTAATCGACCAGAAATACAGGTCACAAACCTTCACAATTTGTGCACATTTGGTGCTCTCGTGTAATCCAATCATAGTTTCTGCCGAGACCTAAGCATCCAAAAGAAAATCAGAAATTATACTTAATGCACAAAGAAGTCTGATTACTCAGAGAAAGCAAAGCGTGGAGCAGAAGATTACAATTTTAACATATGGAAAATCACTCTCGATGCCAACTGTAGCTGCCAGAGCAGTTTTACCACTGCACAACAGAAAGTATGTTAGAATAATCCCAAATGTTTTAAGACCATAGTAAAAAATGTTTAGCAAAAATGAAAAGCAATGTGTCAGAAAAGCTCACATACCTGCCACTCGGACCCTCCAGGAGGCAAGTGACAAGTGGACTTCCTTTGCTCACTTTAACTTGCTCAACCAGTAGCATTGCTCGCTCATAGATGTGCTTATTTCGATCGCCACAACTTACTATCCCATTAAGCCTACAAAAATATTTGCACAAACAATTGAGGGAGTAACACATGCTTAATAGTGTTTGCTCTTTATCTTTAACTGGAACTCCAGAACAAAATTCAACAATACATGAAACTTTAATACAAGCACACAAAAAATGTGTATTTTTAAACATGCTCCAATAGCCAGCAAAGCTGAGCCATTTTAGCGTCTTCATGACATGGCAAAGATGCTAAAGTAACAACACTGCAGGCTCCCAAGCAGAATAAAAAATCCAGATCTGCAAAATGCTTTGCAAGATCGCCAAGGTTTTATGATCATATTTTGGCAGAACAAAAGGAATGTTTTTATGTTGGTTCGTCAATTTGGAGAACCTTGAGCTCTAAGATTCAGATAAGCCACAAATCATATGATAACATGCATGAAAGAAGCATGTGGTAAACCCATTAATATTCACATTGTCCAATCTATTTGCCCAATGAAACTCAAAATGTTTTTGTCTAGACAACAATGGACCAGACATCTTATTGAAAAATACTTGGGGCAAATTTAATGATCAGCTCAGAGAGAATTCTCTGATTACTCCCCTCCTCTTGTTTGTTCTTTCCAGAATTAAATGTCAGAAACCCAGAACTGCCATATGATTCACCATGGTCCACATATAATTGGGTAAAACCACACAATAAGAATTCCTAAAAACACATCAGATAAATCTACTTATGTTATCATTCTGCAACGGTACAAACCAAGTTGAAAAACCCAAACCCCAAACGAAGAAGCAATTTCAAAGATATCAACTCTCATCTGAGCTTCATTCATTCTTTATCCAGACATTCGCTCCTGTAATTACCAATCCTTAAGTAAAATTCAGAGATCCTTGTACATTTTAATAAGAATCGCTTGTATACAGCATGCAGCTACAGCAGCTAAACCATCTCTAAGGCATTGGGTTGTTTTACATGAATGCTCATATGTAATGCACAAGGGGAATCAGAGAAAGCTTTTGCAAATCATCCTCTTTTGCTTCACCCTTCTTAGTGACCTAAATCTCAGTCATTGAGAGGCCAGCAGTAAAAGGTCATCACAGTATGTTTTAGCGTTTTGAACCAATGTACTCTTTGTACACTTGCTATGTGTGATGGACAATACAAGTATCATTGGAGATTCAATGGAAGTATCAACCAGGGAAAAAAGCAATTACTGACTTCACTTAGTAGAATAATGCTAAGTTCATGGTTGGTGTAGATTTCCGGCCAAGCAATTTTGAAGGCCTTTAAATTTACATGTGATATCCAGTCATACAATTCTTACTTCATTGGAACTATGGATTATAAGTACATTGCCACAAAAGATAGATATATAATGCAGATCATCATTCACTTATTCCTACCTGCATCTTTCCAAGTCATCTGTGGAAGCTCCAAATGCAGGAACAATTTCTTTGAGTGCATTCAAAAAATCATCCATAGTGACTTTGATACTCTCTTCATCTACAGGCTTGGTAAGATCGTCAAGACTTAATTGTCTATTCAGAGCATATGATACGGCACTCTTCACAACGCCTTCAATTTCTGCACCACTATAGTTCTTTGTACGAGCAGCTGCACAATCGCAGATTGCAAATAAGGTAGGGTCATCACAAGAGATGAACTAAGCACCAGCTTTTTTAGCATATACATCTTTTCTTTTTCTTTTTTCTTTTTTTTTTTGGGTAATTAAGAACATCCCTTGCCCCTACTTCACAGGAGGTGGATCCCAATTCTCAGAGAGAACAGTGGCCACCAGGCCAGGGACCCAGTAGTTCTTTTTAGTATATATGTAATATGTCCAGAAATACAAGAGTTAGCCTATTTGATCAAAGAAAAAAGCAAAATTATTCGAAACTACATTACTATCATATTATATGCCCATTTTTTTTTGCTTCCACATGACAATGCTGAATAAGGTAAGCCACTTCTTAAATAATAAACAAAGATTTGCTTGATGAAGTTTCATTCTAGTAAATGTGCCAGCTGACTAACCAAGCGGGATAGATTGACATCAGGAGCAAGAAAAGAATTCTCTTTCATCTTGTTCGTGTGGATCTGAAAGATTTGCAGGCGACCATTCTCATCAGGAAGGCTTATCTCAACTTGTACCTCCAAGCGTCCAGGTCTATATATCAAAAGTCCCAAATGTCAGTATGTCTTTAAGTATCTACTTTTACCTCTAAAACAAATATTGTAAATGTACATATGATCCTGCCAAAGTCATGATGCCACCGCATGTCAGCAACAAAATTACAATCTTTTCTATCCTCAAAGTGCTAGCCATAATATATCTTAAAAGCAACAATTAAACAATCTTCCATTAAGTTGCAAGATGACATATGAATGCTTTTTACCATCTCAGGAGATCAAAAGCAGCTACAGAACTTAGACATGAAGAACCAAAAGAGAAAATGAGGGACCACCTCAAAAGAGCCTCATCAAGAAGATCTTTTCTGTTGGTCATTCCAATAAGCAAAACATTGTTCAGTGACTCTACACCATCAATCTGAAAATCAGGAAATATCTCAGCAGCAATGATTGGTATAAATGAGCATAACAGGAAATGTTCACAGATAAAAATGGAAAATTACTGCACACGATTAGAACACTTAGATACTACTACGGACCTTTGTAAGTAGCTGGTTTACAATACTGTCATGAACTCCAGTACCATCTCTGGTAGATCCTCTTGACTGCAGATGCAAAATCAGGTCATTTCATATCTTTATTATAAAAAGTCAACAAGCAGCACTAGTCTACAATAAGACAAAACACAGCCATTTAAGAAGCAAAAAAAAAAATAAAAAATAAAAAAAGCGACAAATTAACATGATAAAGATGGGACTCTACGCAAAAGTGCAGTTAATGCAATTGACACATAAATATCACAACCATTGCTTCATTTTTTTCTTTTTTTTTTGTGCTTTTGTGTGTGTGTGTGTGTGTGTGTTTTTTTTTTTTTTTGGGGGGGGGGTAATGGGGTTATCGAGACAAGCGTTGCACAGTACGTAGTTCCATTAAACTTGATAAAAATTCCAGGAACGAATTAAGCAACTTAACAAAAAATATAATAGGTTAAGAGTATTTTATATTGGATATCCGATCAGACCATCAGGGAAAAATCCTACAATGGAACCTTGAAAACTATAAAAATCATGATAGAGGACCTACCAAGACAATAAAATGCAAAAGTCTAATCATACAGCTAGCTAAAGTTGACCTTATACGGGAACCAAACCCTGCAGACACACTGCCTGCTATTCTATATACACTACTTCCAAAACAAAAAGCCAAATACAACCAGTTACTAAGAAATGATAGGGAAGATGAAGTTGCCCCAAGCAATTGATATAAGCAGCAGTGCTAGCTATTCAACATCATAGAGGACAGGAATGCATATATCGACCAGATAATGTCATACCTTGCATATAGCATCAATTTCATCAAAAATGATGACATGCAAATCACTCTCATCGCCTGAAAATTAATGTGAGGCATAAGTTATAGATACTTGCTAAGAAAAATCATACTGCAATTCATATATTCAATTACCGAGAGTCCTCTGATCCTGTTCAGCATCAGCAAATAAATCTCGAACGTTCTTCTCGGTTTCACCAACAAATTTGCTCAACACTTCAGGACCATTGATTATCTGGCAGAGAAAATGAAGTCAAATTGACAAAACATACGTACATATAATTTACAATATGAGTAGGAAGGTCAACATATGCAAGTACAAAGGTCAGTTCGAATACCTACATCTTAGAGATGATTCAAACATCTTCAACAATATAAGTAAACTACCATAAGAACAGCAATAAGGCTATGTCCAATAGGATTCAAGGTTTTGAGAAAGAAGGGAGACAAATCCTAAGCATAGGGGAGAAAATAGAGGCCAGGCAGCAAAAAGCTCTCAAGCCCTTGACCTTCTCGGAATCTAAATATCATTGGTTAGTTCACAGATACCCATGTTGGGTTAAAGGCCTTCCACAAAAATAGCATCCATAGTAATTGAATAACCACACAAGGGAAAATAGAATACCTTTGGTTCTTTGCCGTTCAACATCTTCCCTATTTGACGAGCCATTAGGGTTTTGCCAGTGCCAGGAGGCCCAAAAAGCAGCATACCTTTTACGTGTTTAATACCAAGCCTGGAAATGACCATGTATTACAGAAAGAAAAAATGCACCAGAATATAAGACATCATATAAATTGCAAAGCCCAGAATTCTGCTTTCTTTACTTGCTAGTCACGTGAGAAGGGAAAACACGAGAAGCAAAAGCCCTTCGAAATATATCTGCAAACTCTGCACTCAAGCCGCCAATGCCTAGGGACTCAAGGTTAAATTCCTTCTGCCTAAATATGTTGCTACTAGCAGCTTCACGTTGATTGACGACCTGAATATCAAGACAAAACAGTCGAGACAGAATCAACAAACTTACCACATTATAGTATAATGGCCAATAAAACTGCATCAGGAAGGTGTTCACTATCAAAGACTCACACAGCAAAAGAAAAGGATGTTCACTATTTCTCCAAGCAATAAGTACAGAGCAAGTTTAAAGATCACAGAAGTTTCAGCTGTGCTCCATGAGCATGACAGACACCCTCACTGCACCCAAATTCTAATGCAAATTGCTAGATTTTCTGCAGTCAAAAATCAGATTTGAAGGATATACTAAGGAGAATTTCACCATATGACTTCGAATCCGGACCACAAAATAAATGTCAAAAAAAAAGAAACATGAAACTGTATAAGATGAAAAAGAAAAGAAATTAAAAGGAAAACCTTTATTCCACTAGCATTTGATGCTTCAAAGACAATGTATGTTTCGTTTGTAATCTTTCCTCTTTCAGGAGCATTTGACCTTTCTTGTCCCTCCACGGCAGCTTGATTGACTGTGAAGATATAGTTGTTCCCATGATACTCAAATGATACCCTTTGCCCTACTGTCATAACCTGAAAATACATTTACATGTCGACGTACATTAAAAAATTTATATATCAGAGACAGAAAGGGCAAAATGCATGTCTAAGAAAAGTTCACAATAGTCATGGAGGCAAATAAATACATGAACTTTCAGAGTCCCATTTCAATAAATTTAGCTAACATAAAAGCATAGCCTTTTGTCATAATTCACTAAGTACTTGACAAGGAGATGTACAGGTACAAGATGCAATCCTTTTGTCATATGCACCTTTACCTCCAAGTGCATCATATATACTCCGATATTTAGCCCACAAGTATAAAAAGTGCATTTCAAAGAAATGACAGACTATACTAAGTCCTTGACAAGGATCTATCCTACCTCAGCAATCCTATGCTGAATTGGCCCTTCATCAAAAAGTGCCCCTATGCTTGGGTTTTTCCCTACCTATTAAGAGAATGGCTTTCAAACACACTTAGATGCAGGAGTAGTTCCTAAAAATTCTCTCGTCGTACTAACTGTGATTAGTCTGTTGATTCTCCTCAGTACTTGAATGAAGCAGGAGTTGTTCACCAGTTCAAGTTTTATACTTACTCATTGAAAAACAAAATCTATCATTCAAATGATTTAATATTGTTTGGGATGAAAAGTTAGAGAAGCTTAGATGATCCTAGAAATTACCGACGCTAGAGTGTTGGTCAGTGATATGTTTGCAGTTTAAGTGAAAAGCCCCACAACAACTTCCTTCATAAAACTCATGCTACATATCAACTACACTCACTTCTGGATTGGCATCATCCAGTTGGGTACTTATGCAGTTCAGTCATTGTCACTTGAAGACGTTTCCATGTGTAGGTACATCATCTCACAATTTTTTTTTTTTTTTTTTTTATGTCTAGAGCATGTTCATCTTTGTCTGGCACATGTGCAATACTCAAATCTATTCATTAGAAACCATACTAATTTACTTAGTTGTGGTGAATGTATGCATTTTCTTAATCTTGTTTATGACTTGATGACTTGAATCAGCTAATTATAATAAGTCTGAAAATGCAGTTGTTATTCGACATTTTTAGGCAGCAGCAAATCTCTTCTACTTATCCCAAAAGAAAGAGCTCATTCACACATTTGTGGATTGTTGTACGGGTGATCCCAAGAGATACTTTGTTGCATGCCTCATAAACTAGCAACTGGCTCGTGAATTTCCCCACAAAGGGGGCAGGATAATAACTTGTAAACCAATAACCAGGACAGGAGGGGGATAGTTAATAAATGCAATGAGGCGAATAAATTTGACTTAATGAACATAATCTACACAATCCAAGACTGATACTGCCATTATGCGAACTGGAATTGTTCTGAAAAATTGCACGCAGTACCTGGTCCTTAAACTTCTTCCGTAGTTGATTAGCCAGTAAAGCAGCATCAACCTACAAAATTCAAAAAGAACATAAAAGGAAGCTCCGGAGACTGCTACTACTGCCATGGAGAATCGCAGGACAGTTGGCTCGCGACATGCAAACCTGTTCATTTTTGGCTCCTCTCTTGACAAACTCCAGCTCAAGCGTGAGCAAGGCCAGATCGAAATTTTCTGGCGGCACAAACCTACATTCGCAACAACCCCTTGAGACAATCTCCAATCACTACGAATCTCAAGTACCGCGGTCTGCCATGAACTAACCTGCCAACGGAGATCGAGTCGCCGGTTGAGACCCTCGCGTAGCGCCGTTGGATGGCATTAAGCCCGATGTGACCAGGGCGGACATTCTCGTGAGGAGTTTCTCTCAGTTAAGGCCAACGCACAATCATCGGACAGTTCGATCATAGATCGCACAACACCACCAGCAAAACAATCACACGAATCGATAGAACTCGCTCAAAATCAAACAAAGCATCAAGCTACAAAATCAACGATCGATCCTAATCAACACCTCAAAACGAGAAGATCAAGCACGCAAACGATCAAACGGCATTCGGATTGACAACCGAAACGACGAGAGGAGAGGGAGAGGGTCGGAGAAAAGGATATGAGACGGAGAGGACGAAGGAATCGGCGATGGAGGCGAGGGAGAGCTTGGTGCCGGTCATGGCGGACGGCGACGGGGACGACTGGAAGAACCGGCCGGCCATGGCTGCAATCGGAGGTGGACGACGGCGTCGAACGAAGGACACCAAGGTAAAGAACAAGAAGCAGAAATGAAGATCCGGTCTTGTTATTTATGGGTTCGGTTCGGGTTTGGAATTTCGTAATATCCATTAAGGTAATGTTATGCTATTTGATGCATTTAAATATCTCTATTTTCTTTTTTTTTCAAGTTGAGTTAGAGCGAGAAATTTATTAATGGGTCTAAGGTCGAGTGAAATTTTAAGAGTCTAAGTTTAACGCGAAAATCACCTGGGTTATTTCAGTCAAATCACCCTTTCAACACAAGGAAGAGGTGAGGCTCAAATCCCGGGGGGATGGATGAAGGACGCGTAAGTTTCGAAGGTGGGTTGTGACTCCCACGCCCTGATAATGTTTCACGAATGAATGTAGAGTAAAAATAGAGTAGGACTGACAAAAAAAAAGAAAGTTTAAAGCGAAAAGGAAGCGCCCGTGCCCCCAGGGAATTGCTTTAAATGGCACCTGGCAACACCTGGGAACAAATGGGCCATGACAAAAACACTTCGTAAACTAAAAGCCTACGGGCGTAGCGTAGACTATAACTCGCAAAGTGCTCGCCCCTCAACAAACAAACAACACACGCAGACCGCAAATCGTTATACAGATCATGGAGTGAAGAATAAACGATATATGGGATGCTAAAGTGGTTAGCCGCGCAACTTAGTAACGAACGATGTCCTGAAGGCAATCGTAGAAATGAGCAATCTTGATCTTCTCTTCGCCGGAGTAGATGGCCTCCGCAGCTCCCCCGCGTTCCCCCTGGGCTGCCATCTCTATCAGCATGCAAAGCTTCTTGATGGGCATCTAAGAAAAGTAAGAGAGCAAAAGCGCGAGTTAGAACTCTTTCTAGCGTCACTCCATTTGCAGGCAAATATGATGGATAGGAGCATACCATGGCTGATGAAATTATCTCAACTCTTTCCAGGCAAATTTCCGTTGCACATCATCACTTAACACAGCAAAACAGAAGAAGGCACAAGTTGAGAGATCTAAAGCTTACATCGTTTAGAGCCTCGGCAGCTGCATCGACGTCATCTTCAGAGAAAACGTTTAGCTGTTCCAACACCTGAAGGGAGACAACGTAAGTCATGTGTACATAAATACGTAGCTCTACGGTGATGCCAAATGCTTCACATCCACAATTTGGATCCACGCAACTTATCAACAAAATTCTCCAGTCTGCAGAATTTGCTTTGGGAAATTTACAAGAAAACCAGATTCCCAGTCGATTAAAGAAGTCAATATGAGATTTTATTAATCCAGCACTTTGGATGAGATCTGAACTATCCTCAAACATCAACCACGTGACTTTCTACAAAACTGCCCATCCCCTCCCAACCCCATTAACCACCCAAACTCCCTCGCTTTCTGAGGAAAAAAGAAAACAAGAGAGAAGCAAACGGAAAAGCTAAGGACTCCAAAGTTACTATCATGTTTCTGTGCTCAGGAACATTTTTTTTTTTTTGGTAAAAGGTAATAGGTATATGTACAAAGACAAAAAGCCTATACGTAAGACAACAAAGGGAGGACCCGCACCAGCTCACACTCAGAAGGACAGAAAATCCAAATGAGTGGAAGGGGCCAGGGCCAAGGGGAGAAAAAAGGGGGGGGGGGGGAGCTGCAAGAGAGATACATTGCAGATAAAAGCAGCAGCAAAAGAAGGCCAAAACAGCGGCCAAGGGCAAAGAGCACACAACACTGTGGCCTACACAAGGAAAAGACGCAAAGAGGAGAAGAAGAATAGGAGAGACAAAAGATGGGAACCCAACCCGCAACAGGATCGGGAGAGATCCATCAGAAGTATCAACTAGCAAGAGCGAGAGCCAAATCAATCAAAGATGGAGGGAGGGATGCCCCAACTAAGTTGTAGTCTTCTATTACGGGGGTTGTCCGGGACCTTGGGAAAAGAAAGAACCTTGTCATTGATAGCTTTACGAAGGAGGTCCTTTAGAGCCGGGATGTATAATCTTTCATTGCGGAAGATAATGTTATTTCTTACTTTCCAAATGAGATAATATAAGGCACAAAAGGCAAAGCGAGCCAAGGATTTGGGGAAGGATGCATCAAACAGGTGATCAATAACCCATAAAAGATTGTCATTCCAAGCAATATTCCTCCAAGGTAAGTTACACTTAGCCGCCCAAAAGAATGCAAGGTGATTAGTGATAGAACATCCAAAGAAAAGGTGATCAACCGAGTCTGGTATAGAAGAGCAGAAGGCACAAGTAACATTAGGGATTCTCTTGTGAGCTAATAACAATACCTGGGTTGGCAGTCGATTGCGGGAGATTAACCAAAGATGGGTTTGATATTGAGGAGGTAAGGAGGGGCTCCATATAAACCTCGACCAAGGGACTGCAACATCCCTCAACCTTAGAAGGCACCAAGCTGAGGCAGTAGAAAACACTCCTGAGGAATGACCAAGCCATAGAAGATGGTCACCGGCCTCATTGAGGTTTGGAAGGGGATCATCCCAATTACTTATAGAGGTCGCAACAGCAGAAGACAGGGGAAAGGCAGTTAAAGTAGTAGCTACCGTAGCAAGTCTTGATATACCCGAGGAGTAGATTTCACGGTCAGAGAATAGCTTATAGAGCGGACCACGAGGGTGCCAGTGATCAAACTAGAAAGAGACAGTTAGCCCATTACCAACACGCCATTTAAAATGATGTTGGATCAAGTCACGAAGGCCAAGCAACTTCTTTCAAGCCCAAGAGCAATAGGCAAGTCTTGGGACAATCCAGAAATTTTTGCGATTTAAGAAGATGGAATGAATCCATTTAGACCAAAGCGACTCCTTATCGGTGAAAAGGAGCCATAGGTGCTTGAGCATGACAGCAATATTGCTCACCCGAAGGGATCTAATACCCAAACCGCCTTCCTCCTTAGGTAAACAGACATCCACCCATGCCACCTTGGCGCCCCCAGACCCTAAGCTCGGGCCTTTCCAAAGAAATTGTCGGAAAATCTGTTCAATTCGGTTGGTGACTGAGGCGGGAAGGATAAATACACTAGACCAATAAACCTGAATAGAATGAAGGACAGATTTGATTAATTGCAATCTGCCCGCTAAAGAAAGAAACCAATTTGTCCAAGATTGAAGACGAGAAGTAATGGTATTCACTAGGGAAACACAAGCCTCTTTGCTCAATCTTGAGGAAATAATAGGTACACCGAGGTACCTAAAAGAGAGAGAGCCCAGTTGAAATCCAGAGGTACGCACCAGAGCATTTCTTAGGGAATCAGGGCCACCCGAAAGAAAGATTTCACTTTTGTTGAGGTTAGGATTGAGCCCAGACCAGCTAGCAAAGGAATGAATTCCATCCAAAAGAAGCCGCAAAGATGTCATATTAGCTTCCGAGAATAATAGAACATCATCTGCAAAGAAGAGGTGAGAGAGCCTAGTTGCTTTACACCTCCAGAAGAAATCAAAACCCAGCTTGGCAGTTTGGGTGTTGAGAATTTCAGTAAAAACTTCCATAACAAGAGTGAATAAATAGGGGGACATGGGGTCACTTTGTCGAATCCCTCACCCGCTTGGAAAGAAGCCAAAACTTCCATAACAAGGGTGAATAAATAGGGGGACATGGGGTCACTTTGTCGAATCCCTCACCCGCTTGGAAAGAAGCCATGGAGCTCTCCATTAAGGGAGATAGAATATTTGGGGGACCAAATGCAAGTCATCATTCGGTGGACAAAGAGAGGAGGAAACCCAAAGGCCAATAAGGTTAACTCAATAAAATTCCAATCTACCGAATCAAAAGCTTTACAGAAGTCGACCTTAATGATGCATTTTGGCTGGTAAGGTTCGTGATGAAAATCAACGAACAATTCTTGGGCTAGCATAATGTTATCACTAATGCGTCTACCTTTAACAAAAGCATTTTGAGGTAAACTGATGATCGAAGGCAGCACCGCGGCTAACCTGTTAGCCATAATCTTGGTAATGCATTTGTAGATTGTGTTGCAGCAAGCAATGGGTCGGAAGTCGTTGACAGACGAAGCATTGGGGATCTTCGGGACTAAGGTCACGATGGTTGCATTAATCTCCTTAAGAAGATGACCAGTTGCAAAGAAGTCCCGAACCGCCAATAAGACCGAAGGGCCAACAATTTGCCAAGACCGCTTGAAGAAGTCCACATTAAACCCATCCGGGCCCGGAGCTTTACCACTCGCAAGAGAGAAGAGGGTATCTTGGATTTCTTTATCAGAGACAGGCTGAGAGAGAGTCTGAATCTGATCATCATCAAGGGTATGATTTAGATTTTCTCTGATCTCCTCAATTGTAGGCACATAGGAAGGGGGGGATGCCGCCAAGAGAGTTTGGAAATGAGAGACAAAGAGCCGTTGTACCTTAGCAGGCTCAGAAACCAGATTGTCCCCATTGTAGATTGAAAGGATTCTGTTTCGGAGGTGGCTTCTCTTAACCGAGTAATGAAAATACTTAGTGTTTAGATCTCCTTCTTTGAGCCAACAAACCCTGGATTTCTGCCTAAAAAAGGATTCCTTTTGAAGGCGCAACTCGGAGAAAACCCGTAGGTGTTCTTTTTTTGCATTCGCCAGCTCCTGGTTGAGAGGGTCCAGTTGAATGGCATCTTGGGTTAGCGAGAGAAGTCGCCTAGCCGCTGAAATATCCGCATAGGCCACTTTAGTAAGGAGTTTAAGCCTACATTTAAGAGCCCTCAGCTTGCAGCAGAGAATTTACATCGGCATTCCAGAGAAGGGGGAGTCCCACACCTGAGTCACAAGATCAAAGAAGGAAGGATGGGTAAACCAAAAATTAAAAAATTTAAAGGGTTTACGGGTGATGGGAATAGGCAGAATCCTAACAATCATAGGAGAATGATCTGAGACTCTAGGAGGAAGAAAAGATGCCTCAGAAAAGGAGAAATTAGAGTTTCAGGTCGAGTTAGTCAACACCCTGTCAATTTTTCTTTGCTTGCGAGTAGGACCCGAGGAAGCTGACCATGTAAATCTGTTCCCTACATATCTGAGATCATCCAGCCCAGCTTGATTAAGACAATTGCTGAAGTCGTTAAACGCCGGGATCCAATAATTGGAGCTGTCGGCTCTATCGGATGCAGACCGAATGGCATTGAAATCCCCTGCAATAATCCAGGGCGAGTCCACAACTTGGAGACTAGACTGAATTAGGTCAGCCCAAAGGGGTCTTCTCAAGAGAAAAGAGTGCTCCGCATACACCATAGTGAGGATAAAAGAAATACCGCTATTCAGAGAAACCAGACGGCCGTGGATAAATTGAGACGAGCAAGTAGATAAAGCAAAAGACGCAGTCTCGGGGTTCCATCCCACCCAGATTCTTCCTCTAGATAAGTGAACATTATTAGCGCTCCAATACCATCCCGGAATGAAAGAGCCCGAGACCAAAGGAAACGCCGCAGGGGGAATTTTAGTCTCCAAAATACCAACACAACTTAGGTGATTGGTTCTGACAAAATTTCTAATCTCAGCCTGCTTAAGGGGGGACCCGAGGCCCCTAAGGCCCTGTTTGGCAACATGCCAAACACTGATTGATTCTGATTTTTTGTTCCCAGAATCAGTTTGGGACGAGAATTGCGTTTGGTAAAATTTTTGTTCCCGAGAATAATTTTGTTCCCAGAATCAATTTTGGAGAAGATTTGAGAATAAAAAAAAAAATTGATTCTGCGTCCGAGAATCAGAAAAAGAATCAACACAATAAAACCCTTTTTCTTTCCTTCGGCCATTCCACGACCGTCGCCTGCCGCCGCTCGTTGCCGCCCGCCGCCGACCGCCGCCGACTGCCGCCGCCGTCGGTCGCCGGTCTGGCGAGCTCGCCTGAGGCTCGCTTGGCCAAGGCGAGGTTCGGCAAGCTTGCCGAAGGCTCGCCCAGCCACCGGCGAGCCTCGCCGAGGCTAGGCGAGGCCCGCCTGTCCACCGGCGAGGCTCGGCCTCGCTAGATCTAGCGAGGCCGAGCCTCGCCGGCCGAGTGAGGCTCGCCCGGCCACCGGCCGAGCTCGCCCTAGCTCGACCGGTGGCCGCGAGCCTCGCGGGGCGCTGGCCCGGCCCGGCGAGGCTCGCCTGTCCACCGGTGAGGCTTGGCCGACGAGGGCCAGCTTCGCCGAGGGCCGGCGATGCTCTAGTGAGTCGCCGGCCGGCGACCGGCCATAAGAAGAAGAAAAATAGGAGAAAAAAGAAAAAAAAAAGAAAAGAAAAAATGAAAAAGAAAAGGAAAAAAAGAAAAAAGGAAAAAAAAGAAAAAAAAAAAAAAAAGAGAAAAAATTATTTAAAAATTTAAAAAATAATTTGGAATATAATCAATAAACACGTTATCAAACGCAATTTATTCCGAATCGAAATTTTAGACTCATTACCAAACACGTGTTTTTACTCGGAATCGCCCTAATGTAATAAAAAATAATCATTTCTTTGTCGTAATCGGTTCCTTAATAGAATCGTTACCAAACGCGCCCTAATATTCCAAACTCCAAAAAACATAGAGGGAGGGAAGAAGGGCCTTACCGTTTCTTGCCACCTCGTTTCTTCACCGAGGAAGTCATTGGCTTTAGGCTCGAAGGAATAGCGGCACTAGCAGAAGCAGAGTAAAGATTACCCTTTCGGCGGCTAGGGACAGCCACAATAGGTTCAGGAGGGAGCTGGGGAGGGATCGGCTCCTCAAGGATGGAAGATGCAACCACAAGGGGAAAGTCAGAATCTTTTCCTTCAGAACTAATGTCATCCACAATTTCATCATCTGAGGACGATGATGACTCCAGCATTGATCTTTTAGGCGCCTGAAGAAGACCAGGTTGCGAAGGAGCTAGGGAGGTATCGAGGATGAGTTCAGGAGGAGGGGGGGGCCTTCCTTATTGACTTGTACCAGAGGAATCACAGTAGGCTCCGCTATCTGTGGTGCAGGTAAGTGAACTTCAATTCTACAGGGAGGAGTCGCAATAGTAAGAGAGGTAGGTGGAGCAACATCCGAAGCACGGGGTCTGTTATTTCGCTTTCCACCAACTTCACGCCATTCATTGGAGGGACGCGCCGAAGGGCCCTTGGCAGCTAGAGAACCAGCTCTAGGGGGGCCAGGTGCTTTAGGGTCAGCACATCTATAGCCAAATGAACAACAACTCGGACATAGAGTTGGCACCCATTCATAGTGGACATCCACCAAACGAGGCTCACCATTCAGCATATAATCAATAACCTTAGGGAATGAGCTCGAAGCATCAATCTCAATGCAGATACGTGCAAAAGCAACCATGGCCATCTGTTCAGTGCGGTTATCTACAAAGAGAGGCTTATCGATAGCACTCGCAAGGGCACTAATGCCCGAAGCAGACCACAAGTTGACAGGAACATTCCTTAGGCGAACCCAAATAGGAACTGATTTGTGGCAATCTTTCTTGAGCTCCATCATTGGATGCCATTGTTGGAGAATAAAGGATATTTTGGCAACAGTGATTGGCACCCCTTACAGCACTTTCCTTCTAAAATCTTTATCAGGAATATGGAAAAAGTAAAAGCCCAGGTCAGCTGCAATAACTTGAACTAGGTGGTCACCCCAAGCATGTTTGAGCGCATCCTTTGTCAATTGGAAAGGGAGTCTCTTCCCAATGTAATAGCCAACTAAGCAATCATCCCATTTAGGGTGGGCAGCTTGCAATATCTCTTCTGAGATTTGAACAACAACTTTGTTATCAACTACAGCAGGCGGAATATAAGAGAGGCTATAACCCTTAGTAGCTGAGCGAGTAACAGCAGCCCATGACCGAGTTGGGGGCTGAGCATCAGCAGAGGAAGGGACCTTCTGGGTCGAAGCCGACTTACCTGCCTCGAATGAAGGCACATTATGCCCTGTCTCGCTATGAGGAAGAGCCGGACGAGAGGGGGCAGCAGGAAAATTATCAACAGCGATTCCTTTATCCTTAGTAGGACGAATCGAAGAAGCATTAGAGCCATTAATAGCCGAAGGAGGGGGTGGAAGAGTACCCAGAAGAGCGCGAGCCTTTCGGGCTCTGCTGCGATCTCTGCTTCGAGAGCGTCCACGGGAGCCACGAGCAACCGAAGAGTACCGAGCAAGAGGGGGACGAGGAGGGGGTGGAACAGAACCATCCTTGGGGTCCTCTTGAGGGCCTTTGCCCAAAATGCCTACCGGCGTAGAGGAGGAAGACGCCATTCGAAACAGAGGCAACCCGCAAAGCGTAACCCCTAAAAACACAGCAGGCGTTTCCGGATAGCAGGAGACATAACGGGAAAAATCTCTCAGAGGAGGAGCAGATGGGGTAGGGGTGGAGGTCGGGTCTGAAGAAGAGCCGCAACGGACGGCTGAAGTGGCCGGAATCAGCAGCTTCGAACAGAGGCGACCGGAGGAGCGAAATCCCTAAAAACACAGCAGGCGATTCCCGACAGCAGGAGACATACCGGGAAAAATCGCTCAGAGGAAGTGTAGATCGGGTAGGGGTGGAGGTCGGCTCCGAAGAAGAGCCTCACCCGACGGCTGAAGAGGCCGGAACCAGCAGAAGCCACTACCGATGAACAGTAGATACGCGAACAGCTTTGAGAGCATTAGGGTGAACAGTAACCCGAGAAGTGCTTCTTTTCTGCTCGGGAACATTAATTTCCTTATAATTCACAATGTCTCGGCTACTTCAAATGGTTAATCCATATTACTTGTCTTGATTTGGAATCTGATAAGGGGATGTCATTTTGGATACGAACACCTCTAGACCCCCAATATTTGCAAGAGAATCAGAACCAAGTGAGTCAACAAATGACTGGTTTATTAGAGCAGATAATGTTTTCCTTAGAACAAGAGGCTGCTGCACATTTTCTCCCCCTCTATTCCATGTTTCCAGCAGGAGAGAAATGAAGAAAGAACAACGGAAACAAGAATACCACATGCAAACACCAAAATAGCATCCACAGCAGCTTACCTTCTTCGCGTCCTCTGTCTTCAATGTGGGGACATGGTAAGTGACAGAAAAGGCATCACAGAAACCAACTGAATCCAAGAAACTCACTTCACTTGTTGTCTCTATCACGAGAAGCTTCTTACCCTGGAAAAAAGAAAAGCCAAATATGTGTATAATAAGCTAATAAATTCAGTGATGCCAAAAGAATACCCAAATCAGACCTCATAATTCAGCAACCACCAACTAAATCAGTAGAAATAAAAAAAGCTGGTATAACGTTATTAGAATCACAATACACAGGGGAACATGTACATACCCTCGTTGTTAATTAGTGAAAGCAAAATTACCTATAACATTTCAAATATCATCTATTCATACGAAAGTGCATCTGTATATGATAATGCCAAGTTCGATGCATCCACATTATACTAGAGTATCTTCCCCTGGGACAGCCTTGAGCAAACACGTGAACCAAGGTCGCATTCCGTCTGTTGCTCTATACAGCAAAACAAACTTCCCTACTTCTCCATCTCAAACAGGATAAGCAAACTAGTCATCATTCTAAGGTCAACATGGGGGAAGATAATGCCAATGAACTGAATCAATCCCTCAAACTCAAGTTCCTAATTACCACCTGCATCATGGCACCATTATTGTGTTCCCTCAGTGAGATGACTAGTGATTTTTGCCCTCCACATTGTCCCTCAGATTTTTCAACCTGGAAAAAGAACTAATTCCTACTCATCCACCCTGAAGCATTCCTAATTCAACAATCCTAGTAACTTTGCCAGCATTTAACTTTCAGAAAAGATCAGAGAAAAGGATAATTACTCTTCACACCAATATCTATCTGTAGAAACAAGGCGTGGAGAGAAGAAACAACCTTTGGAGGTAGTCGCTTCAAAAGAACTAACAACGTCTGAGATATCAAATTTGAAAATCAAGGCCCAATGGCGACATACTCCAATGGCCTCCAAAGCAATCACTCAAGTTAGAATGATCTCTTAATGCCAAGGATGACAACTGAGGTCAACTAATAGAAATCAACAGAATTTACCTTTCAAGGTCATCAAGGATGATAATGCTTAATGGAGATTTGTATGCATCCTCGAAAACCTATCGATGATTAGAATCCATTACAAAACCTTCCCCCAATCATTATGAAAAATGTAAGATAACCAATCTTCGAGTTAGTCATAAATGGAGGGGAATCAACTTATTTCCAATTCCTCAAACTGCTAATCGACCAGAAATGCAGGTCACAAACCTTCACAATTTGTGCACATTTGGTGCTCTCATGTAATCCGATCATAGTTTCTGCTGAGACCTAAGCATCCAAAAGAAAATCAGAAATTATACTTAATGCACAAAGAAGTCTGATTACTCAGAGAAAGCAAAGCGTGGAGCAGAAGATTACAATTTTAACATATGGAAAATCACTCTCGATGCCAACTGTAGCTGCCAGAGCAGTTTTACCACTGTACAACAGACAATATGTTAGAATAATCCCAATTGTTTTAAGACCATAGTAAAAAATGTTTAGCAAAAATGAAAAGCAATGTGTCAGAAAAGCTCACATACCTGCCACTCGGACCCTCCAGGAGGCAAGTGACAAGTGGACTTCCTTTGCTCACTTTAACTTGCTCAACCAGTAGCATTGCTCGCTCATAGATGTGCTTATGTCGATCGCCACAACTTACTATCCCATTAAGCCTACAAAAATATTTGCACAAACAATTGAGGGAGTAACACATGCTTAATAGTGTTTGCTCTTTATCTTTAACTGGAACTCCAGAACAAAAGTCAACAATACATGAAACTTTAATACAAGCACACAAAACATGTGTATTTTTAAACATACTCCAATAGCCAGCAAAGCTGAGCCATTTTAGCGTCTTCATGACATGGCAAAGACGCTAAAGTAACAACACTGCAGGCTCCCAAGCAGAATAAAAAATCCAGATCTGCAAAATGCTTTGCAAGATTGCCAAGGTTTTATGATCATATTTTGGCAGAACAAATGGAATGTTTTTATGTTGGTTCATCAATTTGGAGAACCTTGCGCTCTAAGATTCAGATAAGCCACGGATCATATGATAACATGCATGAAAGAAGCATGTGGGAAACCCATTAATATTCACATCGTCCAATCTATTTGCCTAATGAAACTCAAAATGTTTTTGTCTAGACAACAATGGACCAGACATCTTATTGAAAAATACTTGCGGCAAATTTAATGATCAGCTCAGAGAGAATTCTCTGAATTACTCCCCTCCTCTTGTTTATTCTTTCCAGAATTAAATGTCAGAAAACCAGAACTACCATATGATTCACCATGGTCAACATATAATTGGGTAAAACCACGCAATAAGACAATTCCTAAAAACACATCAGATAAATCTACTTATGTTATCATTCTGCAACGGTACAAACCAAGTTGAAAAACCCAAACCCCAAACGAAGAAGCAATTTCAAAGATATCAACTCTCATCTGAGCTTCATTCACTCTTTATCCAGACATTCGCTCCTGTAATTACCAATCCTTAAGTAAAATTCAGAGATCCTTCTACATTTTAATAAGAATCGCTTGTATACGGCATGCAGCTACAGCAGCTAAACCATCTCTAAGGCATTGGGTTGTTCTACATGAATGCTCATATGTAATGCACAAGGGGAATCAGAGAAAGCTTTTGCAAATCATCCTCTTTTGCTTCACCCTTCTTAGTGACCTAAATCTCAGTCATTGAGAGGCCAGCAGTAAAAGGTCATCACAGTATGTTTTAGCGTTTTGAACCAATGTACTCTTGTACACTTGCTATGTGTGATGGACAATACAAGTACCATTGGAGACCCAGTGGAAGTATCAACCAGGGAAAAAAGCAATTACTGACTTCACTTAGTTGGGTAATGCTAAGTTTGTGGTTGGTGTAGATTTCCGGCCAAGCAATTTTGAAGGCCTTTAAATTTACATGCAATATCCAGTCATACAATTCTTACTTCACTGGAACTACGGATTATAAGAACATTGCCACAAAAGATAGATATATAATGCACATCATCATTCAATTATTCCTACCTGCATCTTTCCAAGTCATCTGTGGAAGCTATAAATGCAGGAACAATTTCTATGAGTGCATTCAAAAAATCATCCATAGTGACTTTGATACTCTCTTCATCTACAGGCTTGGTAAGATCATCAAGACTTAATTGTCTATTCAAAGCATATGATACGGCACTCTTCACAACGCCTTCAATCTCTGTACCACTATAGTTCTTCGTACGAGCAGCTACACAATCGCAGATTGCAAATAAGGTAGGGTCATCACAAGAGATGAACTAAGCACCAGCTTTTTTAGCATATACATCATTTTTTTTTTTTTTTGGGTAATTAAGAACGTCCCTTACCCCTACTTCACAGGAGGTGGATCCCAATTCTCAGAGAG
This sequence comes from Eucalyptus lansdowneana, assembly GCA_017140395.1. Taxonomy (NCBI): domain Eukaryota; kingdom Viridiplantae; phylum Streptophyta; class Magnoliopsida; order Myrtales; family Myrtaceae; genus Eucalyptus; species Eucalyptus lansdowneana. The sequence goes on from CM029487.1 coordinate 60,659,868, forward strand.
AACGGTGGCCACCAGGCCAGGGACCCAGTAGTTCTTTTTAGTATATATGTAATACGTCCAGAAATACAAGAGTTAGCCTATTTGATCAAAGAAAAAAGCAAAATTATTTGAAACTACATTACTATCATATTATATGCCCATTTTTTTCTGCTTCCACATGACAATGCTGAATAAGGTAAGCCACTTCTTAAATAATAAACAAAGATTTGCCAGATGAAGTTTCATTCTAGTAAATGCGCCAGCTGACTAACCAAGCCCAGATAGATTGACATCAGGAGCAAGAAAAGAATTCTCTTTCATCTTGTTCGTGTGGATCTGAAAGATTTGCAGGCGACCATTCTCATCAGGAAGGCTTATCTCAACTTGTACCTCCAAGCGTCCAGGTCTATATATCAAAAGTCCAAAATGTCAAGTATGTCTTTAAGTATCTACTTTTACCTCTAAAACAAATATTGTAAATGTACATATGATCCTGCCAAAGTCATGATGCCACCGCATGTCAGCAACAAAATTACAATCTTTTCTATCCTCAAAGTGCTAGCCATAATATATCTTAAAAGCAACAATTAAACAATCTTCCATTAAGTTGCAAGATGACATATGAATGCTTTTTACCATCTCAGGAGATCAAAAGCAGCTACAAAACTTAGACACGAAGAACCAAAAGAGAAAATGAGGGACCACCTCAAAAGAGCCTCATCAAGAAGATCTTTTCTGTTGGTCATTCCAATAAGCAAAACATTGTTCAGTGACTCTACACCATCAATCTGAAAATCAGGAAATATCTCAGCAGCAAAGATTGGTATAAATGAGCATAACAGGAAATATTCACAGATAAAAATGGAAAATAACTGTGCACGATTAGAACACATAGATACTACTATGGACCTTTGTAAGTAGCTGGTTTACAATACTGTCATGAACTCCAGTACCATCTCGGGTTGATCCTCTTGACTGCAGATGCAAAATCAGGTCATTTCATATCTTTATTATAAAAAGTTGACAACCAGCAGTAGTCTACAATAAGACAAAACACAGCCATTTAAGAAGCACCAAAAAAAAAAAAAAAAAGCAACAAATTAACATGATAATCTTCATGATAAAGATAGGACTATAAGCAAAAAGTGCAGTTAATTCAATTGACACATAAATATCACAACCATTGCTCAATTTGTGTGTGTGCGTGCGCATGCGTGCGTGAGTGGGGTAATAGGGTTGTCAAGAAAAGCACTGCACAGTACATAGTTCCGTTAAACTTGATGAAAATTCCTGGAACAAATTAAGCACCTCAACATAACATATATTTGGTTAAGAATATTTTATACTGGATATCCGAATAGTGAATGTTAGTTATCAGACCATCAGGGAAAAATCCTACAATGGAACGTTGAAAACTATAAAAATCATGATAGAGGACCTACCAAGACAACAAAATACAAAAGTCTACTCATACTATTAGCTAAAGTTGACCTTAAACGAGAACCAAACCCTGTAGATACACTGCCTGCTATTCTATATACACTACTTCCAAAACAAAAGCCAAATACAACCAGTTACAAAGAAATAACAGGAAAGACGAAGTTGTTCCAAGCAATTGATATAGGCAACAGCGCTAGCTATTCAACATCATAGAGGACAGAAATGCATATATCGACCAGATGATGTCATACCTTGCATATAACATCAATATCATCAAAAATTATGACATGCAAATCACTCTTGTCGCCTGAAAATTAATGTGAGGCATAAGTTACAGATACTTGCTAAGAAGAATCATACTGCAATTCATTTATTCAATTACTGCGAGTCCTCTGATCCTGTTCAGCATCAGCAAATAAATCTCGAACGTTCTTCTCAGTTTCACCAACAAATTTGCTCAACACTTCGGGACCATTGACTATCTGGCAGAGAAAATGAAGTCAAATTGACAAAACATACATGCATATAATTTACAATATGAGTAGGTAGGTCAACATATGCAAGCACAAAGGTCAGTTCGAATACCTACATCTTAGAGATGATTCAAACATCTTCAACAATATAAGTAAACTACCATAAGAACAGTAATGAGGCTATGTCCAATAGGATTCAAGGTTTTGAGAAAGAAGGGAGACATGTCCTAAGCATAGGGGAGAAAATAAAGGCCGGGCCGAAAAAAGCTCTCAAGCCCTGGACCTTCTTGGAATCTAAATATCATTAGTTAGTTCACAGATACCCATGTTGGGTTAAAGGCCTTCTACAAAAATAGCATCCATAGTAATTGAATAACCACACGAGGGAACATAGAATACCTTTGGTTCTTTGCCGTTCAACATCTTCCCTATTTGACGAGCCATTAGGGTTTTGCCAGTGCCAGGAGGCCCATAAAGCAGCATACCTTTTACGCGTTTAATATCAAGCCTGGAAATGACCATGTATTAGGGTAAGAAAAAATGCACCAGAATATAAGATATCATATAAATTGCAAAGCCCAGAATTCTGCTTTCTTTACTTGCTAGTCACGTGAGGAGGGAAAACACGAGAAGCAAAAGCCCTTCGAAATATATCCACGAACTCTGCACTCAAGCCACCAATGCCTAGGGATTGAAGGTTAAATTCCTTCTGCCTAAATATGTTGCTACTGGCAGCTTCACGTTGGTTGACGACCTGAATAACAAGACAAAACAGTTGAGACAGAACCAACAAAATTACCACATTATAGTATGATGGCCAATAGAACTGCATCAGGAAGATGTTCACTATCAAAGACTCACAGCAAAAGAAAAGGATGTTCACTATTTCTCCAAGCAATAAGTACAGAGCAAGTTTAAGATCACATAAGTTTCAGCTGTGCTCCATAAGCATGACAGAAACCCTCACTGCACCCAAATTCTAATGCAAAATACTATAGTTTCTGCAGTCAAAAATCAGGTTTGAAGGATATACTAAGGAAAATTTCACCATATGACTTCAAATCCGGACCACAAAATAAATGTCACAAAAAATGAAACTGTATAAGATGAAAATAAAAAGAAATTAAAGGAAAACCTTTATTCCACTAGCATTTGATGCTTCAAAGACAATGTATGTTTCGCTTGTAATCATTCCTCTTTCATCAGCATTTGACCTTTCTTGTCCCTCCACGGCAGCTTGATTGACTGTGAAGATATAGTTGTTCCCATGATACTCAAACGATACCCTTTGCCCTACTGTCATAACCTGAAAATACATTTACATGTCAATGTACATCAAAAAAGTCATACATATCAGAGACAGAAAGGGCAAAATGCATGTCTAAGAAAAGTTCATAATAGTAATGGACCTTTCAGAGTCCCATCTCAATTATTTTAGCTAACATAAAATTATAGACTTTAATAATGTCATACTTCACTAAGTCCTTGACAAGGAAATGTTAGAGGTACAAGATACAATCCTACGCTAAATATGCACTTTTACCTCCAAGTGCACCTATACTCAGATATTTCCCTTCGAATTAAAAAGAATGCATTTCAAAGAGATGACTCGCTACACTAAGTCCTTGAGAATGAGACAGTAGAGATCCAAGATGCAACCCTAAATCAGCAATCTTATGCCAAATTGGCACCTTTGTCTAGAAGTGCCCCTATGCTTGGATATTTTCCCTACCGAATTAAGAGATGGCTTTCAAACACACTTAGATGCAGGAATGAGTTCCCAAAAATTCTCTCATAGTACTAACTGTGATTAGTCTGTTGATTCTCCTCAGTACTTGAATGAAGCAGGAGTTGTTCACCAGTTCAAGTTTTATACTTACTCATTGAAAAACAAAATCTATCATTCAAATGATTGAATATTGTTTGGCATGAAAGGTTAGAGAAGCTTAGATGATCCTAGAAATTACCGACGCTAGAGTGTTGGTCAGTGATATGTTTGCAGTTTAAGTGAAAAGCGCCACAACAACTTCCTTCATAAAACTCATGCTACTTATCAACTACACTCACTTCTAGATTGGCATCATCCAGTTGGGTACTTATGCAGTTCAGTCATTGTCACTTGAAGACGTCGTTTCCATGTGTAGGTACATCATATGACAAAACTTCTTTTTTTTTTGTCTAGAGCATGTTCTTCTTTGTCTGGCGCATGTGCAATACTCAAATCTATTCATTAGAAACCACACTAATTTACTTGGTTGTGGTGAATGTATGCATTTTCTTAATCTTGTTTATGCCTTGAATCAGCTAATTATAATAAGTCTGAAAATGCAGTTGTTATTTGACATTTTTAGGCAGCAGCAAATCTCTTCTAATTATCCCAAAAGAAAGAGCTCATTCACACATTTGCGGATTGTCGTACGGGTGATCCCAAGAGATACTTTGTTGCATGCCTCATAAACTAGCAACTGGCTCGTGAATTTCCCCACAAAGGGGGCAGGACAATAAGTTGTAAACCAATAACCAGGACAGGAGGGGGATAGTTAACAAATGCAATGAGGCGAATAAATTTGACTAAGGGGCTGTTTGGCAACGTGCCAAACAAAGTGCTCGATTCTGAACTTTTTTCCTGGTAAAATTTTGTTCCTGGAACAAACAGATTTGGAAGAGAATTGAGAATAAAAAAAATGTGATTCTCCGTCTGAGAATAAAAAAAAAATCAAAATAGTGAAAGTCTCATTCTTCCCTTCCGTCATTCCACGATTGCCATCCACCACCGCCCGCCGTCCGCCGCTGGTCGCCGTCCGCCGGTCCGGCGAGCTCGCTGGAGGCTCGCCCGGCCATGGCGAGGTCTAGCAAGCTCGTCGAAGGCAAGCTCAGCCATCTGCGAGGCCGGCCTGGCCACCAGTGGGGCTGGCTCGACTAGGTGAGGCTAGGCTCGGCCTCGCCAAGCCCGGCCACCCGGTGGCCAAGCTCGGCGAGGCCGACCTAGCCACCGGCGAGGCTTGGCGACGAGGGCGGCGACCGGCCACATGAAGAAGAAGAATATGAGAAAAGGAAAAAAAAAAAGAAATGAAAAAATGAAAAAAAAAAAAAAAAAGGAAAAAGTAAAAAAAATTATTTAAAAATTAAAATAAATTGACTTGGAACATAATCAATTAGCACAAAGTATCAAATGTAATTCTATTCCAGAATAAAAAATTTTGGAAAGTTACCAAACGCATTTTTTTACTCATAATCAGTTTCCGGTAACAGAATAAAAAATAATCATTTCTAGTCAGAATTAGTTCCTGGGAACAGAAACGTTAACAAACGCGCTTTAAATGAACATAATCTGCACAATCTAAGACTGATACTAGCATTAGGTGAATTGGAATTGTTCTAAAAAATTGTATGTAGTACCTGGTCCTTAAACTTCTTGCGTAGTTGATTAGCCAATAAAGCAGCATCAACCTACAAAATTCAAAAAGAACATAAAAGGGAGTTCCATGAGAGTGCTACCCCCCACGAAGAATCGCAGGACAGTCGGCTCGCGACATGCACTGTAAAATATGGGTTTTGACGTAGTAAAAAAAAAAAGAAAAAGGTAGAAGCTTCAGCAGAGAGAGAGAGAGAGGAATCGAGAGTTTTCGGGAGAAGGAAAAGAGGAGAGAGAGAGAGAGAGAGAGAGAGAGAGAGAGAGAGAGAGAGAAGACAGAGATAAAAGAAAAAAGAAAAAGAAAAGAAAAAGGGAGAGATAAAAGGGAAAGAGAGAAAGAAAAAGGAGGAGAGAGAGAAATGGAGAGCAGAGAGCTCTCGCTCAAAGAAAGGAAGAAGAAGAAGAAGAAGAAGGGTTTTGTGTGTTCTTGTCATAGGAGCCTTGCCAAGCCACGTTAACTACGTAACGCAACACCCAGTAAGTGCTCGTGCCGCCCATTTGTTCAATTGGAGTAATTTCGGACCTAGGGCTTGAAATTCGGAATTTTGGGAAAATCGAGCGACGAAGTATGATTTTTGAGTCGTTAAGCTGCATATTTTTATAGAAATGGTACTTTGGGATGTTGTGAAGCTATAGCATCTTACGGATCGTGATTTGAGCTTGCGGTTTGTCCGGAACGGAATTTTGAAGTTGGAGGTGCATTCTGATAATGTAGCGAACAGTAAGCTTCGAGCTTTTTTTTTTTTTTTTTTTTTTTCGGTACTTTTTTCGGTGGTTGAGTTGGAGTTGTTGTTGTACGTTAAGAGAGCTTTCTAAAGACTGTAAGATGGCTTAAAATGGAATTTTGTGGAGGAAGTTATTGCGCGACAAAGTTGGCGCATGGGCTACGGCTTGCGGGAAATTGATGGGTTTTCGATAAATGCGAGTTTCGTGGCGCATAGGTGTCATTTTATCGACAAATAGGCTTAGCATAGACGAGTCATTATGCGAATATCCTTTTTACTCGGCCTTTTGATAATGTTCTTCCGTTAATTATTAGGGATTCGAGTGCGTTGGTTCGAGTGAGCGTTGTAATTGATTTTCGACTTTCCCATGTGAGTGGCGCTATCTCTTCTAAGAATTTATAAGCTCATGTTTTTTAAATAATAAATGATTGATATTGTATGAGTTATGAATAAGCATGTTTGTTGCATAAAATTTGGATCGGGCATTTACTGGGTTTTGGTATTTAAAAATAGTGTGAGAATTTTTGGTGGAAATATATGTTATGTTTGATGAATGAAGTTGAGAAATATTATATGTTTTGGGTTTGTGAAACCATTTCATGAAAAGCTCGACCTTGAGATGATTTATGGAATGTTATATAGTTATTGGTTTGTAATAAGCTTTTTGAAATGTATTTAATTTGAAATTGATATGTGTTTTTTATGGAGATTATTTAATAGACTTGACCATTGATACTTGACTTTTGATGGTGATTTAAATGAGTTTTCATATTAGTATAAGGCTTTGATGATAAGAAATAACTCTTATATGATTCGATATGTATTTTATATATTGAGTTTGATTTATGAGACGGGTCTTGACATTATTTGAGAATGTTTTATGAAAAGAATTTTTGGCGAATAAGTCGAGTTGCGAAATCTTTTGGTGATATATGAAACGATTCATGGGCTTGGTTTTGTGGATTGTGGATGGTATTGTTCTGAATTTGTATTGATGCTCGATATCACTGTGAGCCTAGTGAGGGGCTTGTGGGTATGCACATACTATTCTAGGATATTCTTGTAGGCCAAGCTACCGGCTAATAATAGGTGAAGACCTTGCCAAGAGGAGAATCTTGGTCACCTCGTTACTAGGCGTTATATAGCGACCATGGTTTGATATTGAGCAACGGATTGGTCAATGGAGTAGACCATTGACATGTAATATGAGATGGGTCGATGGAATTGACCATCGACGTGTAATTTGAGATTAGTCGATGGAATGGACCATCGACGTATAATTCGAGATTAGTCGATGGAATAGACCATCAATGTGTAATTTCATTTGATTATTAATGTGTGGTTTGATGAGATTAATCAATGGAATAGATCATTGATTCATGTTTTATGAGATTGACCAATGGGTTAGATCATTGGTATTTGCCTATTATAATCTTAAATATTTTTGCTTTGAACATATTGTGTTAGAGTAAGAAAGGTTATATTTTGGCTTGAAGGTTTGTTAAATTTCTGGGTTTTGTGTGGTATGAGATTAACCAATGGAATGGACCATTGACGTGTGAATTAATGAAATTAATCAAGTGGATTAGATCATTGATGTTTATTTCAATGTTATTATGAAATGATTATTTTTGCTATAAATATAGTTATGTTGAAGCGTATGTAACTTATTCTTTTTACTGTATGTTTGTTATATCCTAGATTTGAGTTAAAAGAATTGCGGTTTTGGTTTTGTAAATATATACAATGGGTGTTTGATTCGCTTAGAAGAGATACACTATTTACTGAGCCGTGGTTGCTCACCCCTTTATTTTCCAATGTTTTTCAGATCCCTCTATTAATGCTAAGTAGATACAAGAGCGATATGAATGTGGGGAATTTTAAGAATTGGTTTTTGGGAGCTTTGAGGCTACGTCCTTTGAGTGGAACGATAGCCATGTCATCTTCCATTCTTGTTGGTTTTGGGGTGTGACATGCACATCTGTTCATTTTTGGCTCCTCTTTTGACAAACTCCAGCTCAAGCCAGAGCAACGCCAGATCGAAATTTTCTGGCGGCACAAACTTACATTCGTAACAACCCCTTGAGACAATCTCCAATCACTCGTTTGGCTTCCACTCCAGTTGACCGCCCGATGTGACCAGGGCGGACATTCTCGTGAGGAGTTTCTCTCAGTCAAGGCCAACGCACAATCATCGGACAGTTCGATCAAAGATCGCACAACACCACTAGCAAAACAATCACACGAATCGACAGAACTCCCTCAAAATCAAGCAAAGCATCAAGCTACAAAATCAACGATCGATCCTAATCAACACCTCAAAACGAGAAGATCAAGCACGCATTCGGATTGACAACGGCGAGGAATCGAAACGACGAGAGGGAGATCGGAGGGGCAGCAGTAGGCGAGGTAGGTGAGGGCGAGGTCGGCGGCGGGGGTGTTGGTGACAATCATGGTGGACGGTGACGGAGACGACTGGAAGAACCGGCCAGCCATGGCTGCGATCGGAGGTGGCGGTCGAGGTCGAGCGAGGGAGAGGAAGGCGGAGGAGAAGAATGAGAGAATTCGGGCGCCATTTATGCCTCTCGTTGAGTTTCCTTTGGCTCATCCAGGGCGAAGAGGAACGCAGTGAACGCCGTGAACGCAAAGAGGACCGAAGTGAACGCAGTGAACGATCCAGGGCGAAGAGGACCGAAGTGACACAGTGAACGCAGTTAACGTCCGAAGTGAACGAAGTAGACGGAGAGGAGTCTTCGCCGTTCCAATATATATAGCCGACCCGTCTGCCAGAAGAGGACACGTGGCAATCGGACAACGAGTCCGGAACGACGAACTGGCCCATGTGATAACCTGTTGGGCTGGTGTCTCTTAGTCCAGGCCCAAGGATGCGCAACCCACCTTTTGGGTATCAACTATCAAGTCCCAGCGCCAGCGTCCTGGGTCTAGTCCTCGAGATAAAAGTATAATCACATTGAGACGTGTTGATGCAATGTCAAGCTCGACTCACATGTTTGATTGCTCAAAACTTCAATCGAGCTTAGCTTGATCGAGTATTGAATTTCTTGCCTGAACTCAACTGGAAAGAAAAATCGATATTCCCTTTTGTTTCTCATCAAACAAATCGCATCTTCTTTTGGAAATCCTAATCATTTTTAGCATGATATTGAGGAATCTTATTGCTCTTACTTCAATAAGCATGAAATGTATCATTGCATATTTGTATAGTGAACAAGTGTCTCCCAAACCATAAGTTTAAGTTGATTCTTGCATATACATTCGCCTTTAATAAGAATTTAAATGAGTAATGGCCATGGTACAATTCTTTTTCACCCGCCTCCTTTTGCATATGCAGCTTACAGTTTAAACGAGTAATCACTCTCAATATTAATTGACGATGTTGCTTACTCTCTTGACAAACACCTGTTCATTTTTGGCTCCTCTCTTGACAAACTCCAGCTCAAGCGTGAGCAACCACCCCTTGAGACAATCTCCAATCACTACGAATCGCAAGTTCCGCGGTCCGCCATGAACTAACCTGCTAACGGAGATTGAGTTGCCGGTCGAAACCCTCGCGTAGCGCCGTTGGATGGCATTCAGCCCGATGTGACCAGGGCGGACATTCTCGTGAGGAGTTTCTCTCAGTTAAGGCCAACTCACAATCATCGGACAGTTCGATCAAAGATCGCACAACACCACCAGCAAAACAATCACGCGAATCGACAGAACTCGCTCAAAATCAAACGAAGCATCAAGCCACAAAATCAACGATCGATCCTAATCAACACCTCGAAACGAGAAGATCAAGCACGCAAACGATCAAACGGCATTCGGATTGACAACCAAAACGACGAGATGAGAGGGAGAGGGTCGGAGAAAGGGATATGAGACGGAGAGGATGAAGGAATCGGCGATGGAGGCGAGGGAGAGCTTGGTGCCGGGGACGGCGAAGTAGTGGAGATCGGAGGGGCAGCAGTAGGCGAGGTTGGTGAGGGCGAGGTCGGCGGCGGGCGTGTTGGTGACGATCATGGCGGACGGCGATGGGGACGACTGGAAGAACCGGCCGGCCATGGCTGCGATCGGTGGTGGTGGTCGACGTGGAGCGAGGGAGACGAAGTTGAGAAGAAGAAATGAAGATCCGGTCTTGTTATTTATGGGTTCGGGTTCGGGTTCGGGTTCGGGTTTGGAATTTGGTAATATCCATTAGGGTAATTTTATGCTTTTTTCACGCATCGACTGTTCTTATTATGTGCACAATAGTATCCCGAATACTTTTTGTATTTCAAATTGCATTTGTTTCGTGAAAAACTTAATGATAAAAGAAAATCCTGTCAAGAAAATATTTTTCAAAAATATAGTAAGTTTTCCTTTAGCTTGTGATTTAGGATTGAAAATTTCTTATTTGAAAGTGTTTTCAATTTCATATATATTAATACCCTGAAAAACTCAAAACCGGTACATTTGTAATAAAAAGAAAATTTGATAAAAACTGTAACAAAAATTTTTTTTGACCACTAAAAACCCTAAACGGGTATATTTTTGACAAATTTACCCCAAACTAATACACTTGTAACGAATTTACCCTCTCGTTAGTTTTCGTTAAATTTTATTGTCAAATTATTAAGTTAAATAACATGTGACAAGTTTACCGATATACCAATTTGGAATTTTACGCTCGTTTGTCACGCTTTACGCTTTTTTTTTTTTTTTGTGGTATTAATCCGATTTAGCGGATGGTATATTTGTCACAAATTTACCAGTTTAGAGTTTTTTGCAGTCAAATAAATTAGTTTGTGATAAAATTGTCATAAATGTACTAGTTTAGGTTTTTTAATGGTTAATTGGAATAAATTTGTCACAAATATACCAATTTTGGGTTTTTCATGGTAAAAAAACTAGTTTTTGATAAATTTATCACATATATACCAGTTTGGAGTTTTTAGTGTATTAACCATATCTTTATCTCAAACAAAAAACTTTCAAATTTTTTAATTTTAAAAAACGAATTTTAAATTATTTAAATTTTTATCTATTTTATTTTTTCAAAAAAATCAAATTTTTAATTATTTTAAAATTTCTTTCCTTTTTCTTTTTCTCCTTCCTTCATTGCAATTAGCCAATAATGGCCTCAAGCTCATCGGTCATGGGCCAGCTCAGCCTCGTCGACCTGGACAAGCTCAAGCTCATTGAGATTGAGTAAGCCACAAGCTTGCTAGCCTCAAGCAAGTCTGAATGCTAGGATTGGCCAAGCCATTAGTTCATCGGGATCTGGCAAGCTTTGAGCTGGTGGCTTTGGCCAGCTCAAACTCGCCTAAATTGATTGAGCCTTGAGCTCATTAGCTTGCATCATGGCTAGGCTGTCGATTGTCACCAAGGCACGCAATCGCATAAGACAAGGGAGAAAGGAAAAGAAGAAAACGAAGGAAAATTATTTTTTTTTTTAATAATTTTTTTATAAGAATAAAATCTTCATTAACTAAGGACCCTACAGCTAAGAAAATGTCTTGGAAATCGTTTTCCTAAATTTAAGTTTTGGTAGAAACACATTTTTCATTAACTAGAAAACATATTTTATTAACTCATTTTTCTAGATAAACCAAATACCAGAAAATGAGGAAAATATTTTCCACGAAACAAAATGCAGACCCTAAAAATACTTAATAAGAACAGATTTCTTGTAGCACTTTTAAGAAGAGACTTTTCGGTTTTCGTTTCCATTCGAGTCCATTACAATAGTAAATGTAAAATGTTTTACATGATTTAGAGGAAATGTTTTGAGATTCAATCGAGACGAGCGGGCCTTTGTTATGGTTTAGTTTGGCCCAGCTAGCTATCAAGTATGTTGAAGCGTCTGAACATGAGAATGGCATAACAAGGAGAAAATATTTAGTGATTTCAAACAACTATGTCAATTGCTGACGTGATGTGACATCCCGAAATTTGGCCCCGTTTCAAATATATGAAATAGTTATTTCGTCAATACGCTTATGGTTATTTTACTCGGAACTGATTATTCACGAGTTAACTAATCTATTAAGTAATGCAGTAAATGGTTATAAAATCAGCAAGGGTCAATACGACACTATTATATAAATCAATTAGCTTACGGATACAAGTTGATTCGATGGAAGTACGTAGTCGAATTGTAGGTGATTTCGCATGATTACGATATTTGCGTCAAACTCCAATAAACCAATTTTCTATTGATATTATATTCATGATACATAATTGAACCCTCGCAACACATTACAATCGAGGGTTGTCTATGATTTGAAGATGCACAAATGTGGGTTGAAAATTATCAACCACAGGTCAAACGCGCTAAAACCCCTAAAAGCTACCTGATAGATTATGTTGTACTTAAGTCATGTTCAATCGATTTTTAACTGCGAAATTTAATTTGGTTTTGGAAATCGAACATCCGAGCGTGTCACGATTCAATTATTGGATGTCATCTCATCTTTCAGCAAATTTTTGACGAGTCTGAAATTTTTCGGAAAAATGATTTTTCGGACATAAAGAAAAAGGAAATGAAATTCGGACGAGGAAGGAAATTGGAACTTTTTTACCCAAAAAGCTTTAACTTTGGGAAATTAGAGTTAAAAATTTGACTGGGAGACTATAGATGAGCTTAGGATAGAGAGTAGTCTCTATCTCCATAACCCAGGGGACCCCGAAATGTATTGGGCGCATCTCTATACTACAGACTTGAAAATATTTTGACAACAACATGGTGAGATAAAATCTCAGTGAGTTAAAATCCTTAAACCTCAATTAGGACGCGAATTCGCCTCGAAGGCAGTCTAAGCACGCACCACACAAAAACTCACCTCGTCTCGGCACGTCCTTGCATATTAGCACGTCTCGCACAACAATAATAGTATAACGTACATAAATAACAATCAGAACACATACAAGAATTTCACGCGCATTGTCAACACACTCGTTCTAATTATTAAGACCCCTCGAGCCACGGCCAACACAAGTGTCGGCGGTCTTTTGGCATAAGTGGGCATCGTCCCTGGGACCAACCGATTTCGTGAGTTGGTAGTGATGACGGTGTGGGTAGATGATGGCTTTGTGAATATGGTGCCTCACCACTTCAAAGCGTGGTTTATTACAGAGCTGAACGATGGTCGGGAGGGTCAATTGCATGGTTTTGATGGACCGCCTGTCGGAAATATGGATGGGCAAGATATTGACCCCATGGATATCGACATCCCTGACGGTGTCGTAGTGAATCCAAATTCCGAGCCGGAAGGGCCCGGGGAGCCGTGCTCACCTGATGTTGTGCCCGACTTCGTGGCTAGGCTTGGGTACTAGAGCAGATGTTGTAGCTTGTGTAGTGGGAAGTTAACCCCGACCTTTGACCCTTTTTGTTTGTAGGTCATATCGGAGTTCCTTTTTGTGGTAGGCATATATATATTAAACTCCTTGGGTTAACCTGTTGGTATATAAATCGTAGTTTGTGAGAACTCGTAGTTGTGTTTTAACTATCCCTATTATTGTTGATTGACTGAGTGTTTAATTTAATGCGTTTCCACATGCGTATAATCGAAAGATAAAAAGAATGAGTCGGCAATGCATCATGGGGTGTTACATTTTTAATCAACCGTTAAGGGATGTTCACATACTTGGGGTTCGGGGCATGACACGTGACATGCGTTTTTTAATCATGTCCAATAATAAGATGACACATGTCTACTAAGTTTGAATGAAGAAAAGTAAAAGGCCAAATTCTCCCTTCTCTCTCCTCCATCCTTTGAGTAGTAGTAGGAAGGTGACCTTTGATGGCCATGGCCGTCGTCATCTTCATTAGCATCCTTTGTCACCTTCATCAGCATCCCTTGTCCATGGCTAAATGGGCAGTCGTCGCTCATGGCTATGGCTCTATATCTTGACTTCCAAATCAAGCTACCCCTTTCGGCATTAGTTGACACTTACAACCATGGTGATAAGATACCTGAACGCGTTCAGCCATGGATGGCTAGATCTAGAGATTTAGTGAGTGATGCCGATGAAGGTGATGACAACCTTGGATGATGGACACGATGCCAGATCTAGAGGTTGGATAAAAATAGAAAAAGTCAGAGTTAAAGGGGAGGCTCGGGCCAACCGCAAGCAACATTGGGAAGGGGTCCTCCATCATCCATGGCTGTAAGTTTTACTTGTCCATAGCTCGCAAGGAGCCTTCTCCACAGATCTAGCAACCACGGATTGTGCATGGCTGTTAGTTTTGATGGGAAGCTCCAAATCACGTCGATGGATGAACAATGTTAACAATTGAAGCTTCTTTGCTTCATTGGAGTTGCAGATCTCTCACTAGTGTTGCCTAAGTTTTTTTGTCGTTTGGCTAGGATGGCGGAAAACAAAGGACGGAGGAGGAACAGGGAGAATTTGATCTTTTAACTTTTATTCCAACTGAGCAGACACGTCATCTTATTATTTGACATGATTAAAAAACACACGCCACATCAGCAATTAACGTGGTGGTATGAAACTACTTAATATTTTCTCCATAGGAGACATGGTAGTTGAAACTATCAAATATTTTCTCTACAAAACAAGAGTCTGTAATTCATAGGAATTTGTGCAGTGTGCTTTTTCAAGTGGCTGCTAATAACTTCTTCATGAAATCACATGTATTTGCTACTCAACCAATTAATGGCTCCCATTGAGTCCAAATCTTTTCGTGAAGAAGAGTCTAGAAAAGAAATGCATATGACACCACAAATGGTTAGTTGCATCAAAGACCTATAGTGTCTTAGAGAGAGTTAAAATTAAAAAGGTTAATACCACAACAAATTTCAAATTAGTACTTTTAAAAATTTACTCTAAAAAAAAAAAAAAATTACCACATAAAAGCCCAAGTTGGTACATTCGTGACAGATTTACCTTTCATTAGTTTCCGTCAAATTTACTATTGAATTGTTAAGTTAGATGACATGTAACAATTGATAGGATACTAGTTTGGGGTATTACCCTCAATTTGTCGCAGGCTTACCAGATTATGATTTTCATGGTATTAATTTAATTTTTAAAAAAAAACTAATGGAGAGCAAATTTATTATAAATGTACCATTTCTTTGCAAGCACCATGCAGTAACATGTTCCATTCCTTTGCAAGCATAGAGACACATGAGAAGACAAGCATCTCCAATATTTTCCATAGTAGGTGCAAACTCCACTCACCCACAACTTCGTACTTTCTAAAGCATTCCTAGGTTTTAAGGTAAATATCCAATAAATCTTTCACTCAACATCCAGGTCTTTGTAGACATCTATTGGTGATGCTTCTAGGCAACAAAGTGGTGATGTAGATCGATGCCTGGAAGATGCAACTAGTGTATCCTTCATGAAGTACCTTGGAAATATATAGGAAATAGTAAAATGTCTACTAATGGCAAGGTTATTTTCCCACAAAAGCCTAGTTGAAGTCAGGAGCTTAATTCCTCGAAGTCGCCTATGAAGAGGGATTTTGCACCGATCCTCGAAAGCACGGAGCAAAAGGCCATGATATTGAAGTTTCCAATCATGAAAATACCATGAAGCAATGGTCTGTAATCATAAGGACCAGTGCGCTTTTTCAAGTAACCATTGGTTAACTTCTTCACAAAATCATGAGCATTTGCTACTTAATAAATGAACAACTCATGCCGACTACAAAGCATTTTGGCAAAGAAAAGTTTGGAAAAGACATATACAGATCATCAAGTAAAAAGAAAAAAAAAAAAAACATATGGGATGCTATGCTAGTTAACCGTATCTCAAAGAACAAACGACATCCTGAAGGCAATCGTAGAAATGAGAAATCTTGATCTTCTTTCTACCAAAGTAAATGGCCTCTGCAGCTCCGCCCTACTTGCCTTGGGTTTGTGACCCTATTCTTTCAAACTTGAAGACTTTCTTTAGCTCCGATCCATGGGTTTCCATAAGAGTGGCTACACTTTTTAATAGATCTCCTTTGAGGGTTAGGGCAAGAGCTAATGATGATGGAGTGGCTATGACTAGTGACGTCATAGGTGATATAACGTCTGTGTTATTTTCTACTCATAGTTGAGATTCTGGAGCTTTTTCCTATAGGTGTTTCCTTATCTGTCGTTGCAGGCAATGGAGTGATAGCGGTAGTTGACCTACTAGCTTGAGCCACACTCTAACTTTGAGTGGCCTCTAGAGATTCTTCTTGCTGGGTGACCTCTTCTTTAGAGGTTTTGGATGTTCAGCCAATGGTACGTGAGGATTTCCTTATGACCTTGGAAGAAGGGTGAGTTTTGGGTGTCATGCTTTTTGAGTCTAGAGGTATTGGGTGTAGAATGGACGAGACTTTTGAGTAGATGATGTAGAAGAAATATGAGAGAGTAAATATAAGCAGTATGAGTGAAGGTGTGAATACTAACTCTATATATAGGAGTAGTGTATTTCATGTAGAGAGAGTTAGTTGTTGTCTTTCAACGATAACTTTCTTATCCGTAATTATTTTGTATTGAAATTCAACCAATTAAATAGGCAATAAAAATTATGCTTACTGATTCTGTTAAAGCAATCATAACAACTTTAGATAAGGTATACATGTAGTCGAACGGTAACAATTGCATTACTATTAAGTAACTTTTTAAATGAGATAATAGCTACATACTTGTTGTTTCTATTGTACTTGATGTTTTTGACAGAATTGAAACTTTATCTGGATAACATCATTCTAAAGCATTGCATATTCCCAGTTCACCACAAATGTATTCGAAGGCTAGTTTATCGAGTGGCTTGGTGAAAATGTCTATCAGTTACTGTTTTGATTTTATAAACTGTGTACAAATATCACTAACAAAGTGTGTCTTACCTTGATGTATTTTGCTCTTGAATGTAGGATTGGTTTCCTAGTGAGATTTATAGCATTGGCGTTGTCATACACAATAAGAATACATTCCTCATCCTTTCCAAAATCACTTAGTTGTTGTTTCATCCAAATTAGTTGAGCACAACAACTTCTGAGGGCAATATATTCAGCCTTAGTGGTTGAAAGAGTGACTGAGTTCTGTTTCTTCGAGAATCAAAAAATTAGCATACTAACTAGCTATTGGCAAGTACCGATGTACTCTTTTTATCTACCTTACAACCTACAAAGTCAGCATCCGAGTATCCACATAGTATAAAGTCTGTATTTTTAGGATGCCATATCCCTAACTTTTAAGTGGATTCAATGTATTGAATAATATGTTTAAAAGTCAATAAGTGAGATTCTTTTGGATCAAATTGAAAGCGAGCACACAAACAAGTGCTAAATAAAATATCAGGTCTAGATGTTGTTAGGTATAGTAGTAAACTTGTCATAATTCTGTATAGCTTCAAGTTGACAAACTTACCTTTTTCATCGTTGTCCAACTTGATAGAACATGACATGAGAGTCGCGATTTTCTTGCATCCTTCCATACCAAATTTCTTTACTATTTCCTTTACAGACTTCTCTTGATGTATGAATTTTCCTTTAGGAATTTGCTTGATTTGAAGTCCGAGAAAGAAGTTTAGTTTTCCAATCGAGTTCATCTTGAACCCACTTTCATCATCTTTGCAAAATCCTTGCACAACACATTGTTAGTGACTCCAACAAAAATATCATCAACGTATCTTTAGACAATGAACAAACTTTTACCTTTTCTTTTGATAAAGAGAGTAATGTTTATCTTACCTTTTTCAAATGTATAATCTATCGAGAAATTACTTAATCTTCCATACCAAACTCTAGGTGTTTGTTTTAGTCCATAGAGCGCCTTTCTAAGACAATAGACATCACTAGATCTTCCTGATTCTTCAAAACCTGGTGATTGCTCAACATATATTTTTTCTTTGATGTACCCATTTAAAAAGCACTTTTGACATCCATTTAATATAGTATGAAATCATGGAAACAAGCATAAGTTAGTAACAAACATATAGCCTTTAATCTACTAATAGGAGTATAAGTTTCATAAAATCAATATCTCCCTCCTATAGGTATCCCTTAGTGACTAGTCTTGCCTTGTTACATACAATATTACCTTCTTTATAAAGTTTGTTTTAAAATACCCATTTGGTTCCTAAAACTGTTTGATCATTAAGTCTTGTAACTAGTTCCCATATATCATTGACTTTGAATTGATATAATTCCTCATACATAGCTTCAATCTAGCATTTATCCTTGAGAGCATCTTCCACTTCCTTGGGTTCAAATTGGAATATGAGAGCCAAGGAATTCAACATACTCTTGAGAGACAATCTTATTTCGATTCATTCATCTACCTTTCTTATTATTTGTTTCTTAGGATGCTCAAACTCGAATATATAATCTTTGGAAGATTGTCCTTGATTCGGAAGATCAGCTGGTGGTTGTGGTTGCTACTATTTATGAACAACTGGTGCAAATATATATATATGATGTCTTTGTAGTCATCAGTTTGCACTCTTTTTTTATCATCCATGAACTTCACATTTATAGATTTTTCTACTATCTTTGAATCTTTGTTAAAGATTCGATAGGCTTTACTTGTAATTGAATAACTGAGAAAAATACCTTCATTTGCTCGTGTATCAAACTTCCCGATATTGTCATTTGTATTCTTGAGAATGAAATATTTGCACTCAAATATAAGGAAGTAATGAAGAGTAGGCTTTCTTCATTTGAATATTTCATATGGAATCTTTTCTATCATAGGTCTCTATTGAGTGTGTAATATGCAATGGCAATAGCTTTAGCCCAAAATTAAGTAGATACACCACTTTTGGTCATCATTGTTCTAGCTATTTTTGTAGTAATTGATTTCTTCTTTCTGCCACCTGTTGACAAGTGTAAGCAGTGGAGAAGTTGTGTTCCATTCCATTTTCATCACAATACTCAGCAAAACTTTAGTTGTCAAATTCTCTTTCATGATTAGTTTTGATGGTGGTAATGTTGTATTCCTTTTCATTTGGAACTTGTTGAGCAAATTTCTCAAAAGAATGAAATGTCTCGTTCTTATGTGATAAGAATATTACCCCTATGAATTTTGAGTAATCATCAACTATAACTAGATAATATTTTTTTCCTCATAGATTGGTTCTTCAAGTTGGTTTGAATAGGTCCATATGCAATAACTATAGAGATCTGTTAGTGGTAATAGCTTTGGTAGATTTGAAAGAATTTCTTATCTATTTGCCCAGTGTGCATGCATTACGTGAGTCACACTTGCTGTAGTTGAGTTTTTGTAAACAACAAACTAGATCTTTAGATAATATCTTCTGCATTTGCTTTGCATTGATATGACCTAATTTCTTGTGTTATAGATCATGTTCTTCCTTGATAGACATTAAATAGTATGATCCCTCAAAGTTGATATCAATTAAGTAGATGTCGCCATACTTATTCCTAGTGAATGTTTGTGATTTGTTCTTACTGATACCAATACATTTACCTCTTTTGAGTTTTATCTTGTATCTTTTGTTACAAAGTTGGCTAATGCTTAGGAAATTATGTTTTAGTCGTTGTACAAGTGAGGCATCTTCAATAACTAGGTTTCCCAACCTAATGTTTCCTTCCTAATAATTTTTCTTTCATATTTTCCTCCAAATATGACTATGCCTCCATTTATGGTTGTGAGTGCTACAAACTTGTTATTATCTCTAGGCATATGTCTAGAACACTCACCATCTCGGTATCACTTGTTTTTCTTTAATATTACTTGAAATTAAAGATTATCTCATCTTTTTTGGCACACACATAAACTTGGGTCTCTTGTGGTTAGGTCTTGTTTCAAGGTTAAGAGATTAGCTAGTTTTCCTAAATCTCTTCTATTGTCTTGAATAGTCCATTTCAAAATGACGATATCCTTCACAAGTTTGAACACTCGGGCAATTTTTTACTAGTAGCTTAAGTAAACTATTAAATAAAGTGAGACTTGAAATACTATACAGGAAGTTTGTGTTTTGATCTATCTTTTGTTTTTGGAAAATGATTTATTTCATCTTTTTCCCCATTTTCCTCATGTCCTAGACCACTCTTGTTGTAGTCGGGATTTGAATAGAAAGAATGTGTTGTAAGGCTGTTGAATCAAGAGAATATTTGGTCCTAATTTTTGAAATTTCATCCTTGACATTCTCATTTTCACCAGTAGGAGCTTTACCTGATTCATTTGAAGATCGAGCTCTTTCTTAAGATTGTCAATTGAGAGTTGTGCTAGTAAGGGTTTCAGTGGTAAGATCATGAACCTCCTTTTTCAAAATAAAAATTATTTTTGAAGCCATTTGGTGTTCCTCAAACATTTCTTTCAAAAAATATTGTAATTCATCATAAGATAGTTCAATCTCTTTAATCTTATCTTCTTCTAATTCTGAGTCAGCCATGATACAAAGATTTACTTTTTCTTCATCACTTGACTCACATTTGACTCCATGTTTAAGCTTTCAACGCCTTTTCCTTCTATTCGAATTTCCCTTTCTTTTTCTTGATCGATAGACATTCTGGTTTTGTGTCCTAGTTTCCTGCATTCACAGCACACAATATCCTTACCTTTGGATTCTTCCTTGTTCTTGTGAGGCTTTTTGTCATCAAGATGTTTAGATGATCTCTTCCCTTTGTAGTTTCCTCCTTTCCTCACGAAACTTTTAAATTTCTTTGTTAGTAACATCATGTCATCATCACTCTCCTCATCATCATAGGATATTTCTCCACTTGTATCATCATGATTAGCTTTAAACGCAATAACTTTCTTACTTCTAGTATTACTTTTTTCATTCTTGGATTAGAAAAAGAATAAAAATACTTTTGGTAAAAATTTATAAATTTTTGTATTTATTTTTTTTCTTACTCACGGACTACATCGACCACCGCTCGCCACTGCACGACTACGGCCAGTGGGCTGTGGGCGGCGGTCGGCAGCAACAATCTACAGTTGTGCAGCAGTCGTGTGGTGGTCGTGCAACAATCGTGCGGCTGTCGTGCGACGATCGTGCGACAGTCATGTGGCGGTTGGCGGTGGACGGTCGTGCGGCGATTGGCGGTTGACGGTCATGCAGTGGTTGGCAAAGCACATCATATAACTAGAGCAAAGAAATAACATGAGCTATAATTGTATCAGAGTCAACGCAAGGAACTTTAAATGCGGAGATCAAACAAAAATCACTACCCCAAAGACATTAAATGTAAAGCCCATAATTAGAAGTAACGAGAAGTCAATTTTCTTTTTTTAGAATTCGACAATAAATAACACGTAATGCTTTTTATTTTGTTTCTGCTTTGGGAAAAACCCCAAACCCCACCAAATCTTTGTGCACCATAAATGCAAATATCTTTTGGTGGATGGCACTAATGAGTTGAAGTTGACTTGCAATGTGAATTGATGAAATCTCTATAAATTTAGTTCCAGTTTCGAAGTATGTAGCTTCGACTCCCATTCCAAACTTGACCACCATTTTCCAAATCATGGTGGCCTCCTCCTCCGCCCCTCGCACCGCGGCGACCCCACCGATCCCCTCCCTCCCCGATCCCTCCCCAATGCCGCTGTGGACATCATAGCCCATGTCCCCTGTTTCCACCACCCTCCCCTCTTTGTTTTCTCCAAGAACTTCCTCTCCCTTCTCTCTTCCCCTCACCTCTTCTCCACGTGCCGCCTCCTATGCTGCATGAAGCCCTCCCTCTACCTTGTCCTCCACCTCCCCTCTTCTCGTTACCATTATTGGTACACCTTCTACTCGAACCCCACCTCTCCGAAGCAGCACCATCTCGTCCTCATAGCCTCAAACCCTTCCCCTTACCCTAACATTGGCTCCACCTTCATCGCCCTTGGCCCGCTAATCTACGTCCTCGGCGGGTCCATCAATGACATGGCCTCAGACTACATTTGGGTCTTGAATTGCCAATCCCATTAGTGGAAGTTTAGGTCCGCCATGCATGAGGGGCAGCTGTTTGCTGCTGCGTGTGGTCGGGGAGAAGCTGTACATCAGGGGTAGGTGCATTGTGAAAAGCTGGTCCCAAGGCATCCTTTGGGCAGAGGTCTTGGACATGGGAGCCGAGTCATGGGCAGCAGTTCCGTCCTCATCACAAAAGGTGAGGAAGAACTTGTCGTGGGTGGTGCTTCCACTCTTAGTGCGCAAGGCCAGAGAGAAGTTTATGCATGCTAGTGCGGTTGTGGATGGGAGGATCTACACGATGGCAAACTGGGCAGTGTCGTGTACGATGTGGACAAGGAGGTTTGGGAGAGTGTGGAGAGTGAGATTGACAAGGGGTGGAGAGGAAGGGGTACTTTGATTGACGGGGTTTTGTATTTTTTTGGATCATAGAAGATTAAAGGGTTTGATGTGAAGGAAGGAGTTTGGAAGGTGTTGAAGGGCATGGAAAGTTGGCCACCGGAGTTCATGTATGGCGTGCGGATGGCAAATTTGGGTGGGAATTTGGCAATGGTTTGGGACGGAAGGGAGGGTGGAGAGGAGAAAGAGGTCTGGTGTGCTATGATTGCTATGAAGAATGATGAGCATGGGGAACAAGTTGGGTGTTTTTGTTGGTCGGATTCAGTTCTCAAGGTATCCAAGGGGTCTCTGATCATCGATTGCTTGGTGGTGGAGTTGTGATCCTGGTTGGGTCTATAGTATGCTTGAACAGTTGTTTCTCTTAGATCTGCCTCATTACCGTGTGGTTTCTATGCTTATTAATAATACTCAGGTCTTTTTGATCGACTTGGATCGTCGGGTCGGTAATAAATAGTATAGCACACTTCTTTATTTTACCCATAAGCTAAGGCATGTTCTTCATGTTGCAACTAATAGAAACGTGGAGAATCATATTGAGAATCAAGATGACTTTTGTAATCCCAAGATCTTTATGGATACTATCTTTGTATCCGTCCAATCATCCTGAGAATCAAGATGACTTTTGTAATCCCAAGATCTTTCTGGATACTTTGTATCCGTCCATTAGGTGGAGTCCACTTGAGCGTACTACTTTGCAATGATATGCCGGACTTGTTCAATTGGTGAACTCGCTTGCTCAACTGGATGATAGAGAAAGAAAGTTTCTAGAAAGAGAAGCTTTGGAGAGAAAGGAGCCCTTGATTACTGAAATGGTTGGATGGATATAAATGAGGATGATGGCACCCCTTTTTATACTAGAGGCCCTCATATTACAACCATTGATCGAGTTTGGATCTGGCGGACGATATCGTACCGTCCAACCTACCAATTACCGACACGCAGGAGACTTCTAGATCTTGGCATAATGACTGTATTGCCTGCCCTTGGAATGTTCCAGAAGCTCTCTTGTTGGGAATCCGATCGTAGGAGGTCTTCCTCGAAAAAGCATGACCCTTTAGCTACAGAAATCTCTTGGCCGTGACACTAGCCTATGCAAATGACGATACATTATGGGAGCAATGTAATAATGTGGTATAGCTGATTTCTGCACTTGGCGGAGTCATCACATGTACAGGCAGATCCTTTTATCATGTAATACGATGACCATTTATGCATTACTTATCTAGCCAAAAGATCATCTTGTGGATGAGCTGCTTTTGGGGGAGACACATTTGGTGTCTGCAATATATTATACACTCAAGTCCATGTGAAGAATGCCACTCGGGTGGGGTTCCGAAAGATCAAGAGTGTTTTAGTGTGAGCTAAAAAGAATTGTATGATTTACTCCAAAAAAAAAAAAGAATTGTATGATCAAAACGAATTGAAAAAGAAGAATAATGAATAAAATAAGACAGTGGTTCCACGAGACGGGACGGTGGACTATGATCAAAACGAATTCCATTTTCATACACAATGCCAATACATAGAAGAAATTATTCACTAGTTTGTGTTTTTGTTTATTATTTACTTATTAGGTATTCGCAAAATTTAGGTTTGTCATACATTCTCCAGATGTGGCACGTTGTGTGCGCTGTCCATTTAAAGTTTGGCGTACACATGATGTTTGGAATATGCTATGTATTTTCATGACCGGAAATTTAATTGAGCCAAAAACTGGGGAAGCGTCAACACGCCAACCTCTATACAAACCATATCACGCACCAAACGGAATTTCAAATTTAACATCGCCATGAGTACTCGTTTATATGCCACAGTTGATTAAGATTTGACGTATATAATAGTTCATCAAAAATTCGTAAACATGTGAAAATTAATATTTTATTAATATATAGATAAGTATATAAATCGCCACGACAACACCAAAATCTTTTTCCAAAGCCCTTCTAAAGTACTTCTGGAAGTCGAGACTTCGGAAAAATGGGCCTGTAATCAAGATGAGCGACCAATATTAAGAATAGGAATTTCTAACACAATTTCCGCAGATTAAACTGATTAGATTAATATAACGTTAAGGTGCCATAATAGATCCATGACGCAGCATTAGATATTCTACTTTCGAGACTGAATTATAAAACCACCGAAGAAAACATGCCTACCCAGAACCCTTAAAAGAGAGAATTAATAATAGATATATATATTGCGACAAATTAATATTAAACAGTAAAATGTGAACATTATTTATTTATTTATTTGATGACGAACCGGCCAACGGAGAAGACGGTGCTTGCTCCTACAAATCAAGCATCGTCTTGCGAATGACGTTTGATAAACGAGTTTAAACCTTCCTAGGCCTGTGCCAAATATAACAAGTCGATATTTTGAATAGAGTCAGCAATTAAAAACAACCCTTAATTCTCTTTCTTAAAACTCAATAATTCGATGATAAATAACATATAATGTTTTTTGGTTTGTTTCCGCCTTTGAGAAAAATGTCAAACTCTGCCAATTCTTCGTCTACCACAAACAGGAATCTCTTTCGGCAAATGATACTAATCAATTGATGTTGAATTTGAATGTGAAGGGCGTGAATAACATTCCAAGCTATGTGCTCGAAATATTAGGATAGAGAGATATCAATGGCTTTGATCTAATGTGGCACAAACCGCATTGCCAATGATGTTTGATGGAGGAGCTTGAACTTTCTTGGGTCCGAGCCAAACATAATAACAACTCAATAAAATGAACAAAGTCGGTAATTAGAAGCAACCCTCAATCTTCATTTTTAGAATTTGATGGTAAGTAACGCGTCATGTTTTTATTTGTTTTCGCTTTGAGAAAAATACCAAATTTCACCGATTCTTTGTCCACCACAAATGGGATTCTCTTTCAGTGGATGACACTAATCAGTTGATGTTAACTCACAATGCAAATTGATAAAATCTCTATAAATTAGAACCAGTTTCGAAGTATCAGCTTCAACTCCCGTTCCAAACTCAATGGCCATTTTCGGATCACGGCTGCCTCCCTCTTTGCCGCTCCAACCGCCGCGACCCCACTGATCCCCTCCCTCTGGAATGATATCGCCTCTCCCTCCTCTCTTCACCTCACCTCTTCTCCAGCGCCACCTCCTTCACTCCACGGAGCCCTCTCTCTACCTTGTCCTTCGCCTCCCCGATTTTCTGGTTCACCGAGCCTCAAACCCTTCCCCTTACCCTCCCTTCAGCTCCACCTTTGCCCACCCTCGGCCCCTGATCTTCGTCCTCCATCAATGACATGGCCACGGCTCCTGAATTGCCAGTCCCACCAGTGGAAGTCCGGGCATGCCATGCATGAGGGGCAGCTGTTTGCTACTGCGGGCGTGATCGGGGAGAAGCTTACATCGTGGGTGGTTGCGCTGTGGAAAGCTGGTCTCGAGACATCCATTGGATGCAGGTCCCAGACCCAGGGCGGGTCACGAGCGGCGGTTCTGTCCTCGTAAACTAGCAAGTAGTTGGGTGTTTTTGTTGGCTGATTCAGTTCTCATGGCATCCAAGGGGTCCTCGATCGTCGATTGGAGTACAGGTGATCCCAAGAAATGCATTGTTACATGCCCCATGGACTAGCAGCTGGCTCATGAATTTCCCCGCAAAGGGGGCGGAACGATGACTTGTCAACCAATAACAAGGACGAGAGGGGGGATAGTTAATAAATGCAATGAGGAGAATAAATTTGACTAAATGAACATAATCTATACACTCCAAGAATGATGCTGGCATTAAGCGAGCTGGAATTGTCCTGACAAAAGTATGGAGTACCTGTTTGATCAACATCTTCCGTAGTTGATTAGCCAGTAGAGCAGCATCAACCTACAAAATTCAAAAAGAACAGTTCCATGAGACTGCCACTCCCACGGAGAATCGCAGGACAGTCGGCTCGCGACATGCACACTTGTTCATTTTTGGCTCCTCTCTAGACAAACTCCAGCTCAAGCGCGAGAAAAGCCAGATCGAAATTTTTTGCCGGCACAAACCTACATTCGCAACAACACCTTGAGGCAATTTCCAGTTGCCACGAATCGCAAGTACCGTGGTTCGCCGGGAACTAACCTGCTAACAGAGATCAAGTCGCCGGTCGAAACCCTCGCGTAGCACCGTTCGATGGCATTCAGCGCGATGTGACAGGGCGGATATTCTCGTGAGGAGTTTCTCTCAGTCAAGGGCCACGCACAACCATCGGACAGTTCGACCAAAGATCGCACAACACCACCCGCAAACGATCACGCGAGTAGACAGAACTCGCTCAAATTTACACAAAGCATGAAGCAACAAAGTCAACGATCGATCCTAATCAACACCTCAAAACGAGAAGATCGAGCATGCAAACGATCAAACGGCGAGGAACCGAAACGACGAGAGGAGAGGGAGAGGGTCGGAGAAAAGGATATGAGATGGAGAGGACGAAGGAATCGCCGACGGAGGCGAGGGAGAGCCCGGTGCCGGGGACGGCGAAGTGGTGGAGATCGGAGGGGCAGCAGTAGGCGAGGTTGGTGAGGGCGAGGTCGGTGGCGGGGGTGTTGGTGACGATCATGGC
The DNA here is from genome assembly GCA_017140395.1 of Eucalyptus lansdowneana. Lineage (NCBI taxonomy): Eukaryota > Viridiplantae > Streptophyta > Magnoliopsida > Myrtales > Myrtaceae > Eucalyptus > Eucalyptus lansdowneana. The sequence goes on from CM029487.1 coordinate 60,686,717, forward strand.
GGACGGCGACGGGGACGACTGGAAGAACCGGCCGGCCATGGCTGCGATCGGAGGTGGTCGACGACGTCGAGTGAAGGAGACTGTTGGTGTTTGTGCGGAAGCGTGTGTGTGTGCAAGTGTTATGTGTGAATAATAAAAGGACTACAATGGCAAAGGAAGAATTGATAAAAAGGAAGCTTTTATTTTGAAAGGTTTTATTACAAAGGGAGGAAGGAGTGTGTGTGGTTTTCACGGCTACAAGGAACAACAAACATCCAACTCCTATTTATAGGCGTGCGCACCGCCTTCCTCCACCGACTTTGTGTACAAGAAAGAATATAAAATTCAGCTTGTTGCGGCTCCTTCAGGGTCTTCTCGTTGCTTCTCCCTTTTTCTCCATTTTTCTATTCTTAGCCACTCTTCTTGACTTTTCAACCAACTTCCAGCTGGCTTTCTTTCTTCATACATGTACTTGCTGCCCACGTACACCAGAAATTTCTTCAGCATTGTAGAGTCTTCTAGGCTTGTCTTTTGCTGATTTGTTTTGGCCAGCTTTTTCTCTAGTGTAATCTAGAATTTTCTGAAAAATGGATCACTTTTTTTCAACACTCCTCCTTGATCCATTTTTGAAATACTCCGAGCATGCTTCTCAATGTCTCGAATTTTGCTGTTGATAATGCTTTAGTGAATATGTCCGCAATTTGATCTTCAGTCTTACAATACTTTAGCTCGATTTCTCCTTTATTTTGTGCCTCTCGTATGAAGTGATATTTAATGTCTATATGTTTGGTTCTTCCATGGAATACTGGATTTTTTGATATAGCGATTGCGGACTTATTGTCGCAAAGTATTGGAGTTGCTTCCATTTGTGCCTCTCCAATGTCTTCTAGAATTCTTCGTAGCCATATTGCATGACTAGTAGTTGTAGCAGCTGCAATGTATTCAGCTTCGCAGAGACCGTGCCACCGAGTCTTGTTTTTTGGATGCCCATGAGAATATTCCGAACCTAATGTGAAGGCATAGCCAGTAGTACTTCTCCTATCATCGATGAACTCGCCCATGTCATCGCTATCGCATAGCCGATGAGTTTGGCATTTGCACTTGGTCGATACCAAATGCCGTAATCTATAGTTCCTCGTAAATATCTAAGAATTCTCTTGGCTGCTCCAAAATGAATTTGACTTGGGCTCGCATAAACCGTGATAGTAAACTTGTCGCGTACATAATGTCTGGCCGTGTAGCGAGAAGATATAGTAGACTCCCAATTAAACTTCTATAGAGGGAGGCATCGGCTTTTTCAGCTCCATCATTTTTCAATAGTTTCTCATTCATCACTAGTGGTGTTGAAACTATTTTGCAATTACTCATCTTGAATTTCTTTAGGAGGTTTTCGGTATATTTCTTTTGCGAGATGAAAATTCCTTCATCTTGATTAACTTCAATACCGAGGAAGTAGTTCATCAAGCCCAAGTCCGTCATTTCAAATGTCTTCATCATTTCTTCTTTAAATTTTCGGATCATTGTCTCATTGTTTCCAGTATATAAGATCATCTACATATAGAGAGACAATGAGAGTGTCGGACTTACCTTGGGTCTTGATGTAGAGTGTCGGCTCACTCATACTCCTCCTGAATCCTTGCTTGATGAAGTACTCATCGATTCTACTATACCATGCACGTGGTGCTTGTTTTAACCCGTATAGGGCCTTCTTAAGCTTTAAGACTTTTTCTTCTTGGCCTTTGAGAATAAAGCCTTGTGGTTGTTCTATGTATATTTCTTCTTGAAGATATCCATTTAGGAATGCCGACTTCACATCTAGTTGATAAATCTTCCATTCTTTTTGTGCCGCTAAGGCTATAAGTGCTCGAATAGTATCAAGGCGAGCGACGGGAGCAAAAGTTTCAGTATAGTCAATACCTGGTTGTTGCAAGTATCCTTTCGCCACAAGCCTTGCTTTATGCTTCTGGATTGATCCATCTGCATTAAGCTTTGTCTTGTAAACCCACTTAACGCCAATAATCTCTTTGTCTTCTGGACGATCAACAAGCTCCCAGGTTTCATTTTTCTGGATCATCTTGATCTCTTCTTCCATGGCTTTTATCCAAACTTCATCTTTGGATGCTTGTTCATAGTTTTCCGGTTCCAAAATAGCAAAATTGCATGTGTCATAAATTCTTCTAAGGGCTTTTACCCTTAGTATTGGAGACTCTGGAGTAGATTCTTCTTGCGTCACCCTTGGAGAGCTTGGTGGAGTTACGTCGTGAGCGGTAGAATCCGATACTTCTCCTTCTTCTTGTGACGTTAAATCCTCTTGAGCAGGCGGTGTATCTGGCAAGGTTATGTACTTCTTCACGATCTTCTCGTCTTCCCAATTCCAGGCAGCATTCTCATCGAACTCGACGTCTCGACTAATTATTAGTTTTTTAGTTCTTAGGTTGTAAACCCGATAGCCTTTTGATTGGTCACTATAGCCAAGGAATATTCCTTTTTCTGTTTTTTCATCTAGCTTACTCCTTTTCTGAGCAGGGATGTGGACGTAGCAAATGCATCCAAACACTTTGAGATGCTTTGCTGAAGGCTTCCGTCCACTCCATGCTTCAACTGGAGTTTTATTTTGAACTGCTTTAGTTGGACACCTATTTAATAGGTATACAGCAGTATAAACTGCTTCTGCCCAGAAAGTGTTGGGAAGGCCTTTCTCTTTTAACATAGACCTTGCCATCTCCATGACGGTTCTATTTTTTCTTTCAGCTACTCCATTTTGTTCAGGGGCATAGCCAACAGTTAGTTGATGATGGACTCCTTCATCTTCACAAAATTTATTAAACTCCTTTGAATTGTATTCTGTGCCTCTGTCACTTCTTAGGACTTTGATTCTTTGGCCACTTTGATTCTCGACGTGGTTCTTGAATTTTTTAAAGATAGAGAAAACCTCAGATCTTTCTCGAAGAAAGTATACCCACGTCATTCTTGTATAATCGTCAATGAATAAGATGAAATATTTATTTTGACTGGGTGTAGGTGTCCTCATCGGACCGCACACGTCCGTGTGGACAAGTTCCAAAGGCTTCTTAGCTTTCCATGAAACTCCAGATGGGAAGGACTGTCTCTGTTGTTTTCCAAGAAGACAGCCTTCACAAACATCTGAAATTTCTGTGATTACTGGAAAATCTCTCATCATATTTTTCTGATGGAGAATTTTTAGCCCAGCAAAATTGAAGTGGCCAAATCTTCGATGCCATAGCCATGAATCATCAAGTTGAGCTTTCATGGCTATATCTTTGACCAATTTCCATTGAATAGGAAAATTGTTATTTTTCATCTTAACGAGGCAATGATATTTTTATATTTATCATAGATAATGCAGGCGTCTCTATTAAAATATAGAGAATACCCACTTTGTATCATTTGGCCCACACTTAAGAGATTTTGTGCAAGACGAGGGACTAGATATACATTACGTATATATTTTGGGCCTTTATTCGTTTCCACGGCGATGGTGCCTTTTCCTTTGACATCTACTAATGCACCATTGCCCAACTTTACTTGAGATTTCACCGATTTATCAATATGAGTGAATATAGTTTCGTCCCCCGTCATGTGATTGCTACACCCACTATCGATGTACCATGTTTCATTTTTATTGTCATTTGCCGCTTGGCCTGCGTAGAATGTATTCTCTTCACTTTCCTTTTTTTCTACATAGTTTGCTCGATTATTTGTTTTCGAGCGACAATCTTTTTCTACGTGGCCATATCTTTTACAAAAGCGGCATTGTTTTTTATTTTTAAACCAACAATCCTTCTCCAAATGATTTGTTTTCTTGCATATACCACAAGGTGGATAATTTTCCTTTTTTATAATTTCTCCTCCTCTTTTGTTTTTCCATGAGCTCCTTCCACCATTTTTAGTTTGATGAGACCGTATATTTACTTTAGACCGAAAGGCACTTTCAACTGAATCTTCATCTTGTGCCATTAGTCTTTTCTCATATGCTTCTAGAGAGCCAATTAATTCACTTATTGATAGGGTCGTCAAGTCTTTAGTTCCTTCTATAGTTGTAACTATGGAGTTGTATTTTTTGGTAAGTGACACCAATATTTTCTCAACAACCCTTTGATCGCTTATCCCATCTCCATAGGCTCTCATTTGATTAACGAGTTCCTTTAATTTTCCACAATACTCTTGTACGGTCTCATAATTTTTCATTTTAGAATTTTCAAAATCCCTTCTCAGAGTTTGAAGGCGAATAATGCGTACCTTTTCCGATCCTTGAAATTCCTCTCGCAGTATATCCCAAGCCTCTTTTGCAGTCCTTGCTCCAATTATTCTCGGAAATATGGTTTCCGAGAGTGCTTGCTGAATAAAGTATAACGCCCTTGCATCCTTTTGTAGTTGATCCTTCGAAACACTTGCACCTTCTGGTGGAGCCTCGCAACCTTTTTCCACGATGTCCCATAAGTCTTGGGCCATCAAGAATGTAGTCATTTTTATGCTCCAAAAGTCATAGTTGTTCCCATCAAAAATGGGAATGGGAAATGAGGATGAGGTTGAGTTGGCCATGGTTTAGTTAGTGGGTATTTGGAAAGGGTAGTTTTAAGAATTGGTGGGTAGGACAAACGCCTGACACCAACCAAAGACGTGGCTCTGATACCAGTGTTGGTGTTTGTGCGGAAGCGTGTGTGTGTGCAAGTGTTATGTGTGAATAATAAAAGGACTACAATGGCAAAGGAAGAATTGATAAAAAGGAAGCTTTTATTTTGAAAGGTTTTATTACAAAGGGAGGAAGGAGTGTGTGTGGTTTTCACGGCTACAAGGAACAACAAACATCCAACTCCTATTTATAGGCGTGCGCACCGCCTTCCTCCACCGACTTTGTGTACAAGAAAGAATATAAAATTCAGCTTGTTGCGGCTCCTTCAGGGTCTTCTCGTTGCTTCTCCCTTTTTCTCCATTTTTCTATTCTTAGCCACTCTTCTTGACTTTTCAACCAACTTCCAGCTGGCTTTCTTTCTTCATACATGTACTTGCTGCCCACGTACACCAGAAATTTCTTCAGCATTGTAGAGTCTTCTAGGCTTGTCTTTTGCTGATTTGTTTTGGCCAGCTTTTTCTCTAGTGTAATCTAGAATTTTCTGAAAAATGGATCACTTTTTTTCAACAGAGACGAAGGGGAGAAGACGAAGAAGAAATGAGATCCGGTCTTCTTATCTATGGGTTCGGGTTCGGGTTGGAATTTGGTAATATCCATTAAGGATATTTTATGCTTTTTCATGCATTGACTGTTCTTGGACTATGCATAATAATAACATCGTATTTTTCATAAATACATAAATACGGATAATTTTCCTTCATTTAGTGATACATGATTGAAAATGTTTTTTGATGTTGTTAGAAAATGATTTTAATGTCGTGACTTCATCTCGGACAAAAAGATAAGAAAGAATTTTTAAATATTTTTTATTTAAGAAAAATCAATTTTTAATTATTTTATTTTTCATTTTTCTCTTTTTTATTTTTCTTCATATTTTTTAATTTTGTCTTTTATTTTTCTTTTTCTTTTCTTCCTAGTTTTTGATCCCTCCCTCCATTGCAACCAATCGACAGCTACAAACAAGCTTGAGCTCGCCAACTTGGGTGAGCTCAACCTACCCACCTCAGCGAAGTTCGAGCTCACCTAGATTTGGTAAGCTCGGACTTGCTAGGATTGGCCAAGTTGTGAGTTCACCTTGATTGCACGAGTCTCAAGCTTAGTGGCCTCCGTTGGCAACAATCATAGGTGAGCTTGAGCTTGTCTCACCTTGAGCTCATTGGCCTTGGGGTGGCTCAACCTCGTTGGGATCAAGTGAGCCGCAATCTCATTGGTCTCAGCAGAGCCTAAGCTTTCTTGGCACTAGTGAGTCCCAAGCTCGTAGGCTTCAAGCAAGCCCAAACTCACTAAGATCGAGCTGCGAGCTCAATTGGATTTGGCAAGGCTTAAGCTCGGTGGCCACAACTAGCTTAGGCCCACCTAAACCACCTTGCGTCATGGCTAGTCGCTAGGTTGCTAGCCGTCACAAAGGAATGTGGCGGAGAAAAAAGGAGAAAGGAAAAAAAAAGAGAAGAAAGAAGATATAAGAAGATAAATAAATAAAAATTAAAAAAAATCAGTTTTTTCTAAAATTATTTTTATAAGAATAAAAATTTCATTAAACAAGGACACTAGTACTAAGAAAATATTTTGGAAAACATATTTTGATTCTTTCAAAGGGGAAATTATTCTCTTTAATTTACTCTTTGATAGGAACATTTTTCCATCGATTAGGAAAATTTCTGTTAACTCATTTTTCTAAACAAATCAAATATCAGAAAATGAATTTTTTTATAAATAAATTAACTCTAAGCTTCTCCAATTTACATGTTAATATTGGAGAGACGCCACGACACTTTTAAGAAGAGATTTTTTAATGTCCGTTTCCATTCAAGTCCGTCGAAAGAGTAAATCTGAGACATGATCAAGAGGTAATGTTTTTAGATTAAGTCGGGCAGGCCTAACCTTTTTTTTTTTTTTTTTTTTTTCGGTCTGAGGGCAGGCCTAACTCGTCGCCCCAAAAAGTTCCCGATCACGGTATCCTTCAAGCTAACTCGATCGGGACGAGCAGGCCCAGCTAACTACCAAGTAATAAATTGAAGAGTCCGATCATGATAATGACGAAACCAAAGTCTGTAATTCCAAGGGACCGGTGCATTTTTTCAAACTCTAAACCGATACATTTATAACAAAATCTAAACTCAATCGGGTGTGACCTAACTCGTCACCTCAAAAGTTCGCAATTTCTCTGGGCTAACTCGGTTAGGATTAGCGAGCCCAGCTAGCTACCAAGTATATTGAAGTGTCCGATCATGAGGATGGCCAAACAAGAATTTGTAACTCACAGGGACCGTTGCACTTTTTCAAGTAGCCGCTGGAAACTTCTTCACAAAACCACGAGTGTTTGCTACTCGAACTAAGAATACCTGATAAGCATCTCCAACGAAGTTGTTCACAGAATCATTTCGAATAAGTCTTCGGGAGACGTGGCAATATTTTAAGAAGAGATTTTTTCGGTGTTCGTTTCCATTTGAGTACATCACAAGGTAAATGCAAAATGTTACGTGGATTTGAATAATATTTTCCTAATAATGATCACTTATATTACTTGAAATAATTAATTAATTAAAAATATTTTATTTTATCGATAATAATTTATGTCTAAATATTTTCGTGAATGATAACAAAATTCGTTCATTCGATTTTATAAGTGATCATTCTTTTGAAAATATGTCTAATATAATTCATTTTTGGCGAAATATACGGAATCTGTGATGTTTTAGATTCAATCGGATGGGGCTAACTCGTCGCCCAAAAGTTCCAATTAAAGTATTCTTCAGGCTAATTCAATCAGGACGAGTGGGCCTTCGTTATTTAATTTAAGCAAAATGGGTTTAGTTTGGCCCAGGTAGCTACTAAGTATATTGAAGCGTCCGACCATGAGAATGGCGACACAAGAGTTTGTAATTCATAGGACCAGTGTGCTTTTTCATGTAACCGTTGGTTTATTTCTTCACAAAATTACAAGGGTTTGCTACATGTACAGCTCATGCCGACTGCAAAGCATTTCAGCGAAGAAAAGTTTGGAAAAGATATATGCAGATCGTTCAAGAGAAAAGAATAAATATATGGAACGTTACGGAGGTCAGCTGTATCTTAGCAACGAACGACGTCTCGAAGGCAATCATAGAAATGAGAAATCTTGATCTTCTCTCTACCAGAGTAGATGGCCTCCGCAGCCCCACCATGCTCGCCTTGGGCTGCCATCTCTATCAGCGTGTAAAGCTTCTTAATGGGCATCTACGAAAAGTAGGATCACAAAAGCACAAGTTAGACACTCTCTCTCTCTCTCTCTCTCTCTCTCTCTCTCAATCTCTCCAAGTGGATGGGAAAACAGCATGGAGAAGAAGATATCTTGACTCTCAAGTCCTGAATTACGCAACTTAATGAATTTTTGTCGCACATCATCACTCTAACACGGCAAAACATAAGAAGGCACAAGTAGAGAGATCTAAATCTTACATTGTTCAGAGCCTCAGCAGCTGCATCAACATCATCTTCAGAGAAAACCTTCAGCTGTTCCAACACCTGAAAGAGTAAAAAAGAAAATAAGTCATGTATACATACATGTGGAGCTCCATGGTGATGTCAAAAGCTTCACATCCACATTTTGGATTGACGCAACTTAATTTACAAGATACTCCAGCCTGCAGAATTTGCTTCAGAAAACTTGCAAGAAAAACCAGATTCCCAGTCGATTAGATAAAGTCAAATCTTAGATATACTAATCCAGCACTTTGAATGAGATCTGAACTGTTCTTATACATCAAACACATGACTTTGTTATAAACCAGCCCATCCCCTCCCAACCCCTTTACCCTGCTAAACTCCCCTGCTTTCCTGCTTTCTGAGGGAAAACAGAAAAGAGAAGCAATCAGAAAAGCTAGGGACTCCAAAGTTACTATCACGTTTCTTCAACTCGGGAATATTAGATTCCTCAAAATTCACAATGTCTAGGCTAATCCAAATGGCTAATCCCATATCCCTCGTCTTGAATTGAAATCTGATAAAGGGATGCTTTCGATACAAGCACCCTCTAGACCCCCAATATGTGCAGCAGTCTTTAAAACAAGACTGCTGCACATTTCTTCCCCTCTATTTCACATTTTCGAGCAGAAAAGAAATGAGGAAAGAACAGCAGAAAACACCAAAATAGCTCTGCAGCAGTTTACCTTCTTTGCATCCTCTGTCTTCAATGCAGGGACATGGTAAGTGACGGAAAAGGCATCACAGAGATCAACTGAATCCAAGAAACTCACTTGACTTGTTGTCCCTATCATGAGAAGCTTCTTTCCCTAGAAAAAAGAAAGCCAAATTCATGTATATAATAAGCTAAAAAATTCAGTAATATGAAAAGGACACCAGAATCAAACCTTGTAAGTTGGAAACCACCAACTAAATCAGCAGAGATAAAAACAGCTAGTACAATACCATTGAATCACAATGCACAAAGGAACATGTACATAACCTAATATTTAACAAGTCAAAGCATATTTACTTATAACATTCTATATATCATCTATTTATATTAAAATGCATCTGTATATGATAATGCACTCAATCTTGAGGAAATGCATATAAAAAAAGTTTCTTCCCCCTGGACAGCCTTGAGGAAACACATGAACCGAGGTTGCACTCAGTCTGCTGCTTTATACAGTAGAACACTGTGGGTTCGTTTATAAATTCAAAGAATACCGAAATCAAACCTTGTAAGTCAGCAACCGCCAACTAAATCAGTAGAAATAAAAACAGCCAGTATAATATTATTAGAATCACAATACACAGGGAAACACGTGCATACCCTGGTTTTTAATTAGCAAAAGCAAAATTTCCTATAAAATTTCACATATCATCTATTCATACTAAAGTGCATCTGTCTATGATAATGCCAAGTTCGAGGCATCCAATTATTACAAAAGCATCTTCCCCTGGGAGAGCCTTGAGCAAACACATGAACCAAGGTTGCATTCCGTCTGTTGCTTTATACAGCAAAACAAACTACGCTACTTCTCCATCTCAAACAGGACAAGCAAACTAGCCAATCATTCTAAGGTCAACATGGCGGCAGATAATGCCAGTGAAATGGATCTTATTTATCATTTCGTGGGGAAAGGGAACCAATTCACACTCATCCACCTTCAAGCATTCTAGCATTCACTTCCACAGAGGTCACAGAAAAGGATAATTCCTCCTCACATCAACGTTGATTTGTAGAAATAAGGTGGGGGAGAAGAAACAACCTCTGGAGGACCTCGCTTCAAAAGGGCTGACAATGTCTGAGATATCGACTCCGAAAACTGAGGCCCAATGGCAGCATACCCCAGTAGCCTGCAAAGCAATTCACTCGAGTCAAAATGATCCTTTAATGCCAAGGATGACAACAGACGTCAAATAATGGAAATCAACAGAATTTACCTTTCAAGATCATCAAGTATGACAATGCTCAATGAAGATTTGTAAGCATCCTCAAAAACCTATCAAAGATAGAATTCATTACAAAAGTTTCCCGTCATTATGGACAATGAGAGATAACCACTCTTCGAGTTAATTAAAAGTGAAGGAAAAACAGCTAATCTCATATTCCTCAAAGTGCTGATTGAGCAGAAATACAGGTCACAAACCTTCACAATTCGTGCACATTTGGTCTGCTCATCTAGTCCAATCATAGTTTCGGCCGAGACCTAAGCATCCATAAGAAAATCAGAAATTGATATTTGATGCACAAAGAAGTCTGATTACTCAAAGATAGCAAAGGGTGGAGCCAAAGATTACAAATTCAACAAATGGAAATCCACTGTTGATGCTGACTGTAGCTGCCAGAGCAGTTTTACCACTGCACAACCGACAAGATTTTAGAATAATCCTAATTGGTTTAAGACACAGGCAAAATGAAAAGTAATGCATCAGAAAACTACAAATACCTGCCACTTGGACCCTCCAGAAGGCAAGTGACAAGCGAACTGCCTGTGCTCATTTCAACTAGCTCAACCAGTTGCATTGCTTTCTCATAAGTAAGCTTATGTCGATCACCACAACTTACCATGCCATTAAGCCTACAGAAATATTTGCACAAACAATTGAGGCAGTGACACATGCTTGACAGTGAATAAAAACTCAAACTGAGCCATTTTAGCATCTTCAAGAGATGGCAAAGAAGGTGCTAGAGTAACAATACTATGGACTCCCCAAGCAGAATAAAAAATCCACATCTGCAAAATGCTTAGAGAGATACACAAGGTTTTGCAACCATTTTTTGGCAGAACAAAAGGAATGTTTTTATGTCAGTGCGCCAATAAGGAGAACACTGAGCTCTAAGATTACGGTAGGTAATGAATAAGGCGATAGCATTGTGAAAGAAGCATTTGGGAAAACCATTACTATTACATCATCAAATCTATTTGCAGAATGAAACTTATAATGTTTTCTCCCAAGCCAACAATGGACCAGACGTCTTAAAGAAAAAAGGGTTGCAAATTTAACACCTCCAGATCAGCCGAGAGAGAATTCTCTGAATTACTCCCCTCCTCTTGTTCATCCTTTCCACAACTAAATATCAGAGAACCAAATCTATCATATAATTCACCGAGGACCAAATATAATTGGGTAAAACCACACAAGAAGACAGTTCTTGAAAAAACATCAGACATATCTAGTTATGTTATCGTCCCATCATATAGCAAACACCAAGTTGGGAATACCAAACTCAATATCAATTTCAAGGAATCGACTCTCATCTGAGCTTCATTAATTCTTTATCCAGATATTTGCTCTTGTGATTACCAATCCATAAGGTAAAAAAAAGATCAGAAATACAGAGAATATCAGCATTCAACTATCCCTACCTACCTGTGTCTTTCCAATACAGGAACGATGCTTTTGATGGCGTTCATGAAATCATCCATGGTGACTTCAATACTCTGTTCATAATTTTGGTATGATCTAACCATAGCAAATGATATGGCACTTTGCACAACCATTCCGATTTCTGCCCAAGTATGATTCTGCGCACGAGCAACTGCAAAATTCACAGAGAGAGAACGTTTGCCGCCAGGGCGTAGACCCAGTCGGCTCTTTTCAGTATAAACGCAAAAACTGTCCAAAAATACAAGAGTTTAAATGTTTTGACCAGATGAACGAGCAACATCATTCAAGACTTCCTTTACCAAAAAAAAAAAACATCATTCAAGACTCCCTGTTTTTTCGCGACAAATTTTTGAGATTTCCGGCGAGGACGAGGAGACTCGAGATGGGCTGTTCCGGCGGGCCGCCGGGGTGGACAAGGAGAGGAAGGCCCCGTCTGGTTCAGCTGTTAGGCGAACATTTTTTAAACCTCTCACTGTTCATTTTTTTCCCCATTCATCTCGTCTTCCCCCGCCTGAGAGTCGGACTTCTCCGGCAGCCGCCGCCGCCGCCTTGGGGTCGGCGTCCCCGGTGAGCACCCCCTGAGGCGGCGCGACCCGCGACCCAGGCGACAGGCGACGCCGCCTGAGGTCGCGATCTCAGGCCGCCAGATCTGGCTGTCCGGAGGCCGGACGTGGCGGCTAGATCTGGCCTCTGCGACCTTAGACGACGGCGTCACCTGAGGTCGCGACCTAGGGCGGCCAGATCTGGCCGTCCGGCAGTTGGCCGGCGGTTAGGCAGCCGCCGGATTTGATTTTCAGACTAAAAAATAAAATTAAAAATAGCAAAACCCTTTATTCAAAAGTTACTTCAATGTTATTGAGATTATAATTTATTAAATGGTGTAATATTTCGAAAACTTCCTTCCTTTACTTCAAAGATATTAATCAAACGGGCCCGAAGACGATGGAGGGGTCAGAGAGAAAGGTCATGCCTCGGTGTAGGGGGAGAACAAGATCTCGCGGAAATTGATTGCCCTTTTGGTTTTTTTAATTAAGTAGGAAGTCCTCTTTTTCGTACCTTTGAAGTTGAATATAGAACTCCACCCAAAAAAAGGATATTTAGCCTTTTAGATGCATCAACACCTCCGCTAACCCCCATGCCCGATGAACTTTTCGACCAAAAACACAAATTGTCCGATGAACTTTTCGACCAAGAAATAATTGTCCGATGAACTTAAAAAGAAAAAAAAGAAGTGTTCAAAAAAGGAACTTCCAAGGTACCGAAGGCATGACTTACCGAGTTCCTGAAAATTAACATCAGTAGCAAGAACCGAACTCTGCGTCAAGTGCGCGGTGTGGACCTCGAAGCACAGCAGCCGAACACTTTCGTCGGAACTGGATCCATAAAAAATTGAAGGCACTTCTATAAATATCAATTTTTACCTCAAAAACTAAAAAGATAATAACGCCTCCCCATTCATAGCCCACTGTTTGAATACTGAAGTCATGGCATCTAAAAGGAATCAGAAAACACATAGAACGAGAAAGTGCAAGACCTCAATCGCATCACACATCTTAATCGAATTTAAAGGCATATAATAGATCAATCTCCAATTAAGTTTGCCCAATGATTGTTGGATTCCACTTTAATTAGGTAGATTTCGTTGCGATGAACACGGGCGAGAGTGGGAGGCACCTTGAGATTGGGGGAGCATAATCCGACGACCCTCCGACGATTGTCATCATGGAAGTGGCCGCCGTGCTATTGCTGATGATTATTGCCCAAAAAATTTCAAACCTAAGAATAGGCTTTTTATAAAAAACATAATGCATTCACACGTCAAAAATATGCGTTAACATCATTGAACGGTGGTTGAAGAAATGTCATGCGCTAATGAGAGCCACTCATTTAAGTCAAAGGTGAACGTCTGAGAATGAGTATTAGAGTAGGATTAGAGTAAGATCGACAAAAAAAACGCCTAAAATCAAAATTATTAATGTCTTAAGTGACAAGGATTGGAAAATAATTATATTTTCCCAAAAATGGCTTTTCTAGAAAATATTTGGCAGGTGCCCCCTTTCTAGAAAATATTTTTATGAAAATATAATGTTTTAAGAAAATATTTTTCAAAAAGCCATTTTCCTTAAAAAAATATAATTATTTTTCAAATGTTTGGATGAAACTTAGAAATAAAGTGAAAAATATTTTCACTATTCTGTAAGAAAAATCTTTTCCTCCATACACTAATTTTCATTTATTTTATTTTTAAAATCGATTTTTCATTATTTTTTATTTTTTCAAAAAATCAATTTAATTGTTTTTTATTTTTTTAAAAATAATTAGTAAATTTTTTTTCATTTTTCATTTTTTTCTATTTTCTTCTTCTTCTTCTTCTTCTTCATCTTCCTGGCTAGTCCTAGCCACGGCGACTAGGTGGTGACCGGCCAACAAAAAAAAGAAGAAGAGGGACAACAAAGAAAAGAAAAAGAAAATTTTAAAATAATTCTAATTGTCTTTTTAAGATGCGAAAGCTTGTAAGGTGTGAGATAAGAGAGACCAAGTGGAAAACATTGTCTGCTATTTTAGAAGAGTTTATTTCATTTATAGAAAATATTTTCCCCAAGTAATTTATTTTCCATAAAACAATCGCTGAAAAATTCGGAAAATGTTTTTCTAGAAATTATTTCCCATGAAACGAATAGATCGTAAACATGATTGATTAGATTCGCACGTACCCATCTTGGATTGATAAGGATTATGGTCATATGAAGAGAGGGCTTAGCTTCCACAATGAAAGGAATTTGATGTTCATTAACATTTTCATTCTTTCCCCCACCACCCCCACAACTAAAGGAATTCCACATCTCTTGTAAGTGTTCTCATTGTTCATATGGATTGGAGAGATTTACACATGACCATTCTCATCGGGAAGGCTTATCTCATAAAAAATGATGTCCTTTGTTGTTCAGGACCACCCCAAAGGAGCTTCGTCAAAAGTGATGTTTTGTGTTTTTTTTATTCCAATAAGCAAATTGTTCGGTGACTCTACAGAAAATTAAGGATAACCTCAGCAGCAGTGCTTGGTCCTAATGAGTATATTTGAAAATATTTGCAAAAGAAAGAATTGTTGCCAATCGGGAAGCTTCGCACAATTAGAAGAATACCAAGATATTAACAAACCCTAGTTTAAAAAACTTCGCAAAATTAGCTCATCTTTGATTGGTGATGCAAAATCAGGTCATTTTAATTCCTTTTTTAGAAAAGAAAAATTAAAATTGACAACGAGAAATACCAAAACGTTTAAAGACTGTTTTAAAAGAAGGGAAAGAAATCAAAAGTTCAAAGAATAAGCAACAAATTACCATAAGTAACTTAAAGACAAAATTCCGAACAAAACAAGAAATAGGAAAAACAAAACTTAATGGCAAAGGCACGACTGTCGGCCGACAATTCAGTTGACGCCGCCACGTCAAAAACGACCAAATATTGACTTCCAAAATTGACTTATACGAGAATCTATTGAACGACCATCGACCAATCTTAGATTAGACATGGAGAATCGACAGTGTCGGTGTGGAAGGAGGACCATACGTATGGTCGCTAACGTCAAAAGTGGGAGTGGGACCCGTGTTAGGCAGATTAGGTAGAGTTGCTAGGTTCTCGATTCCAGTTCGGTTCCGTCTGGAACCTGAAACCTACCTACCTTGGATACAGGTTTATCGGTTTTTGAAATCTGAAACCTACCTGTTATAGGTTCCAGAGTCGGTTCCAATTTCAACTGGTTCTTTTTTTTTTTTTTTTTTCATTTCACAGGATTAGAATAGCGCCACAATATGCCTCATCAACCACTTTTCAGAAAACTCTAGATTGATACCAGCAAGGTTATGAATTGATTGAAGCTTCATTCATGAAGTAGCACATAAAACAGGGAATAGCATGCACAAAATCAATTGTCAATTGTTTTTTCCTTGTCTTCTTATCACTTATCTCTTTGGTACAACTTGACATCTTGGCATATTTGTACATGGCAATTTCAGAAAACCAAACAGATCCAGCAAAACAGAACCACACCCAAATTCAGCCGGACCACATCCAAACAAACAACCAACCGACACTCAACGAATGGGCTATTCCCAACAATCACAAGCGATGCTGAATGAAAGAGGATCGTCAAAATTCACAAGAAAAATCAAATCTTTGCGCTCTCAGCTTACCCATCTCGTTGGGAGTAGAGAACTGGCAGCAACCCGTGGGCTTGCCCTTGAACTTTCCCCTCCCCATGGCTCAAAGACGCGCTTCCCCACTTGCAGAACACGATTTGGGCACGAAAGAGAAGATCGACCCAGATCTGCAAGGAGACGATTGGCCTCGTTCTCGACGCGATTGGGTGGTTATCGTTTCACGAGGAACGAGAATCTTCCACGGAAGAGCCAAAGAGAGATGGAGCTGAATCGATTCCTTCTTCCCCTTTTCACCTCCCCCATTATCTCCGAATCGGAACCCGAACAAGAAAAACCAAATACACTTGTTTTCCACAGTTCCTGTATCAAAAATAAGAGAATAAATCCGTAGCCATAAGTCAAGGGCAAGCACGCGGCGACGGCGGCGCCACAGCAACGAAGACACGAGTCTCACAACACCAACAGGAGCACGGACGGTGTGACGAAGACGGCGGCGGTCGCGGCTCAACCCACGACCAAGGGGGCAAGAGCTCGGTTCTGGCGGAGGCGGTGGCGGTTCGGAGCAACAACGGCCTAAACGGCCGAGCGAGCGGTGGCAAGAGGTGGTCACAGTGGCTTGGGGACGGCAGCGGTGGCTCATGGCAGCGAGGGGCGGAGCGGATGGCGCGACAGCTTGTCGGGCGAGACGGCGAGACGGCTCATCGGACGAGTGGTGGGTGGTGGGTGGTGGTGGTTCGGTGGCCAAGAGGCGGTGGTGAGTAGCGCGTGGGGGCGGCGATGTGGTGGTGGGTGAAGCAACAGCCAGCAAGAAAAAGAAGAAGAGGAGAAGGAGGGGGGGGTCGGCCGAGAGAGGGGGAAAGAGAAGAGAGAGAGAGAAAAGAAAAAAAGTAGGGGAGGAAGTGATGTGAGGAGGAAAAATGGGAGAAAAGAAAGAGAGAGAGAAAAAGAAAGGGGAAGGGGGAAGAATCGATGGGAGGGACGGAAATCATGTGGGGTGAAAGTGGACCTGCTATTTTTTTTTAAAATTCTGACATGTTCCGGTTCCTAGAAAAGGGAACCGGAACCGGTCTTTAAGAACCGGACCTTCCGGTCCGGTTCTCCGGTTCCCGGTTCTACCCGCAAACCGTGCTCACCCTTAGCGTGAGTGCAGGCTCCCGTAAGCTTATACAGAGTTGCTTACGTCAAGCTGGGCGGGGCGGGATGCGGGTTAGGATTTCATACCAATTCCCTCCATTGGGGCAGGGCCATTACTGGGCCTTGATACCAAGTAACGTTCTAAGCCCAGAAAATGCAGAGGTAACGGGAGGGCAGCCCCGAAGGCTATATGCAGAGTCGCTAACGTCAAGCTAGGCCGTGTGGGATCTAATTTTATACCCACTGCAGCTAACCTACGACTGAGGCGTTTTCATATATGTCTGAATCTCGAAGAAAGTGTTTTGATTTGTTAAAATTTTGACGACCAGTTGTTTCTTTGTAGTCGATTCGTTGTGGCCGAATGATTGTGAGATAGTGGATAAGTTGACTTTCTGGTGTTTTGTTCTAGAGAGGAGGTCGTTATGTACTGTTTCCGATGCCCACGATCAATGCTTGTCCGTTGAAGTCTTTCATCATGTTATTATTACCACTAGACCCGATGGTTTCTAATGCACTGGGATTTTAGAAAGTGGCGGCTGACTGTGCCTTTGTCCTCGTGAATTGAACACCCCAGTGAGGTCTACCATTCATCGTTGACTGGACAACGTTTGCATAATTTTCGTCCAAAAATTGAGAGAACGGAGAAAATATTACATATGGCCCACCTGTGGCAGCTCCAGTTATCAAACTGGCAGAAGCAGAAGCATGGCTTGTTGCTGAAATTTGTGGAAGAACCGTATGCCCCCACCGTTTCAGGTAGCGGCCCTGACTGTTCTAGCTGGACTTTTGGGTGCTGGGACGGATTAGAGAACTGCACATTCTCTTGCCCACTATTCTTTTGAATTTGCGGGGATAATCTTTGGCTGACTTGGTGAGTCTGGCGTTCCTTGAGGCATTTCCAGCATTAGGCCCAGAATCGTGCCCTTAGAAAAGCTTTGAGAGACATCCAGAAGTTGTCTCTGCTCCTGGAGTTGTTGGGGATGACTTGGTTGCTGCAACGCCAACTGTTGCACACAAAAGTGACTGTTGCTGCCTCTGAAGCTTCTGTAGCAGTTGAAGCTGAATCTGGTTGTGCAACATTGGTAACTGCAGGCTTGATTGATCAGGCATCTGTGAGTTCAGTGTACTCTGCTGTTGATTCTGATCCATAATCTATTGCTGCCGCAGCTGATGTAAACTTCGAGGAACAATGCATTAGTTATATATCAAACTCAAGTAAATTGTATACAAGAACGAGCAGTTCAGCTTGGATTAGTTCAGGTTAGAATGCATTAGCTCATGAAGGAGAGGGTCAGATGTGATGGGTTTGCGATTGCCAAGACTACTCATCCCCCTTGCTCGTCAATCCTCAGCTTCTTCCTCATCTTACCGGGTCTCATCATCCTTCAATTCAGCTTGCATCACAAACAATGTAGCAATTACTTCCCACGTTTCTCTTAGCTTATTTATGTTTCTTCTTCAAAAAAATGCTCATGTGGGTTGGTTTTGAGAGTGACATATCTGCCATCTCTCTCTGTCCTCTCTTTGGGGAGAGAGCTTCCAGAGTTCCATGTGATTGCTCAATTGTCCATCTTCTTGATTTGTATTCATTCTAAGGTGGATTTCTGTCTCCCAATAAAAGCTTCAGCTTCAATCACTCATATTTTCGATGTTCTCCTTTGTTCTCATCAAACAAATCGCATCTTCTTTTCGAAATCCTAGCCATTTTTAACATGATATTGAGGAATCTTATCGCTCTTACTCAAATAAGCATGAAATGTATCCTTGCATATTTGTATGGTACACGTGTCTCCCAAACCATAAGTTTAAGTTGGTTCTTGCATATACATTCGCCTTTAATAAGAATTTAAATGAGTAATGGCCACGGTACAATTCTTTTTCACCTGCCTCCTTCTGCATATGCAGCTTACAGTTTAAATGAGTAATCACTCTCAAGATTAATTGACGATGTTGCTTACTCTGACCTTATAGCAAAGTAATCGGGACTTCCTCAACATTGATTGACAATGTTTCCTACTCTAACCTTGCAGCAGTGCACGTCCAACAGAAATGTCCAACCTTGTTGACCACCTTACGGGAATCTCTAGAAGATGAACCGTATCCCACTTTTTCAGCACCGTCTTTTTAAATTAAGATGACTAGTCTTAAAACTAGTAAGACGATATTACAATGTGTTATGACTCCATATATTTAGTTGTGACGACACCTCATTAACTTATATGAGACACCTAAAGTATCATACAAGTGATCCTAACTTATGTGGTTCGGGTGGAGGGTGGAGGAGCTGGCCAAGGACCGCCTCTGGCAGGCGGTGACAAATGGAGGGAGTGAAGCTTAGCTGTTCTGCCGCAGCTGAATTAGGGGTTGTCCATGGTCGATCGGTCACGTTCACTTTGGATAAGATAAAGACACTAAAACATTTAGGTTATTGGGTCGACTATTTTGCAAAAAGATCAACAGGGAACGAAAAGAGATCAGGCGAGGGGTCGAAGCAAAAGAGGAAGATGACTTTCGTAGGAAGCGTCGCGCAATAACACATGTTCCATTCCTTTGCAAGCACAAAGACGTATGGGAAGACACGCATCTCCAGCGTTTTCCCTAGCAGGTGTAAACTCCCGCTCGACTGCGAATTCGTGCTGTAAAGCATTTCTAGGTTTTAAGGTAAATGTTCTAGGAAACTTTCACATAACGTCCAGCTCTTTGTAGATGTCTGCTGGTGACTGCTTTCGTGCAACGATGCTGATGTGGATCGACGCCCGGAAGATGCGACTGGCATATTCTCCATTAAGTACCCAGGAAATATACAGGAAACAGTAGAATGTCTACTGATGTCAATGGTTATTTTCCTCCAAAAGCCCGGTTGAAGTCGGGAGCTTAATTCCGCGAAGTCGTCTGTGAAAAGGAATTCTGCACAATCCTCGAAAGCATGGAGCAAAAAGGCCATGATATCAAAGTTTCCGATCATGAGAATACCACGAAACAAGGGTCTATAATTCATAGGGACCAGTGCGCTTTTTCAAGTAACCGTGGGTTAACTTCAATAAATCGTGAGCGTTTGCTCCTCAACAAACGAACAAGTCATGCCGACTGCAAAGCATTTCAGCAAAGAGAAGTTTGGAAAAGATATATAGATCGTCAATGAAAAGAATAAACATATGGGACGCTACAGTGGTCAGCTGCATCTTAGTAACGAAAGACGTCTTGAAGGCAATCATAGAAATGAGAAATCTTGATCTTCTCTCTGCCAGAGTAAATGGCCTCCGCAGCTCCACCATGCTCACCCTGGGCCGCCATCTCTATCAGCATGTAAAGCTTCTTGATGGGCATCTAAGAAAAGTAGGAATCATGACAGCACAAGTTAGACTCTCTCTCTCCAAATGGATGGGAAAACAGCATGGAGAACGAAGATATCTTAACTCTCAAGTCCTGAATTACGCAATTTAATGAATTTCTGTTGCATATCATCACTCTAACAAGGCAAAACATAAGAAAGCACAAGTAGATAGATCTAAATCTTACATTGTTCAGAGCCTCGGCAGCTGCATCAACATCATCTTCAGAGAAAACCTTCAGCTGTTCCAACACCTGAAGGAGGAAAAAAGAAAGTCATGTATACATACATATAGAGTTCCATGGTGATGTCAAAAGCTTCACATCCACATTTTGGATTGACGCAACTTAATTAACAAGATACTCTAGCCTGCAGAATTTGCTTCAGGAAACTTGCAAGAAAAACCAGATTCACAGTCAATTAGATAAAGTCAAATCTGAGATATTACTAATCCAGCGCTTTGAATGAGGTCTGAACTATTCTCATACAACGAACACATGACTTTTTTTATAAACCAGCCCATCCCATCCCAACCCCTTTATCCTCCCAAACTCCCCTGCTTTCTGAGGAAAAGGTACTCCAAAGTTACTATCGTGTTTCGCTGTTCAGGAATATTAGATTCCTCAAAATTCACAATGTCTAGGCTAATCCAAATGGTTAATCCCATATCCCTCTTCTTGAATTGAAATCTGATGAAGGGATGCTTTCGATACAAGCACCTCCAGACCCCCAATATTTGCAAGAGAATCAGAAACAAGGGAAGTAAATAAATAACTGGTTTTTTAAAGCAGATATAATTGTCTTTAAAACAAGACGGCTGCACATTTCTACCCCTCTATCTCACGTTTTCCAGCGGAAGAGAAATGAAGAAAGAACAGCAGAAAAACACCAAACTAACATCTACAGCAGTTTACCTTCTTTGCGTCCTTTGTCTTCAATGTGGGGACATGGTAAGTGACAGAAAAGGCACCACAGACATCAACTGAATCCAAGAAACTCACTTGACTTGTTGTCCCTATCACGAGAAGCTTCTTTCCCTGGAAAAGATGAAGCCAAATGTATGTATATAGCAAGCTAAAAAATTCAGTGTGAAAAGGACACTGGAATCGAACCTTGTAAGTCCGAAACCACCAACTAAATCAGTAGAGATAAAAACAGCTAATACGATACCATTAGAATCACAATGCACAGAGGAACACGTGCATAACCTAATACTTAACTAGCGAAAGCATATTTACTAATAACATTCTATTTGTCATATGTCTATACTAAATGCATCAGTATATGATAATGCACTCAATCTTGAGGACATACATATAAAAAAAGCTTCTTCCCCCTGGACAGCCTTGAGAAAACACACATGAACCAAGGTTGCACTCAGTCGGTTGCTTTCTACAGTAGAACAAACTTCACTACTTCTCCATCTCAAACAGGAAGACCAAACAAGCCAATCAGTCTAAGGTTAACATGCACGAAAATAATACCAATGAACTGAATCTTAGTTTCTCAAACTCAAATTTCTGATTAGCACCTGCCTCATGACATTATTATTGTTTTCCCTCAGCAACATGACCAGGGATTATTGATTTCTACATTCTCGCTCATAATTTACATTTCCTGGGAAGTAGGGGAACTAATTCCCACTCATCCACCTTGAAGCATTCTTAATTCAACAATAGTAGTAACTTTCCTGGCATTAACTTCCAGATGAAATTGTAGAAAAGGGTAGTTACTCTTCACACCAACATCAATTTGTAAATAATGGCAAGGGGAGAAGGAACAACCTTTGGAGGAAGACGCTTCAAAAGGACTAACAATGTCTGTAATATCAAGTTAGAAAATCGAGGACCAACGGCAACATAATCCAGTAGCCTGCAAAACAATTCACTCAAGTCATACTGATCTTTTAATGCCAAGGATGACTATAGAGGTTGACTAATATAAATCAACAGAACTTACCTTTCAAGATCATCAAGGATGATAATGCTCAATGGAGATTTGTATGCATCCTCAAAAACCTATCAAAGATTAGAATCCATTACAAACCTTCCCCAGTCATTTTGAAAAATGTAAGATAACCACGCCTCAAGTTAGTTAAAAGTGGAGGGGCAACAACTAATTTCCTATTCATCAAAGCGCTAATTGACAAGATATAAAGGTCAAAAACCTTTGCAATTTGTGCACATTTGGTGCTCTCATGCAATCCAATCATAGTTTCGGCCGAGACCTAAGCATCAATAAGAAAATCAGAAATTAAACATGATGCACAAAGAAGTCTGATTACTCAAAGAAAGCATAGCATGGAGCAGAAGATTACAATCTTAACAAATGGAAAATCACTGTTGATGCCAACTGTAGCTGCCAAAGCAGTCTTGCCACTGTACAACAGACAATTTTTAGACTATTCCCAATTGTTTTAAGACATAGGAAAAAATGCTTAGCAAAAACGAAAAGCAATGCTTTAGAAAACCCAAATACCTGCCACTTGGACCCTCCAAGAGGCAAGTGACAAGCGGACTTCCCTTGCTCACTTTAACTTGCTCAACCAACAGCATTGCTGTCTCAAGTATGTGCTTATGTCGATCACCACAACTCACCATGCCATTAAGCCTACAAAAATATTTGCATAAACAAATGAGGCAGTGGCACATGCTTAAATAGTGTTTTCTCTGTCTTTAACTGGAACATAGGAACAAAAGCTAATAATTAATGAAACTTGAATAGAAGCACACAAAGGATGTGTATATTAAAAAATGCCATCAGGTTTATCTTACTAAATAAGAAGTCAAAACCTGACGCCATTTTAGCGTCTTTATGAGATGGCGCAAAAGGTGCTAAAGCAACAACACTATGGACTCTCCAAGCAGAATTAAAAATTCACATCCGCAAATGCTTAGTGAGATTGCCACAGTTTCATGATCATTTTTGGCAGAACAAAAAGAATGCTTTCACGTCAATTTGTCAATTAGGAGAACCCTGAGCTCTAAGATTATGGTAAGCATGTGTAAAAGAAGCATGTGGGAAACCCATTTATTTTCACACAGTCCAATCTATTTGCATAATGAAACTTGAAATGCCTTCCTCTGAGCCAACAATGGACCGGACATCTTTATGGATAAAACTTGTAGCAAATTTAACTCCCACACCTCAGCTCAGAGAGAATTTTCTGAATTACTCCCCTCCTCTTCGTTATCTTTTCCAGAACTAAATCTAAACCAAATCTAACATATAATTCACCATGGACCACACATAATTAGGTAAGACCACACATTAAAAACACATCAGATTAATCTATTATGATTCAATAATAACAAACACCAAGTTGAGAACCTAACTCCAAACAAGAAAGCAGTTTCAAAGAAATCAACTCTCATCTCAGCTTCATTCATGTTTAACCAGATATTCGTTCTTGTAATTACCTATCCATAAGTAAAAATCAGAGATCCTCCTACATTTTAATAAGAATCACTTGTATAATACTAAAGCCTGCAGCTACAGCAGCTAAACCATCTCTAAGGCATTCATTGTGTTGTTCTACATGTGATCATTTATACTGCATACAGAGATTCAGAGAAAGCTTTAAGGAACCTATTGCGAATCAACCTTTTTTTGCTTCCCCCTTCTTAATGACCTAAATCTCAGTCCTCAGGAGGCTAGTACTAAAAGGACATCACATTATACTTTACCGTTGTGAACAAATGTACTTTCCTTCCCTCGCTATACATGATGGACAGGGAAAGTATCATTTGAAACCCAATAAAAGTATCAACTGGGGGAAAAAAAGTTACTGACTCCACTTAGTGGGATAATGCTTAGTTTATGGTTAGTGTACCACTAGATTTTTGGGCAAGCAATTTTGAAAACGTGTAATTTTACATGCAATATCCAGTCATAAAATTCTTGCTTCACTGGAACTGAGGATTATAAGAACATTGCTACAAAAGATAGATGTTTGGAGAACATCAACATTCAATGATTCCTACCTGCATCTTTCCAAGTCATCTGTGGAAGCTCCAAATGCAGCAACGATTTCTTGGAGTGCATTCAAAAAATCATTCCTAGTGACTTTGATACTCTCTTCATCCACAGGCTTCGTAAGATCATCGAGACTTAATTGTCTATTCAAAGCATATGATACGGCACTTTTCACAACACCTTCAATTTCTGCACCACTGTAGTTCTTTGTCCAAGCAGCTGCACAATCGCAAATCGCAAATAATGTAGGGTCATCTCCAGAGATGAATTAAGCGTCACCCTCTGTAGCATATGTGCCTTGTTTTTCTTTGGTAATTAAGAACCAACCAATTCTCAGAGAGGACAGTGGCCACCAGGCTGGGGAGCCAGTAGTTCTATAGTATAGACATAATGCGTACAGAAATACGAGAGTTAGCCAATTTGGTCAAAGAAACACGAAAAATCATCTGAGCTACACTACTACCATATCATATGCCAATTTTTTCTGCTTCCGCATGACAATGATCACTAGAATAAGCCACTTCTAAAATAAAAATTGAAAATGTGCACCATGAAATTCCATTCTAGTAAAAGCGACCAGCTGACTTACCAAGATCCTCAAGTATGACATCATCAGCAAGAAAGGAATTCTCATTCATCTTCTTCATGTGGATCTCAAAGATTTCGGTGCGGCCATCCTTATCAGGAAGGCTTATCTCAACTTGTACCTCCAAGCGTCCTGGTCTGCAAATCCAATAGTCCAAAATGTAAAGGACATCTTTAAAAATATATTTTTACCTCTAAAACCAATATTGTAAAAATACATATGATCCTGCCAAAAGTATGACGCCACCACATGTCAACAAAAAGATAAAATTCTTTTTTGTCCTCATAGTGCTTGGCACAATAATGCTTAAGAGCAACAATAAAATAATCTCTCAAGAAGTTGCATGATGACTAGTGAGTGCTTTTTACCATCTGGGGATATTAAAATAGCAGCTAAAAGACTTGGATATGAAGAACTGGAAGAGAAAAAGAGGGACCACCTCAGAAGAGCCTCATCAAGAAGATCTTTTCTGTTGGTCATTCCAATAAGCAAAACATTGTTCAGTGACTCTACACCATCAATCTGAAAATCAGGTACTATATCAGCAGCAATGATTGGTATTAATGAGCGTAACAGAAAATATTCGCAAAAAAATGGACCTAGTCAAATAACTTCGCACATTTAGAACACTAAGATACTAATACGAACCTTTGTAAGTAGCTGGTTTACAATACTGTCATGAACTCCAGTACCATCTCTTGTTGATCCTCTTGACTGCAAAATCAGGTCAATTCATATCTTTATTATAGAAAGTTGACAACCAGCAACAGTCTATGAAACAATAGGACAGAACACAGCCATTTAAGAGGCACCCCCAAAAAAAAGAAAATTAAAGGAACAAGAAGCAACAAATCACCATGATTATTTTCATGATTGAGATGTGACTACTAGCAAAAACGCAGTTGATGCAATTGACGCTTCAATTTTACATCCATTGTTCCTTTTCTTTAACTTTTTTGGAGGGTTGGGAGGGGGGGGTGTTGGTGGTTGTTGAGAAAAGTTCTGCGTCGCACATGTTTTCTGTCATACTTGATAAGAATTCTAGGAACGATTTAGGCACCTCAACATAACATATTTTTGGTTTAAAAAAATGTATATCAGATCAGTGAGAAGTGAAAGTAAACCATCAGGGAAAAATCCAAGTAAACCATCAGGGAAAAATCCTGAAGCAGAACCTTGAAAACTATAAAGGTCATTATAGAGCAGCTACCAAGACAACAAAATATGAAAGTCTACCCTTACAATTCGCTAAAGTTGACCTTATACAAGAAAAAAACCCTGTCAACACAATGTCTGCTACTCTATATACACTGCTTCCACAACTTAAGCCAAGACAACCAATTAAAAAGTTCCTCAAAACTAAGAAATGAAAGGAAAGATGACATTTGCTCCTAAAGAGACTAAGCTATTCGACACTATAGAGGACAGAAATGCATAAATTGACCAGATAATTCATACCTTGCATATAGCATCAATTTCATCAAAAATGATGACATGCAAATCACTCTCGTCACCTGAAAATTAAGGAGAAGCAGAAGTTACAGATACTTGCTAAAAAGGATTCATAAATCCAATTCATTTATCTGAAATACCGTGAGCCCTCTGATCCTGTTCAGCATCAGCAAATAAATCTCGAACATTCTTCTCAGTTTCACCAACAAATTTGCTCATCACTTCAGGACCATTGACTATCTGGCATAGAAAATGAAGTCAAATTGAAAAAACAGACATACATTCAAATAATTTTCAATGTGAGTAGGTAGGTCTACATATGATAGTACAAAGGTCCATTCGCATGCTTACATCTTAAAGCTGATTCAAACAAGCTCAGCAAAATAAGTAAACGACCATACAAACAGCAATGAAGCTATGTCCAATAGGATTTGAGGTTTTGAGAAATACGGGAGACACATCCTAAGCAAATGGGAGAAAGTAAAGGCCGGGCAGCAATAAACTTCTAAGTCCTTGACCTTCATGGAAACTAAGTATTATTGATTAATTTCACCGATACCCATCTTGGATTGAAAGCCTTTCACGAAAATAGCATCCGTAGTGATTGAACAACCACAAGAGATAGCATACCATACCTTTGGTTCTTTGCCATTCAACATCTTCCCTATTTGACGAGCCATTAGGGTTTTGCCAGTACCAGGAGGCCCATAAAGCAGCATGCCTTTTACGTGTTTAATACCAAGCCTGGAAATTGACCTTGTATTAGAGTAAGAAAACTGCACCAGAATATAAGACATCATATAAATTGCAAAGCCCAGAATTCTGGTTTCTTTACTTGCTAGTCACATGAGGAGGGAAAACACGAGAAGCAAAAGCCCTTCGAAATATATCGGCAAACTCTGCACTCAAGCCACCAATGCCTAGGGACTGAAGGTTAAATTCCTTCTGCCTAAATATGTTGCTACTGGCAGCTTCACGTTGATTGATGACCTGAATAACAAGACAAAACAGTCAAGACAGAATCAACAAAATTACCACATTATGGTATAATGGCCAATAAAACAGCATTAGGTAGATGTTCACTATTGAAAATTCACACAGGAAAAGAAATAGACTCCAAGCAAAAAGTGCAGAGCAAGATTAAGATCACAGAGTTTCAGCTGTGCTCCATGAGCACAACAGACACCCTCACTGCACCCAAATTCTAATTCAAAATGCTATTGTTCCTGCAGTCTAAAATCAGATTTAAAGGATATACTGAAAAAAAATTTCACTATATGACTTCAAATCTGGACCACAAAAAATGAAAACTGTATGAGATGAAAAAGAAAAGAAGTTAAAAGGAAAACCTTTATTCCACTAGCATTTGATGCTTCAAACACAATGTATGTGTCGTTTGAAATCATTCCTCTTTCAGGAGCATTTGACCTTTCTTGTCCCTCCACAGCAGCTTGATTGACCGTGAAGACATAGTTGTTCCCATGATACTCAAATGTTACCCTTTGCCCTACTGTCATAACCTGAAAATACATTTGCATGTACATCAAAAAATTTACATATCAGTGACAGAAAGGGCAAAATGCACATCTAAGAAAACTTCATAATAGTCATGGACGCAAATAAATACATGAACTTCAGAGTCCCATTTCAATAATTTTAGCTGACATAAAATCAGACTTAAGAATGTCATACTTCACTAAGTCCCCGACAAGGAGACATAAAGGTACAAGATACAATCCTATGCTAAATATGCACCTTTACCTCCAAGTGCACCTATAGTCGGACATTTCCCCACAAATTAAAACAGTGCATTTCAAAGAGATGACATAATATACTAAGTCCTTGACAGGGACACATTAGAGATCCAAGACACAACCGCACCTCAGCAATCTTATGCCGAATTGGCACCTTTATCTAGAGGTGCTCCTATGCTTGGATAATTTCCTTACCAAATTAAGAGATGGATTTCAAATACACTTAGATACGGGAGTGAGTTCCCAAAAATTCTCTCCATTGTACTAGATGTTAACAAGTCCGTTGATTGTCCTCAGTACTTGAACATGTAGCAGGAGTTGTTCAGCAGCTCAAGTTTTATTAATGAAATACTTACTCATCAAAAAACAAAATCTCTCATTCAAGTGATTCAATATTGTCTGGGATGAAAAGTTAGAGAAACTTAGATGGTCCTAGAAATTACGGATTCTAGAGTGTTGGTCAGTGATATGTGTACAGTTTAAGTGGAAATACCACAATATCCTTCATAAACTCATACTACTTATCAAATACACTCACTCCTGGTTTGGCATCACCCAGTTGGGTATTTATGTAGCTACAATCACTTATAGAA
Organism: Eucalyptus lansdowneana; assembly: GCA_017140395.1. NCBI lineage: Eukaryota > Viridiplantae > Streptophyta > Magnoliopsida > Myrtales > Myrtaceae > Eucalyptus > Eucalyptus lansdowneana. The sequence goes on from CM029487.1 coordinate 60,715,175, forward strand.
AATGTTCCCATGTTTAAAGGGCAGAATATCTCACGAAACCATTTTTCTTTTGTCTAGAGCGTGTTTATCTTTGTCTGCTGCACGTGCACACTCAAATCTATTCATTGGAAAACGTACCAATTTACTTAGCTACGGTGAATGTTGACACATTTCCTCACTCTTTTTTCAGACTTGAATCAGATAATTATAATTAGCTTGAAAATGCGGTTCTTATCCGTTTGGAAATTTTTATGCAGAAGTTAAGCTCTTCTACTTATCCCAAAAGAAAGAGCTCATTCACTCATTTGTGGATTATGGTTCAGGCTACCTCAAGAGATACTCTGTTCCGTGCCTCATAAACTAGCAAGTGGATCGTGAATCTCTCCAGAAAAGGGGGAAGAATAAAACCTTGTAAATCATTAAGTTGACTGAATGAACATAATCTCTAGACTCCAAGACTGATTCCGACATTACGCGAACTGGAATTATTCTGAAAAAAAGTATGTAGTACCTGGTTGATGAACTTCTTCCGTAGCTGATTAGCCAGCAGAACAGCATCAATCTACAAAATTCACAAGAACACAAGAGGACGTTTCTTGAGACTGCTATTCCCACAGAGAAAAGCAGGACAGTAGGCTCACGACATGCAAACCTCTTCACTTCTGGCTCCTCTCTTGACAAACTCCAACTCGAGCATGAGCAACGCCAGATCGAAATCATCCGGTGGCACGAACCTACATTCGCAACAACCCGTTGAGACAATCTCCATTTGCTACAAATGCGAGTACCACGGTTCGCCGTGAACTAACCTGCTAACAGAGATCGAGTCACCGGTCGAAACCCTCACATAGCGCCGTTGAATGGTATTCAGCGCGATGTGACCAGGGCGGATATTCTCGTGAGGAGTTGCTCTCAGTTAAGGCCAACACACAATCACTGGACAGTTCGAGCAAATGTCGCACAACACCACCAGCAAACAATCACACGCTTAGATAGACAGTCCTCACAAGCAAGAAAACCAAAACCATCGATATCTATCGCTAACTCAACCATGCCGACGAAACCAACACCTCGAACGAGACGATCATGCACGTAAAACGATCAAATGACATGCAGGTTGACGACATCATAAGAACGTGACTCGCGAGGGAAAAGGATATGAGAGCGAGAGGACGAAGGAATCCCCAACGGAGGCGAAGGGGAGCCCCGCGGTAGCGCCGGGGACGGTGAAGCGGAGGAGATCGGAGGGGCAGCAGTAGGCGAGGTTGGTGAGGGCGAGGTCGGCAGCGGGAGTGTTGGTGACGATCAGGGCGGATGGCGACGGGGGCTGGGAGGACACACCTGCCATGGCTCCGACTGGAGATCAACGTCAAGCGAAGATGATGAAGATGAAGATGAAGATGAAGATGAAGGAGAAGAAGGAACGAGATGCGGTGACATTTATGGTGTTCAGTTCTTGGGTGTTTTCTTCGGCCATAAGGAAACGAGAGAGGAGAGGAGAGGGAGCGATGGTTTGCTGGTTTGCGCGGGAGAACGATTCTTCCCAGCGGCTTCGTCAGTTAATGACGGTTAACACAAATGGCAACTTAATAATTAAGTTATACTTTTTATGCTTTTCTTATGCATGGGGTTCTTCTCTTGCCATGTATGGTCAAGATCTCGAAATCTTTTTCCTAGTTCGACCAGCGCCCGTTGACATAACCATTCTGGGAAAACTTCAGAGGCGACGTTCAGATTTGACTTTGGTCGGGGCCCAAGTTTCCAGTCGGATGAGCGGACCTTTGGGTTCGGTTTGGCCCAATTGGCTGTCTGGAAAATTATCGTGCCTTCATGATATTAAGGCATCGTGATGGATTCTATTTATTGCTAGGGGTGTCAAATGGGTGGGTCAAATTAGGTTTGGGTTGCATCAAAAATGGCTCAACCCATATTGACTCGTTTAATCTACCTTGACACATTTTTATATAGTACAAATCTAGTGATCATGACTCATACCCAACTCATATGTTAAAACATATTAATATTGTAGAAAAAGTCATGCCCACTTTAAGCTATTTACATTTATATGTTAATTGAATAAAAACCTCAAATCAAATTTTAAAAAAAAATAGTAAATAAAATAAATATAAGGATCTATAAATTGAAATGTTTTTAAAGATTCAGAAAAAAAATATATATTTATAAAGAACTTAGGGCTGGCAACCCCATTTTGCAGCTCGGATTTAATTTGCTCAATTTCACATTGGTGACTCTTTTATTTCTAAACGTGTTATAAATAAGTTGAGAAAAAATAAAGCTGAAAAAAATAGATCATTAAGGACCCATGTTTAACCCATTTTCCAAAACCCACACCCACTCAAGCAATTTACGTGGGTTAATTGTACAAACAGTTCAGAGGTCTTGAAGGATCGAATTAAGAATCATAAGATTATACGAAAAGCCACAGTGTACCGGCAACGATGACTCATATACGAAAACCCATATTTACCTAGCCCTTTAAATATTTACAACCCATATACACAATCCGTTTATAAAAAAAATTCAGTCAAAAAATGGGTCACATACTCAATTTTTGACAATTTTATCTGTCGCGTAATCTTATGTAACGAATCTATATGATCGCACATTGGGAATTTTTGAAGTAAAACAAATTATCATTCGCTATTCTCATCCACAAGTCAAGATTTTCATTTATCAATCAACGTCATCCAGCAGCTGACAGCGTCAGAAACAATGCGAGACTACAGACAGCGAAGATGCAAAGCCAAGCATAGCTACCGGCGTTCGAGCCGTCAATGCGAATGTAGGGTCGATAACGAGGTGATTTAACCGCCATACCGGGTGCATCTTAGAGATTAGCTAACGTTGTGCCTGACAGAGAATAGATATTACAGCGCACCCGTCCAATTTGGCCCAGGATGTCTTGTGACGAACGCCCTCATCCAGCTTCTCTCGCCATTCTGTAGGTCCTGGCCAACCCGAACCACCACCGATTTCATTTGCCCCGAAGCAATCGAAACTTATCCGAATTCCCCACTACTTTACTGGCTTGTCGAATGTGTTGAAATAATAGTTATTATTATTTTATTTTTTTTGTGCACGTTTTGCTGATTTGATTTTTCAGTTATTGGACTTAGTGAAGTCATGTTTAACTAATTTGTGTGTTAATTGTCTTAGTTTTTAGGTGTTAGTAGAGTAAATGCTTTATACAGAACATGAGTAGTTATGGGTCCTCTTTTAGTGGTATTTTTTTTTTTTACGCTATGTATTTTGTCTTTTGTAAAAAAGACTTTGTAGTTTTATACGAAAGATGAAGTTTCAACCTCATCTCTCCTCCTTTTAGCTTTTTTACAGTAGTATCGAGCCGAGAGAAGCGTGAGAGAGTTTTTTAAAGAAAGATAAGGAAGGTTTAGAAGTGTGAGATACGTTCATGAAATAATTGCAACATCAATATTTCCAATGGCCATCGATAATTTTGTTGAATCAGCAATTCTACGCTTTGATGGTCACTATGACCATTGGAGCACGTTGATAGAGATTTTTTTATGGTCAAAGGAGTATTGGTTGATTGTCGAATCTAGAATTCAAGAGCCACGAGCAGACACGACTTTGACATATCCCCAGAAAGCAAATTGAAAGCTAGAAAGTTGAAGGATCTAAAGGCAAAAAATTATCTCTTTTAAGCTATTGATTATCCCATCTTGGAGACTATTCTTTGCAAAGAAACTTCCAAGGATATTTGGGATTCTATGAAGAAGAAATATCAAGGATTTGTTAGGGTGAAGCGTGCACAGCTTTAATCCTTGAGAAGAGATTTTGAGACACTAGCGATAAAGGATGGAGAATACGTCACTAGTTTTTGTGCCAGAATAATGGAGATCAGCAACAAGATACGATTCCATGGCAAGAAGATAGACGACATCACCATTGTGGAGAAGATTTTGCGTTCCTTGACACCAAAGTTTAATTATATTGTTTGCTCAATTGAAGAGTCGAAATATATAGATGCACTATCTCTTAATGAATTGCAAAGCTTTTTATTGGTCAATGAACAGATTATGAACACAAGTTCAACGGAGCAAGCGTTGAAAGCTTCTACCAATATTCATTCCAACAATTTCAGAGGAAGGGGTAGAGGTAAAGGTAGAGGAATGAGAGATCGGGGAAATATAGATGTTAGTAAGAATTTCAAAGCCAATAATGACCAATTTCAAGGCAAAGGCAAAAGACGAGATCCTAACAAATTCAAAATAGAGTGTTTTAGATGTCATAAATCTGGTTATTATGCATCCGGATGTTATACTAGACTGCCTAATAATAAAGAAAAGGTAGAGAGTTTAAATTTTGTTGCAAAAAAGAAGAAGAAGTAGAAACATTGTTGATGGCTGTTCAAGACGAAAATAAGCCCAAGTCAAATATTTGGTATGTGGATATAGGCTGTAGTAATCACATGAGTGGAAGTAAGTCTTTTTTTTTTTTTTTTATCTAAATGAAGATTTTTATTCTACTGTGAGTTTTGAGGATCATTCTACTGTGAAAGTGATGGGAAAATGTGATATTAAGATAAGAACCAATAATGGTTTTGTGAAAACGATCTCTAATGTGTTATATGTTCCGACTTGAAAAGTAACATATTGAGTGCTAGCCAATTACAAGAAAATGATTATGTAATCACCATTCAAAGGGGTGCTTGTGAAATTTATGATTTTGTTAGAGATGCTATTGTAACTGTTCCTATGAGTTCAAATAAATTGTTTCTATTAAAGATTGAAAATATTCAATCTTGTTTGATGGGTGAAAAGAAAAATCCCTCATGGCTGTGGCATTTTCGTTATGGTCACTTGGGTTTTGGTGGATTGAAAACCCTCAAACAGAAAAACATGGTGATAGGTCTTTCTCAAATTATTATTTCTTCCCAAGTCTGCGAAGAATGTGTTATTAGCAAACAACATTGTTCTCAATTTTCAAAAGAGAAATCACGGAGAGCAAATGATGTTTCGCAGCTAGTGCATTCGGACATTATAAACCCATCTTCTAATGGAGGTAAATGATACTTAATTACCTTCATCGATGATTTTCCATAAAAATTTTGGTTTATTTTTTACAGGAAGAATCAGAAGATTTATCTACATTTAAAAGCTTCAAAGCTCGTGTGGAAAATGAAGCAGGGAAGACTATTAAGACCCTTTGAACAGATCATGGTGGTGAATATTGCTAAAAAGAATTTGAAACTTTTTGTGCAAAGCATGGCATTCGAAAAGGAGCTTACTGCTACATATACACCACAACATAATGGTGTATCTGAGAGGAAACATAGAACAATTCTGAACATGGTGAGAAGCTTATTAGTAAGAAAAAGAGTTCCAAAGACTTTATAGCCAGAAGCAGTAAATTTGATTATTTATGTTTTGAAAAGAAGTCCAACTTTTGTTATTCAAAATATGACACCAGAAGAGGCTTGGAATGGGAGAAGATCGGCTGTAGATCACTTCAGAATCTTTGGATGCATTGCATATGCCCATGTCCCGGAAGAGAAAATGAAGAAACTTGATGACTAGGTTGAAAAATGTGTCTTTCTTGATGTAAGTGAATTATCAAAAGCATATAAATTATTCAATCCACTAACAAAAAATATTGTGATTAGCAGGGATGTTTTTTTATGAAGAGAACACTTAGGATTGGATAGGCAACAGCTTACCCAAGTCCTTTACGACAATGATGTTGAACAAGAGCAAATTTCAGCACCTTGTATGCCTAAAAATTCATCAAATACGACTTCTATAACTGCTGGAATTTCATCAATAGTCGCTGAAGTCAATGAAGAAAAAAGGTCAATCCCTTCGTTGCATTAGAAGAAGGCTTGCTTGGATGGAAGAATATGAGATAACTAGAATTGAAGATTCAATTACTTACTTTGCATTGTTTTTCAGACTATGATCCTACAACTTTTGAGAGTACTGTCAAAGAAGAAAAATGGCAAAAATGGATGGATGATGAAATTAATTTCATTGAAAGAAATGATACTTGGGAGCTCTCGATCTTTTGGATGGACAAAAAACTATTGGTGTAAAGTGGGTCTTTAAAACAAAACTGAAAGAAAATCGTGAAGTTGACACACACAAAGCATGTTTGGTAGCTAAGGGATACAAGCAGCAATAAGTGATCGACTATACATAAGTTTTTTCTCTAGTTGTGAGACATGACGCAATCAAATTGGTGGTTGCATTGGCAGCACAGAATTCTTGGCCTATTTTCCAGCTAGATGTCAAATCGGCATTCTTGCATGAGTATTTGGAAGAACAGATATTTGTCGAGCAACCATCTGGTTATGTTAAGATTGAAAATGAGCATAAAGTTTATATAATGAAAAAAGCTCTTTATGGGCTAAAACAAGATCCCCGGGCTTGGTATAGTCATATTGAAACTTATTTTCTTAAAATTGGTTTTTCAAAATGTCCTTATGAACATACACTTTTTGTCAAGATTGGAAATAAAGAGAAAATGCTAATTGTCTGCTTGTATGTTGATGATATCATATTTACTAGAAATTGTGATGACATGTTTGAAGAATTCCAAAAATCTATGATGGATGAGTTTGAAATCTCTGATCTGGGTATGATGCATTACTTCCTTGGCATAGAAGTGGTACAATTCAGATGATGGGATATTTATTTCTCAAAAGAAATATGTTGGAGAAATTGTGGATATGTTTCAGATGAACGATTGTAATCTTGTAAATACTCCAGTTGAGTTTGGCTTAAAGTTATACAAAGATCATGAAGGGAGGAAGGTTGACAACACGCTTTATAAACAAATTGTGGGCAATTTGATGTATCTAACTACAACAAAATCAGACATAATATATTATATGAGTTTAATCAATAGATATATGGAGAATCCTACAAAAATGCATTTATTAGCTGCCAAGAGAATCCTTTATTGCTTGTGAGAAACTAGAGACTTTAAGCTATTTTACAAAAACGGTGAAAAATCCAAATTGTTGGGATTTATTGATGACTATGCAGGAGTTCAAGATGATAGAAAAAGTACTTTGGATTATGCTTTTATGTTTGGGAAATGTGCTATTTCGTTGTCATCCAAAAAGCAACTAATTGTTGCATCATCAAGTACATAAGCTGAATTTATTACTACAACAGCTAGTGCTTGTCAAGTTATTTAGCTAAGGAAAATTCTTGAGGAGCTACAATTTAAGCAACCAAGAGCTACTAAAATTTTTTATGAAAACAACTTAGCAATCAAATTCTTCAAAAATCCTTTGATATATAGAAGAAGCAAGCACATTGATGTGAAGTTTTATTTTTGAAAGATTTTAGCAATGATGGAACAATTGATATAATTTACTGCAGGAGTGAAAATCAAGTGGCATATATTTACTAAGGCCCTCAAGATGGAGTTATTTGTGAAGTTCAGAAGATTATTAGGTGTTTGCACGTTGAAAACAATTAAGACTTTAAACTGAATGTTTGTAAACATCAATTTAAGGAAGGATTGTTGAAATAATAATTATTTCTTTTTGCCCGTTTTGTTGATTTGATTTTTCAGTTTTTGGAGTTAGTACGTTTAGCTAATTTGTTTATTTTTACATTATGTATTTGTCTTTTGTAAAAGACTTCATAGTTCTCTACGAAGTTTCAACCTCATATCTCCTCCTTTAGAATTCTAAAGAACGCCACACATAATATTTCTAAACAAGAATATTATTTTTGAATTTTGAAACGAAAGCCATGAGCAACCAGTAAAGCAGACAAACAGGGGGCAAGTTGCGACTTCCAACCATCGTGTCTTCCCTCCCACTACCAAGCAACTGGTATACCAAAGCCGGGTCTCCTTTAGCTGGAAACGTACCAATGCCCATGAAATCATACACTCATCCCATAATCCCAGAATTCTCACACACCGTAAGGAAGTTAAGGAACTTTAACAGAGAAATTTCATAGCACGACTTCCACATTTCAAATGCAGATGACAGACAACTTGCCCAGTTCACATCCAAGCCCCCCATCAAGTTCAATGCAAGCCCGTCCGTTCCAGGATATATAACCAGCGGAAAAATAGAAGCATGAGCTATCTACCTAGTCCGCAAAGTCAGCCTGCCAAGGCTCACTGCCATCATCATCAGCAGCCAAGTGGGTAATCACGTCCCCAACAAACTTAAATCGCATGAATAACATTTGCCATTCAACAATAGAACCAAAACCATCCCGACCTCTCATTGCTTGCTCAATGAAACTGATATCTCTTAAAAATTTGATCCGCATACTTCACTAACATTTCAGCAAGTAGGTCATACAACTAGGGCAAAGAAATGACATTGAGCTATAATTGTATCACAGTCCATGCAAGGAACTTTAAACTCAGAGATCAAACAAAAAAACACTACCCCAAAGACTTTGAATGTAACGCCCATAATTAAAAGTAATAAGATCTCAACGCTTCTTGGAGACACCAACAGTTTTTCCTCTACGTCCAGTAGTCTTTGTGTGCTGGCCACGAACACGCAGGCCCCAGTAGTGCCTCAAACCACGGTGGTTCCTGCATTATTGCAGTGCTAATGTCAGATGCTGAAGCCATGATCAACTTGCAGAAAATTCAAGAAAATATGATGTTGAAATCCACTTTGCCACCCCCGGGGGGGAGGGGCGGAGAAGCAAGTTTGAAAACTAGCAAAAATAACTGGAGCAAAATGCTTATTACTAGCTTTTACAGTTGACATTAATGGAAAAATCTACTTACAAGAATGTAATACTAGAAAGAATTGTGATGCAAATGCAAATCTCCTACCCACATATTCACATACAGAAGGAAAAAGGCCACTGGACAATAATTTTTTGTTAACCATAAGACGAAAATTTACATCAAGACTACGGCAGCTAAAAAAGCAAATCTCGTCACCTGATCTTCTTCAACCTCTCCAAATCATCTCTCAGCTTCATGTCCAATGCGTTTGAGACAACCTGAGAGTACTTTCCATCCTTGTAATCCTTCTTTCTATTCAAAAACCAGTCTGGAATCTTAAATTGGCGTGGGTTGGCAACAATGACCATGAGGTTGTCTAGCTCAGCAGCAGTCAATTCACCAGCCCTGGTGGAAAAGAAAAACATTCTAGCATTAACACATCAGAAATACCAATTATCTTGCAAGAAATTTTAAACCAAATCATACAAGGGACTAAAACATGCTAGATTTTGCATCCTCTTGATTTTGCATCCTCTTAGCACCAATTAGATGCACTGTATATTAAATAAGAAACAATGGAAAAGGAACTCTGACAGAAAGGAAACGGGGCGCCTGCAGCTAGATAACATGTTGAAATTTTCCTAAGCCGTCCCATGACCTCCTTCATATTATTCTCAACAAGATCAAGGACAGTCAGCATATTTATAGCATACTCTATAACACAACACCTACACAACCCCAAAGTAGTGAATTGAAGTCCCCAAGTCACTGATAGATTTGAGCCAAGTAAAAGCACAGAATTAGAAATTAAGGTCTCCACCAATCCAAGTGCCCATCATCGTTTCTGATTAAACCCATGAAATGTCAGAGGCATTTGTTTTCTCAGACAATGGACCTCCTTGTAGAACCGTGGGAATCGCTGAATCAAACCCACAACTGGGCAGATCTTCTAAATGCCTCAGACTCAACAGTTATCAGACTAAACAACAGTCGTCTTCTCCGATTCTACAAATCAGATTCGAAGCAAATCACAGGCCCAACAAAGGATTAAACTAATCATTAGTGCTCTCTTGCAATTTGATACTTCCGCAATGAAGACCACTATTCCCAATTCCTACTCAGATCACAAGACGAAACACCCAAAATCCACACGTTCCCTAGATCGTCCGCACAATCCGCAGATTGCAGACGCCACAAAGAATTACAGCTAATTCGCATCCGACAGCACCCAAGTACCTAGGTAGCTCGACCCATTGCGGCAAACAGCCAAAATTCACAAACTTTTTCGCAACCACCGCAATCGCATGCGCACCGCACCGCACCCATTTCGCTAAACCACAAACACAACGCACGCAGCAGCACAACGACCGCTCGCTCGCGGAGAGCGGGAGAGACGAACCTCTTGTTCATGTCGACGTCGGCCTTCTTGCAGACGATGTTGGCGAAGCGGCGGCCGATACCCTTGATGGAAGTGAGGGCGAACATGATCTTCTGCTTCCCATCGACGTTGGTGTTCAGCACACGCAGGATGTGCTGGAACTCCTCGTTCGCCACGAGCGACTGCCCAACACAAAAATTCAACACAACACACGCCCCCGGTCAGTCAGTCGATCGATCGAAGCAACACAACGAGACCCGGAAGATCGGATCGGAGCGGATCGGGTCGGGTCGAGGAGGAGGAGCAGCAGCAGCTTACCATCGTCGTTGCGCTAGCAGGCGAGCGAGGCAGAGAGGAGCGAGTCTTGCTTGAAGAGAGAGACGGCTGAAGGACTGGAGCTAGGGTTTTGAGTGTGGTATTTATAGGGGACTTCGATGGGCTAGGGTTTTCTTTGGTGTTCCTTTCCCCCGTTCTTCTGAGCATATAAATTGAATTTTTAAATAGAATAGAAAGCTACCAAAAATGTTAAATTATGCCAATTGTAATATATTTATTCTAAATATTATTTTTTTGGTAAGGATTATTCTAAACATTATTTATAACACCAAAAATCGTAAACTTATAGCTATATGACAAATTCGACCCAAATTTGGATGATGTGATATATTTAATATTTATCTTAAACTTTTTTTACAATAATAAAAATCTCAAATTTATATCTCCATGACACATTTACTATAAAAATTTAATATCACAAAAAAAGTTTAGAATTTTTAGTGTGACAAAAAATGTGAATAAATATGTTACATACATATAAAATCACAGTTAAAAATTTTGGGAGTAAATGTGACACACACGAATATAAATTTAGGATTTTTGGTGTTACAAAAAAATGTTTAGGATAAATTTATAATAGTTGGCGAAATTTTATGGTTCTTTTTTACTTTTTCCCATATAAATATTGTTAAAGGCTAATCGGGTGAACATCTCTTTTTTTAAGAAACAATTAGTGAAGCACATTAAAAGATCTATATTTAAAAACAGAAGAATTCTCGTATGAAGTGTGTTTTTTTTTTTGTCGTAACTTTTTTTTTTTTTAGTTTAAAGACATTGTTATGGTATCCTTATCTCCCTTGTTATGTGGAAAATATAATTATGAATTAAGATTGTTTGAGCTTTTATCTAGGAAAAATCCACAATAAGAAAATCATAAGAAATCATGGTACACAGATATTTTAACTTTGGAAAGAAAGTAATAATTTTGTAATTTCTCACAATAATTAAAACAAAAATAAACAATGTCCTTACTTTTAAGAGTAATAAATTCCTTGAACGACTAATCTTCTCTCGACATCTAACCTATACATTTAATAGTAAAAGTAGACTTTCGGACATGAAATGAACTTTTTTAATGGAATGACTCTCTTCCCTTTTTATAAAAATATCGAGTTTTTCGAGAAAATAAAAATTAAAGAAAATTAGACTTGTTGACACCTGGTTAGCCGTCAAAAAATAGAAACAGCCAAAATAGACACTTGGGTAGGCTAGCAAATAGCAATAGATTTTTTTTATATATAATTATTATCTAAAAAATCAAAAGAAAAAACGAAAAAACGAAATGGGCCGGGCCCTCCTTCTCTCTCCCTTCCTTTCTCTTTCCCTCAGCGCTCTCTCTGCAACGAAGGACAGCGACGCTCGTGCAATGGAGGGCGCAGGACGCAGGGCAGGGCCTCGAGCAGAGTTTTCGGTCGAGGCCAGGCAGGGGTTTTTCACTGAACTTCACCGTCTCGACTGGCAGGGGTTTTTCTTTGTCCCGACCGACGTTAGGGCTTGGTCCGACCAAGAGCACTGATGCCGTACGCTTATAGCCAGCATGAGGTGAGCCGTTGTCTAGAGGACCAGCTTTGCTAGAGTCGTGCTTGGCTCGACCTGAGCCAAGCTAGGGTTACTCGAGATGGGCTGCTATTTGGAGGCAAAAGGGCCGGTCTGGCGTGGGGAAACGGGATCGAATAGGAAGTTGGGCTCGATGGGATTGAATAGGTTTAGTGGGTTTGGGTTCTTTTGGTTTAAAGGGTCTAGGCTTGGTGTGGGCTTGGCATAGGAAATGGAAGTTGGGGTGAGATGTTTGTTTAGGGTTGACAAGACTGGTCCTTGAATGGATCGAGCTAGGTGTTAAGCCTAGTACTAGCGAAGGCCCAGGTTGGGCAGGACCCGAGTCCGTGCTTACCCTTTCTAGGCATCAGGGCCCGACCCGAGTCCCATTTTAGTAGAAATTATTTATTTTAAAACTATTAACAATATTTATTAGAAAATTAAAAAAAGGAAAAGTCTATAAACTAGATTTTGATTAGTTTCCTATATTTTCGTGCTAATTCTAGTTTAGAATTAGTGTTAAATTTTCCTAAATTGGAATTCACATAGTTTAGGATTTTGATAAACGTCTTAGGGTTAGCATAGTCTAAACAAATGTTTAAATCTTTGGAAAAAAAAAATTAAACCCAATTCGAAGAAGCTCATAAGGCTCTACAATAGGGTATTGTATATTATTGGAGAAAATGTTAAAGAAAAAGGTTAGGTTATTGATTGTGGATTTCAATTTCGATTATATACTCGAGCGTGCACTGTGCACTTTCAAAATGTTGATTGTTATTTTCCTTCTTAGTGCAATAAGGATAAATCCTAGGATCTTAATAAACAAACATTGCATAGACACTTAGTGGATTGGAACCTTAGAGCTCATAATTGGTGAAGAGACTACCTAAACACTTTAGTGATTAAATGATTGAGTTTATGTATTGAAATGTCACTACTTAGATAACTAGTGTAATCAAGTCTTCAACCCTAAATCTCTAGTTGCTAAGAAGTAAATTATGCTCACATGCCTCATTTTGTCTCTAGTTGACCTCAATGGGCTAGTAGCAACTTTTCATTTGGAATTCTCATAGTGCTAATTGAATTGAAAATTGAATATCCCAACTTCCTGTGAGGTGAGGGTTTGGGAGAACTCACGTTGATCGAGGATTGTGGACCTATCTTTGGCATTACCTCTAAAGCTAATTGGCCCAGGGTAGTCCCCTCAAAGGGTAGGTCGCAACAAGACCTTTGGATGTTGGATGAACTAAAGTTGATGACATGAGTATTTTCTTTTACAAATAAAAATTCTAGAGTTTTGCCAAAAATGTGAAGTTAAAAGGATAATCTTTTGAAATCTCAATGTATATGCAAATATTTAGAGAGTGATAGTTTCAGGGAAAATGATTTGATAAAGAAAAATAGTTTTTTGGAAATTATTTTTTTAGAAAATACTTTTTGGAAAATCATTTTTCAGGAAAATATTTTTTTCATTTTCAAATTAGGAAATTCATTTTTCTAACTTTAAGCATGCATATTTTCTTTAAGTGTAAATAGTTTTTCACGATCGATTATTTTCAGCACCCGAAATGCGTGAAAGTATGGAAAACTAACTCGCTGAAAACTCCTTCACTCAAACAAACTAGCCCTTAATTATATTATCATTTATATGCAACAAAAATTGACTATATGTAATAGTTGTGAAGTGAAGCGAAATATTATTAAATGTCTAAATATACAATGATTTATATACATGTATTAGGAGAAACGTATTTCGAAGTGTCTAATTATTCGCATAATTAAATTAACATTGTCACCGTTGAATTAGAATATGTCAAAGCCTAATATGTCTCTTTTTTTTTTTGGTAAAGGAATATGTCTCTTTTGTAATTAACAAATATGTGAAAATTCTAAGGAGAAATCCGTACAAAACATGGGCCGAGAACTAGTTAGATAAAATGTGAAGGTGTGATTAAATAGCATTCAAAAGATCCACTTATTTTAGAGTTATTAGGCTGGGATTAATCAATGCATTTTGAAGAAAACTAACCAATCAAAACTCAAAGAAATCTGATGTGGCGCTCTTTCTTTTGCTTAGTTGGCACAATAATTGACCTCTCTAGTTACCAGTTACCTTTCTTTATATATACGAACTACTAAGCACGCTTGTGCATTTAACCATCTGTGTAAAATTGTAGCATTTTTCTTAAAATTTGTTATATTGCATTTAACCATTTGTCATTGCTATATGAAATAGGGATATTTTATATTTAATCATTATAATATTGAGAAAAAATAAATGCCTTCCAAGGAGTTACCTAATAGGGAGATCTATAGAAGATGTTAGATCTTTTTTTTTTTTTTTTGAAAAATTGTCCAAAAAATCTTAAACCTACTTTGTATGGCAATCGGTTTAGTCTTAAAATTTTTAATTATACTAATTTAGTCCTAAAACTTTTGCCAATTTATCAATTTAATTATAAACTTTTCAATTATGCTAATTTAGTCTTAAAACTTTTAACAAATTACCAATGTAGTCATTTTGATTAATTTGGTTGGAAATTGCTAACATGGTGGTCCAATTGATGTTGATAATCTTATATGAAATGGTCGGCATTGACATGAAAAATTTTCTTTTTTTCTTTTTATTTTCTTTTTAAAAATTTCCCCTTTTTTTTTTTTTTTTTTTTTTTTCTACATAGAGTTGACAAGTATTGTTGGACGTTGGGCAAGGGTAGACAATGCTCACCAGCTGATGGGCAAGGGTTGTGAAGCCCTCATTAGCCATTGGCAAGGGCTTGCGAACCCTCATTGTGGCTGGCGAGCCTACATAAGGGCTGCCACCCCCTCACCTAGTCTCAAATTTGACGAGTGTCATGGGCCTTGCTAGGCACAATGAGGGGGGCAAAGGTCATGCGTTCTCATCATATTTGGCTAGGTGAGGGCATCTCGGCTCTCGCATAGGCCCTCGCTAGCCACAAGGGATTATCTTTAAGAGTGACGAATAGAACTCTAAAGAATTACCAATTCAATTGTTAAAATTACCAATGTAGTCCTTTTGGCTAATTTTGAAAGGAAATTGTTGACGTCATGGTCCAATTACCAACAAGCATCCTATATGGTGCCATTGGTATTGACGTAGTCAATCATTTAATTTTTTTATTTTAAATTCAATTATTTTTAATGATTTCATTTTTCATTTCATTTCTTTTTGTCTCCAATGTGCCGACAGTCCACTGGCTGAGGGCGGCGACCATTGGCGGTACCAAATAGGATAGTTGACATTAACTGGACCACCACCATCACCATTTTCTGTTAAAGTTAGCTAGAAGGACTACATTGATAATTCATTATAAGGTTTAGGATTAAGTTAACACAATTGCAAGCGTTATTACCGAATTGGCAAATTGTCAAAATGTGTAGGATTGAATTGGCTGTTGTACAATATGTTTATATATATAATTGCTAATTTTCAACATTAAAGCTTGTTAAAACTAATGTTTTGCTGTTGTTCAACAAACCTCATTGGTAGAAATACTAGTTGTAAGCAAAATAAGACAAGAGTGCAAGAACGGTACTCTTTGCAAGCAAAATGATCAATCCCTTGAAATTTAGAGTTCAAGCCGTCTAGCATGTTGATCCATCGGCCATTTATTGAATTCAATGAATATCAAAATAGAAGAGAATTAACCCACCCATGCATGGCTGCGCCGGTTGAGGCTTGCTCCCTGAATTTGGCTACCAGGGCAGGGGTTCGACTCCTAGGGTATGCTCCGTGATTTAAGTGGGGGGTCTCGATAGTGAGTTGTTGGGTCAGTCTCCTCCGAGATATAGTTGGTGCTTTGTGCTCCCATAAGGTGAGCTAAACCGGATCCTCAATATCAAAAAAAAAAAAAAAAAAAAAAAAAAAGAGAGAGAATTAAAGAAGAAAACGCTCACATTATAGCAAAAGGTATCATTATATACCCTAGCAATTCATTTCATCGACTTCCAAATTTTGAAATTTGAGATCTCTTTATAAGTGAAAGCCTTTAAGGATGTCATTCATTATTTGTCAAGAATCTTTGATTGGATCGGCTTAATTCAATTAGATATGCAAGTGTTTCCTTTTGGGATAAAATAGTAGAGACGGACCACCGACGTAACTATTCCTTTTGGCGTTAGTTTCGACGTTATGAAAAGAGTTTCGCACTAGTTACAAAATACTGTTTGAGCATAATTACTCAGTCCACATGTAGGTGTACAAGCTTGTCATTGCAACCCTATCAAAGTGCTAGAAATGAAGAGATCTCTCACATGAGATATCAAATGCCCAGACACATGTTGATTAGAAGTTCGCTCACGACTTGTCTCGAAACTTATGACCTCGTTAAACCCATTGTGATCTTTTTACCACTGGGTTACCTCGCTCCTTGGTGATAACAAGTGATTGTTGAACATTTCAGAAAGACAGAGTTTTGCATTTTTTTTTCCGTCAGCCATTTTGACGAACATCAAGAAATTTGGGAAGCGATAGCAACCCTGAACTTTCGCGCCTAAACTTGATGGATCGGTTAGAACTTGTAAGATTTTTCCATATTTCTTAACTTGCCCCTCAAATTGAAACTCCGTATCCGTCGTTGTCATGAAAGATAAAACTCAACTGAGGGGAATCGGACGCCACTCAACATTTTGTTATCGAGGATGACGCCCTGCTGAACCGAGTCAAAGATCGATACGAGAAATCCACGGCTTGTCGAGAATGAGATAATTACATGGTTTTCTCTCCATTTATAGAGAGCTGGAGGTGATGTCTTCAAGATCTTCTTTTAATGCCCGTCTGCGTGCGTGTCTGTACATTCTGTTTACCAAAGATGATTAATCATCTTTCAAAAGTATTGATGGATCGATGAGTGATAAAAAAGGTTGAGCATGATTCTTTATTGATTTTGGCTAGGAAAGTAAATGACAAGAAATTTAATGATACGGAAACTGAATACAATTGTATCCAACCTTGTAGATTGCAAGAAAGTACAAATATAATAAATTTGTAGAAGAATGTTGAGTTATGTGATTGATGGTTTACAAAGAGCACACTTGTGGTATATATAACCCTTCATGACATTTAGATACAACGGTAACTAAATTTGAATAAAGAAGTGATTTCCTAGTAATATTGGTGGTTGCAAGAAGTTACACAATCTCATATTATCTAGCAACACTTACCCATGAGAAGTTACAAATATTCGATAGAAGAAACTACCTAGTAATTATGTTCTTGGGTCGATTTATCATTGTTGCCTTCGAGTTCCAGCACTTGGTTTAATTTACAACAAATGTCAATGATCTTGTCGACTAATAAAGGCTCTTGTCGACAACTGGTGATGTTTATTATCGATGACTTCCTTGGAAAGTTGTCAATTCCCTTCGAGCTGTTGACTGTTTTATTTAATGTTGGCCAAACTTTGCTGTCATAGAGTAAGCCTAGTACTTATCGATAAAAACAAAAAAAATCTGTCATTTTCGGCTCGCATATTTTCCACTCCCACCATAGCTAATAGATTCCTTGTGACAATGTTTTGACAGTATCAACCCTTGTAGGTCCCATCTTTTTAATGCATTCTTCATTTGCTTTTCTTCTTTTTCTTTTTTCGCTCCGTCACTTGTCATAATTTATTTCTCAATGTTCTCTCCGTCTCTCTCTAAAACAACCATCTCATATCAATAATAAACAAGTTATTTACATCCCAACGTCTATCAACAGCACCAAAAGATTAAAAAACGCCCATTACCGACACAAGCTACCCACTAAGTTGAAGCCTTGATTTCTAGAAACCTCCTCCTCACCCAACTAGTCCTCTTCCATCTCCATTTCTTCAACTCAAAGCTCAGTAAAAAACCATCTCATATGTCTTCACTCTTCGCTGTTCACCCCCATTCCATCCCTTTCGCTCTGTGTTATTCGTTGTCTCATTTCGCATTAGACTCTCTAATTGATTGATTATAGAGACAAGAAAAACTCCCATCAAAGATTCAGATCCAGGAGCTGAAGCCCTCACCCAAAACCTCATGAAGCTCATTAGCAATGTCCGCTTCTCCACCAATATCTATGGCCCATATCCGCCCTTGCTCTCACTAAGTTGCTTATGCAAACTGAAAAGGCCACCTTCAAGAACAACAATTCCATCCTCAAGACTGGCGAAGATTTGCCCCTCTTTGCCTTAGCGCTCTCTTCTACTTCTGTCCTGACCTTGGTTGCCAAGTTGCTGTCGCAAGCAATTGAGAGGGTTGAAGTGGTGATTACAAACTCGACCCTTAAGTCAAAGCCCTTATGCAATGAGGTGGCCTTGTTGCCCATCAATTGTTCAGATCCCCATTTTCTTGATTGCCGTGAAGAAGTTCAACGTGAGAGCCTTTAGGTCTATTGTGCTCTTAGGCATCAAACTCTGGCTATAGATTCAAAAATTGATAAGTACAACGTGGCCTGGATGACAAGTGATAGAGATAGATCATGGAGCATTCTTTTTTTTTTTTTTACAGGTACTACCAGGGGTTGAACCATGATCACAATTAAGACGGAACGAAGAGAAGTAAAGAAGGAGGAAAATGGGACTCACAAGAAAAGAGAGAGAAGAAATAAACGGAAACCAAAACCAAACAAAAAAGGATGCTAAAAAAAGTGGGACCCACAAAGGTTGTCAAAACAATGTGATGGGGAGTGTTTTCGCCATGGTGGGAGTGGAAAAAGCGCAATCTTCACTTTCTATGGGTTAAATTGTTCAAAAAGTCCTAACCTATTGTACTTTTTGTTAATTCAATATTAAACTCTTCAAGTTTATAAATTAAATCATAAACATTTTCACTTTTTGTCAATTAAGTCAATTCGACTGATTTTATCCGAAATCGTTAACGTGACACCGAATATCCTACATAGCATAATTAACACTAATGTTGACAATTATTAATAATATTTTTTTAAAATTTTTATATTATTCTGCATTTATTTTATATTTTCCTTCTTTCTTTGAGTTTATTTTTATTTTTTTGTGCCAACAACCCTTGCTAGCCGTGAAGGCCTTGCTAGATCTAATGAGGGCCTTCTACCATCACCTGCCACCAGCGAGGCCGTGATGGCCATAGACAAGGCTTTACAGCTTCGTCGCCCATTAGTGAGGGTGCAAAGGCTTTGCCAAATTTGGATGAGGTTTTCATGGCCGGTGAGGATCACCAACAAAGAAAAAAAAAGCAAAGAAATTAAGGAAAATAAAGACAATCGAAAAGATATGGAAATATTACGAAAATTGTCCTGTAAGTGTCGGCCATGCTGTGAAGCATGGTTAGCATCCACGTTAACAATTTCCAACCAAAGTTGGCCAGATGGACTCAAATGGCGAAATATGAAAAGATTTAGGACTTATTTAATGAAATTGAAAGTTTTAGGATTAAATTGTTAAAAGTGCGATAAATTTAGGACTTTTTGGATAATGTTTCCTATTTTACGTGTCAACACATACATTCTAATATATATAGTTTTCAAATCGGTTTGATCATTCCCAATTATCCTTCCAAAACTTTCGTTGGTACTAAAAAATCTAAAAATTGGGTCTTCAGGTCTTAAGTTGAAGAATTCATTCTAGTTGTTTTAATTATTTTTGGACTAACATTGTTTGATTGCTCGAAAGCGGTTTGGAAAATCACTACCGGTCATCTTTGTGCTCGACTGGAGCTTTCTTCTTGAAGTAAGTTTTGAGAGGATTGAATGAATTGCATGACATGTTGTCTACTTGCTTTTTTTTTTTTTTTCCAAAAAGAAAATGTTAAGCATTATTATATACAGCAAATAGACACTTAAGACAATGATAAAAAATGCCCGTCAAATTTGATTTTTCTGTTTAATTACATTCACCAATATTTAGAACAAATAATATTTGGGAACCACTATGCTGTGATTTATCCATATGTCAATTATATTTTAGTAAGTTAATGTTATTTTACGGATACAAATTTGATAATACAAGAGTTTTGGCATTCCTAGGATGATACTTACGAGAAACATCTGGGCGGCGATTCTCACGAGGTTGGCGAAGTTATTGGGAAGTTTCCAAGATTTCACGCCTGACGTTATGTTTCATGGAGAATATGACATACATTTGGGAACATGTTCAGCAAGAAATAGTCATGGGCTAAAGTCGAAGGACATGCGTCCAAACTCCACTAATGATTACATCGACGGACAAAAGTCAACAGCAGGGTCAAGTCAAGTAGTTTGTCGGGTGCTAACTCGTAGAATAACTATAGAGAGAGAGAGAGAGAGAGAGAGAGAGAGAGAGAGAGAGGTGTTTTGACAATTCAATAGCCAGATATAGAAGCGAACTGTGGAGGATGAACCGGGAGAAGATGATTCTGGCGATGGCCTTCTTTATCTTCGTGCTTGTTTTCGCGGCGAACCGGCCAGCTGATGCTGCAGAACCACCTCGTCAGAGTCTGGCCTTGCCAGGCTGCCCGGACACGTGTGGCAACCTGACAAACATTCCGTACCCTTTTGGAATCGGACACGATTGCTTCTTGAGTCCCCTCTACGAGATCGAATGCCGGCAAACTCACAACATCTCCACTCCGGTACTTAAGAATTTCAGCGTAGTGGTGTTAGATATCCAGCTACCGCAACGTTTAGGCTCCCCAGGCCTCATTAATATCAGCCAGCCGATATCGTATTCACATCTTAACCGTACGACCAACCAGCAAAATGATGCCCCAGTGAACTACTCAGTGGGCAGTAACAGCACATTCAGGTACTCCCGGGCTAAGAACTATTTTGTTGCCGGAGGTTGTGACAACCAGGCCTTGATGGTCCTCGATGGTAACCCAGGGGAGGTCCTAGGATGCAAGTCTTCCTGTGACGGCGGCATACATAGGACTCTCGGGCATTACTACTGCCATTCCGGTACCCATGGTTGTTGTATGACTCGGATCACCAATAATGTCGGCAAATACAGTGTGGAATTCAAGTCTTACGAGGGCAAAGCCATAGCGCCAGGGGATGCGAAATGCAGGTTCGCGTTCTTGGTGGAGGCTGCATGGTGGTTTCGAGCTCATCTGAATAGTTTACCACTGGATGTTCCGGTGGTGCTTGAATGGGCGATCACCCCAGATGAGGAAAAGCTGCTGAGCAAACAAAGCAATGGGCACAGTAATAAAAACTCCGGCTCCTGCCAAACGCTCGAGGATTCTAATCGTATATTTTGTGCTTGCAATCTAGGCTACGAAGGGAATTATTTTCTTCCCCTTGGATGCCATGGTGAGCTTAGAACGCCCGCTTTTACTTTGTATCTCAACCTTATTCTTTATCCAAAGCCGGGTAGGACGATATGCAAGCTCGAAATCTACGAAAAGCCTACGGGTACAGTTGGAATAATTAAATTGTTCAGATCAGATAATGGATGCTCACAAATTGGTGACATAGGATAATCCAAGAGAGAATTTGACCGCTGAATATTCCGTCATATATCTTGAAACCGCCTCTTCTTTTTGCTTCTTTCCTTAACCCCCTCTTCTTTTTGCTTCTTTCCTTAACCCATATATCATTCAATATCAATCAGATATCAATGAGTGCAAAGAACCGAACAACGAATGCCATGGGAAGTGTGTGAATCGACCAGGGACACACCACTGTCTGCCCCATAAGACCATCATCATGATAGGTATTTCACTGCCTGCCCTCTCTCTTCTTGCTCGCGGAACGCGACTGTCTGTATATACACCAACTTCTTCTGCATGAGACGGGGAAAGATATCACGATCTCTCCTCAATTTAACTGTGCTTTCATAATCTGTACTTTGAATAATTCTTTTAACTCAATTATATTTTCCAATTCTATGAATTTAATAATTTGATTGAAATCTTCGTTTCTCACCCATACATGATGCATCGTACTCGAGGATCTTTCGAATTATATTGTTAAGTGAATCCTCCTTTCTGTTTTATCTCTTCAAAGCGAGAAGGCACTTGTTCACATTGGTGGAAGCAAATTCGTTGACGATGAAGGTCAAATTGGTTATGTAAATCCTAGGGCCAAGAGAATCTCTCAGAATGTTATCTATTAGGTTCCTAAAGCAACTGCATTTGACTTCTTTTTTACACAGGTGTGGGCACCGGTGTCGGAGCCGTAGTATTATAAAAAAAAAAAAGAATCGCCAATGAAGTTGCTGGAGCTCTTTTGTATTTGCACTCTATTGCGGCCATTCCCATTTATCATCGTGATATCAAGTCGTCGAATATACTTTTGGATGAAAAATATATCGAGCCAAAGTGACGGATTTTGGAGCTTCGAGATCAATTACCATCGACCAAACTCACTTGACCACGAAGGTGCAAGGAACCTTCGGATACTTGGACCCCGAATACTTCCGAACAAGTCAATTTACGGACAAGAGCCGTTTGCTTGCTTGGTGGTCGTACAAGTTCATCAAAAGAAGGCGCGCGGCAAAGCTCAAGCAAACGTTCTTCAAACGTAACGGCGGACTTATCTTGCAACAACGCCTATCTTCTATTGAAGACAATCACACGGCAAAAGGCAAGTTATTTGCCTCATTGGAGTTAGACAGGGCTACAGACCATTTTAATGAGAACCGGATACTAGGTCACGGTGCTCAAGGAACAGTTTATCAGGGAATGTTGACTGATGGAGCAATCATCGCGGTCAAGAAATCCAAAGTTGTTGATGCAAAGCAAGTCGAACAGTTTGTCAATGAGATCGTTATTCTCTCTAAAATCAATCATAGAAATGTGGTCAAACTATTGGGATTCTGTTTGGAGAGTGAAGTCCCTCTTTTGGTATATGAATTTGTTCCCAATGGAACTCTCTACCAATATCTTCATAATCCATGTGGAGGATTTCCTGTGCCATGGGAGGCACGGTTAAGAATCGCCAATGAAGTTGCTGGAGCTCTTTTGTATTTGCACTCTATTGCGGCCATTCCCATTTATCATCGTGATATCAAGTCATCGAATATACTTTTGGATGAAAAATATCGAGCCAAAGTGGCAGATTTTGGAGCTTCGAGATCAATTACCATTGACCAAACTCACTTGACCACGAAGGTGCAAGGAACCTTCGGATACTTGTGTTGAGAAATCAAGTGGATGTGCAAGTAAAATAATCACTTTATTTTATATAAGCAATATTGCAAACTCTTTACACACACCACTCTCATACACCTCTCACACCTCACATGAACACAATCTCTTGCACACATCCACTCACTCTTTCTCACTCTACACTTCACGCCACCTACTCCCACTCACTCACACACTCACGTACACACCCCACACTTTACGTACACACACTCCTCACAATTCACACACACACACAAGGGGCAAGAACCCCTATTTATAGGGTGTAAAAGTCGGTGAGAAAAATCTGGAGAGGGGGGAGAGAAAATTCTGGAGAGAGGGAGAAAATTCTGGTGCGGCAGAGGAGGAAGAGAAGTCTGGAAAAATCCAGAGAAGGAGAGAGAGAGGCGGTGCTCCCATTTTTTCTGACACTCCCCCTCACCGACTACTCTCTCTTAGCATGGACATTGTGGTCATACCAAGTTGCCTTCGAAACTCTTCAAATTTTACGCTTCTAGACCTTTGGTGAAGATATCTCGCAACTTGATCATCTGTTTTGGCATACTCCATCTTTATCTCGTCTTGTAATACTTTTTATCGTAGGAAATGATAGTGCACTTCTACATGCTTGGTCCTCGCATGGAAAATTGGATTCTCCGCTAAGCTTATGGCTGACAGTTATCACAATATATCCGTGTAGGTTGATTTATTGGTTGATGGAGATCCTCCATTAGCTGTACCAGCCATGTACTTTCTTGTGCTGCCATTGCTGCTGCTCTATACTCAGCTTCTGTCGTGGATAGTGACACAGTTGCCTGTCTTTTGCTACACCATGACACTACTGCTGATCCGAGGCTAAACATATATCCAGTAGTTGATCGTCGTGTGTCACGATCGCCAGCAAAGTCAGCATCGCAATGGCCCACAACTTCACATGATGCTTCTTTCCTATACAGAAGCCCAAAATCAAATGTACCCTTTACATACCTTAGTATGCGCTTGATTGCATCTAAGTGGGGCCTTTGCGGCTTCTCCATGAATCGGCTTGCTACTACTCCCACTGCAAAGGCAATATCAGGCCGTGTTATGGTTAGGTAAATAAGGCTACCCACCAATTGCCTGTACATAGTTGAGTCTTCCAATTCTCGTCCTTCAATTGCACATAACTTTACATTTCCATCAATTGGAGTAGAAATAGGTTTGCAATCAAGCATCCCAAACTTGTCTAGGAGGTCTCGTGCATACTTCTGCTGACATAGGAATAATCCTTCATTGGTCTTCTCAATCTCAAGTCCCAGGAAATGTTTTAATTCTCCAAGCTCTTTCATCTAGAACCGCCTTTGAGAGGTTGGTTCGATTTGGCATATCTCCTTTTCATTATCTCCAAAGTGATGATTAGATCATCCACGTAGATTAATACTATCGCAAGCTTGCCATCTTCTACCTTTACAAACAAGCTCGAGTCAACTGGGGCTACAAAGTAGCCACTTTGCACCAGAAATTCAGCAATCTTCCCATACCATGCTCTCGGGGCTTGTTTTAAGCCATAGAGGGGTTTCTTTAACTTACAAACATAATCTGGATGAAACTTACTTTTGAAACCATCTGGTTGCTCCATGTATATATCTCGATCTAGTTCTCCATGTAAAAAGGCATTCTTCACATCCATTTGCCATAATTTCCACGACTTGCTTGCTGCAAGTGCTAGTAAGACTCGAACTGTAGTAATCTTTGCCACTGGACTAAAGGTCTCATCATAATCTAAGCCATACTTTTGGGAGAATCCTCGAGCAACTAGTCGTGCCTTATATCTTTCTATCGACCCATCTGGTCGAGTTTTAAGTTTATAAACCCATTTGCAAGATATAGGACGTACCTCTTTAGGTCTCGGTACTAGGTCCCATGTTTCGTTCTTTCTTAGTGCTTGTATCTCTTCCTCCATGGCTTTCCTCCATTCCATGTCTTGCGAAGCTTCCTCATATGTGGACGGCTCAACTACTTTGACATCTTCGGTTAGCGCCGCATTTGCATATTTGGGATTTGGTCTTCTTTGTCTTGTTGATCTCCTTAGTTGAGATTCCTCCTCTTCAGGTTCTTCCATCTGACTTGGTCGGAACTCTTCTGTAGTTCTTGGATGTACACCAGTTCGCCATGGGCTCCTTGATTTTTCTGGTGACTGTGCTCTGACTTCTTTTCTTCCTATTACATTATCATTTCATTCTTCAATTGGCTGGCCCTTATCAATCTTGTCATTTTCTTCCATTCCTTTACGAATCTCTTCTTCAACTTGTTTTGAATTAGGTTGTGATGTCCACCAAGATGATAGTTCGTCGAACACCACATTTCTGGAAGTGAAACACCTCCCTGTTGTAGGGTCACAACACTTCCATCCTTTTCTTTGATCATCATAGCCCACGAATATGCAGCGAACTGCCTTCTTATTGAACTTGTTACGAAGATGGTCTAGCACGAATGCATAACATACACACCCAAATATTCTAAAGTGACTTACAGTGGGCTTGCGATTCCACAACTTCTCATAAGGTGACATAAAGCCAAGCCTTGCTTGAGGTAGTCTGTTGATCACGTGTGCTGCCGTCTTCATACACTCGGCCCAAAACTTGGGTGGAACACTCTTCGCATGCAACATACTCCTGCATGTCTCCGCCAAATGCCGATTCTTTCTTTCGGCAACTCCATTTTGTTGTGGTGTATTTGGGCAAGTAAATTGTCGACGTATCTTACATTCTTGAAGAAATTTTGTAAAGTCATCTGATGTGTATTCTCCCCCATTATCCGTGCGAAGCATAGTATTTTCTTGCCTACTTTATATTCTACTTTTGCTTTAAACTCCTTAAATTTGTTTAATGCTTCGGATTTTTCTTTCATGAATTCGACCCAGACGTACCTGGAGAAATCGTCAATGAATGTTATCATGTACTTTGATCCTCTAACTGACGGTTGCTTCACTGGTCCAAATACATCTGAGTGGACAAGCTCGAGAGGCATCTTAGCTCTGAATTTGGACTCTTCATATGGAAGCGATGTGCCTTCCCATACGGCATCCAGGCCTGAGATGACATCTTCTTGGACTTCCAAGCGGGGGAGACCTTTTAGCATACCTTTCTTCATCATCACCTTTAATTTATGGTAGCTCACGTGCCCAAGCCGTGCATGCCACAAATCAGGTGTTTCACTCCTTCGAGTTTTGTCCACGTATGCCGTTTGAGCTGACATCACGTAGACAGACTCTAATCGACGCCCCTCCATGATTGGTGTACCGGTTGGTTTCAAATTGCGGTACACCCTAACGTCTCTAGGACCAAACACCACATAATTGCCTGAGTCTGTAAGTTGTGCCACGAACAGTAGATTCTTTTTCATTCCTGGCACATGGTACACATTTTTCAGTTCGACTTGATGCGAACTGAATCGGGGTGTCATCATTGTTTGGCCCACATGGGTAATCGGCAACCTTGAGTTGTCTGCGGTGACAACTACTTGTCCACCTTTGTACTCGCACATGTTTGATAACTTGCCTTGATCTCCGGTCATGTGATTTGAGCACCCCGAGTCGACTATCCAATCTTCTTCATAATCAATCAATTTATCACTTACCGTGATGAGGGCCATTGCATCTTCTTGTTCCTCCATTGCAAAGGATGCTTGGAAATCCCACTCTTCTTCGCTATCATTTTCCTTGGATGCTGCGACATTTCCTTCAACTCTTTTGAACCGACAATCCTTGGCAAAGTGACCTATTTTGCCACACGTGTAACACCGTCCATTATGCCTTCTATTCTTCTTTTCTTCATTTTCGTCCTTATCGCGGTCTCGACGAGCTCCCCCTGGCCGAGGTCGAGTTCCTTCTATTCGCTTTTGCCATTCTCCATGACTTTTCCATGGTTTGCCATCTCTTGCACTTGCTCCATTTCTATTTTGGCCCTTGAACCCTCTTTTATTACTAAAGAGGGCATTTTCATCCTCCTTAATTGAGACCTTAGAAATTTGTTTATCTAAGGCTTCTTGGTTGGCCAATATATTCTCCAACTCTATTAGAGTTGACTCATTTGCCCATCCACGAGTGGCCGTAACAATACCATTATATTCCGGCCTTAACCCGTGAATTATGATTCTTCTCATTCTTGTCTTAGAGATGGCATTCTCAGGATCTAATTTTGAAATTTCTTCGCAAATAGATTTAACTTTAGAAAAGTATTGACTCACCGTCATGTTTTGTTGTGAGATTGAGAGGAGCTCGTTCTCCAGGCATTGTAACTTGGCATCGTTTGTCCTTGCAAACAGCGTCGCCAAGTTATCCCAAGCCTCCTTCGGGGTCGTCGCACTCTTTATGTGTTGCAGTAATTCATCTTCGACAGTCACGGCAAGCACATAAAGAGCCTTACCCGATTTTATATTCCGTTTTCTTAATTCACTATCATTCGTGGGTGGGGTGGTGTTGCTCCCGCCAACAATATTCCACAAATCTTGTCCTAGCAAGTAATATTGTATGCGGGTACTCCAATTATTATAATTTGAGTTGTTGAGCTTCTCGATATTACTTACCGAACTCGAGAAATCCGCCATCGTGACTTGAGTATAATGCCTCGCACTATACCAAGTAAGCCTGGTCCCGGACCAACCGACTTCACAATCCCAGATTGTGCACTGGCAAAAAAATCCGACGTCCTTCACTTCTTTGCTCCTTGGCTCGATGATCCCTGACCGCCTTGCTCACCTACAATGGTCCTCGACCACTGTCTTCGGCCTCCAACGACCTGCTCTGATACCACTTGTTGAGAAATCAAGTGGATGTGCAAGTAAAATAATCACTTTATTTTATATAAACAATATTGCAAACTCTTTACACACACCACTCTCATACACCTCTCACACCTCACATGAACACAATTTCTTGCACACATCCACTCACTCTTTCTCACTCTACACTTCACGCCACCTACTCCCACTCACTCACACACTCACGTACACACCCCACACTTTACGTACAGACACTCCTCACACTTCACACACTCCTCACAATTCACACACACACACAAGGGGCAAGAACCCCTATTTATAGGGTGTAAAAGTCGGTGAGAAAAATCTGGAGAGGGGGGAGAGAAAATTCTGGAGAGAGGGAGAAAATTCTGGTGCGGCAGAGGAGGAAGAGAAGTTTGGAAAAATCCAAAGAAGGAGAGAGAGAGGCGGTGCTCCCATTTTTTCTGACAACTTGGACCCCGAATACTTCCGAACAAGTCAATTTACGGACAAGAGTGATGTCTATAGGTTTGGGGTTGTCCTTGTCGAGCTACTACCAGGAGAAGAGCCAATTTCTCAATTGAGGGCAGAAGAGGGCAGAAGTTTAGCCATGTACTTCATCATTTCGATGGAGGAGAATCACCTGTTCGATGTTCTTGACAAGGAGGTATTAGATCAAGGCAAGAAAGAAGAAATTGTTGTTGTGTCTAATTTGGTGAAAAGATGCTTAGACCTTAACAGAAGATATCGACCTACAATGAAGGAAGTGGAAATGGAATTGGAGCAAGTACAATCCCTCGAAAATCCTGTGGTTTCTTGGCAAAATGATGAATAGATTGACTGCATTAGAATCGGATCTATTCGTCCTTTGGGTGCGGTCTCCACGTTGACGCGATCGGAAGCAGATGTGGAGCGGACTTTGTTGGACAAGGATCAGTCCCTCTTGTACGATTTGCCGAGATGAAGATGCATTTCTCTGTTTGTGTCTAGTTTTCTATGATGCGAAAATCATGGTCAATCATTTTCCCTTTTTATGTGAGTTACAGAATAATGATATGCTCTCTGTATATCTTGAATCATTGGAGATTATGGGCCTGTTTGCTTGCAACTTGTTTCTGTTCCCAAGAACAAAAATTTCTATTTTTTTTTTGTTCTTGGGAACAAAAAAGGAATAGAAACGCGTTTGTTTGCGTTTTTGTTCCAAAACTATTTTTTTGTTCCCAAAAACACATTTGGAACAGAAATAAGAAACAAAAAAAGATTATTTCTTTCTGAAACAAAATTTAGAAACACTTCTCTCTTTTTTCCTTTTTCTTTTCTTCTTCTTTTTTCTTTCTTTTTTCTTTGGCCGGTCGTCGGTCTCGGCCATGGCCGGCGACCGGCCGTCGAGGGTTGGCGATGCCGTCGAGGGCCGGCGACCTCGCCGGAGCATCGCCGGCCCTCGGCGAGGCTGAGTATCGCCGACCCCGGGCGAGGCTCGGCCTCGCCTTAGCTGGGTGAGCGGGAGCTCAATCGCGCCCAGATCTGGCGAGGCCGAGCTCGCCCAGCGGCCGACGAGGCTCGGCCTTGCTGGATCTGGGTGAGCTCGAGCCTTGCCCAGCTACGGTGGGGCCGAGCCTCGCCCAGCCACAGCAAGGCTTGGCCTCGCCGGGGGCCGGTGAGCCTCGCTGTGGCTGGGCGAGGCTGCCGGCCCTCGTCGGCCAGTTGCCGGCCATGGCCAAGGCCGGCGATCGACCAAAAGAAGAAAAAAGAAAAAAAGGAAAAAAATAAAAATATTAAAACATTAAAAGAAATAAAAATCATACAGATTTACCAAACGTATTTATGTTCATTTTTTATTCTCAGAACAAGTTTATCAAATGCGTTTTTTTGTTCAAAAATTATTCCCGGGAACAGAAACACTTTTTTCTACCTGGAACAATTTTTAAACAGAAACGTTATCAAACGCACCCTATATTATCTTCACTTGATTTCTTGTTAGTCTGCTCTCGCTTTTCAATCGGGTTTAATATCAATGACTCATGTATATGCCTTTGGCAATGGTTGTCCATATACTTTTCCTTTCCATTCTCTTGTTGACTCTCCTGATGCACAATGCACCACACAAGCCACAAGGTCCCTAGCAAAGCTCGGCTGCTGCCAATGCTGCGGAGATGTCACGATTCCTTTCTTGTTCTGTAGGAAGAAAGTCAGCGAAAGAAATGACTTACCTTTAATATGCACAATGAACAAATTACCCAAGAACGAACAATGAATAACGAGCGAACAACAGACAATACTATTTCACGATGGTCCGAATACAATCACGAGGAAAGTATTCACGTTCTACACCATTAATGCCGATTGTCTTTTCAAAACAGTAATTGAATTGCCTTTTGTTTGTTCTTCTTTGATTGAATGTGAGAGACAAAATGAAGAGCGTTCTTTTTTGAAATGTTCTATTGTCATCCATCGATTATCTATTGAAGTCATCCTATTTATACTTCCTTTAAAAGATAATTACTCATATCCCTTCAAAGAGTGCCTTCTCAATCACATCACATTAAGACAAATCGGTGCCTTAATCGCACCTCATCAGGGACGTATCATACAAATATAACATGTTTGAAATTGGAGAAAACTGTTATCTCAACAAATGATTCAAGATCAATTGCATCTTTAAGCGCCTGTTCCAGGCAAAGGCGGGCTTAGACGTGCTGGAGATCACCCTGGCAACTTATCGCAAAGGACAAGGCAATTTTCATGTCTGATCTCCGATCAGATATGCGAACAGCAGCGGCAAGGGAAATACCAATGCGTCTGCTAGCTTGGAAGGAAGTCCACTTGTGTGACGAAGGTCTTTCGGTTTGGCATCTTTTCCCTCCTAGTTAGGGAGATAAGTAAATGTTCGAGAACTCTTCACAAAAATTGTGACTTGACTAACTAGAAACTAGTCTAGAAACCTCCGATTCACTGAGTTACTTCAAATGTGAACACATAATTTATAAAATCGGATTTATACAAGGATAATGATTTACAGTCCTGACTTTAGCAGTGATCTAAATGATCTAGCCTATAAATGAAAATCAAAATGCAGAATAATATAATTTTATTTAATTTATAAAATCGGGCGTAAGTTGGTGTTTGTTTGTTTGTTTTTGGTTTGGTGTGTATTTATGAGAGCAGAAGAGTTTTACATTTTTCCCCTAGCCATTTGGACGAGAATTAAGGACTCTGGAAGCAATAACAACCTTGAACTCTTGCACTCAAGTTGATGCATTGGTTTCAACCTTGAACTCTCGCACTCAAGTTGATGCATTGGTTAAAACACGAAAATTTTATTTGTTTCGCCAAAAATGTCTTCCAAGATCATCTCCAACCAAGCCAAGATTAATACAAGAATCCATAACTCTTCGGAATGAGATACTTATGCGGTTTCCTCTTAGAGAACAAGAGGTGATTTCTTCAAGATCATCATCTAATATTCAGTGTGTGAGTGATTTCTCAAAGGTATAGATAGTTTGAAAAGGTTTGATCTTTCCTAATTATATTGGCCTAAACTTTCGAACTTTCGTTCATACTAAAAATCTATCATGACCCTTTAAGACATAGGTTGAATTGTTCATTCTAGGGGTGAGCAAAAGGAACTGATTGGTACCTTACCGAAAAAAAAAAAAAAGGAATTGATTGGACTGAACTAGACCACTTTGGTTTGGTACTAGGGGCGTCGTTCGATTCCCCAGTTCCAATTTGGAGTTAGTGATTTCAATCCAATTACAAGAATGAATCATCTAGACTAAATTCATTATTTTAAAAATTTTAATTTTATTTCTTTAAAAGTATTAAAGAAATAAATTGAACTCTTAATTAGTAGGGATTTTCTCAATGTTGTTGAGTAGCAAATATTTGGACCAATCGCAAGAAAGGCATGCTTGAGTTGGCTTGGCTTTTATTCACAACCCCTCTTATGGTCTCTGCTGCTTGTTTGATGTGAGACTCTCAATGTGTTTGGCTTGTCTCTCCGGTGGTGTATAGCTTTCCATGCAAATGCCTTCAATATAGGACTCTTGGCTTGTCTATGTTGTTGTGTCCATCCCTGCGAATGTCAAGAGTCCCATATCAAACAAGCACATAGAAACCCTAAAAGGGTTGTGAATAAAAGCCAAGCTATATTCAAATCAAAGCATACCTTTCTTGGCCTTTTGGTTAAGATTAAATTTAGTATTTGTTAAGTGTGTAATGCTCACATGATTTTTGATTGTGGGTAAAGAGCAAATGCTTGATTTCAAAGGGGAAGGGGAACCGGTTTTCACCGTAATTCACTAGTTCTATTGGACTGCATGGGCAGTTACTTCCACTTTTAGTCTACTTGGAAATGATGAAACACATATCTAAATGATTAATAAAAAAAATTAAAAAAAAAATCCATGATTCAATTACATTTTGAATTAATCATTGGGGTAAACTCCGGCCACCTTTCAATGGGGAGGTGGGGGGTTCGAATCCCCACCTTCTTGGGGGATTGGGGTAAGGAAGAATTAGTTTCAGGAGTGGGTTTCGACTTCCACACTCTGCAAAAAGGCAAAGCAAAAGTCTGAGAGTGAGAGTTAGAATAGGAGTAGAGTAAGACCGACCAAAAAAAAATTACATTTTGAATTGATGAAATGTACATCTAAATGAACAATCACAAAAAAAAGATAAAGCAAATTGGAAATTTAGGAAAGTAAAAACAAAAGAATTCCTGACAATCAATGTATCGTGCGCTTAATTATGTACAATACAACCTATTGTTGCATGGTCGTGTATGTGTGACTCTTGCTCTATAACTTATGAAAGCTTCATATTTGAACCATATACGACTCAAAAGAAAAATAAATATATTCAATGAAAAAACTTGTTTTTGCTAAATGTTACATCAATGAACGGTGTATGCCCGACTTAACGTTAGAAAACATATCTTATTACACTAAAGCAAAAGTTTGGGGGTAATTTTAAGTACATGTTCATGCTAGAGATAGTGGGATAATTTTATTACATCCGTAATATATTTTAACAATAAAAAAATTAGTGGAAATTTTCGGAGGGGTATTAAAAAAGTCCCAAGTCGTGAAATTTAGTGATTTCGTGAATAACAAAACATATTTGGGGCAAGTTTGGTAAATACTGTGTTCCGGAATGATTTTTGCTCATAAATATTTTTTTTTAGTTCTATTTCCGAAACAATTTCTGAATTTTTTAAAATATTTGGTAATGTTCAAAATTTCTCCTCCTAGGATATAAATGTGTTTGGTAAGATTTTTTGATAATCATGAGATCCAAAACTATGCTTCAATACCAGTTATTAGAAATAATGTAATTATTTTTGTGAAAATTTGAAAAAAAAAAAAAAAGGGATATTCGATATTCATGATTTTTTTTTTTTTTTTTTTTTTTTTTATGATAAGAGATACGAATGCATGTCTTTATCCACATCAATATCATTGAAAATAATTGTCGTAGAAATTAAAGAGATGAAAAGATTTGATTTCTCTCCCTTGATTCACTTTTCTTAATGTATTTTATCTGATAGACGATAGAATACAACCTTTGTTGTGTTAAGTACAGATAGGACCCGAGACTCTCTTTATACTAATTATCATAAGGGCCTTTTATCAAAGTAAACTTTTTATAAGAACTGTAACTTCCTCATAAAAATTGTACATTTTCAAGAGAGTTGTAACTTTTCGTAGCCAATATTTCTTTTATAGCATTTAAATAATTATTAAACCATTAATTAATAATATCATGTGGGCTACAATAATTCTTATGACATGAACCTATCTAGTGCTTGTTATGCCAAATGAAGGAGAAGGAGAGGAGGGCGATCAGACTTGGTAAAATCACTCGAAAGAAAGTCGCTAGGATCTCTAAGCGCTTCTTAGGGTTTTAAATTTCGGTACTTTAGGTCGTTTCCCTTCATGTACCCAGGTCAGTTGGCCAGCGTAAAGTTACCTGGTTTTCATTGACAAAAAAATAGCTAATTCTTTTTTTTTTTTTTTTTTTGTTGACTGAAGAACCGCTGGAGATCACAATTCGGAAATTACATGACCCTCTAGTACTCGGTGGCACTGTCGGGTCTTATCGCAAGTCACTATTTAGACGTAAACCTCGAGAGAAGCTAGCTCAGGACCCTAACACCATGACCCCCATTTCAAACACTTTAGCAACAAGAGGGTTCAAATCCTCAACCTCTGTGATGAGGAAGAAAAATCATATCAATTGCGCTGCCCGTGATTGGGTAAAAATAGCCAATTTTTCGGAACTGATAAATAGTAAAATTCGATTGGTTTATTGAGTTTGATTAAGAAAGATGACTCAAAGGACATGAGGAGAAGTGGACATCGAGAACTATATGGCACGGTCACCGTGGATTACATGACATGGTTAATCTCCGTAAGGCAGAGGACGTGTACTATGATCCAGTGATAAAGACAGTTGGATTGCCAATTAGCGTGAACATAGAAAGGAAAACGCATGGACCAAGGATGTCGAATGGGGGCGTCGGTGCGAAGTGACGGTTTGGTATTTCGATGACCTCGAAAGTCGTAATCGCTTACAAATAGGACCAAATGGAATCTCGAAATGTGCAGTTGTGACCGGATACTAACCGCTCGTTAGCAGTTATAATTTAGTGGGCTTTGGATACCCACAGTTGGTAATCATTGTTACTCTCTATCACACGCGAATTCCCCAATGTTTCCGACCAATGAATTAGCATGTTGTTTTTTCATCGTCAATGGTTGTTTTATCATTTCCAATACTCAATAATTTACCATTCATCTTCACGATAAAATCAAGCGTTTTCGCCTGTTTGAGATCAACGTAGAACGCCCTTCCACAAAAAACCAAAATGAACCTTTTAGGGAAGGATTTTTTCACTACTTGGGAAAAGTCCCCATTTATAGTGAAATAATTAATGGTGGGGAAAATTATCTAAAAATTTCTAAATTTGTTATACAATGGTTAATTCAATTCTAAATTTTTTAATTTTGCCAATTTAAACTTAAATCTTTTGACGATTTACTAATTAAGGATCCCGCAATTTTGGATGGAAATTAATGATGTGTACGTTAGGTGTTTTACATAAGTACGATCAATCTTTGATATAAATAATTTTCGTGATTTTTTCTTTTCTTTTTTTTTTTCTCTATTCTTCTTCCCCGAAAGGCTGGCAGGGGTCACTTGGGCCTCGACGGTGGCTGGTGACCCTTGCTGGCCACAAGCTTGGGCTGCGTAGAACGGTGAAAAGAAAAGAAAATTTAAAATTTTATAAAAAGAACTCAAGAATTTTTTTCAAGAATTATAAAAGATATCCATGTCATCTATTTCCAATCAAAATTGGCCGAGGGAACCAAATTATCAAAAGATTTAAACTTAAATTTGTCAAATTTTTGACAAATATGGCCAAATTGACCGCTATATAATAGCATTAGATCTTTTTGGACAATTATCCCGTTAATATGATTTCATGGATACAAGTACAATAACAACAGAGTTTTGGCATTCTTAGGATGACACTTACGAGAAGCATCTGGGCGCAATCATTGTGGGGCTTGTTAGGTTATCGGCAAGTTTCCTAGATTTCATCCATATTATTATCTCTAAATCCACGTATTGGTTTAAGCCCCAGCTCAAATTACCCGTTAAACAGGCTATGATCATGCCTGACGTCATGTTTGATGGACAATACGACATAAAATTCACCGCCATATTTAGCTAGAATAGCAACAATAAACGGATATGCATGCGTACTCCACCGATGATTCCATCGACGGACAAAAGTCGAATGGCAGAGTTGAGTCCAGTAGTTCCGTCGAGTGCCAACTGCTAAGAGTAAATAAATAGAGAGGGCGAGAGAGGCAGAACACCCGAGACTGAAAGAGGCGTCATCAATCAACGAGAGAGAAGTAACAGGGAGCGTTATGTGTTTCATGGCGTGCTGCTTGACAATTCAATAGCTAGCTGTAGGAGCAGACTGTGGAGGATGAACAGGGAGAAGGTGATCCTGGTGACGGCCTTCCCTGCTCTTGTGCTTGTTTTCGCGGCGAACCGCTCAGCTGATGCTGCACAACCGCCTCCTCAGAGTCTGGCCTGGCCAGGCTGTCTGGACTCGTGCGGCCATCTGACAAACATTCCATACCCTTTTGGGATTGGACATGGCTGCTTCTTGGATCCCTGGTACGAGATCGATTGCCAGCAGATCCAGAGCATCTCTACTCCGGTACTTAAGAAATTCGGCGTGGTGGTGTCAGATGTCCAGCTACCCGAAAGTTCATCCTTCCCAGGCTACATTAACGTCCGCCAGCCAATATCGTACTCACATCCGAATTGTTCGACCAACCAGTAAAACGATGTCCCAGTGGACTTAAGGAGCAGTAACAGAATTTTCACGTACTCCCGGCGTAGAAACTATTTTGTTGCTGGAGGTTGTGACAACCAGGCCCTGATGACCATCAGTGATACCCCAGGGAAGGTCATAGGATGCAAGTCTTCCTGCGGTGGAGACGGGACTCTCGGATTAACCCAGTGCATTAATGGTACCGGTTGCTGTGTGACTTCAATCATCGATGATATTGGCATTTACAGTGTAGAATTCCAGACTTTCAAGGGCAAAGCCGTATCGTCACATGATGCAAAATGCAGGTTCGCCTTCTTGGTCGAGCCTGCATGGTTGAACCAAGCTGATCTGAGCAGTTTACCGCCACATGTTCCTGTGATGCTCGAATGGGCGATTACCCAGCATGAGGAACAGCTACTGAGCCAACAAAGCAATAGGCTCGTCGATAACAACTCCGGCTCCTGCCTGCGAAACGTCAAGCGCGGGTTGGAAACTATACTATATTGTTCTTGCAATCCAGGTTACGGAGGGAATTATTTTCTTCCCCATGGGTGCCAAGGTGAGCTTAGAACGTCTGCTTCTACTTTGCATCTTAGCATATTCTTTATCTAAAATCAAGTAGGATGATATGCAAGCTCGAAACCAATGAAAATTCTGCGAATATAGTTGGGATGAATAAATTCTTCAAATCACACAATGGATGCTCACAAATCGGTAATATAAGAGAATCCAAGAGAGAATTTGACTGCTGAATGTTTAGTCATCTATCTAGAAACAATCTTGATGGATTTATGAGATGGGCTTAAGGCCCATCCGCTCAAGTTGGGCCCAAAAGGGCCCGGCCCACGGGAATAGGGCCCGTGGAGGGGGAAGGTATAAAAAGGGATGAGAGAGAGAGAGAAGACAACGTTTTAGAAAAGAACGTACGTCTTTTCTCTTCTCACGCTCTCTCTCTCCCAAAAGGAAAAGGCAGTAAGTATACGGCGCGCTTTCCTTTCCTTCAAGTCGTCATCGGATCGAACTGGGCCAGAATTTCTTCTCTTCTTCAGTGTTGGTGTTTAATCTGTGGCTAACAAGGTACGCTCGAATCCGTGGTGTGCTTTACGATCGGTGATGCGTGTTTTTCCCGGGCTTCGTCTTCCGCATTGATTTAGGGGTTTGATTTAGTGTCGAATCCGGTTTTCGGGGATCCGTTATTCCCAACATTGGTATCAGAGCCCTAGTTCACGTTTTCCCGATCAATTCTGATGGTTTTTGATTGATTTTTCGCGAAATCACTTCGGCCGTACGGAACCGGGCGAAAATCCCGACACCCGAGCGTTGTTCGGCCATTTTTCTGAGTTTTCGTAAGTCGAAATAAAATTCTGAAGGCACTGGGAGAAAGGCGACGTCGAGACGAGTCCGGCGAGTGGTCACACGCCGCCGTAAGACGCCGCACACGCCCACACGTGCGGCCAGAATCCGCTGCGCGTGGGCGCGACGCGCCTGGAAGCGCTGGCTTCGCCAGCGCGTGCGGCGCACGCGCCGGTCGGCGAACCGGCGCGTGCACGCCGCCGGCGGGCGAACCGGCACGTGTCGGTCCGCGGACCGACGCGTGCTGGCGTCACGTGATGACGTCAGCGTGACGTCACGTGATGACGTCATCACCGACGACGATTGGCCGGCCGGCAACCCGACCCGACGGCGACCGACCTGACCCGATCAGCCCGGCGTGTGCCGCGCACGTGCGGCTGACGTCTGCGTGACGTCAGCCACCGCACGCGCGCGGCACGTGCAGTCGGTTCGTCCGACCGGTCCGTCCGGTCTGACTCGCGCGCCGTTGACCCGACCCGTTGACCGACCGTTGACTGTTGACTGACCGTTGACTTTGACCGTTGACCCGAAAAAAAAAAAAAAAAAAAGAATTTGTTTTCTTTTTCAATCATGACTATGTGGGTTATAAGTAATCCATTTTTAATTCTGCATTTGTTGCATGAATTTTGGAAAATTATGTATTTTCTCTTATATTAATTATGGATTATAAGTGATCCATTTTTAATTCGCATTTGTTGCGGAACTATGATGCGTTATGCAAGGATACCTGCAATCCCGAGAACGGACGAGGGAAATGCAAGACTTAAGAGGCTGATGTCAGAATTAGCTAATTATCGGTGGCATGATGGTGATTTAGTATCACATGTGGTCAAGGTCAATCAGATGATACAAGAAATCATCTGGAATGGTTATCTTATGCCGGATTTTGAGAATGTGCCGGCTTTGATGAACACTCTTCCACCTGAATGGCAAGCAGTGTTGGATCGGCTATGGGAGGTCAACGTGGTCCCGGGTTATAGGAAGCTGGTGGAAGCTTTTGTAAGAGAGCACTATAGGATTGAGTTGGCCAAAACTTCAACCCTTAGATTGAGCGCCACATGGCGCCGAGTGAATGTGCCTTGGAGGCGACATGAAAGCTCTCCAAAATTTTGTCCATGGTTGGCAAATGTGCCTTCAAATTTCTCAGATGTTTTGACTGATAGATTAGAAGGGACATTCCCTATTTATTTCTTTGATTGATTATGTAATGATTACTACCTAATTGTGTTAATTGAAAGCATTATTGTTTTTTAATTGTATGTCAATTATCTCGTTGCTTTCATTATTGCTGGTTCTTGTGGGTAATTAGCTATGGGTAGTAATAGAAGTTTTTGTAACTTCATAGAATTTATTTGCATAAGATAATTATATTAATAATAATTTTAAGTTAGGATTTTTGGAGGATGATTGGAAACATAGTGATCTTTTGATTCTCAAGCCTTACTTGAAATTATTTATTAATATGATGGGTCTATGCAAATAGGGATGCATAAATGATAGGCATTAATTATTCGTGCATGTATGTCTGATGTGTTCAGAACGATGGTTCAGCAACTAAGAATGTAATTGCTGATATGAACGGCAATAATTGTGAAATATTGAATATGAAGATTCAATATGTGCTTGAAAAAGCAAGAAGCACTAGAAGCTCTTGACCACATTATGGAAGATATTAAGGGTGTCGTGCACCACCTTGAGCTAGTAGAGGACCGCCTAACGGTATTTGAGCCGAAAATAGACATTTGCTATGCTGGTTCTAGCTCAGAAAGGGCTTTGTGCTCTAAGCGCAAATGTATTGATTTGTTCAATATGCGGGAATGCAAAGGATCAAGTCCTTATTGTAAGAAATCAAGAGTTAACCAACACGAGAGAGGAAAACGTCCTCAAATGAAGAAAATGTCAAAGGTGTGATGTTACAATTGTGACAAGAGAGGTCACTATGCTCGCGACTGTCGTAAGCCAAAGAAGCTATACACCTCTTGTACATTTAAGAACTTTGCTTATGTGTCAAGTTTTGCATTATAGGCTGAATCCAATCCTTTGTGGAATGTAGATTCAAGAGCGACAGACCATGTAGTAAAGGATAAATTATCCTTCGTGGAATTCCGACGATACCAATTGGAACTAAGTGGATCTATATTGGAAACAACTCTAGAGCTGATGTAAAGGAATTGGCACCTGCCAATTGAACATGCATGGTGGACGCATCTTGATGTTCTAAATGCTCTGGAGATTCGTCGAAATTTAGTGTCTGTCTTAGTGTTGGTTAGGCTTGTTTTTGGTATGAACTTCCATAATAAATGTGTAGATTTGTGTTTAGATACAAACTACTATGGTTGTGGTCACTTTCTAGATGGTTTTATTGTAACTAAATGTTGACTGTGATGATGTCAATATGTTATCCCCTTGTTTCACGTCTTCTATCTTATATGATAATGATGTGAATATGATGGCATGCTAGACTTAGTCATATGGGCCAACAACATATGAAAAGACTAGCCAAAAAGGGTTGTTGGGCAATATTGAAAAAGTTGATTTGTCCATATGTGAGCATTGCCTAGTAGGAAAATGACAAGGAGACCATTTGGAAAAGGTAAAAGAGCTGAATTTCCTCGGCATTTAATCCATTTGGACGTCGTGGTTTAATGAATGTGAGAGGAAGGCAATGGGCTGTTTGTTTCATCACTTTTATAGATGATTCTACTTGATTCGGATATGTCTATTTGATTTATCATAAATCTGAAGCATAAGTTGTTTTAGAAAGTTTATGAACCTGGCAGAAAATAAATTAGACAAGAAAATAAAAGTATTTAGATCCGATCGAGGTTAAGAATATTCATCTGATAAGTTCAGAAAATTATGTGATGAAAATGGAATAGAAAGATGGTTGTCTATTCCATATACTCCTCAACAAAATGGTGTTGCGGAGAGAAGAAACAGAACCCTACTGGAATGGTTAGGTCCATGAAGGCGCATGTTAACTTATCCATCACTTTTTGGAGTGATGTGTTGTTAACTGCTGCCTATATACTTAACCGGGTGCCTTCCAAATCGGTTATTTCCACTTCATATGAGTTATGGACAGTTAGAACACCGGACTTAAGTTTTCTTAAGCCATGGGGTTGTGCTGCCTATATTCATGAGTCCTCTCACGAATTTGGGAAATTGGGTCCCAAAGAAAATAAGAGTATTTTCATGAGATACTGCGAACACTCAAAAAGGTATGTGTTGATAAGTGAGCAGGAAAGTGGGAGTATAACTGAATTTGAATCACGGAATGTCACATTCTTAGATGATGAGTTTCCTAAGAAGGGCGAAATAGGGAAAGATCACTCCCTATTTGAGACTTTTGATCAAGATAATGATATTGGTGGAGTTCATCCAAGTGGGAGCGTAATAGGGAATGATGTGCAAAGTGTACAATCTCCTGTAAGGCGAACAAGTCGCCAAAGTATTCCCCGTCGACGTTTTGACATTGAAGGGGAAACTTCTATGGTTGCTCCACAAGATGAGGATGAGCCAAGAAATATCAATGAGGCTCTAAAGTGCCCTAGTAAAGAAAAATGGATTCATGCAATGGAAGAAGAAATGGAGTCAATGAAATCAAACCAAGTCTGGGAACTGGTTGATCTTCCAAAAGGACGCAGAGCTATTGGGAACAAATGGGTTCTCAAAATAAAGCGAAAGGCTGATGGCTCGATTGAAAGGCATAAGGCTCGCCTTGTGGCGAAAGGGTATAATCAACGGAAGGAATTGATTATGAAGATACGTTTTCTCCGTAGTAAGATTTACCTCGATTCGCATTATTCGGCAATAGTAGCTAGTCGGATCTTGAGTTACATCAAATGGATGTAAAGACCGCTTTCCTCAATGGAGAATTAGAGGAAGAAATATATATGGAACAACCTCTGGTTTCATAGTGAAAGGCCAAGAAGAAAAAGTATGTCGACTTTTGAGGTCGATATATGGTCTTAAGCGATCATCAAGACAATGGTATATACGTTTTCATAATGCCATAGTGGCATATGATTTTACAATGATTGATGAGGATCATTGTGTATATATCAAAAGATCCAAGGATCAATTTGTGATCATATCATTATATGTTGATGATATACTGATTGCCGGAAGCAATATGGAGTTGGTTAATACTATCAAGAGATAGTTGTCTTCTAACTTTGAGATGAAGGATATGGGTGAGGCTGCATACATTCTTGGAGTTAAGATTTCGAGAGATCGTTCGAAGAGATCGTTGTCTCTTTCGCAAGAAACCTATATAAATAAGGTTCTTGAACGATTTCGTATGCAAGACTGTAAACCCATAGACACTCCTATTGCAAAAGGTGAAGGATTGAGCCATAGATTGTGTCCAGGGACTCCACAAGAGAAGGAACAAATGAAACATGTTCCTTATGCTAGTGCTGTTGGGAGTTTGATGTATGCTATGATGTGTACAAGACCCGACATATGCTTTGCAGTTGGAATGGTGAGTAGATACCAATCCAATCCAGGTCCAGCACATTGGAAAGCCGTCAAGAGAATACTAAGGTATCTAAAGGGAACTGCTGATTATACGTTGAGTTATTAAGGAAAAGGATCTGCTACTCTAAGGCTATTGTGATACTGATTGGGGAGGAGATTTAGATGAAAGAAAATCTATCTCTGGGTTTGTTTTCTTACCGATTAATGGCACCATATGTTGGAGCAGTAAGAAACAAAAGTGTATAGCATTGTCCACGATGTAAGTTGAGTTCGTGGCATTATCAGCAGCAGTATAAGAGAGTGTTTGGCTTAAGAGATTTTTTTGGATCATTTAGGTGTTATTGGAAGTGCTGCAGATTCATTGTTGGTTAACTGTGATAGCCAAGCAGCAAAAGTGTACACCAAAGATCCAAAATATCATGGCAAGACCAAACCTATAGATACCAAGTATAATCTTGTCAAGGATATGGTTGCACGAAAAGATGTGAACTTAGAGTACATACTACGCATGGAATGGTAGAAGATCCTATGACAAAGCCAATACCTAGAGATGTGTTTTGTGGCCATATGAAATCTCTAGGATTGCGTAGAGACTGATGTACTGAATATTGTATTTTCCCTAAGTGTTCATAATTTGATGAATTTGTGTTTTCATCATTAATGCCTATGAATCTTTGTTTAATCCTTATGCATCTTAATGCTTAGTGCATTACTTTAAGTTGAGAAGTATGTCGGACAGATATAAGATTAGCCCACTCACACGGGTAATCGCCTCTATTTACTGTGTGATAAATAGAGATGAGACAGTATTTAAGCTTATTATCTAGGTGATAATCGAGAGCTCAAGCTCAAAATACGCATGTCGCCTTAACTAAGTGTTAAGATGAGGACATAATACTTGTGATGTCCGAAAGTAAAATACCCCACACATTTTACTTTATCTGTCTATGATGCCAGATGTGAGTTCTGATGAATTTTGTGAATGAGTAGATACATGAACTCAAGTTAGACATTGGGTATGTCTGAATTATCATCTGTACGGTATTGAAAGGTATAGACATACGCTCCATGGGAAAGGAGTTAATACCGTAATACGTATTTCATACTACGTATGCATGAGACGACCAATAAGAGTGGCAAAAGTTTGATCTCAACTTTTATGTCGTGTGAGACTCTTGAGGATGAGAGTTCCTCAATTTCTTAGTCCCCTCGGGACTCTTACTTATTCTCAAGATTTCTATTTAGTGTTTGCTATCTTAGTGTGTTGCTAATGGTCATGATTTGATTCGATCTAATGGGGCATTTCTAGAAAAGCAAGCTGGACTGAAATTGAGAGTTTGAAGGAAAGAGGAAGATCGATTTTGGAGAATCACATTATAGTTTTGTATTCACCGGTTAACCAATTATGACTGTCTTTGTGATAATCATAATTGTGAATACAATAAATATATCATTGTTTGAAAGAGATCAAGAGAGATATAAATGTGATCGATCGATCTAGGGTACTGCATACTAAATCTACTCAGGATATGTGGCCCATTATGAGCTGCTATATATTCCTAACAGATGTATGGCAACGAGCTCTCAAAGTATGCTGGTCGCACGGATTATTCACCGGTATGAATGTTGAAGAGAGGAAAAGAGGATTATGTTCGGCCCACCATGTTAAGTAAGAGTCTATGATGGATTTTTCTCTGATGGGGCTAAGTAAGGCCTGTCCGCCCATGTTGGTTTTGCACCACCATGTGCGAGTGGGAGATGATGGATTTATGAGATGGGCTTAAGGCCCATCCGCTCAAGTTGGGCCCAAAAGGGCCCGGCCCACGGGAATAGGGCCCGTGGAGGGGGAAGGTATAAAAGGATGAGAGAGAGAGAAGACAACGTTTTAGAAAAGAACGTACGTCTTTTCTCTTCTCACGCTCTCTCTCTCCCAAAAGGAAAAGGCGATAAGTAT
Organism: Eucalyptus lansdowneana; assembly: GCA_017140395.1. Taxonomy (NCBI): domain Eukaryota; kingdom Viridiplantae; phylum Streptophyta; class Magnoliopsida; order Myrtales; family Myrtaceae; genus Eucalyptus; species Eucalyptus lansdowneana. The sequence goes on from CM029487.1 coordinate 60,759,077, forward strand.
ACGGCGCGCTTTCCTTTCCTTCAAGTCGTCATCGGATCGAATCGGGCCAGAATTTCTTCCTCTTCTTCGTGTTGGTGTTTAATCGTGGCTAACAAGGTACGCTCGAATCCGTGGTGTGCTTTACGATCGGTGATGCGTGTTTTTCCCGGGTTTCGTCTTCCGCATTGATTTAGGGGTTCGATTTAGTGTCGAATCCGGTTTTCGGGGATCCGTTATTCCCAACAAATCTGTTCTTTTTCCTTCATTAATCCATCATTTAATATCCATCAGATATTGATGAGTGCAAAGAGGATCCAAACATCTGCCGAGGGAAGTGTGGGAATATACCGGGATCATACTACTGCGTAGACACAAAGGCCATCATCATCACAAGTACGTCACTGCCCGCTCTTTTTTTGCTCCTTCTCGCGGTACACACCAATTTCATCTGCATGAAGGCGAAAGATATTGCCATCTCTGCTAAGATAAATTGTTCTTTCATAATCTGCACATTCAACAATGCTTTTAACTCAATTTTATTTTCCAATTCTATGCTTTTGACAATTTGACTGAAATCTTTGTTCAAGATGCATGGAAAAATTGTCCAAAAAGTCATAAACCTAATGGACGGTAGCCAATTCAATCCTATAACTTTCAATTATGCCAAGATAGTCTTAAACCCTTTGACCATTTGCCAATTTGGTTTTAAACATTTTAATTTTGTCAATTTAATCTTAAACATTTTGAGAATTTGACAATTCAATCATAAACCTTTTAACAAATTATCAATATAGTACTTCCGGTTAATTTTGACCGAAAATCGTTAACGTGACAATTTAGTCAATACTAGTTATCCTACATGGCATGATCGCTACTAACATCGGCATTTTAAAAAAAAATGGATTTTTTTATTTCTTCTTTTCTTTTCTTTTTCTTTTTTAGTTCAATTGCCGGCACTTGGGCGAGCCCTTGCGGGCCATGGGTATGGGTTCACGGCCCTTGCCCCCCAACAAGGGTCTAGGTGAGGGCCGCAGCTCCCTTGTTAGTGAGATTTAGCTCAAAGGTTCAATGACCAAAAAACAAAAAGAAAAAAGAAAATTAAAAAATTCGAAAACTTTTTTAAAAAGTTTAAAAATTGTCCACGTAAGTATTGACTGTGCCACGTAGATAATAGGTGCTAATTGGATTGCCACGTCAATGATTTTGACCAAAATTAACCAAAAGGACTACATTAGTAATATGATAAAATGTTTATGACTAAATTGGCAAATTCTCAAAAAATTGATCACTAAATTTCCACAAATAAAAATTTTAGTGGATATGTTTTCTAGAAGTTCTAAAACTTATCATGCAAGTGCAATTAAGTCCTATAACTTTCGAAAAATGCAATCGAGTCCTAAAACTTGTTAAATTTGTGTAATTGAGTCTATTTATTAACTCCGTCTAATTTGACTAATGGAAAATACTGATATGACTTTATTTTTTTTATTACTGTCTCTCTCCTACACAATGCTGACGTGGCCAAAACAACAAAGACAACCCCAAAACGACGTTTTGATGCAACCCTGGCCGACCATAGGCGAGGGTCGCAACTCTCCCTAGATTAGGCTAACGGCCATTGTTGGTTGGGGTGGGGTATGCTACCTTTTTCTAATTTAATTTAATTAGTATTTATATTTAAAATCAAATTTGGATGAAAACGGCGTCATTTTGAGCTAATATGTTTCTTGTTTTGGCTATGTCGGTGCCACGCAGGAGAGAGAAAGTAATAAAAAAAAAAAAGCCATGTCGGCATTTTAAGTTAGTCAAATTGGACGAAATTAATGAAAGCACTCAATTGCATCAATCGATAAGTTTTGGGATGGAGTCTCTATTACAATCGTATGACAAGTTTTAGGGACTTCTATTGAACATTTTCGAAAGTTTAAGATTAAATTGGCAAAATGTCAAGAGGTTTGAAACTGAATTGGTATAATTAAAAGATTTATGATTAAATTGGCTATCATATAGAAGTTTAGAATTTTTTGAATAAATTTTTCAAGATGCATGGCACTTGAGGGGCTTTCGAATTGTTTTGTTGAGTGAATCGTCCTTTCTGTTTTCTCTCTTCAAAAGCAAGAAGGCACTTTTTCAAATTGGTGGAAGCAAATTCGTTGACGATGAAGGTGAAATTGGTCATGTAAATCCTAGAGTGAAGAAAAACTCTCTGAATATTATCTGTTAGGTTCCTAAAGCATTTGCAATTGACTTTTTCTTTACACAGGTACGGCCACGGGTCTTGGAGCCATAGTATTACTTTTGCTTTCTTGCTGGTTGTACAAGTTCATTAAAAGAAGGCGTGCGGCAAAGCTCAAGCAAAAGTTCTTCCAACGTAATGGTGGACTTGTATTGCAACAACGCCTATCTTCTATTGAAGACCATCACAAGGCAAAAGGTAAATTATTCGCCTCAACGGAGTTAGACATAGCTACGGACTATTTTAACGAGAGCCGAATACTAGGTCAAGGTGGTCAAGGAACAGTTTACAAGGGAATGTTAATAGATGGAACGATCATTGCAGTCAAGAAATCTAAAGTTGTCAATGTAAGACAAGTCGAACGGTTCATCAATGAGGTTGTTATTCTCTCTGAAATCAATCATAGAAATGTGGTTAGGCTATTGGGATTCTGCCTAGAGTGTGAAGTTCCTCTTCTAGTATATGAATTTGTCCCTAATGAAACCCTCTACCAATATCTTCATGATCCATGTAGAGGATTTCCTATATCTTGGGAGACACGGTTAAGAATTGCTAATGAAATTGCTGGGGCTCTTTCGTATTTGCACTTTGCTGCGGCCATCCCGATTTATCATCGAGATATCAAGTCATCGAATATACTCTTAGACGAAAGCTATAGAGCCAAAGTGGCGGATTTTGGAACTTCCAGATCAATTACCATCGACCAAACTCACGTGACCACAAAGGTGCAAGGAACCGTTGGATACTTAGACTCGGAATTCTTCCGAACAAGTCAATTTATGGATAAGAGTGATGTCTATAGCTTTGGGGTTGTTCTTGTTGAGCTACTAACTAGAGAAAAACCAATTTGTGAACTAAGGATGGAAGAAGGAAGATGTCTAGCCACATACTTCATCATTTCGATGGAGGAGAACCGTTTGTTCGATATTCTTGATAAGGAAGTATCAGATCATGGGGAGAAAGAAGAAATTAATGTTGTGTCTAACCTAGCGAAAAGATGCTTAAACCTTAAGGGAAGGTATAGGCCCACAATGAAGGAAGTGGCGATGGAATTGGAGCGAGTACGATCCCTCCGAAATCCTGTGGTCGTCTGGCAAAATGATGAAGAGATCGACCACATAAGAGCTGGATCTATCTATCCTTTAAGCGCAGTCTCCACATTGACGCGATCGGAAGCGGATGTGGAGCTGACTTTGCTTGGAGGACGATCAATCGCTCTTTTATGATCTGTCAAGATGAAGATGCATTTCGTTGTTTATGTCCAGTTTTTTGTGAAGTGAAACATCACAATCTCTTTACTTGCCCTTTATATGTGAGTTACGAATAATGATGTACTCTCTCGTGTGTCTTGCATCATTGGAGATTATAATATCTCTTCCTGATTTCTTGTTAGTTTGCTTTAGCTTTTCAATGGGGTTTATTATGTAAGTATGAACTCTTTACGTCTGTTACAATCATAAAAATTCTTGATGGTTTCTATAAATTGGAATATTTCTTTTTAAATTTTATGCAAAAAAAAAAGAAAAATTCTTGAACTATGATGTTTTCTATATGTTGTTAATTGTTTTTGTTTTATATGTTCTTCATATTTTAAACATTCTTTTTACTTAGAAGTTGCCACAAGAGAGGCGGCACGAACTTGACATAGATGGAGCAATCATGAGTTTTTAAAGTTCGTGCAGCTAGTGCCAAAGGAACATTACAGGATGATAGTTGAAACGGGGTGGTTGAATTCTCCGAATTAGTGTGATGTGTCACGGTCCTTGATTCTCTCATACTCGTCATGCTTGTGAGTGGAACTTGAGGTTATCAAGTGAAAGATAAGGAATGCAGAGAAGATAAATACAATTGGTCTGTAAGAGTGAAGTCAAGACGATTGGTATTAAGAGTTCTAAAATAGAAAGATAATATTACTTAGGAGCTCTCAAGGTGGGGTTAACCTTCCGTAGACAAACTGGTCAGGAGTTTATGCCGTACTCCTAATCAGGCTATAGTTCGACATCCTGAAATTTAGGTTCTGATTTCGATCGAAATAGTTGAACATTTCATCGACGCATTTATAGTTTTTTTTCCTGAACTGATCACTCATGGGATAATTAGTTTATCAGGTGAAGCCGTTAAGGAATTCTAACGAATTAGACTTGAGAATTCGACTAAGAAACGACTGCTCGACTGTACAAATCTACAAGAGATTATTACGACACAGTAAGATCGATTAGAAATCGGAGATAGGTTGATTCAACAAAAGTATGTGATTAAGTGTGTGTGATTCCACCTAATTGCACAATTCTTATCGATGGCGCTAGACCGATTCTTCTGTCGTTTTGATACCCTGTGTTTGTATTTGAAACCTTGAGGTTTCTACGACAATCGAGAGTCGCCAATGTATCGAAGATGTACTTTGTGGCTTGAGAATAATCAACCACATGTCAAATGCACGAAAATTCCTAAAAGCTACCCGGTAGATTATGACGCACTAAATTTGTGCCGAATTGAAATTAACCATGAAATCGAACTCGAATTCAAAAATTGAGAGTTCTGTTGTGTCATAAATCATTTTAGGAATGTTAACTCATCTTCAGAAGATTTTTCATGCAATCGGAGTTTTTCAGCAAATTAATCAAAGAATGGCTAAATTGGCTCAAGAAATTAGTAGGCCTACCTTTGGTTGTGCTTTTGAGACTTAAGTTGGTTTTATGGACAAGTGAAGATGTGAATTGAAGTGTGGTGACATTGGATTAATTTTATGGACTTCAATTTGGCTTAATTAGAAGTGGATTGGATGGAATTGAAGAAATTGATGTACAAACTTTAGAAATTCGTATGCCATGGTGGAGGAGCCAAATTGGACACATTAGAAGCATATTGTGGGAGTTTTGAGTGAGTGGAAGATGACCTTATGTGAGGTCATGGTGGGCCATTTTTGGGGGATTAAAGAAAGAGGAAAATGTGAGAAGTGGTCCCCCTTAAGAGAGAGAAACCGGTTCTCCCCCTCTCTCATCTGTCGAGCCTCCTCTCCATCTCCTTCTTCTTGTTGCTCAAAGAAATGCAACAAGCCGAAGAAGCTGAAGACCATCTGAAACCAGAGCAACCAGATTAGCCGCTCACGCTCGCCGTCGCTCAGCCCGCTCGCCCTCCGCCTCCTTCTCTTCTCTCCTGTTGCCGATCGACCCAGCCCCTTTCTTCCTCATGTTTGTGTTTTCAAACCCAGAAACTGCAGAGGAGAAGCTGGATCAGCCCCTCTCGCTATCGCACTCCCTTGTTGTCGCGCCGAACCGCCCTTCGCCGTTTGTTGCTGTGTTGCTGTCTTCGCGCGTCTCTACCTTTAGCCACATCGTCCCTGGTTTGGCCAACGTCTAGAGCTACTATCCAGCACCGTGAACCACTGCCAAAGTCGTTGTGGACTGCCGTGCACCCCGCCTTAGTTGCCGGAGCTCCACCTAGCCCTTGCCGCCCTTACTCACCTAAATTAACCACCGATTTCCCCTCTTTTGGTCTCAACCGCAGCAAGCAAAAATGGGTATGGTAGCGGCTATTTGGCCCGTTTTGGCCGGCTTCGCGACCCCGAAAGCTAGGCTCGCTTTGGAGTGAATCGATCCTCTCGGCGTCCTCGACAATTTAAGCTGCTCGGATCGCTAATCAGGTGAGTTTAACTCACTAATCCTTACTTAGTATGTTAATCACGTTTAAGGAGTGTTTAGATCAGCCTAAGTAGGTTTAGGTAATTAGATTAATTTATTTAAATGTTAACTAGATTAAGGGATGTGATTAGTTTAGTGGATAATTAATTAAGGCTAAGTAAATGTTTGGATTAAAGTAATCTTGTTTAAATGCCTTAATTGATTATTTTAGATTAAATAATTATTTCGAATTTATATAATTATTTATTATTTTATATTATTATAACAGAATATTATTTAATTTAATTTTCGGAATAAATTTAATTATTTATTATTTTCCTAAAATTTTAATCGGGATAATCGATGACCAGAATTTTATGCTGATTATCGTGGTGCAATTTGTTTATTTATTTGAGAGTTAATTTGTGCTTAATTGAATTAATTGTGAATTTAAGATTTATTCCTAAATTATTTGATTTTGGTTATTAATGGAAAAAATAACCGGGCGTCGGTTTACAAAGCCAAAAATATGTAATGGGCTCATGAAATTGGTGGGATATTTGTAAGTAAAATTATTATATTTTAAGACCAACCGTAACTACACACGGCTATTTATCGTGAATGATAAAAATGATGAATTGACTATATGATTGGAGTGGTATACTATATCGGCCTACGAGCGATATGTCAGCTTTAGGTGAACAGTATACCGGTATACTATATCAGCCTACGGGCGATATGTCAACTTTGGATGAGTAGTATACCTTATTATCAGTTTTGGAAGAGCACATATATATAGTATACTAAATTAGCCTGGGGGCGCTAATCTATCAGCTTTGGGCAAGCATATACATAATATACTATATCTATCAGCTTTAGGCGAGTTATGCTATCTATTTTCAGCTTTGGGTGAGCAGTCCTAGACTATAGTCGGACTTTATATATAGTATTGAATGTACTGATCGGGGAAAGGTCGTGGTGACATGTAATTGATTAAGTCGATTAATCACTGAGTCGATTTGATTGGTGGAATGTGATTGATTGCTATAGTTATCAATATTATTGATTGAACTAATGTGCAAGAATGAACTAATGTCAAAGTAAGCCATTTGACCTGTGTTGTGCTTAGGCAGCCCTTATGGTGTATTGGCTTCCTAATCAGGTCTTAGTGGGGTAAAACTTATTGAAACATAGTCTCATACCGGTTTTGGGAAAATATTTCAAGTGCCTAGATAACGATCGTGGAGGACTAGAAGTCCTGAAGTTCGAAAGGTGGAGGCTGAAAAATCAGCAAATGGGTCTAACTAATGGATGTTAAGACAATCCCCTTTTCGATAAGCCATCAATTTTGTAAACAGCTTAAGTTTGTAATTAACTAGTTTGTCTATAAAGATTCGTCTTGGTGTAAAAAATATGATCCTATTTTTCTATTCCATTGTTTGATTGTCTGGGGATTTTATTAAGCTTCCGCATGCGTATATAAATGAATGGGTCGGCGACCTTCCTGGAACGTTGCAAATTAATCGACCAATTAAGGGATGGGCACGCACCCGAAGATCAGGGCATGACATATAGCAAGCCAAAACTAGTCGTCAAGCCTAAAGTAATATGTTGTCTCGTTCAATAAACTAGAACACTTGTGCTAAACTGGGCATGGTACGACCTCATATAAGGAAGGTATTCACCTTATTGTTCTCTTGGATAGCTATTGAACAAAGGCTGGTCTGGCAACTTCTGCTCACCAGGTGCTACACAAGTTGTTCCACAGTCAAAGAACTGTCAACCCATGACAAAAGGACATTACTGGTTATCATCAAGACTTCGGCTAAAAGTGAGAGATTCAAACTTCTCGGTTAATAATGGTGAATGATTGCTCTCATGTATCATGAAACTTCTTTGAATTGGAATCATTATATTAGGATGTGTATGAAAACTATTTTATTTCTCTACTTTTTTATTTTATTTCTTTCTAAGAACAGGTTTAAAATACATATTCGTTTGGTAAGACAATTTCGTTTTTCTATTTTCGGGACAATTTTTTAACTCAAAAATATGTTTGGAATAAAAATGAAAAATAATTTTTTTCTACTCTTTTATCTTTGGAATAGAAATGAGAAATAAAATCATTTCTCATCTCTCGCCCTTGTTGTCGACTGGCCGCCGACCCGCCCATCCATCGTCCACAACTACGGTCGCTTGTCGTCCACTTTGCCGGCTACTCAAGATAAAGATATTTGAGAAAGTTTAGCAAATGAATTTCTGTTTTAGGAATAGAAATTTTATGTCTTTTATCAAATGCTTATTTTTGCTTAGAAACTCATCTAAGGAATAGAAATAAAACAAAAGATAGAGTTTGGGAATATGGATTATCATTCGTGCCCTAGTTACTACCTTGCATAATGAGAAGAGCATCAAAAGATTACATTAACTATTGCATTAATGCAAGGAGTTGATAAAAGCCGATGGAGGATTGTAGGTCATCAAGAAATTGTTGTTCTTATCATGTGTTAGAACTATTGCACAGGATGTTCTAAATTTTGTATACGAAATGAAATCAAGTCCCAAATCTTTTATTTATTCAATTAAGTCTTGAGTTTTCTTTAAAAAAGTGCAATCAAATCCTTCAATAAACAGTACTTAAAATTGCATGCACATTGCTCAAAAAGTCCTTACATGATATTCTCAAATTGTATTTCACATCGTATTACTATACCCAAAGGCATCTTCCAATAAAAGTCGAGGAGTTATAAACTTTTAGGATAAATGTACCCTCGAATATACTATTTTTTTTCTTATATATTTTTATCACTTGATTGCACAAAACAAGAGCCAGCGGTGCCATTTCCATTTGAGTCAATATCCTAAAAAACTCTAAGATAGTATACATCTGACAAATTTATCCCAAATTGATTTTTTGATCATCAAAAACCTCAAATCGGACCACCATACTAAATGACACCGCTAGTTTCAGGCTTTCTCCCTCTCACGAAGGAGTTCAATTCCCCGACACGTTGCGGGTGGACTTACCCACTTCATGGGGCGGTGGGTTCTCCGTGGGCCTTAGGATTTGCCTGGGTTGTCGAACGAGCTTCCCTGGTAATTAAAAAAAAAAAAAAACCTCAAATCGGCATGCTTATGATAAATTTATCTCAAATGATCACAAAAAATTCTAGATCGGTATACTTTGCGATAAACTTACCCAAAATTAATTTTTTTGATAGTCAAAAATCTCAAATTTGTATATTTATGATAAATATATCATTCGTTAAATTGGAATAATATCACAAAAATCATAAAACTAATATAACTATGACAAATAGAGAGTAAAATCTCAAAATAATACTCTAATTAACCGTCACGTATTATCTAACTCATTAATTTCATAATAAAATTTAACGAAAATTAACATAAAGTAAATTCGTCACAAGATACTGGGTTTAAATAAATTTATCAAAAGTATACCAATTTTGAGTTTTTGATAATAAAAAATATTTTAAAGTAAATTTATCACGTATGTATTAGTTTGAGATTTTTCGTGACCTTTTTATTTTGAACTAAAAACTTATCTCTAATGAAATCCTCTATTTAACCGGGAAAAAAAATAAAAAGGTAAAAATAAAAATAAAAACAGCAGTGGAACGAGAAGAATTGAGCGAGGAAGAGAACCCGGCCGGACCGAGCTAAAACCCTAGTCGACACCGCGCCTCTGCGAAAATGAACTGAAGAAGGAAGAAGAAGAAGAAGAAGAAGCAAACCAGAAGGCGGCAATGGCGAGCCGGCGCTGCCTCCAAGCCCTGACCCGCCGCGCCGCGCCTCTCTCCTCGTCGCTCCGCCGCCTCAAGACTCCGCCGCCGCCGCCCCTCTCCGCTCCGCCCCCTCCCGAATCGCTCTTCCAAGCCCGGCGGGCGTCGGCCGGCCTCGACCCGAGCCGGTGCCCTCCGTGGCCGACGCGGGCGCGTCTCTTCTGCTCCAACAGGAGGAGCGAGGACGACGACGACGACGACGACGAGGGGGACGAGGAGGAGGAGGAGGAGGAGTCGGACGGCGAGGGAGGGGAGGTCATGGAGGAGAGTGACTGCGAGACGGGCAAGGCCTCGTCGCGGTCCAAGTGGAACTACACGCCCGAGGAGAGGGAGGCCGAGGCCGCCGCGATTGGGTACACGGTGCTCGGCCCCCTGCAGAGGTCGGACCGGGTCTTCACGCCTTACGAGCCGGTTTTCGCTGTCGTTCAGGTTCGGTGATCCGCGGTGGTGTTCTGTTCGTTTGTGTTTTTTCGGGTTTGGTTGTATTCATGTGTTTAGCTGCTAGGCGTGTGGTGTGTAGATTGGATCGCACCAGTTCAAGGTGAGCAATGGGGACTGCATTTTCACGGAGCGGCTCAAGTTCTGCGACATCAATGAGAAGGTACATCGCAAGCTGATGAATGTTGCTCGCGAATCTTGACGTGGGTACTTTTGATAAGTCATTCTGCTAGTAATCTGCTTGGTTGCGGTCTCATCTTGGTTACTTATTTAAGTAACTTGTGACTACTGTCATGTTGCTTGAAGCACTAGACCCTTTTGAATTTGTGTTTACCAATCTCTGTTGGAGTTCCAATTGATCATGAATCAAGTCTAAAGTCGTTTTTTGAGCAGTACTGATGTTTGAGGTGGGAATGAAATTGTATTGAAAGAAGAATTTTCTTGAATTGATAGACAAAGTTCGACTTTTTCAGAACGCAGTAACCACCACCGAGAGAATACGGAAAAGACAGTTTTTTTCGTTCTGTATCATTTAGTACTCAGCTTGTACCTAGCCTTCAATTTTCTTGATGTAGTAGAGTAGTTGTTTCTTTTGGTTTTGGGGCATTTTCTTCTTCTCATTTGGCCTCATAATACATGGCAATAGCTCATTATTTTACTTATAATACAACAAAATGCAAATTGTTATGCTTTGGATTGATCCATAAAACCGTCAACCATCTCATTGGAGTTCACCTTCTGTTAAATCTAGTAGACTTTTTGATCTTCCAATGACAGGGTGTGTATATATTTTCATTCCTTCTAGTTCCATACCCATTCTCCTAGAAGTGCATTATTCACCTAAGTAAATGAGGCAAACTGTCTGCACTTTCTTTTTTTCATTAATGGAAGCTTCTATTCATGATTGCATTGTTCTTCCTCAAAATTTTGGATGTGCCAAATTATTATCTGTCCCTTTTGGATGATGGTTTGGACTTGTGCTTCTTTTTTATCTTTTCTTTCCTTCTGAGTGTGCGTTAAACTTGTCAACAACCCCCGGAAATCATCCTAGAGCAATTGACTTTAACTTGACTTGTGCTGTCTTTTCTTGTGGTTTACTATTTGCCTGCCCATAAATTAATCTACAAGCAAAATATTCTACGTCTAGGTTGCCTAATTTTCTCTTTTTGTTGTCCTTTGTCCAATAGAATTGCATAGTCAATGCTTAGAACTCTTTATGTGGTGCAGTTAATTTTGAACAAAGTTCTGCTGGTCGGCTCACAGACTCAGACAATTGTTGGCAGACCGACAGTTCCAGATGCAGCTGTACATGCAGTCGTTGAGGAGCATGTGAGTTTTGCATCATCATCACCCACTTTCACACTACACCAAAAGAGAGAGAGAGAGAGAGAGAGAGAGAGAGAGAGAGAGAGAGGTCATCCTGTGCTTATTTGGCCTTCCTAAGAAATGGTGTTGGATACTCAAATGATTTTGTGAAGTGTGAACTTAAGTTCTGAGAGTTGGCATGTCTTCTGTAAATGATCTGTCAAGCTGAATCGTGTGTAAAATCTTGTTTGGATGTGATCCTTTGTCAGATCTGTAACAGGTGAGTACTTATCTGATTTGCATTTTGTCTAGAAGTCTTGATTGGTATAAGAAATTATCAGACCCATACAACATGACCATCTAATCGTGGGATGAAAGCAACTTCCTTTTATACAGAATTTTTTACTACTTAGTCATATACGAAGGCATTGGTACACTGACAGCATTTTATTTGCTCTTTCTACTTACTGCCCTGCCTAGTAAGAATTTAGTCCCTTCTGAAAGTTAGGATATCATCTTTTTTCCCATCATATGACACCTAACTCCCTTTCATTTAATACTTCAGGCATTAGATGCAAAAGTAATTATTTTTAAGAAAAAGAGGAGGAAGAACTACCGGCGAACCAAAGGACACCGACAGGTACATCATAGATCAGCTGATGAGGAAATTACTGTTTTTCTGTTCATTCACCTTCTGGTAATTTCTACTGACCTACCTTTTTTCCCCCCCTTCTTAGGAACTCACCAAGTTGAGGATAACTGACATTCAAGGAATTGAGAAACCTGAGAAGACAGACAATGAGAAACCTGTCAAGTCAGCAGTTAAGAAGTCGGAGAAGGTCGCTGTTGCAGCGTAGGAATGATTTTTTCCATGGTCATTTGCCAATAATGGTGCCAATGCTACTTCTGCATCATGGGCACCAGTTGGACATGCTGCTTGCTCAATGTATTGTCTGCCGAGTGCCAAGCACCTTTTAAGAGGGTAATACCATCATAGCACATGCTTTGAGTCTCAGGATTTTTCTGGTGATCCATTCCTGAATTCCTCCGGATTGATGTAATATTTCTAGGATCATGGGAGCATTAATCTTGCTTCTTATATCCAGATATGACTGATGAATCACATGTGGCAAGAGATCTTGTGCGTAGATCACTGCAAGGCATCAGGGTAGAGCTTTTCTGTACTTTAATGGATCGAATGCTTCTTATAATTTTGATTTTTCTGTATTGCGACTGCGACATAGTGGGGATAGTTTCGATTCAATCTGCCTGATATATAGGGTTCACAAAGGAGGCATTGCCTTATCAGTAACTCCTTAGAGAGATGTGCGGTGCTGGGGTTCCAGGATGCAAAACAGTTTTAGTTCTTTTAGTTTGAAAAGCTTGCAAAACAGTTTAGTGAGTGAAAATTATGCAAGAGATTGTTGCCATGATTTACATTGTCGAATTGCTAATTTTCTATTAATCCTTATACCAGTTGTAATCCCGGCCTTAACTTGCACCAACTTGGATGAGATTTGTTGACATAGATGTGTGCAAATTGTTGCTGGTTTAGAGAAAGACTAACGTATCATATCGGAAGAAAATGCAGTGGATATATCATAATTGAACGCCAGATCGACGAATAATCTATTACATTATGGATCGTGCTGTGTCGAAGAATAGGCAGGCGATCCATATGCATAGTTACATGACTTGGTGGGAAATCGAACTTGCGTCATGCGTTGTAAATTATACAAATTATAGATTGAAGTTGTGTTGCGCATTGGAAATTATAGATGGATCTGAACATGGTAGAGGCTTCAATAGGATTCGAACACGGGAGATCGTAATGTAGGAACTGTTAGATTAGCAGTGGCCCATGAATACAAATGTGAGACCCTATCACGTGAGAAAAAACGAGAAAATTACCAAAACAATCCTAAATTTATTTCAATTTTTTCAATTTAGTTGTAAACTCTTGTTTTGTTAATTCTGTTTTAAACCTTTTGTTATTATGCTTATTCAGTCCATTCGACCAATATTGACCGACCAATACTAATGTAGATAATATTTTAATAATATTTATGTTATTCAAATTTTTATTATTTTTTTTTTTTTTTTTTTCTCCTCCTATCTCCTTCCTCCTTAGGACACAATAGGCGCGTTTGGTAACATTTCGTTTAAAAATTGTTTCGCGAACGTAAATAGAAAAAAGTGTTTATGTTCCTAACAATTTTTAAATAAAAAAAAAACACGTTTGGTAAACTTGTTCGGAAATAAAAAATGAATAAAACACGTTAGGTAAATTTATGTTTTTTTTTGTTTTTTTTTGTTTTTATTTTTTAATATTTTTATTTTACTTTTCTTATTTTTCTTTCTTATTTTTCTTTTTTTTTTTTTTTCTTTTGGCTGTCGTCGGCCTCGGCCATGGCGGAACCAGCCGACGAGGGCCGGCGGCCTCACCTTGGGCCGGGTGAGCTCAACCTCGCCCGGATCCAAATTTCTCGCCGAGCTCGCCCGGCCTTGCCTCGTCCGGCGAGGCCGAGCCTCGCCGAGCCGCGACGCCCCGACGAGGTCGCCGGCCAAAGAAAAAAAAAAATAAAAGAATAAAAAAAAAGATGAAAAAAAGAGAGGAGAGAGAAAATTCGTTCTTAAAAATTATTCCGAAAACAAGAAACATTTTTTTCTTATTTTTGTTTTTACGTTCCAAATGTGTTCTTAAAATAAAAAAATAGATTTGGAACAAAAACGCAAATAAACGCGTTTGTGTTCTTTTTTTTTTTCCTTGCTCCCTAAAACAAAAAAACAGAAATTTTGTTCAAAAATAGAAAAAAAGAATGAAAACAAACAAACCCAATCTCACAAGATCTAACAAGATCAAGTGTTGTCCATGGCCAACGAGGGTCAACTCTCACTAGATCCAACGAGGAAAGTCTCACCTAGCCACTAATAGACCTCACTAGAGGCCACGCAAGGTTGCAACCTTTGACTTGGCGAGGTCACCTAGCCACAGCCAGGCTTCCTCAAGGTCGGTGAGATCTGCCACTGACCTTGTCTTTGGCCGGCCAGCTAGAGGAAGGAGGAGGAAGTGAAGAAAAAAAAGAAAGAAAAATAATATTAAAAATAAAAAATTATTCAAATGTTATCTACGTTAATGTCGGCTACATTAGAATTGATTTGTCAAAATTGACCAAATTGATTGAATTTGTATAATTACTAAAGATTTAAGATTGAATTAGAAAATTTATAATAAATTTTATGACTTCTTTAGTAATATTCTCGCGTGAAACAAAGCATCAGCAATTTCCCCGTTGCTGCCCTGGCAGTCAATTCGCATGATGGCACTCTCGAAAGTGCCGTCCTTCATCCGAAAGTTATTTTATTCTGATTTGGAATCATCGTCACGTCATCGTTTCGATGATCACAACGCCCATCTTGACCTTTTCCTCCCATTTCGATTTGCTCACTTTTCTGAGTGAGCTTTGTACCTCTTTTGGAATTTTTTCTACGGCTTCGGACGGAAAAGCTCGTGCGAAAAATAGAAACTTTTCCCTTCCCCGTTACTTTTTCTTGTAAAGTAGACATCCTTAATTTCGAAAAGATCGCGAGATGTGGTCAAATTACACGTCGATTATCAGTTAAATGAAGAGATATCATCAACAAGTTTTTTTTAGTATTCTCGAGACACAAGTAAACTTTATTTTATTAAGAAAATGTCTTGATTCCAAAATGCACTAATCACACAACACAAAAAGAATTTAACATATTAACAATCATGATCTTTTCTTAAATGGGTATTTGATAAACGCCTTTTTCAGGACATCCATTATCAAAATTTATAACAAATACAATTCTCTCATTCGATTACCTTTGTCATTAGTTAATATTTACTTACGTATAAACACGTATAGAGCAATAAATAACTAAAGATAAATTACCCTTTTCAGGGATGTAAAAAAAGATAAAGAAATTGGACCCGAGCAAATCCTTAAGTGGAAGAAATAAACACGCTCATCTCGCAACATCATCTCATATTCTCACTCATTCGGGAAGAAAAGCTCGGTAAAAACTTCGAACAATAAATAAATGATGAGAAAAAATTATAAAGAAGGAAATATATAAATGAAAAAATTAAACTAGAGTAGGTCTTTATTCTTTTTTTGTTGGAATTTGCAATATTCCCTATTCTCCCTTTCCCCTTTCTGACCTTGCCGGCCGAAAGATTCCTGCCTTTTTTAGCTCTAAAAAACGTAAAACCCAATGGCCAAAAAGTCTCCGCAAAAAGACAGAGATCTGTCGTCATCTCCTGGGTTTTTCTTTTACGCATTTCTACAAATAGCTTCACTGCATCCCCATCAATGGCGTCTTGACACCCCTCGGCGCGCGCTTCCTCGATCCCGCCGTCCCCCTAGCCACTGCCCATTGCCGTCTTTCCGTCCTCCGGCGAAAACCCAATGGAACCCACGTCCTCTCCCGCCGCCCTCCTCCTCTTCGCGGCCGCCTGCTTCCTGGGCGTCGCCGCGTCCGCGGCGAGAATCCGCTCCGGCGACTTCGACTACTATTACGACGAGCACTGCGGCGGCGTGGTCCCCCGGCAGCCCATAATCGCCTCCGAATCGGCCAGCTCGTACGCCATGCTCCTCCAATTCTACGGCGGGTACTTCTCGGTCGATGGTGGCCGGCGGAGTGGGGCGGAGTCTGGCCATGATCTGAAGAGGGCGGTGTCGTTCGCTCCCATGGCGATGCACACGACCGAGTCCGACGACGTGATCAGTCTGCGAGGGGCGCTGGTGTTCGTGGACCCCAATGTGAGTGCGATCTTTGGGAAGCCGAAGAACCGGAGATTGCGCCAATTTCACGTCCGCGGGCCGAGAATCCCCATCAGGCGGGATATGGTGAAGTTCAGGCTTAATGGGTACTGGTCTCAATCTTCAGGTAAGCTTTGCATGGTTGGATCTGGCACGTTGTTTTTCAACCGTAGTTTCGATGCCGTTTTCAAGCTGAATTATCCGCTGCAGTCGAATATTAACAGTAGTTTTGTAAGTGGGGTTTTGGAGAGCTTGGACGGTGGTGAAGGTGCTGGTGGTGCAGATCATTTTGGGACTGTATCTGTAATGGCTTTGAGTAGTGGAAGTGTGGATTATGAGTATAGTTTGATAGAGAGGGAGGGAGGGAGTGGGTCTTTTGGTGAATTCGATGATGGTGGAGGAGATAATTTGTCTAGTGAGAAACTGGGGCAAGGTTTGTGCTCGGCCTTGAAGCGGAATTCAGCCTTTGACTTGGAATACAGGAGTGTTTGTGATGGTGGTAAGTGCAACCCTCTTGGCACAGATGTCGGGTTTTTACCCAAGGCCATGAGCTTCACTACAATTCGATGTTTGGAGGAGGGTAAGATGCAATTGTTATTGAACTTTCAAAATGAATTCAATTTTTCTTATGGCGACCGTACTTTTGATCCTAGCACTACCCTAATCAGTGAAGGAGAATGGGATTCGAAGGCCAATAGGTGGTGTGCTGTTGCTTGCCGAATCTTAAACTTTTCAACGTCGTTGACTGATGCTTTTGCGGGAAATTGCTCGATAAAGTTGTGCTGGAGATTCCCTGCCACTTTTTCTGTTATAAACAGGTATCCAGTTGTAGGATGGATGTGGAGCAATGAAACTGTAAAGGATTCTGGTTATTTTGATAAGATCAAATTTTGGGGTCACAATGATGTATCACCAGGTGTCAAGTATGAGTACGGAGTGATGGGGAGTGCTAAGAAACCTTGTGAGTCAAAGGCTGGGAAGCATAAGGGAAAGAGATATCCGAATTCGTACTCATCGGATATGAGATTTGACATGTCAATTAAGTTTAAGAAGGGGGAGATAGTTTTTGGTTATTCTTCTCCACTATTTGTGGGTGATAAACGTTTTTCACCATTTCATCTTTATGATGACATTTACATGCTTAAAGCAAATCGAACGGAGAACACAGTTCAGCTAAACAGCAGCCACAGTCCCTTGCAGAACATCAGTTACACTATAAGCTTCAGCCCTCCAACTACTTATGAGCAAGGTGGTGGATATTTTTCATCCAAAGCAGTTGATATTTTTGCAGAAGGAACATATAATGAAGAAACTGGTCGTTTGTGCATGATGGGCTGTCGCTATGTCACACAAAGTGGGGTGGAAGTGTATAAAACTGGCTCTATGGACTGTAAGATTCAGATCAACATCCAGTTGCACCCATTGACTGGGAAAGCAAATGAGAAAATCAAGGGGACTATTAAAAGCACTCGAGTGAAATCGGATCCTCTTTACTTTGATTTACTGGACATAGCTTCAAGTTCAATGTATGAAGAACAAGCCGATGAGTCCATCTGGAGGATGGACTTGGAGATCGTGATGGTTCTTGTTTCTAATACTCTTGCATGTGTTTTTGTGGGCTTACAGCTTTTCCACGTGAAAAAGCAACCAGAGGTGCTTCCTTTCATTTCCATCACTATGCTGATTGTTCTTACTCTGGGACATATGATTCCTCTCCTGTTAAACTTTGAAGCACTCGTGACAAACCATAATAGGCAGAGCATTTTTCTCGGGAGTGGTGGGTGGCTCGAGGTCAATGAAGTAATTGTAAGGGTGGTTACTATGGTAGCTTTCCTTTTGGAGCTTTATCTTCTCCGCATGACTTGGTCCGCAAGACATGGTGATGACAAGCCCAAGGGCTTGTGGGTGTCTGAGAAAAAGGTCATCTTTGTATCTCTACCAATGTATATCGGCGGTGGGTTGATAGCTTGGTTCATTCACCAATGGAGGAATTCTCACCAATGGAGGAATTCTCACAGAAGTACTTTTCTACGCCGAGGCCATATCAGTTACCAGCAAGTTTCATTTTTGGGGGACCTTAAATCTTACGCAGGATTGGTCCTGGACGGTTTTCTACTCCCTCAGCTCCTGTTCAACTTATTCTTCGACTCTTCTGTAGAAGCATTATCTCGTTCTTATTATGTTGGGACCACAATAGTCCGTTTAGTACCCCATGCTTATGATCTTTACAGGGCTCACAATTCTGGCGAGAACCTCGTTCTGTCTTATATATACGCAAACCATAGGATGGATTTTTACTCCCCTGCCTGGGACATTATCATTCCTTTAGGGGGTTTGCTGTTTGCTGTTTTCATCTACCTACAGCAGCGATTTGGAGGCCGGTGTATTCTTCCCAAGAGGTTTAGAGGGACTCCTGTGTATGAGAAAGTGCCGACAGTAGGCACTATTGAATTATGACAAAGCATTACATTGATAGAACAGTTTTTCACTTATACGAGAAGTTTTCCTTGTTTTCTTCCTTCGTCCTTGCCAGTCTAATGAGATAAATCTGAACCTGTCTTGTTTCATTTGATCTGCTTTCTCCTTGGTAGCATTGCCATATCCATTGCTCTGGGGCTAATATATGTCGTATCATCTCATATGGTGAAGCCTTATGTCGAGCTAAACAACTGATCCGCAAAGGAATTATGTACAGTCAGCCTTCGTGAGTAACTTCGATGCAGATTCTCACGCTTGTGTAGCAGAGACAGAACCATCGGTAGAATGATGATGAAGCTTCTCTTAGAAGAGGACAAATTTGTTTAAGCTCATCTCTTGCTCCCGACAAATCGTTTGTTCCTTAAGAGCTCGTTTCAACCTCTTTTGATCCGGGCGGATTGCTACACTTAGTGGGGATTAATCGGTTGCCAAAATAATCATAGAAGATACGAAGAATGACTAAGAGAGAATATTTTATTATGACGGCCACTTGATGTTTTTAGCCACATTTGTTGTCTAATTTCTCTGTTCCTAACGAAATTAGCTTATAGAGTAGGACTTTTTTAATACAGCATCTTCAGATAGATAATAGGTCAGTCTCGCCAATTGCTTCCGCGCCCTTTGAACTAGGTGAAGGCTTAGGCAAGAGGATCGGTAAGCATCTCACTATATAGAGTTAATGGGAATTGGATGCTCAGAGCCCCAAACGCCGCAAATGTTCAATTGATCTTTTGCTGTTCTTCACTGTACTTGGAAATACACAATGAGGTCATACTAGATAGCAAAATGCTCGTTATTACTCCCTCATTCTTTCGTAAAGACAGTTTCATAATCAAAATACAGGGGTGATTGTCCCTTAGACAACATTAATAACGCATACCAACAACCAAGACGGCAAGAAATTCGAATTTCATGGATGATACTGTAGCATATGACCAAATTATTCCATGAAAGACGAAGTAACAATGACAAGAACTCATTAGTACCATTTTGAAGTCACAGCACAAAGCACGATATGCACGAATGAAGTAGCGACCGGGTTGAAACATTCATGGGAGCTTTTATCAGACTCGCCTACATCTCCTCATCAGTCTGTATTTGCAAAGACACTTCGACAACCATTTTCTATACTTATCCTCACACCTAGAGAAATTACTTTCGCATGATGTGACTTTCGTATTTAGCATTTTGTAAAGTTCTCTATTTCGAAATGATCGCGTGGGATTTCTTTTTCCACAAAAATTCCAACAAAACATGGACCTCATGTATACATCGTCTTCTGGGTTAGGGACGAAACGACGTTGAGCATTCAAGCATAAAGGCAAACTTCGCCTGCAGAAACGAAGGAGAAAGTCCCACAAAAGACTGGCGCCAGTATACTAATGCCAATGTTGCAAATGACCAGAATTGGCTTGTGGCAGTGTCCAAAGCGTCCCATCACATTTCATTACATGCCATCAGAAGCAAAGGCATATAATCCTCCTTTCTCTTGTGAAATATATTTAACTCATCGCAACTTTTTAAAGTACTGCAAAAATTGTGAATTACAAAGTAGCAACAGAACCAGAATGTACCTGAACCGTCAATCCATGTCAATTTCTCATTAGGACAAAAATGTGCAAAATCTCATCTATACAGTACATGTTAACAAAAGCAAAAATTCAGAAAATCTTTTGACCTCAGGTATCGTATCTTTTGGCACATAATGTACAAAAACCCTATCTAAATTACTCCATCCGATGTCATTCGGAGAAGTATTGCCAAGCAATCGCAATCCCAGCTACCAATATGATTTTTAGTATGAGTTTTAAACTAATAAAAGATGATGACCTCGCTGATGACTGTGACGTTACCACTGGTTTTCTTCCAAGCTTGGCGGACAGCTTACTAAGCAGACGAGACAATGGACTGGACCTCTTGTCTGCAAGTTGAACATTCATAAGAAAAGGTGCGAAAGATATCAGAATCTGAATAGGATAAATAGAAAAAGTTGCAGGTCATGATCATTTCCATTAAATGGCATGCTGAATAAAATGGATGAAAGATCATTGTAGGCAAAGGTATATTATATCTGCTGCTTTTGCTGGTAAAACTTATAAAGCTAACCAGATATGGCAGTAGGTTTGTGGAAGTTGTCTAAAACACACAAAAGAAAAAAAAAAGAAAGAAAAAGTAGGTTTATCGCAGTGAATATAATCTCAGGTTTCTCGCTGTCGATACACTTTCAAGGGTCATCTCAGTTCCTTGATCTCCATGATGGACTAATGAGGCAAATAAGGTACTACACACACACACACACACACACACACACAAGCTGCAAAAATAGAGACGAAAAGTTTTCTAACAGTGCATCACTCATTGAAAAGGGAAAGGGTAAGACTACGTTTTGGACTGCTACCAAAAACTTCAATAGCAGGCATTGCTCTAGGTATATATTAAAAATTCTTTACAAGATGAACAGACAGATACATGAATCCTGAGATGGGAACTGCAACAAATTTTCATAGTGATTACATGGTCTATCCTCATACTATCATGGTACTGAAAAAAGGTTGAACTTAAGAGTGGTGATGAAAGCAAGAACACCTCAAATCCAGAAAAGTTTCTTTTCAAAAATTGACTATATCATCCATCAAGTCATCAAACCAACGACCTTGGTGTCAAGAAAAAGTACCTTTGCTTTTGAGAAATCTTTCCTCCTCATTGACACGTCTACGAAGCACGTTAAGCAGAGACCCAAAATATAATGCAAATACGGTGCATGTAATAGTGATCACATTGTAAGGCATGCTGAAATCAGGAGTTGTCAGAGGAACTAGCAACACTTCTGTGTAAGATCGAACAGGAATGTTGTCCTGTAAATGTAAAAAAATAATTCACAAGAAGCAATGAGTATGTTCTCTTCTTCACTCAGTAGTAATTAAAAAACAATATACAGCCTTTTAGTACCTCAAACCTAGACAACACCGCCGACTGTTTTGACGAGTTATCTTCACCAAAATGCATTTTCACGTGAAAGTTAGGAAATGTTATTACAGCTGGGGGGATGTCAAATCCCTGATTAGCATCCGGAGGATATTCATCAATGTGCAGAAACCCCTACATCAATAAAAGAAAGCATAACAATAAGAATCTGACATTGGAGAAATATGATTAAAGCAGGCGAAAATCAGCAGCAGCAGCATGTGGATGGCCCAACTTGGAATGCTGTATCTTTTTGGGAACCACTGAAAATCCTGATATGATAAAAAAAAGCCAGTTTTGCAAATGCACAGTCCATTCATGCCACAACCAAGATAAAAACAGAGAAGAAGCCCCTAACTAAGCAAAAGCCAGTGGCCTATCATTGTAGGAAAATACAATATAAAATCCCAGTGCAGGTTTAACTCTTGCACCTGCTGATATAAGAGATATTTCAGTTCAACAATGCAAATAGTAGTGAATCTCTTTCTACCATGTCTTTAACTTGGAAACTTATCATTCTGTTGCTCCATTCCTTATCATCCTAAAAGGCCTTTGATGGGGAAAAAAAATCATGCTATTATGTTTCTTTTGAAAATATAGTCTCAATGTTATATCAAGTATGGTCACTCACATCATCATCATCACCTCCTCTTTTGAAGGTGACATGATGCCGTTGCTTAATGGAGCATCTCTTATGGATGCTAGAGTTTTGCAAATGCACAGTCCATTCATGCCACAACCAAAGATAAAAACAGAGAAGAAGGCCATAACTAAGCAAAAGCCAGTGGCCTATCATTGTAGGAAAATACAATATAAAATCCAAGTGCAGGTTTAACTCTTGCACCTGCTGATATAAGAGATATTCCAGTTCAACAATGCAAATAGTAGTGGATATCTTTCTACCATGTCTTTAACTTGGAAACTTATCATTCTGTTGCTCCATTCCTTATCATCCTAAAAGGCCTTTGAAGGGGAAAAAATCATGCTATTATGTTTCTTTTGAAAATACAGTGTCAACGTTATATCAAGTATGGTCACTCACATCATCATCACCACCGCAGGTTGTTACTAAGATGCTTTAGCTGTTATATCTTACAAAAATGATGTAAAAAGGTGTAAGGGAGACTATAATCCAACACAAATTTCATGTTCTTGATTGTTTGATATAACTTCTGAGATTCTGCATTTATTTTCACTTGCAAATAGAACAATAACCAAAAGAGTCTTAATCAATATTTTTTCACCAAAAATTGGAAAGATTTTCTACTATACTATACCAATGAAGAAGGAACCTACTGTGCTAATACTACGTGAATATTTATAAATCATTGCCATCATTTGTTAATGCAATGCATATGACTAGTGTTCTGCTCGATTGAGCACTAAATAATCTAACAGAAACTTTTGTCTATGACAAGATAATTAAAACTGACAAGAGCAAGATGTCAAAGCAAACCTTGTCAAACTCCAAAGTGAAACCAGCAGAGTCTACACTACAGGGTAATTTCAGAATCATCTCCAACACCCCCGGAGATACTTTGTCTTCTGAGGGTGAAACGCGTATCTTCTCAATGATATCTGAAACTGCTATAGGCTTTCCATCCACAAACACTTTCATTGTATGAAAGTAAACCTTGATATACCAAGGCACAACTTGGAAAACATTTACATCCACTTTACAACTCTCTCCCATGGCTTTGGCATTTGTTAGTCCCTCCCTTGCTCTTGTTGATCTCAAGGAGATAGCAATAGCACCTCTTTCATTCCCACTTCCCATTAAGAATCGACTGACACGTAAAGGAAGTTGTGGGCACGACCAGACTAAAGGAGTCTTCCAAGTAAAGCCAAGATCAAAAGGTCCCAAATCACTGTGCTTCTTGACTGAAAATTCATACAAAATTGCTGAGGAGCCCTCACTACGAGAATTAACTTCATTAATCACCTTATCTGGCTCATCAGATAACACAAAGGCAGGATTACTGAGAAGACTTTCTTCCATTATACTTTCAACCCCAAGTTCCTGATCTCCATTTTGCAGATGTGTTAGTTCTCTCGCCAGTTCCCCATCAAGTTGGAGATAAACATTAGAAGACTTGGCAAGAAGACATGTCCCACTGATTTTCCTCCCAAAAAGTGAACTCATAGACCAGCTCGGTTGTAATTTATTTTCCCGTAATTCATTGAAATCGTCTTCTGAATGTTAGGATGAAGAACAACTGTAAGAGTCTGTTCGAGTATGATGCTTGAGTGAGTTCCATCAGAGCCAGTCTTAACTGACCTCAATCTCAACCTCTGAGAATGATAAAAACCTCTATAGATAGATGGTCTGTCCATCAACAAAGATATCCCAGCTTTATCACGGCAAGGAAGGAGCTTTAACCATGGAGTTAAGTTTTCGGTGCAAACAGCCTCACGAGGAAGTGTGCCATACCTCAGGCTTCCTGAAGCAGGCCTGAAGCTCCATTCAGGTGCAGCATAAGCCGTTGACGATTCAAGGAAGTTGATGGAAGCACAGAAAAGTCCTGAAAGACTATGGGTTAAATTCTTCCAGGAAGCATCAACATCATCTGGAGGGACATCAAAGACAGCCCATAATTCAACCCCAGGTGGCTTCGCATTGCTGCTTGCTATTGGTTCAAATCCACCCCAACTTTCATAATTCCACCGACCTTGTGTAAAAGACAACTCCATTTCTTGAATGTGAAATTTCTTGACCTGCCAAAACGTACCAATCTGTAAGTTATTTTGCATCCTAAAGATCCTACCAAAGAGCAGTTTCTTTGGAGTGTGTTTCGGAATAAGTAGGTTGAATGTAATCAGGTTAACACTGTAAAATGCTCAAACCCATTCACCACAATGATAGTTTACTAGAGTACATCTATTGAGGACATGAAATGAGATTTCACTCGCTATTTGAGATCAGAAATGCAATAGAATAAAAATCAGATTGGTCAAAGCAAGTAAAAAGAAGATCCCAATTAAATTTAATTCCTTCCCACTGCCATGAGCTAGCCTGTCAAGTCAGCACCGATAGATGATGTCACTCTGGCATTTGAACCATGGGCGAGCAGTGATACTCTTGGAAGAACACGTCCCTTTGGCATGACAACTAAGGGTGAGCACCGAAGCCCTTGGAGCCAATACTCTTGGAAAGACTTGCACGAGTAGTTCCCACGGATCCAATAGAATAAGATGGGGTCCAATTCATTATTTTCTGAACTTGCACAAACAAGCTCAGGTTCTAGAATATGATCTACATCAACACCATCAGGAATGAAGACATCTAGGGTACCCACTCGAACCAATATCACATGGAGAGTAAAAATTCCAAATCTCTCTTCGTACCAATCCTCTTTTGTGTGCAGGGCACATAAATACCCGCTACTGGTTTCGAAATTTATAAAACCAATCCAAAATCCTACAGTGCAGATAACCTACCCACCTGGAACCACCCATCCGTAATACAATCAATTCAATGCCCCTCGTACACATCGACACAACGACACAATCAATTCAATGCCCCCCCCCCCCCAAAAGAAAAAAAAACCAAAGCAAATTTCCATGATACTGTAAAGAACAACAGATCTCCAAATGCTCTTCCAGAAAATTCGATCTCGTTAACGAGTCTTAAAAAGAAACTAAATAACGGAAACACTATAGTTTTCCATGACAACCGACTCTCGGCATAATGAATGCAAGCGAGATCAGTTCTTTGCAAAATTAAAAGCATTCCTTATCAAGAATGCTCAAGAACAAGCTCCTAGCGGCCCGAACCACCACGCGCAGACAACAACATTCACAAAGTTGGGCAATGGCAGATCCGCAAATCGAAAAAAAGAAGAAGAAAAAAACACGCGAAGACAGGCGCGAGGGGAATCGAGAGAGGGGGGGCAGCGTACGAGCTGAGCGATGGATTTGGGGAAGAGGCGGTGGTGGCGGCCGTAGGAGGGCGTCTCGGGAGCGCCGGTCTCGAAGTGGAAGTGGGCCAGCACCTTGCGGTCGGGCAGCGGCTTCAGCAGCAGCGCCTCCGAGAAATCCTCCTCTCCCGCTCCTCCCTCTTCGACCGCCGTCGATCCGGAAGCGAACGCCGCCGCCGCCGCCGCGGCGGAGGAGGAGGAGGAGCCGCGCGAAGGGAGGAGGAGGAGGAGGGCGGAGACGAGTATCGAGAGGAACGCCATTTTCGAGCCGCCGGAGAGGGAGAGAGAGAGATAGAGAGATGGGGTTTCAGTTGCGAGATTCGGCGAGGGAGAACTCCATCGGAGGTGAGCTCGTCGGAGGAAGGTCGCTCCTCGATTCTCACTTTGTTCGGCGACGGAGGAAACTCTTTCCTTGTTTTTTTACTTATGAAAAATATGTGTAATTAACATTTTGAAAATCATCTCAATTTAAAAGTTTGTTTATTTGGGAAAAAGAATTTAACAAAGAATAATGGGAAAATCCCAAATAAGGGCTTGGAGTGGGTTCATTTTCTCAAAAAATACCTAAAGTGGACACTATATCAAATAAGGACCTAAATGGCTAATTTTATCTCAAGTAAGGATCCAAACTTTCAATTTTATTTACAGCTTATGGTAGTTTTGTCCAATGACATTTTTTCTTTAATTTTTTTTCTTTCTTCATCTTCCTCACACCTCCTCATTCGCTCTACATTGCCTCCTTCTTCAACATCATAATCCAGGCCCTTACCAGTGACCTCGTGAGCTTCATGTCATCACGTAGTTGGTCTTAATGGCAAGAAGTCAAATTGGAGTTATTTGCTACTAGCCACCTTTTCGGATGCTAAAATTCTCAGTGCCTCAAGATGCATCAAATCTCGGCTCGCTTGCGCTCAGCCTAAAGCAAGGATTGACCTCCATCCGACGACGACGATGTTGGATTTTCTATCAAGGGCGGTAGTTAATGAGGCCGATAGCTCGAATAGGACT
Organism: Eucalyptus lansdowneana; assembly: GCA_017140395.1. Classification (NCBI taxonomy): domain Eukaryota; kingdom Viridiplantae; phylum Streptophyta; class Magnoliopsida; order Myrtales; family Myrtaceae; genus Eucalyptus; species Eucalyptus lansdowneana. The sequence goes on from CM029487.1 coordinate 60,785,615, forward strand.
TGTCAATGACGGCAATGAGGCAACGAAGTACACTAGTTTCTATAGTTAATTATGTTAAATACGACTAATGATCAATCTCAAGATGGGGCATTGATTGAGGAAAAGAGCTGCATTGATGAGAATGGCAAGAGTGTGAGTGGGTGTCTCCAGACTAGGGATTATTGAAAGGAGCCATTGGCATTGCAAAGGGGAAGGGGGTCCTTGAAAGATTGAATTTACACAAGAGAGGCAAACCCAAATTTGAAATTGATGAGGCAAACTCTTGCTGAGGTTGAAATAGTCGCCGGTTGCAACAAAATTGTTCTTTGGTGTGAAATTGTTGATCTCCAAGTGTTAATTGAATAGAGGCATAAGTTAGTCAAACAAGACGATCTAACGATGCTTAGATATTGCTACTCTGTTGTTGGCAAGTAGGACTGAAAGTAGCAAAAAAAATTATAGTTGTTGGGTTAGCGGAAGGCTCGGAATAAGTGGAGTTTGATGTACTCTCGAGGCAAGAGAAATATGTCGCCAAAGGGATTAGTTGCATAGCTTGGGAGTTGAACAAGAAGTTGAGTCTTAGCAAAAGCATATTCATATTATGGCTTTGAGATCAGAATTTGCAATGAACATTGGAAGAAAAAGAACTTATTTTTGAAAGGTCATTTCGGCTTTGTGGAATTGTCTACAAACCATTTTGAGGAGCGAAATTTAAAATTTTCAATGAGTTAGACTACGTTGTAATGGCTCGTGTTAAAGAAAACCCAATCTTAGTCATACAACGAGATGACACAAAGAGCGATGGAGGGGCTGATAATGGAGGTGATGTAGAGAGTGCGAAAGAGAAGAAAGAAAAAAAGAAAGAAAGAGAGAGACTAAAAATAAACAACAATGTTCTTAGACAAAAGTACCCCTAGCTGTGAATAAAATTAGAAGTTCAGGTCCTTAATTGAGAGTAAGTTAGCCACTTTGGGTCCTTATTTGAGACAGTATCCTCTTTAGGTCTTTTTTTGAGAAAATGACTTCACTTTAGGTTCTTTATTTGAGATTTTTCCAAGAATAGTGCTTTTTTAAAAATCAATTTGTAGAAAAATATTTTTCCATTTTCCAATTAGAATATTCATTTTCCTAACTCTATGCAAATATATTCACTTATCATTTTTAGTAAATCGATGGTGCAAAAATCCAAAAAATTATTAGTAAATCGATGGTGCAAAAATCCAAAAAATTAACTCACGGAAAAAATTCGCTCAAAGAAACACTTCCTAAGAAGGCTCTCACACTTTTTCAACCTCTCAAATATTTGCTTTGCACTTTTACACTCTTGAGTGTTGTTTTATAACGTTCCATGAACACTTGTTTTTGTTCTTTTAGGGTGTGTTTGTTTATTTTTGTTTTTGTTTCTTGAAACACAAATTTTTGTTCTTATGTTTTGGAGAACAAAAACAGAACAAAAACGCATTTGTTTACACTTTTATTCCCGTGAACAAAATATTTTTTTTAATTTTATTTTGGGGAATAAATTTGGAACATAAACAATAAGTAAAAAAAGAACTTGTTTATTATTCTTGAGAACACTTCCAAGAAACACTTTTTTTTTCTTCTCAATTTTCTTCTTCTTTTTTCTCTTTCTTTTCTTCTTCTTCCTTTTGCTGATCATCGGCCTTGGCTATGACTAGCGCTAACGAACGACCGGACGAGGGCCGGCAACCTTGCGGGAGCGTCGCTGGCCCTCGAAGAGGCTGAGCCATAGCGAGGCTTGTCAGCCCAAGCCTTGTCGTGGCCACATGAGGCTCGGCCTCATTGGGCCACCTCTAGGACGGCATCGCTTGGTGGTGGCTGGGCGAGGCCGAGCCTTGCATTGCCACGGTGAGGCTCGGCCTCCCCAATCGGCGTGAGGCTGGGCCTCACTAGGCTAGGGTAAGGCCGACCTTGCGCCGCTCGGGTGAGGCTCTGGCAAGCTTGCCGAATGTCGCCCAGCCGGTCGCCGCCATAGCATGGGCCGGTGACCAACCAAAGAGAAAAAGAAAAAGAAAAAAAAAAGAAAATGAAAAATATAATAAAAATATTAAAAAATTAAAAGAAACAAAAAAAAAATATTAAGTTTACCAAACACATTTCTATTCCCGGAGTAGAAATTTTTTACGTTACTAAACACGTTCTTATACTTAGAAATTATTTCCGGAACAAAAACAAAAAAATTTATTTATGTTCAAAAATTGTTCCTCGGAATAAAAACGTTACCAAACGCGTCATTAGTCTCCGAAATAGAAATAAAATAGAAATGAGTTTAGTTTCTATGAACAATTTGCTTATGAGAATATATTTTGAACATAAATAAGAAACAAAAACAAAATTATTTTTTGTTCCCACAAACAACTCAAGAAACAAGTTTCTTTTCTCTTCCTTTTTATTCGCCTAGCTAATCGTTAGCCTTGGTGATGGCCGACAATCGGCCAAATGAGGCTCGGTGACTTTGCTGAAGCCTTGCCGACCCTTAGCGAGGTTGCCTTAAGCTCGCCGACCATAAGTGTGTCCCCCCTTCCCCCAAGCCTTGCCCCCGCACCTCATTGTGGTTGAGCAAGGGTCGGTTTAGGCCATATCTCGGCGAGCCGACGTTCATGTCAACGATTTTCTATCAAAATTAATTGGATTGACTCAATTAACAAGAAGTGAACAAATTTAGGTTTCAATTAACAAAATTAAAATATTTAGAATTGAATTGGCAAAAATACAATAAATTTAGGACTTTTTGGACAATTTTCCCGATTTAAATGGGTATGTTATAAATCCATTTCTAATTCACTTAATAAATAAAGACTCTTCATTCTTCATAAGAACTTCTAGACCAGACCCTCTTCTCCCGCTCCCTCTTCGATTCTCAAAAGGCTAATATATCCCAATTCACATGAGATGGCCTTACGCTTCAACCTGTTGAGATGAGATGGTTCCTCAACCTACTTGTGAACTAGAAAAGGTCCGGCGGGCTTTGGACTCGGCCTGCCCCATTATGGGCTTGGCCTCAAGCCCAACCTATAATTGCTTGAAGTTCCTTTCATGGTAACATTTTGCAAAAGATATAGATAACTTCGTGTTTCATGATTTATGGATGACTTGGAACCATCTATATTTAATCTAAACCCATAGTCAAAAAACCCACTTCATGATTAATGGAAGGCTTGAGCCAAACTTTCACCACCATCTTCATAACCTCACCGAGCTCCCTCATGGACTCGACAAGTCAATCCATAGAGTTACCCATTATTCAAAGGCAACAATTTAATAAGAAAATTGCCTAAACACACAAGTATCCATAGTCCGGTGCAGGCTGGATAAGATTTGGGTTGCTAAATTTATATTACATATAAAAATGAATTAAAACGGATTAAATAGATCAATTTGAGTTGAACTTTTTTTGACCCCATTAGATCCGTCCGTCTGACGGACTTAGTCATAATAACACTCTAAAAAGCAGTCATTTACTTTGGGATCCGAAGGAGATATAGTTGCTTTGACTTTTTTTTTTTTTTAAATTTACATTATTTGCTGAGATCAGCTTGGTCTTCAATGCAGCGCACCCAAGCTTGTGGAGGGTATGAAAGTACGGTAATATATCATGAGGAGCGTCATTTGAGAAGTAAAAATTATCTTGTTTCCTCAAACTCCATGTCCAGTCTGATCCTGGATGGTTTTCTGCCATGCCAGATACTGCTCAACTTGATTGTTTACTCGGCGGAGAAGGTTGAGTCTCCTTCCTTTTCCACCGGGGTCGTTACAATGCGTTCGCCGCCCCACGCTTACCGTCTTTATGAAGCCCATATTTACACTGGACGACTTGACTTAGCATACATACAACTGCACCACAGGGTGAATATCTCCTGCACTATTTGGGATATCATTGCCCCTTGTGTTGGTTTTCTGTTCGTCCTCATTTATCTGCAGCGGCGGTTTGGGGGCTGTCGCATGCTTTCCCAGAGGTTTCAAGCAAGTAATGTGTATGAGAAGATGCAGTGAGCCATGTCAACTCGAAAAATGAAGCCGCGAAAGAGAAAGCATTCGCAGCACTTGATCACTTATAAAGTGATCTCGTTTTGCTTGAGTCTCATCACGTGTAATTCTCATTCGTTTCATTTACATGCGATCTTGAATTCTGCTCGGTCATCCTATACAGTTGGGCATGCCTCGACTAGAAAAAGAAACCGTGACAACAGATTTCGGAGTGGTCCTCCGTGGAGCTGGTTCTTTAGGCGATCTTAGTCCCAATAAGGGCACCGGCTTAATTATTCAGAAACTCAAGCTGATAACCTATGAAGCATCGACACTCTTCAAAAGCCTTCGTGTCGTGTCGGATACTTCGACATGTGTCTGACACTCTCGAACACTCTCTAACACTTGGTCAACACGTGTCGGAAAATCCGACACCTAGTCACCTTTCTTGACACTTTTCGACACTCGAGTCGAATTTTGATATATGAGTTTCCAACAAGTAATTCTAATATCGAGATCAATTTTAAAAATTCAATAAATGAGAGGTTAATCTATATATATATATATATATATATATATATATATATATATATATATATATATAAAACACAATAAAAAAATAAAAAATAGAGAAAGAAGAAAAATCTAGTATTCTCTTCTCTTCTAATTCTCACTTCTCGTGATACACAATTCACTTGTTAAGTTTTTTTTTCTCCTCTTCCAACATATCTAACATGTGAATCCATAATATAGATTATTTGTTTTTTCTCCAAATTTTATGAATTATTGAAATAGAGTTGAATTTATCAAATTGAAACAATAAGTGATAAATAAATGACGGATTAATGTTTTTAGTGTAAATTCATTCTAGGCTTTTTTTAATTATTTATTTATCTATAAATTTGATTGAAATAATTATAAAAATGATAATTTATTATGTATATATAAAAATATATTTTTAATATACAACACGTCCGAACGTGTCGGAATTCTCTGTATTTTTAAAAATAATATATTGACGTGTCGTGTCGCGTGTCGCGTGTCAAGATATCGGTGTTACTTAGATGATAACAAACCTGCACTCTGCTTTCTTCAGTCCAAAAAGTGAGGCCATGCCTAACAAGAGGGACCTTCTTTGATGTATCCATCATTTTTCAGCGTGGGATGTTGTTGATTTGGAATAGTCATAGATATCACCAGTGTAACATCGCCATCTTCGCATTTCTCTTTGGAAGAGGTCTAATACTAAATTATAACCAGGTTAAGTGTAACAACCATCTAGGAATATTCAAAGGGCAAACGTCTCTCTCAAGTGCCAATTATGTGAAGATTATTCCTTCACTCAGCATCTGTACAGACCCCCAAAGGTGAATTTTCACCCTACAGCAACAAGTCGCAAGAATCAAATGACACCCAGCTTCAGTTTGGACCACATCACCAGAAATCAAAACATGAATATGACCCATCCTTAAAGTGGTGAAACTGGAGCTTGTCTCTCACAACAATTTCCCTGTTGGCAACAAGTGAAACGAACTTAAATGCTAAGTGATAGTCTTCACACATACGTAGATTTTTTACAACCGTGATGGTCATGCCATGGCTAGTTTTCATTAACCCAAATGCAACAGCAAGCTTCTCACTATGAAATCTAAGTGCATATTCCCTTTCCTCCCCTTATAACTCATGCATCAATGAATCGGCCAATGGTACATAACCAGCCTGGGCACATCTCAACATCAACTCATCCAAATACTCATATACGATATTTGTTTCAGGATGAGACTTGTCACCCATGCTAAACATATGTGTCTTTCCATCAACTTCTATAATGCTATAACCAACTTGCTTTCTCAGCCCTCTCTGCATCATCATGTTTCCAACTCTTTGCACTCCGTCACTCCGACCAACCAAGGCATATAGGTTAGAAAGCCTGACATAGTGGCCTGGATTATCCGGTTCACCATCTAAGAGATGTTCAGCAACTCTTACTCCCAAATCAAAATTCTTATGCATCTTGCAAGCCCCAAGCATAGCGGTCCACACGGCCAGTGGAGGCTCCGTAGGAATTTTTTTTCAATAAACTCGTAATCGCCCAAGCATATCAACCATGCATACATGGCGTTCCAGTCCCGGCTCTACATCATATTCTTCCTTCATGCTTGCAGATGCATGACGCCCCACGTCAACTAGCTTGACATGAGCACCACCACGAAAGTGATTTCGTTAGGCCATCGGCCTCGGAGTTGCATTTGGTCAAATAGTTAGACTGCTTGGTTTCCACATCCATTGGTCGCATATGCTGAGATCATAGCTGTCCAAGCAATAAATTTTGTTCCCTCGTTGAATCAAAAACTTCCCTCGACTCGGTAACATTTCCACACCTAGCATACATATTGATTAGTGAAATGCCTAACACAACATTCATATCAAACCCATCGTCCATAACATACTCATGCACCCAACTCCCTAACTCAACGCTCCCAACTGCGCACAAGTAGCTAAGACTCCCACAAACGTAGTGGAATCCGGCTCAATACCAGATTCCCTCATATTATCAAACAATTCAATTGCCTCCTTAGCAGACCCATTCTGCTCGTACCCAGAAATCATCGAATTCCATGTCATAACTGTTCTCTCCCCCATTTTATCGAACACCTCACGAGCCACATTCAAATGACCTGACTTCGCATAAAAAGTGACTAGAGCCGCTTGAACATAAGGATCTGAGGCAAACCCACAATTAATAATTGTAGAAGTGTGCACAGAAAGTTGTGGAGGTTTGAGAGTGGAGGGGGTAGATGTGTTTCTAAAGGATGGTTTTTTCTCTCAATTGGCTCACAGGAGTAGTGTCTCCTACACAAATTCCGAATGCGTGAGTGACCATGATTCAGATCATAGAGGAGGAAATTACAGGGATGAACTTGAAGATTTCGTGCAGGGAAGTCTCTTTGATGGAGCAGCAGGACAGAGTCCAATTTCAACTCCCCAGGTGAAAAGACTTAACTAGCGACTTCCTTTTTATTATCCGTGCTGTCAAAAACGATGCTTATATTGGTTTCCTGGTATGAACGAGTTGATATGCTCAGTGACTTCAACTATGAATTGCCATAGAACTGTCATAGTACATTATTTCTTTGCCTTCCCTAGAGTGCACAATCTTGTTTAGTCATGGTCAGCAGTCTAGTATAGTGCTGAATTATTGTTTTCCTTTTTTTTGCTTGGGATTCCACCCTACAATCATGGTTTTCCCTGTGATGCAAACAACGACAAAGCAAATGAAAATGTGGGTGTTGAACGATTTCAAGGCGGATCAGAGTCAGTATCATCAACTGTCCATTCTTTAGGGTCTCATGATGTGATATCTAACAATGCAAGAGCACGTCAGATGTATGACATCAGGAAGACTCTTAAAAGAACCTTCTTAGCAGTGATGTTTGCCTTGATTTTCATTTTGCCTACATTTGGCCCTTAAATAGTTTGGAATGATGTCAACTTTGAGATTGGCCACCTTGTACCAACTTAGATGTTTTTCAGTAACTTTCTAGATAGTCAGAACATTTTACAGATGTTCAACATCTTGTATTTTTTTTTTTTTTTAATTATATATATGATGAGCAGTAAGCCAATCTTATCAAGATAGCATGTGAAGCAATTTTACCTTGCGATTAATGAACTTCTGTTCACAAACCTGAATATGAGATACAAGCAAAGGATCCGGCTAAATGTTTGTGTACCGATTTTTTGTAGTGATGGAACATTCAATAGCTAGCATTGCAGCATAGTGAATGGCAGTCAAATGCTGTCAAATTGGGATGGTGCATGCATAACCAATTTGTCATTTTGGCAAAACCTGATCATGATGTTGAATAGTGAAGGTGATAGCACGCTCTTCTAGGTGCCTTCTACTAATTCTTTGAGGCCATCCCTTTCTTTTGAAATTCTATTCTACGAGGGGTTTGTGAATAGCTTTCAGAAAGCTCAAATATCTTGCACCAATTGCAGTATAAATTCTATAGCAGCATAGTGATTAATGCTCTCAAGTTCCCTAAAGCTGCTCTAATTACGCCTTCTACGACAGTCCTCACTTCAGGACTTCCGAGTTTGAATTGTGTACATGTTGCCCTCCTCTCCAGACTTCTCCAAGACTAATAACCATTGGTTTTAGGAAAGCTGATTGCCCTAGACAGATGTATGCGTCATAATCATCCCTTGCTACTACCACCAAATTCCTCATTCTCCATCATACACGGGAAAAGACAATCATTAAGGTAGAAAATTGGTTTCCTAGTGTTTTATGAATGAATGAAATGAAGCAAAGCAATGAGTCCATCGTTAAAAAAAAAAAAGAAAAAAAAAAGGCTCAAGGAATAACCAGTTAAGAGGCACTTAAGTCATAAGGCTCTCGAAGCAGTTGTTAAAGCTAAATTTATTTATGAAGAGAGTCAGTGCAAAATGGTATTGTATCAATGGCAGAAAGCAGTATCTATATGCCATTCTATATGGCATCTTCCTTTTAGGAAAGAAGCAATCAGAACAACAACTAACTACTTCAGCATTTGTTATTTCTTCATGCCATTAAATGGATAGAAACACACGGTTTGGCACCTCCATCATCACTTTGGGGGATGAAATAGGATGCCATTGCAAAGACGGTTTGGAGGAGCATAAGCACCAGCAGCATCAATCCCATGATTGACAAGAAAATCTTCCATTTCATTTTCGTTAGCCATAGGTTCCACGGGTCATTGGCGTACTTGTTCATGTTCTCAAACAAATTGGCCAGGTAGCACATTCTCCAGTCAAACAATAACTCTTCGCTCAGGTCCCGTAAGAAACGCACAACCACATCATTGGACCCAAATCAGTCGCCTTGCAGGATGCCAAGATCAAACAAGACAGCCGCATCCTCGGCCAGGCGCATGAGGAGCCCAAGGAAGATGATGTAACAACTGATGTTTTAGGAGCTACTTGCAAGGCAGTTGCAAAGGAAAGGGACCATCATAGAACTTAGACGTAAATCCAGCAAGTGTTTGGGATGGAGATAGGTGTTCAAATTTGGAGTAAATGTGTTACATGAGTATAAGTTTGAGGTTCTTGGTATCAAAATATTTGCCTTAAACTTGCTTTCCTTCTTACCGAGGGGAAGGTCGGAACACACCTTGACTAAACCATAAACCTAAATTGACTTTTCTAAAGTTTTACACAACGACAACATTGCGAAATTACCTTATACAATGATTTCACAGCTCTACATTAACTCAATAATTTGAAATTCAACATAGTTCGAAATTACATTTTTACTTAGAAATTCTCTCCCATTAAAGGAATTAAGAGTTAAAATTCATTTTGAGCATTTCGGGACAGTGTTGATTTGGCGTGTGTTGGGGTGTTCATGGCTTGTTCAATCGCTGCGCTCCCCGGCCCCGCCCCTCCCTCCTCCCTCCTCCTCCTGCTACTTCTTTTTCTTGAAAGAATCTCGATAATTTTCCAATGTTACTTAACACTAGTCCTGGAGAAGTTTAATAAGAAAATCTTTGAAACCTTGATCGAAATATAAGCATCCGAATCTATATAAATAGTCACACAAATGTAACACACACACATAAGGGGAATCTTTTTTTCCTAATTTTACGTTTTTTTTCATTGTCTTTTAAATATAAAGACCAAGAAAACACGTGATTGTTTCCCTTGTTAAAGAGAACTTCAAAGATCTTTCTAATAAAAGTAAAAGCCTAGAGAGCAACTTTTGAAATTTCAAGGTGAGTTTGTTTAACAGAAAAATTAAAATGTAAAAAACATTTTCTGAAAAGTGATTGATAATATCGTTTAAAAAAATTTAATCAGTAAAAAATGTTTTCATCATTGACAATAATTTATTCTTAACTACGTTGATGGTATTAAAATATTTTTCATTCATCATTTTCGTAAGCACTATCATCAATCATTCATTGGAATTTTTTTAAATAATTAATTTTTCATGAAACAAATAGACCCTCACCGTAAAGAAATATATAGTTCTGCTATAGTTTTTTCATAGGTAGCATATCGACAATGTCTAATAGTTATGAAACGTAAGTATTTTAAAGTATCTAAATCTATCATAATTATCAACACATGCATAGTGAATGTAATTCTTCTATACACAATAATAATTATTATACTGTCTTCATACCATCCGAATATATCATAAATAAATTTTTAAAAAAATTACTTCAATGTTAGTGAGTTCTGTTAATTGATTCGTTAAATATGTATTAAAGAGTTGATATTATTTCTCTGACCTAATCATGTCCCCCTTATCAAAAGCCAATGCAGTCATTTGGATTCCATAACTTTTTGCATATTCCACAATTTTAGATTTATGTCACAGTCACCATTGCAGCTCCTGTAAGAAAAATCTCAAATCAGATTCTTTTCCTCTCCTATTTTTTTTTTTTTAAATGGAAAAAGAGCGTCATTTCTATTCACATGCAAATACAGCTAGAGAAGTTTGTTCTTTTCTGCATTATCTCTACCTTGCCCAAGCATCTGCATCTTTCAAAAGGTTGTCTTCTTTGCCTTATGCTTTATGTAACTCAAAGGAGTACATTTAAGATTGTTCGATCTCATCACGTACTTTCTTTCATGATAAAACTCCAGTATAATATAGTATTTGTTGAATCACAAACCACTTTAAGTCGGAAAAATATTTCTGATTAATTTGCTGCACATTATGTACTTAATCTTGTTTTTTTCGATACGACTTAAGAGAAATTCGCTAATCAAAGTAGAAAACATAGATGCAAAGTTATCAATATGTCAAAAGCATTATTGCTTACTTTTCTTTATTTATAGAATTTCCAAAAGCAAAAACATAATCTCACTTTGGTCTTATTCATATCTGTCTATTGACAATAGAGTATTCGATCAATTACTTTTCAAGCGTCTAATGATCTCCCACTCCTCATGTTGATGTCCCAACTTCCACCAACAAAACAAAAAATTTGAAAAAATCAGTTCCTCATAATTGTGTAGCCTTAATGACTACTTGAGGCGACATGCGACTGTAACATTCTTGATCTTTTTTTTTTTAGACTCATTGTCGTTCGCAGTCATATCTTTTGATCCTGCAGCTGGTTTCATTATATCTTGGTAACAAACGAGCTGCGGAATCACAAGATGTTGATTAACAATGGCAATGGTGAGAAAAACTAAAATTGATTTTTGGAAAATCAATTTCCTTTATATCAATGGAGAGAACAACGAGGGTCTATTGAAGAAAACTCATATTCACTCATTTGGTTCTTGCCAAGACGTCACTCACAAAGTGATTAATTCTATGAAAACCAATTTCAACAGAAATCCTTATACACAGAGAGCACTGGTCATGCCTAACGAAACCCTAAAACCAAGAAAAGCTCAAAAAGGAACTAATCCGTGCGCTTTTATTCCAAGAAAAAACTGAGCCGTTCCTAAGAAGTTGATGGCTTCCGTGATGACCTTCTCCTTTGATCTCTCAGTCCACGAATGGAACCAAGTAATGACCACGCCGTTAAACTCGAATCAGTGCTATCTACTGTGAAATTGTGGCCGTCTCTTCTTTGTCCGTGAGACCTCGCCATCGATTCTTCATCATGAATCTTCATCGTCCTCCTTCGATCACCGTCGTGACCTGGGGTGTTCTCTTCCTCTTGCCTGACTTCTTCTGGTAATTCTGACAGCCTTCTTGCTATTGACGGATGATGGCTGCTTATGATAATTTTGCCTACATAAACATCATCGCTTTCCCTTCGATGCGATCCATCTGCCAATTCTGGATCTTCAACCATCACTATTTGACCATTAAGAACCACATTCTCTCCCTCTCGTTTGGAGTTGACCCTCGCCCTACGATCATCACCAACATTACCGTCTCTTTCCCTTCGACATGACCCCTCTGTCGATTCTTGATCTTCAGCTGTCGCTATCCGACCATTAGGAACAGCATTCTCTCCCTCTCGTTCGGGGTTGACCCTTGCGGCTTGATCATCTCGTCCTTGAGCAGCAGCATTACTTCTTTGCCAGAAAAAGAAGTACTCGCGTGGAGTTTGCGTAGATAAGGAAAATCCCGGTACTGAAAAATCAAGTCGCGGACGTGATTGTGATGGTCTTGATCTATCTTTAAACCCGTCGGCATTACCGCTCGTATCTTGAAAATCTTCTTTTCGTTCCATCTCATCAGAGAGAGAAGAGAATTCTCTCGGTTCTCTTGGGAACAAAAGACTGGTGGAGCTTCAATGGAGAAGTCAAATCTTTGAGTTGTGATTTCTTTCGAGACACCTGGATATAAAATACAGAATAGCTCGTGGAGGTTTAATTTGCAAATACCGATCTCTTATACGAAGCGTGAACGGAGCGCCGGGTTCTTGAAAAGCGGTTATTCGTTTTTCTCACTTTTGATCCCTAGACTTTCATGAAAGCTGAACAAGTTCAATGTACAGATTAACATTTATTGTTTCCTTTAATCACGAAAACCAAACACATAATACACAAATTAGTCAACAAAGCTATATATATCTTGATGCACTAGTGCTTTCGCATAACATGCTGAAAAATAACCATATGACGAGATGAAATATATTCGTTGGAATGAGAACAACTAGGGATGAATGTAGAATATTAGTCATTTATCATAAAGACTGAATTATTCAATGGTTATTGCGAACTGACATCACTTAGCCATTTTGTGGCATTAAGTAGGGATCACTTACTATTTAAATACTCATTTTGCAGTTAGACATGTCATTAATTTTACTAATATGTCGAACCAAGCTTATCATTGTCAACATTATTCGAACTCGCACCTTCCCCACATTAATTTTTTCCTACTACCCTTTTGGTGCCTTCTTTTGTCACAGTTTATCATAATGAGCCACTTTTGGCGATTATGCAATCTGACATTAATTTGGGAAGCAACATAGTTATTTTTCCCTAAGTGGCTCGCTTTTTAGTTTTACTCAATAGTTTTACAAACTTTCAACCAAAAGTAAAATAGTTTTACAAACTCTCCCCTAGATTACTTAACTTTTCCAACAAAAAAAGAAAACGAAAGAGACTTACTTCCAGAATTACATTACTTCCACTAAACACAAAGCTAATTTCCCAGCCAACTTCCCCGGAATCGGGCCGTACCCGGAAAGAGGACAGCCTGGGCCCGACCATGCCTGTGCCACCAGGCCCACTAATGGTTGGCCTGGACTCGTTCAAATGTAGCATATGTGACTAACTAAGGTGATTGCGACGTTCCTTATCTTCTTAGCCCTAGCTCATTCCATTAGATAAGAGGAGTGGAGAAGTCCCTCGGTTATCAAGGAAACAAAATGTGTGGCTTCTATGGAAAATTGAAATTCTATGTAGAGATTTCTCTCTAAGATACTTGAATATAAGATTTAGATTGGCTTGTGGAGGTTTAATTTGTATCAAGGAATTATTTAAAAAAAAAATTACTCTGGTATCCAAAACTATCTATGTAATTGTTGAGAGTTTGTAGTCTTTTCAATTTTGAAGAGCCTGTTCAACTATTGCCCCTATTTTCGAGGATTCTAATTGGTAGGCAATAATCATCTTGGATGTTATTGCAGGGACTTTATTTTGACCAGAAACGGATCACAAATAATACTTTTTTTTTTCACTTTCGAATCTACAATAGTCCGTTATTTTTTATAGTACAAAAGTTTAGTGGTTAGAATTACATTATTACTAATAAAGAGAACCTTTAGTTATAATACAAACCTGTGTAGTTATAATACTGGAAGAAATATTTGCTCCTCTCTATTTTCTGATTAAAAAAAAGGAAAAAAGAAGAAGATCCTGTGCAGGGGTAGTAAAACTAGTAATATTTATAGTAGTAATAGAAACACCCGAAATAAATGTGACCATCCAAATTTCCAAATAAAAGGGAACAACAATCATAAGAGAACACAAAAAACTAACACCACCTACATATACGTTCCCATCGCCTAATCTTATTGTCATAAGAAAATCCATCCGTACTCGTTTTGTTCTTGCCAAGACATAACTCACGAACTAAAAGAGATAATTCCATGAAAGTAATTTCACGGGGAAAAAAAAAACTTACGCACAGAGAGAACCAACCAAAAAGGTGCTTAACAAAACCCTAAACTAAGGAAGCCCACAAAGAAACCATAAAAACAAGCCAAATCATCAACCTAATTATTCCTAAACAATTTGCAAATCACTGTGGATGGGAGACAAACTTTCCTCCCTTCTCCTCGACTTTATACTCCTTTCCTTTTGACGGTGCTGCTCCGTTGGTCGATTTTGGCTTCACAGGTAAGCCAAAATATTCCTCTGGTGTTGTTGTGAAGAAGGAAAAATTATGGCCATCATCCCGATTGAGAACCTCATTGGCTATCTGGAGAGCAGTTTTTCCATTGAAAAGCTCATAAGTATTCTCTCCACTGTTGTCGTCTCTTGGTCCATTCTTAGGTGCGGTCGCCAACTGTGTGGAATGATTTTGCTGTTGTCGGGCTGCAGCGGAGGAGATGGGTTTCGTTGAGAAATCGTCTCTAGAGTGTAAGTTGTTCGAAGACATGATTAATTGAAACAATGTAGCTACGGAGTTTATGAAAAGTTCTCTTTCTTTGGTTAGGGATTATATACCCAAACTACGTGATTCCTAAATCTAATAGGCAAAGGGTTTCTAATCTGATTATAACTATTAGTACAAGTTGCTCTTAATTGAATAACAGATTTCTTTGGCCATGCTTATCACATATTTTGATATATCAAAATCGGACTCTATCTCACTAAATATATTGATTGTTATTGTTTGCAAGAAAGGATATAGATAAGTACAGCCTACTTTTGCTATTGGAAGTCTCATATAAAGGGATTTTAATAGATTAACTTTCGATCCCAAGGCTAAGGTTTATTTCTTTTTATCCCTTCTTTCTAGCTATCGTTTAAACCAACAATAGGTATATATATCCATCTCTTAATTAATTAAAGCGAATTGTGTCACGTGAGTCAATTTCATGTGAAGTTATCATGAAGCTCCTTTCGTTGTTCACTCTACATTGTGTTCTAGAACAGACTTATGTTGATAAACTAGAATTTTGCCAAATAACTTATGGATTTAGATTTTAAGAGATAGTAACTATTGGAGAAATTACAGATGACTATACAAAGTCGTTAAAAAAGTTTATTGAGTATGTTATATAAATCATGGAGTTAGCCGAAGCTGGAGCATGAAAAATATGGACAAATTTTATGTGGGAAGATTGGATCACACTGTGCTTTGTACATATGTTTTTTATTTGACACTTGCTTTAATATATGAGTTGAAAAACTAAACCAACTCATAAATACTTGATGTTAAATTAAATAACTTGACGTTATTTAAAAAAACGGCAGTGATGTAGGACGAAAATAATATCCACACTCTTAATATCTTAAAGTTGCATTTGTTTCACTAAAAACTTCACTATAAAGGAAAATATTTTTCATCAAAATCATTTTAAAAGAAAATAGTTAGTTTTCATTCATTTGGTTATTTAAGAAAAGTAATTTCCTTCTTGTTAGAAGAGGAAGTCATCTCCTCTGATCTAAGGTTTTTTTTTTTTTTTTTTTTTTTTTTTTTTTTTTTTTTTTTTTTGGGGTTCATGGAAAAATGTTTTCAGTAAATTTAGTAGCTTTTCATTATTCAAATATTGGAAAGTCATAAAACAATTTCCTAGAAATAGTTATCAGCAAAACAAGCGGGAAAGTAATACTCAAACCCCATACACTAAATGTGTCTACATTATGACATCAACGTGCTCGCTTAATATAGATTTAGGGTGATTATGGTTATTGTACACTTATATTCTGGGGAATTTTTGTAATAAATGAGGGTACTTAGTAAGTAAGGAAGACTGGATTTTCATGTTTTTATCAAGGAGAGGTCAACGATTGTAACTAAATGGACTAATTTATAAATAGGGTCCTATCTCCCATATTAGTATCATCTCATATGTTCAACACAAGAAGAATACTAGAGCATTCTCTTCTAAAATACTAAGCAAGTGAGCGATAAATCAAGATAATGGCTGTGCTTAGGTGAACCTAGTAAGAGGCGAACAAATCAAAGGAAGCCTTGTCATGCCATCATGGAGGAGTCGTATTTCATTGGGAGATGCCTCCAGAATGGACGAAATTCCAAGACATGATTAACTAAAATAATTAGCTATGGAGTTTATGAGAATTCCCATTGGTTTGGTCTGGAGGATTCTACACCCAAAACTATCTGATTCCCAAACCCTAGGCAAACATTTACTAATCCAATTATGACTCCGAGTACATGTGGGTCTTTAAGTGTTTCGCATCTAGATTGGTTCCAAAGCCTTAGTTGGCTTATCAAATATATAGATTGTGCTAAATGAATTGCTAACTAAATAGTAATCTAATGTTTAACATTAACTTAAATAAAGTATATACCCCGGCTAGATAGTGGAAACATGGCATCTAATGTTGTCCGAGGGAAAGGCTTGATTATTTTCTATTTCTAATAAAAATTTTAAGGATTTTTCTAACAAATATTCGGTTCTGCTATAATTTTTTTTATTAGTAAAGGGACCACGGGTAATAGTTACTAAATATAGAAACGTTTTAGATTATGTATATCTATCATGATTGTTAATATGCGCATAGTCAATTTAATTATGTTATACATATCAATTCTTATTATACAATTGTCATACCAATTGAATGTATCATAAAATAGACAATTTTTATGTTAATCATTTCTTAAAATATCTCATTGTTGATACCTAATTTTTGGCTACCCAGTTAGTCATTAATTACATGAAAAATTAGGGATCAATCCCAACCCTAAACAAACATACTATTAATAGATAAGCCCATAGATTTGCATGTTTATTGGATTGGTGGCTAATAGACTTAAGTGGATGGACTTGAAATTGATATCTCTATAAAAATAGAGTTATTTTACCTATTTTAGGCAACAATTAATGCATTATCTATAAGAAAATATTTGGATTTCCTTCTAATTATTTGAATTTTCATTGTTTATGCAGAATGATGAGATATGGAGAAGATAAGGAAAAGAATGTCAACTATCGAATTCAAATAAAAGTAGCGATGGAAGATGGATATCAAATCAGGAAATTCTTGATTTTGTTCCTTAATGTTATCTGCAAGCGTTGAGAGATAGATATTTTGGATATATCTTATAAATAGGAGAACATGGAAAGGGAGAGAGAAGTTAAGGTTTTTTTTGGAGGGGGTTAGATCGTTTTCCATTATTCGAGAGTTTTTCAAGTATTTTGAAGAGAAGAAAAAAGTGGTGATAGAATTCTTGTTCTTTGATTCAAGATGCTGGGTTTGATTTATATTTTTATTTTTTCTTCTACTATGTTCTAATTTTCTTTTGTTATGGCTACGATGTAGCCTAACCATGATGATATGAATTTTATGAATTTTATGTTTTACAATTGATTTTATTCATGTGAATTATATATTATTGCGTTTAATGCTTTTGAGTGACCGGCAACCACTTGAATGATCTGATGTGTATGTTTGAGACTAAGAGGTGATAATATGCAAATACTCATTATAATTTATAACCATGAATTAAACGTGAATAGAAATATACTGCGTTATTTGTGTAGCTTTTGGTGATAAGGTGATCCAAAAGACTCATTGTAAACCGGGAATATTCATAGTTTTTAATGCACTCATGTTTATTTTAATTTCCATAGAGATATAATGGATTAATAATGTCACGCCCCGAGCGTCGGGTGCACCAACATCCCGCCATGGTCATGAAAGTGCGACAACCCCAGGTAGTGTCGCCGACCCCAAATATTATTATTAATGCGCAAGCGGAACGTTCTAAGAAACCCTTACAAAACATACGGGATAGAACAGCAGGAAAATCAATTCAATTCAAACAACGAACATTCATACATCATCATCAAACCAGGGTTTACATACATCAACCGGATCCAGGGCCTATGCACCAAAAATGGGTCAGAGTTTATGTGCATCAAAAGAGGGTTAGCCTACACAACATGGACCAGACCATCAAAAAGAAAGGACACAGTCCTAGGACTACTGGTCGTCCCCGTTCGTCGATCCCACATCCTCAGGATCAGACATCCACGAGGCCGGGGGCGATGCGTTGATTACTTGACCATCGGGATGATCTGCCACACCTTCTCCCAAAATGGCGTTCATCACCGTCAACGGAATGTCCATGCTGTCCAGGGGGCCAATCCTAACACCATCTGCTCCGGTACGAAACCAAGCCCTAAACATATAAGGTACTTTACTCTCCACGCTCACCTCGACCAAAATGAAGGTCCTAACCAACTGATAAACCAGGGACTTCCAGGATCAGGGGCACTCTCAGTCGTTTGGTCAATCACTGTCGGCAGGCCGCTCATCTCCGGGGGTCTTGCCATCTACGGTCCAGTAATATTTTTCCCCAAACTGGGATGAGACTTTGTCTCAGCAAGTTCACCCCTCCTAAACCCCTATTAGAAAGAAAATATGCCCCATAATGGTCTAGCCACGTAGTACAGAAGACTTACCTCGCCTTCTAGCCTTCCTGCAGATTAGTACAGTTCATAGCACTCAAGTACAAATTATAATATGCACGTGGACTATCGGAATACAATCCAATTCATTTAATTTCAAATTCACAGCAAGCATTTTAATTCATCATTCATCGGCGCCACACAAGGGCATAGCCTACTTGCAGTTCGGCTATCTACTGACATAAAGCCAGGCATCGCCTCCCCCCTTGGAGCGCGGCTTCGTCAGTACATTGACGGCGTTCCCGAAGGAGCATGGGCCCGAATCGATCACGACCCGCATCCACCACGTGGGCATCCCATATAGGGGAAATTCCCACTTAATAGCTCCAAACAATTTCTCACAATTATCATAACACCATTCGTAATCAATTTAAAGCACTTCACACGTCATTCACATATTTCAATTGCAACATTAATCTTTAAGAACTCAATTTCAATATCAAACCCGACATTTGAGATTTTCCAATTAAAATCCATATTTTCCTCAATCAACACTCAATTTGCATTAACCGTTCATCAATTTCAAATTCTAAGTATACAGCGACGATCGGCACAAAATTCTGAGCAATTAGGGCCAAAAATAATTTTTCGAGTTTTTTTTTTTTTTTTTTTTTTATAAATAATATTTTAATGATTTTCGGAATATGATTTATTATTAAAATAATCCAAAATTCGGAAACATTTATTTAAATCCTAAATAAATCCCTTTAAGTCACATCAAGGTTTATTTTAAAATAAACCCACTTAACCCTTGATTTAAACATGCTTTACTTTAATTAAAACCACTTAATCTAATCCATATTTAAATAAACTAATCTAACAACCTAATCTCAATCAACCTAAACTAAACACACTTAAGGCATGATTAATCCGCTAATCGGAGATTAGTGAGTTAAACTCATCGGAATCGCTTTCCGACGGGTCTCCGGCGAAGAGTACGACGACGCTGACGACAAACCTACACGGATCAACACTAAATGAGGACTAATAGGGGGCCAAAACAAGCTTGGAAAGAGCTAGAGCTTGCTAGTTTTTCCAGCAGCTAACCGAGCTTCAAGGGCGACGGAACGGTGGTGAACGGACGGAGGAACGGCGGAGAAGGGTTGGCGGTAGCTCGAGCAAGAACCGGCGGTGGCTTGGGCGGAGGAGCGGCGGCTGGTTCGGGGCGACGACGGTGCAGGACTCGCGGCTTGGAGCTGCGACGTCAAGGCTTCGCGGCGGAGACGGAGGCACGGCGGCTCGGCGCACGAGACGGCGAGCGGCCACGCACGGACGAGTGGCGACGGCGGCTCCGGTGGCGACGAACGGCGACGACGTGCGGGCGACGGGGGGCGGACGAGCTTGGCTGGTCGCTGGTTTTCTCCTCCTCTCCCTCTTCTCTCTCCTCCAAGTTCAAAAGGTTGAAGATGATGGGGACAAGGGGGAAGTGACATCCACCTTTCCAAGGCCTCATCCCCACCCTCCACTTGTCCAAATCTCCTTCTCTTGGCCCAACTACCATGACATCATCCTATGTCATCTTCCACTAACTCATTTCCTCTACAACTTATTTCAATGGGTCCAATTTTATTTTCCGCCGGGGTCCAAGTTCTTGCACATTCCCTCACTTCAATTTCCATCAATCCTCATCCAATTGAGTCCAAATTAAAGTCCACAAATTAATCCAATGGTCCTAATAAACTTTTCGACGTACCATGACTTCCAATTTCAGAATTCAATCACAAATTTACGGTTAATTTCACTTTGGCACCATACTAGCGCATTCTAATCTACCGAGCAACGTTTACAAATTTTTGTGCATTCGACTTGCGGTTGATCATTTCAAGCCACAACTTTCGGTTGTCGGGGGAAATCTCAAGGTTTCAAATACGGGCACAGGGTACCCAATCGTTAGAAAAGTCGGCCCAGTGTCGGTCGGTAAGAATTGTGCGATCTGGTGGAATCACCCACACCTGATCACATGCCTCTATCGAGCCAACCTATTTCCGATCTCTAATCGATTTTTATTTGTGCCGTAATGACCCTTGCAGATTATCTCGGTCGAAAGGTCGCTTATTAATCAAATTTTCGAGTCTTATGCATTAGAATTTCATAACGGCTTCACCGGATAGATTAGATTTCACATGAGTGGCCGACTCAAGGAAATGGATTATATGTGTGCCAACGAAATGCTTGTCTAAATTTATTGAAATTAAAATTGGAAAAATCGGGCTGTCACAACTCTTCCCCTCTTATAAAAATTTCGTTCTCGAAATTTAAATCATTACACATCTGAATTGAAAAGGTGAGGGTACAATTCTCTCATCGAATCTTCGGTTTCCCAAGTTGCTCCTTCAGTGCCGTGGTGTTGCCAGACCACTTTGACCAATGGAATAGTCTTGGTACGCAAAACCTGCTCCTTGCGATCCACTAGCTGAACCGAGCTTTCAACGTACGACACCTAGTCATCCACGTCTAATTCCTCAAAATTTAGGACGTGTGCCGGATCAGGTTCATGCTTCCTCAACATCGATACGTGAAAGACGTCATGCACTTGTGCCAACCTCGGCGGTAGCGCAAGACGATACGCCAGAGTCCCTATTCTTTCTAAAATCTCAAAGGGACCTACGTACCTCGGGCTCAGTTTTCCCTTTTTGCCAAAGCGGGAAGTACCTCTCATCGGTGACACCTTCAGAAAGACGTGCTCACCGACTTGGAACTCTAATGGCCTTCGACGCTTATCGGCATAACTTTTCTGGCGGCTCTGAGCGGTCTTTAATCTGTTTCTGATAACTGCAACTGCCTCCACTGACTGCTGGACCAACTCCGGACCGGTGATCTTTCCCCGACTTCATCCCAACAAACTGGTGTTCTGCATGCTCTGCCATACAATGCTTCAAAAGGAGCCATCTGAATACTCTGCTGGTAACTGTTGTTGTAAGCAAACTCGACCAGATGAAGCTGTTCCTCCCAGCTCCCTTTGAAGTCCAAGACGCAAGCTCGCAGCATGTCCTCGAGGGTCTGAATTGTCCTCTCAGATTGGCCATCAGTCTGCGGGTGATAGGCCGTACTATACTGCAGCTTTGTTCCTAAGGCGGATTGTAAACTCTTCCAGAAAGCGGCGGTGAACCTCAGATCTCTGTCTGAAGTAATTGTAACCGGCACTCCATGCATACGGACTATCTGACGCACATACAGGTCTGCAAGTCTATCCAAACTCAAGTCCTTTTGAACTGCAATGAAGTGAGCCGACTTTGTCAGCCTGTCCACTACCACCCAAATCGAATCATTCCCTCTCTGGCTCCTCGGTAGACCCGTCACGAAGTCCATCATGATATGTTCCCATTTCCATTTTGGGATCTCAAGGGGTTGCAAAAGTCCTCCCGGTTTGCAATGTTGAGCTTTCACTTGCTGACACGTCAAACACTTGGCGACATGCTTGGCGGTGTCTGCCTTCATGCCACGCCATCAGAAGTGTTGACGCAGATTTTGATACATTTTGGTACTACCAGGATGAATGCTGTAACTGCTACGATGCGCTTCTGACAGAATTTCTTCTTTAAGCCCCACATTGTCAGGTACAACTAATCGTCCTTGGAACCTCAATGTTCCATCCTCAGAAATCTGAAAGTCAGCCTTCCTTTTCACCGCATCCTCTTGCAGGATCTTCTGAACATCTGGATCCGTCTGCTAAAGCGTTCTGATTTTAACCTGCACTTCCGGCTCAATTCTAAGGGTAGCAACAAGATTCGAAAGGTGGCCTACCTCAAACTTGAAATCTAAATCTCGTGCTCTTTCAATTAGACCCCATTCCTTGAGTACCATCTGAGCAACTGAGGACTTCCTACTCAGTGCATCGGCGACCTTATTCGCCTTTCCCGGGTGATACAAAATCTCATAGTCATAATCCTTTAAGAGCTCCATCCACCGACGCTGTCTCATATTCAACTCCTTCTGCGAGAATAGGTACTTGAGACTCTGATGATCAGTGAAGATCTGAAATCTTTCTCCGCATAAATAGTGCCTCCAAATCTTTAGGGCAAAGATGATTGCTGCAAGCTCCAAGTCATGCGTCGGATAATTCAACTCGTGAGGTCTCAACTGACGGGACGCATATGCAACCACCCTTCCGTGTTGCATCAATACGCAACCCAATCCTTTAAATGATGCATCGCTAGAGATTTCAAACCCTCATGGACCAGATGGAATAGTGAGCACAGGTGCGGTGGTTAGTTTATGCTTAAGCTCTTGGAAACTACTCTCGCACTTATCCGTCCACACAAATTTTTCTTCCTTCTTCAGAAGTCTCGTCATTGGTGATGCTAACCTTGAAAACCCTTCTACAAACCGTCTGTAATACCCTGCTAAACCCAGAAAACTTCTGATCTCTGTCATTGTCGTCGGTCTCGGCCAGCTAATCACTGCCTCAATCTTGGCGGGGTCCATTGAGATTCCTTCTCCGGAGATGACATGACCTAGGAAAGCTACACGAGTCAGCCAAAATTCGCACTTACTAAACTTGGCGTACAGCTCGTGATCTCTTAAGGTCTGAAGCACTATCCTTAAATGTTTTCCATGATCCTCAGTACTCCTTGAATACACCAGGATGTCGTCGATAAAAACAATTACAAACTGGTCCAAGTACTCTTTAAACACCCGATTCATCAGATCCATGAAAGCGGCCGGGGCGTTTGTCAACCCAAACGGCATCACAGTAAACTCATAATGGCCGTATCGGGTGCGAAACGACGACTTCGGTATGTCTTCCTTCTTGATTCTTAGCTGATGATACCCCGTCCTCAGGTCGATCTTAGAAAATACCGACGCTCCTTGAAGCTGATCAAACAAGTCATCGATCCTTGGTAATGGATAATTGTTTTTAATCGTCACCTGGTTGAGTTGACGATAATCGATGCACAAACGCAAGGAACCATCCTTCTTCTTTACGAACATAACTGGCGCTCCCCAAGGTGATGCACTAGGGCGAATAAACCCTTTATCTAATAACTCTTGCATCTGCACCTTCAGTTCTTTAAGTTCTGACAAGGCCATCCGATAAGGGGCTTTAGAGATCGGTTCCGTCCCGGGGACTAATTCGATCACAAATTCTATCTCTCTCTCGGGTGGCAAACCCGGCAACTCTTTCGAAAATACGTTTGGGAACTCTTGTACCACTGCAATATCTTCAATATTCGACTCCTCCACTGTCGTGTCTACGACAGTCGCTAAGTAACCTTGGCAACCCTTGCCTAGCAAGCGAGTTGCTTCAAGCGATGAAATTAAGGAAACCGAGGGTCCTCCTCGATTCCCAATAAATTCGAAGCTCTCACCCCCTAACGGGTTAAACTGGATCGCTTTGCGATAACAGTCCATTTTAGCTCGTTGCTTGGTGAGCCATCCATACCAATTATCACATCAAAATCAAACATGGCTAGGACTATCAAGTCTATCCTCCCCTCTCGCTCACCAATCACTAACTTGCAACCGAGACAACCCACTGTAGCTAACACTTTATCTTTCAACGACGTAGATATGCTAATCACAGACTCCAACAACTCAGGAATTAATTCTACCATTTCAACATATCTTTCAGCTATAAATGAATGAGAAGCTCCAGGATCAAATAAAGCATAAGCAGGTTGGTCGTTCAACAAGACCATACCTGTGACCACGTTAGGCGCATCCTCCGCCTGTCCTCTGGTGATCGCATAAGTCCTTCCCTAAGCTGGAGGATGATTCAATCCACCCTGCGGCAAGATCTGCGGTGCGACACCTCTGTTCTGACCCAATGGGGGCGGCGGCGGTAACTGACGCTGACCCATCTGATTCCTGGGGCAATTCCTGGATATGTGACCCTGTTGGCCACACTCATAACAGGCTCCTGTCCTAGTGGGACACGGACCTGTACCGTGTCGTCTTCCACAAGAACGACACGCTCCTTGATGGTTCGGTGATGGCTTCCCTATCCCACCCTTCCTGTTAAGTGGAACAGGGTATCTTCCTCCAGACATCGGCCTCTTCCCAAACCGATTACCTTCTCTATTTGAATTAAACTGCGACCCAGATGAAGCAGCTCTCTCATTCTAGTCCTTCTCAATCAGCTGGGCCCGCTTACAAAGGTCCTTGTACTCCTTCAGATCCAAGGGTACCACGAAGCTCCTCACCTCTGGCCGAAGCCCATCTCTAAACCTTCGAACTCGGTCTGCCGGTTTCTGAACCAACTCGGGGGCATACTATGACAGCTCAGCGAACTTCGCTTCATACTGATCAACTGTCATCGTACCTTGACGAAGGCGCTGGAACTCTGCCATCTTCAGTTCTCTAGCACAATCAGAAAAATACTTCTCATTGAAAGCCTCCAGAAACGCATTCCACTCTGGGGTTACACCCTCGGGGAACAATATCCTTTTATTTGTCTTCCACCAGGTGGCTGCAATCCCCCTCAACTGATAGGCTGCCAGCACGACTTTCTCCGCTTTAGAGCACAGCAGCAGCTCAAAAGCATTCTCTAGTTCTAGAACCCATAGTGCTGCAGCTTCGGGATCTCCCGCTCCCGTGAACGTTGGCGGATTCAACCTCAGAAAATGTTGTACCAGCTTCTGTCTAGGCCTCCCAGCGGCCACATTCTCAGGTGGGATTTCCTCAAGTTCCTCTTCTGGCTCGGGAACCGGTGCGGCAGTAGCTGCGGCGGCGGCATTAGCGGCGGTAGTAGCATTGGCGGCATTAGCAGCATTGGTGGCGGCGGCAATAGCAGCGGCTGAAGCGGCGGCCTGCTGGTCTAGTCTGTCACCCATCATCTCAAGCATATGCATGATTCCAACAAATCTCGGATCCTCAGGGGTTGCTGTCTCCTCTGGGGGCGACACTGCACCACTCGCACTGGCCTCAGCCTGCGCTCTTCCCGGAGCACCTCGGGCACCGACTCTCATCGACGGCCCACCCCGAAACACGGGGCCTACTGCTCTCTTCCTAGCAGCTCTTGGCACTCGGTCACTCATGCTACAGGCTCAATATAGATGCCTATTTGCAAATTCCAATATAACATCAGAATCTAAGTGACCTCACACAAGCTAACAAATAACTAACAATCACTTGCATCATTATAATAAAAGCCTTTCCTACCAACTATCCCATGACTCCCACGCACCTTATCACTCCACACATGAACCATGCTCTGATACCACTTAAACGGGGATGTCACGCCCCGAGCGTCGGGTGCGCCAACATCCCGCCATGGTCATGAAAGTGCGACAACCCCAGGTAGTGTCGCCGACCCCAAATATTATTATTAATGCGCAAGCGGAACATTCTAAGAAACCCTTACAAAACATACGGGATAGAAGAGCAGGAAAATCAATTCAATTGAAACAACGAACATTCATACATCATCATCAAACCAGGGTTTACATACATCAACCGGATCCAGGGCCTATGCACCAAAAATGAGTCAGAGTTTATGTGCATCAAAAGAGGGTTAGCCTACACAACATGGACCAGACCATAAAAAAGAAAGGACACAGTCCTAGGACTACTGGTCGTCCCCGTTCGTCGATCCCACATCCTCAGGATCAGACACCCACGAGGTCGGGGGCGATGCGTTGATTACTCGACCATCGGGATGATCTGCCACACCTTCTCCCAAAATGGCGTTCATCACCGTCAACGGAATGTCCATGCTGTCCAGGGGGCCAATCCTAACACCATCTGCTCCGGTACGAAACCAAGCCCTAAACATATAAGGTACTCTACTCTCCACGCTCACCTCGACCAAAATGAAGGTCCTAACCAACTGATAAATCCAAGGACTTCCAGGATCAGGGGCACTCTCAGTCGTCTGGTCAATCACCGTCGGCAGGCCGCTCATCTCCGGGGGTCTTGCCATCTACGGTCCTGTAATATTTTTCCCCAAACTGGGATGAGACTTTGTCTCAGCAAGTTCACCCCTCCTAAACCCCTATTAGAAAGAAAATATGCCCCATAGTGGTCTAGCCACGTAGTACAGAAGACTTACCTCGCCTTCTAGCCTTCCTGCAGATTAGTACAGTTCATAGCACTCAAGTACAAATTATAATACGCACGTGGACTATCGGAACACAATCCAATTCATTTAATTTCAAATTCACAGCAAGCATTTCAATTCATCATTCATCGGCGCCACACAAGGGCATAGCCTACTTGCAGTTCGGCTAACTACTGACATAAAGCCAGGCATCGCCTCCCCCCTTGGAGCGCGGCTTCGTCAGTACATCGACGGCGTTCCCGAAGGAGCATGGGCCCCGTAATCGATCGACTGCATCCACCACGTGGGCATCCCATATAGGGAAATTCCCACTTAATAGCTCCAAACAATTTCTCACAATTATCATAACACCATTTGTAATCAATTTAAAGCACTTCACACGTCATTCACATATTTCAATTGCAACATTAATCTTTAAGAACTCAATTTCAATATCAAACCCGACATTTGAGATTTTCCAATTAAAATCCATATTTTCCTCAATCAACACTCAATTTGCATTAACCGTTCATCAATTTTAAATTCTAAGTATACAGCGACGATCGGCACGAAATTCTGAGCAATTAGGGCCAAAAATAAATTTTCGAGTTTTTTTTTTATAAATAATATTTTAATGATTTTCGGAATATGATTTATTATTAAAATAATCCAAAATTCCGAAACATTTATTTAAATCCTAAATAAATCCCTTTAAGTCACATCAAGGTTTATTTTAAAATAAACCCACTTAACCCTTGATTTAAACATGCTTTACTTTAATTAAAACCACTTAATCTAATCCATATTTAAATAAACTAATCTAACAACCTAATCTCAATCAACCTAAACTAAACACACTTAAGGCATGATTAACCCGCTAATCGGAGATTAGTGAGTTAAACTCACTGGAATCGCTTTCCGACGGGTCTCCGGCGAAGAGCACGATGACGCCGACGACAAACCTACACGGATCAACACTAAATGAGGACTAATAGGGGGCCAAAACAAGCTTGGAAAGAGCTAGAGCTTGCTGGTTTTTCCAGCAGCTAACCGAGCTTCAAGGGCGACGGAACGGCGGCGAACGGACGGAGGAACGGCGGAGAAGGGTCGGCGGTAGCTCGAGCAAGAACCGGCGGTGGCTTGGGCGGAGGAGCGGCGGCTGGTTCGGGGCGACGAAGGCGTGGGACTCGCGGCTTGGAGCTGCGACGTCAAGGCTTCGCGGCGGAGACGGAGGCACGGCCGCTCGGCGCACGGGACGGCGAGCGGCCACGCACGGACGAGTGGTGATGGCGGCTCCGGTGGCGACGAACGGCGACGACGTGCGGGCGACGGGGGGCGGACGAGCTTGGCTGGTCGCTGGTTTTCTCCTCCTCTCCCTCTTCTCTCTCCTCCAAGTTCAAAAGGTTGAAGATGATGGGGACAAGGGGGAAGTGACATCCCACCTTTCCAAGGCCTCATCCCCACCCTCCACTTGTCCAAATCTCCTTCTCTTGGCCCAACTACCATGACATCATCCTATGTCATCTTCCACTAACTCATTTCCTCTACAACTTATTTCAATGGGTCCAATTTTATTTTCCGCCGGGGTCCAAGTTCTTGCACATTCCTTCACTTCAATTTCCATCAATCCTCATCCAATTGAGTCCAAATTAAAGTCCACAAATTAATCCAATGGTCCTAATAAACTTTGCGACGTACCATGACTTCCAATTTTAGAATTCAATCACAAATTCACGGTTAATTTCACTTTGGCACCATACTAGCGCATTCTAATCTACCGAGCAACGTTTACAAATTTTTGTGCATTCGACTTGCGGTTGATCATTTCAAGCCACAACTTTCGGTTGTCGGGGGAAATCTCAAGGTTTCAAATACGGGCACAGGGTACCCAATCGTTAGAAAAGTCGGCCCAGTGTCGGTCGGTAAGAATTGTGCGATCTGGTGGAATCACCCACACCTGATCACATGCCTCTATCGAGCCAACCTATTTCCGATCTCTAATCGATTTTTATTTGTGCTGTAATGACCCTTGCAGATTATCTCGGTCGAAAGGTCGCTTATTAATCAAATTTTGGAGTCTTATGCATTAGAATTTCATAACGGCTTCACCGGATAGATTAGATTTCACATGAGTGGCCGACTCAAGGAAATGGATTATATGCGTGCCAACGAAATGCCCGTCTAAATTTATTGAAATTAAAATTGGAAAAATCGGGTTGTCACAAATAAGCTGAGTAGGTTTGCTATACCTAGAGATAGGATAGTAAATAGATTAGGAAATTCCACTATACATGTTTGATATCATTCTTGTATTCACAACAATATGAAATTCATATCTAGTGGTTATGGTGAAATCGGATGTTCTAACATATTTATCTGATCGATTTTACTACATTTAGTCTTCAAGTTTTGTTTTTAAATTATTCTAAATTATATTTTGATTTGTTAGATAAATTTTAGAATTAATCTATTTTAGTAATTAATTAGTTTATTAATCATCGATCTCTGTGGGACAATACTTTATCTCATCATTATATTACTTGTTCGATACGTGCACTTGTGTTTAGAATTTTACGAACAGAAATATATTAATTGAACCGAGCTCATAAGATTATTAATTTTTGGCGAAGCCCATAGGACACTAAGGAGATCGAAATTTGCATTATAAGACCCAAGTCGGAATAGTTGATTTATTAAATGACAGTACTTGGAAAACAATTCAGAAAATTGCCTAAGATGGATTACGAAGTAGAAGCCCTAGGTTTGTCTTATAAAATAGGTGTGCTAGGGTTCAGGGCGCTTGATAAAACACACGGCGGAGCTTGGTCACATTAGAAAGAGGTTTATGAACTTATGAGAAGAAAAAAATAAGCAAGAGAGATTCACGATAAATAAACAAACATTTTCTTTGCGCAAATGGAAAAATAACAAATATTTGTTGAAGAAAAATATATATAAGGTTCTTATTGTTTCACAAAAAATGAATAATTCAAAAAATATTTTCCTAAAAATGATATCTTGTATAGCTTGTAATAATTAGTCGATAAAAAATGTTTTTATGACCGACAGCAATTTATGCCTAAACATTTTCTTGGACAATGAAAATATTTTTAATTCGTTCATTTTTGTAAGCAATACAAGTGATCATTTTTAAGGAAATGTTTTCTAAACCATTTGTTTTTTTCACCCAAAAAAAAAAAAAATGCACCCTAACTTACATCTAATTTTTCATCCTCCCTTTTTTCACTCACTTGTATTGAATTTGAATGTCAATGACAACCTCGTTGTCCACAAGAGATTGCTAAAACGGTGAAGTTGACAATTTTGATCGGGTTGCGAAGGATTCTTAATTAAAAGTCAACCGAAACAGATCACAAATAAGGAAAGGAAAAGAGTTGGAAAAAGAAGAGTTACAAGAATCGAAGGAAATACAAACAATAAAGGATGTATAACATATAATTACTTGAGCGTTAGCGGTTCTCCCTGTTGATTTTGCCCAATCATGAATTGAAATATGAAAAAAAAGTCAAGTATAAAGTAAAATTATCTTCAAATCTTGGAGCATCTGTAATGGAGTTGAAGCAAAAATGGAATAGTTGGTCAAGGATGAAGGTCGAGGAAGGACTATCTGCGAGAGGTTGTTATATGGTGGATCATCCTTGGTGGAAAACCGCCAGTATAATGGCGGTAGGAGGCTTTATATTGACGGCGAAAGAGGAATTGCCAAATTTGAAGGGAACACTTACATTATTATATTTAGTTTTACAACAAAACCAGATATCACTTTAAATGTATTAGGATCATTTTCTCAAGTATACATAGCGTTCGACTCCGTTTCATACAACTTGACATAATTTATTCGAGATATAGTATATTTCACAATGAACTGCGTTGATTAGTTCCATAATATACAACCAATTGTATATAGGAAAATACATATCAAGAGCACTTGTCGTATTTATATCAAGTCTACTATGACTGGAAAAGATTATTGATTACCCACTAACGTAAAATAATTTAGTTACACTATATTAGTCAAGGACTGAGTTAAAAACTTATGCCAGCGAAAACTATATACGAAAAACTCGAAACAAATTATATATAAGGAAATACTTGTTATTGCTTAAGGTTAGAATGATAAAATCTTCCCATACTTTTGAGTCAATAGAATCCTATCAGACTAAGGAAAAAACTAAAGAATCAACCCAAAAAAGAAGAAGATATAACATGAGTTGCTCTTCCTCCCATATACGTAGTATCCAAGATTTCCAAACAAATGATAACAGAAAGGATAAGAGAGCGGAAGAATTATCTCCACGTCCATAATCTTTCCAGGAAAAGCTACGACAACTGTTATGTGTATACGTATAGTGATGCATTTTTCCTCACAGCCGATGCTATTTTCACAAGAAAACTCATCCTAATTCGTTTTGGTTCTTGACAACATGAACAAAAGAGTGAAAATTCCATGAAAATCTGCAACGATAGTTTCTACCAAAAACCGTATGCACAGACTCATAGAGAGAACAATTATGAAGGAAAGTATCTGACATAACCCTGAACCAAGAAAAGCCCAAAGAAGAAACTAATCCTCATGCTCGGTGAGAGAGTTCCAAGAAAAGGCATATTTTCTGAAAGGTTCATGGCCTGTCTCACTCTAGCTTCCGTGATGACCTCTTCTATCCCTCCCTTTCTTCTTGGCTTCCCTCTTCTTCTTCTTGGCTTCTCTCTTCTTCTTATCTTGTTCCAATAAATAATTGAAATCTAGCCCATTCAACAATGCTTCTGTGCCCGGCTGCATGATCGATGTCTCTCCTCTATCCATGTGATCTCTCCGTCGATTCTTGATTGCAAGTGTTGCCCTTTGATCCTCCATTCCACGATCTCCCCCTAGTCCTGGCCACTCCGTTGAACTCAAGTTAAAGCTACCAAGTGCGACAACATTGTCATCTCTTCTCTGTCCGTGAGACATCTCCACTGATTCATGATCACGAATCGTCGCCATTCTATCACCATCATAGTCACAAGCATTCTCTTCCTCTTGTTCGACTTCGACCCTCTTAGATTGATCATCGATAAATGCCATTTGATCATCCCCACAGCTTCCAGGAACACTTGCTTCCTCTTGTTGAACTTGGAAATTCGTACTTTGATCCTTTTCAACTCGCTTCCTCTTCTCCAACTCGCTTCCTTTTCTTGCTTCAAACGCGACATTGACAGCCTCATACAACTCCAACCCACAGAACTCGGCTAACGACTGAGTGAATGGGTCTTCAATGGACAAGTCGTTTTGTATGAGGATTGAATCTGGAGATTCCGAATCTCTCGCTCGTTCCATTAGACTGGCAAGTAGGGATTCCCTCGATCTTCTCAGGGACGAACCACCGGTTTGATGGTGAGTATCATACCTTGATCTCTCCATTTAGTGATGAAGCGTATGAAAAATTGGAGGAATGGGGAAATTTTTCTCAGAAAATCTTGCTATCAGATGTGTTATATGGCTTTGTGTAGCTTTGCAAATAGGGGAAGTCTTCTATAAAGAGTCAACTGAAGGTCAAACTTTTCAAAAGCATTTTCTTTTTTAAAATTCGGTCCCCTATTTGTTTCTTCTAAATCAAGAAAACTGGACACATTTTACGAAAATTTCCGTTTCTCTGTTGCACTTTCTTGGGCAGGTATTGAAAATACATGAAATGCATATATTATATATAGTTTGTTATGTAACCGCTTGTGCAGCGGCGGAGGGTTTCGTATTGACTGCAGAAGACGAATTGCTAGATTGGAAGGAACGCTTACTTTATTATATTTTGTTTTTACTACTAAACCAATAATGATTTATCTACAATTTACTTTATTAAAGTGTATTATGGTCATTTTTTCTAATAGTTTGCTTCATGGTGTAATATATATTACCACCGGGTCGTTGCTTCACACAATTATTTCTTTGGAATAATCTACTTTTGCACTTATATTCGGGATATAGTATATTCAATGATGAAGAGTAGTTCCATAATTAGTAGTGTGACATCCCGATTTTTCGATTCTATTTTCAATAAATTGAGACGGCCATTTCGTTGGCACGCAAATAGTTCTTTTCCTTGAGTCGGCCACTCATGTGAAAACTAGTCTATCGGGTGAAGTCGTTAAGAAATTCTAATGCATCAGACTTGAGAATTTGGTCAGGAAGCGACCTTTCGACCGAGCTAATCTGCAAGGGTCATTACGGCATAAATAAAAGTCGATTAGAGACCGGAGATAGGTCGACTCGACAGAGGCATGCGATCGAGTGTGGGTGATTCCACTGGATCGCATAATCCTTGTCGATCGACATTGGGCCGACTTTTCTATCGATTGAGTACCCTGTGTTCGTATTTGAAACCTTGAGATTACCCTGACAACCGAGAGTCGCCAATGTTTCAAAGATGTACATTGTGGCTTGAGATGATCAACCACAGGTCAAATGCATGAAAATTTCTAAAGGCTACCCGGTAGGTTGGGCCGCGCTAGTATCGTGCCAAAGTGAAATTAACCGTGAAATTGAGATCGAATTTAGAAATTGGAAGTCTGGGTGTGTCACAAATCATTTTAGGAATATTGACTAATCTTCGGAAGATTTTTCATGCAAGCCAAGTTTTTCAGCAATTAAATTAGAAAATGGTTAATTTGACCCGAGAAATTAGTAAGCCCGCCTTTGGTATTGCTATTAGGACTTAAGTTGGTTCTATGGACAAGTGAAGATGTTAATTGAAGTGTGGTGACATTGGATTAATTTTATGGACTTCAATTTGATTCAATTGGAAGGGAATCAAGTGGAATTGAAGAATTTGATGTACAAGAATTGGACCCCGGTGGAAAATGAAAGTGCACCCATTGAAGATTGTTGTGGGGAGAGATTTGAAGTTAGTGGAACATGACATCATTTCATGGTGGGCCAATTTGTTAGATTAAAGAAAGGCAAAAAGAAAAGAAAAAGCCCCCTTCTTCTCTCTCCTCCTTCTCTTCTTCCTCCCAACCGTGCGACTTCTTCAGCCCTCTCCATCTTCTTCATCTTCCTTCTTCGGCTGCTCGGTTCCGTGGAGACCGAAGACCAGGGGAAGCAGCAGCCGTCGTCCACGCCTCTCGCCGTCGTCGCCGCTCCGCCTTGGCCGTCGCCCTCCGTCTTTCCCCTTTCTCTTCCGTCGGTTCTCTCCTCCATGGCTGCTGTGCGAAGACCAGAAAACGCAGCAGAAGAGATCCGGTTGCAGCAACCTCCGCCTGACCGGTCGCCCGACTGCTCGTTGTCGCCGCCGTTCGCCGTCGACGCCCGTCCGCACGCGAGCTGCTCCGTCCCTCTCGTTCTTGCTTCGTTCGCCACTAGCCGTTGTCCCTCCACCGTCCAGTCGTCCGTTCGTCATCGCCAAGGCCGCCGGAGGCCCGCCTGGCAGCCGTTGGCCGCCCGAGCTACCGCCCCTCTCCCTCGCCGTTCCTCCGCCCGATTAGGCTCGGATCAGCCCTCCTCCGCCCATGATCAAAAGCTGCAGAAAATGGGTATGGCAGCCCCTTCGTGGGCCGTTTTGGCCGCCTTCCCAAGCCCGGATGCTCGGCCCGCTTTGAGGAAAGTTGTTCTCCTCGGCGTCCCCGTCGTTTTGGTCTGCTCGGCTCGCTAATCCGGTGAGTTTAACTCACTAAATCTTTATTAGACGGTTAATTATGCTCCAAGTGTGCTTAGTTTAAGTTAAGCAAGTTTAGGTGGATATCTTAGTTTATTTAATTGTGATTTGGATTAAAAGGTTTGTTTAATTTAAAGTGTGTTTAATTAAAGGCTAAGAGAGTTTATTTAATAATAAACCTTGATGGGACATAATAGGGTTTTATTTTTGAATTATTTAATTGTTTCGAAATTCTGGAATTTATAATATTATATTATATTCCGAAATTATTAAAATATTATTATTAAAAAAAACAGAAAAATTATTTTTGACCCCGATTGCTCAGAATTTTGTGCCGATCGCTGCGGTGTGTTCGAATTTTGAAATTGATGGTTGGATATTATAAATTGAGTGTGGATGACGAAAACATGGATATTATTATTTACTTAATTTTCGAAATAGATT
Source organism: Eucalyptus lansdowneana (assembly GCA_017140395.1). Taxonomy (NCBI): domain Eukaryota; kingdom Viridiplantae; phylum Streptophyta; class Magnoliopsida; order Myrtales; family Myrtaceae; genus Eucalyptus; species Eucalyptus lansdowneana. The sequence goes on from CM029487.1 coordinate 60,820,231, forward strand.
TAATTATTTATTAAAATTCAAAAATTTCGTCGGGACTCTAAACTCTTAGAATTTCATGCCGATCGCTGCTTTGTGTATTTAGAATTTGAATTTGATGATTGATTGTGGCAAATTGAGTGTGATTGTGATGAATGGGGATTCTTTTTATAAAGTCCCAAATGTCGAAATTTATGGAAGAGTTGGTCGTGATTAACCACCTATTAGAGGTCGTGCCCAGTAAGGCCGTGAATTGTCACCTATTAAAGGTCGTGCCTAGAGAGGCCGTGAATTGCCACCTGATAAAGGTCGCGCCCAGAGAGGCCGTGAATTGCCACCTGATAAAAGTCGCGCCTAGAGAGGCCGTGAATTGCCACCTGATAAAGGTCGCACCGAGTGGGGCCGTGATGCCACTGATTCTAATTTTGCCGAGTGGGGCTGTGATTAAGAGTAATGATTGATTTGCTGAATTGACATGTAATCGGCCAAGTCGATTGATCGCTGAGACGATCCAAGTGGTTGAATTGTTCTGATGATGTGATTGTGCCATGGTTGTTTGGTTATTATAATTGTACGTAGTTGAATTATATAAATTGTGTTAATCTGCAGATGAAGGCTAATGCGAGGTAAGTCTTCTGTGTGATGTGGCTAGGCCACCCGGGGCGTATTTTCTTTCTAATAGGGGTTTAGGGGGTTGAACTTGCTGAGACATCGTCTCATCCCGGTTGTGGGATCAAAATTTTAGGTCCTTGGTGGACGGAGCGTCCAGATAGCTTTGGTTGGCCTTAAGGAGTTGCAGAGCTGAAGTCATAAGATTGGAGAACATGTCCGACTTGTAGGTCGTAGGACAATTCCTTTTTAAGAGCCGGTCTTTTATAGACTTTTGGCCGTAGACCTCTATTTGTAATTCTGTTGAATTATAAAAGTGTTATGTTGTGGTTTTGCTTCTTGCTTTTCTATCCCGTATTTTATTGTTAGGGGTTTTATAATACGTTCCGCTTGCGCATTAATAAATCAATGGGGTCGGCGCCACTACTTGGGAATGTCGCATTTACATGACCATGGCGGGACGTTGGCGTGCTCGATGTTTCGAGGCGTGACAACCTCGTTTAAGTGGTATCAGAGCATGGTCTATGTATGGAGTGATAAGGTGTGATGAGTCTTGGGATAGTTAGTAGGAAAGGCTCTTAATATGCTGATGCATGTGAGTGATAGTTGATTGGTAGCTTGTTTGTGGGGTCACTCAAATTTCAACTTGATGTTGGAATCATAAAACATGCGTCTATATAGAATCTGTAGCATGTGTGACCAGGAGTGGAGAACTCCTTGGAGGAGGTCGGTAGGACCTATACCTCGGGGTAGGACACTGACAAGAGTTGGTACCCGAGGTAGAGCGCAGGCTTAGACCAGCGCGAGTGTGAGAGTATCGCTGCAAGTCGGTACTTAAAGTGTAGCAGCATCGAACGATCTTAGGTTCGTGGGATCGTTCAGGCGCTAGTGTTCCTTGGAAGCTTGTTGGGTCAGTAAGTTCAGGACCGAGCCGCCGCTGTTGCCGTTATTTCTACCGCTGCCAGTGTTGTGACCGTTGTTGTTGTTATGCCTGTTGAGGCCTAATATGGAGTTGTGATCGAGGAGCAAGCCGCTGTATCTGAGTCAATGTTCAGTTTAGACAGAGATGGAAATCAATTGGGGAGAAGGGCCGATGCTAGAAGAAAGGTGCCCTGTTTCACCCAACCGGAGAAGTAGAGTTGGAAAGTCAGTGCTCAACTCGATCGATGCGTGTTGTGTCTGTAAGAAAAGACATGGATCTGTTCCGTGCTGTAAGAGGGAAATGACTTGTTACAGGTGTTGCCAGTAAAGCCATTTGATCAAAGATGGCTCATATAGATGGATGGAACCATAGTTGTTTCTGCCCTGCCGTTGATGAGACAGAATTGAGGAAACATGCTTCGGGACATTTAATGTGGTACTTGGAACAGACCCTAGTGCAAAGAAGGGTGCATGATATTCCTTGATAGGAGGTAAATGACTCCCTGATTGTGTGCCGAGTCAGTGGAAAGAAGGCATGAGACAGCCTAGTGTCAGAGTAAAAATGGAGCATGATTTGAATATGGTCAGCATGGCCATCGAGTTAGGAACTGTCCGTGTAAGTTTAGGAGAGCGTGAGCACTGTTACTGTAGAGAGGACGCCACTAGGATGGCTAGAGGAGCATGAAGGGATCGACCATGCATCAATCAGAAGAAGAATGTTTATGAGATGTTTTATGCAGAGTAATGCAACAGAATTTTCAGTGAAGGTCATAGGGTTTTCGTTGTGGTAATAAAGTAATAGGAAGATAAGTCTTTGACTGTAGTTGTACCTGACGGGTTTGCTTATGTATGACTTGGAAGTCATTTATGAAAAGGTTTGGCTTGAGGAGCTTTCTGCTGTTGTGAATCGCGGTAGTGATATAATTCAGTTTGTTCAGCTAGCGAGCGAGAGTTTTGAATTACTGAAAGTTGAAGAGGAACTTCAATCCTTGTTATTCGTCATTGAAGATGACCTGGTTATGGTTGTTGGTTACCAAATCTACATGGTAACTAAAGTGGATGTGTCAGTTAAGGGGCCGAATATGGAAAACATGATCGTGGTACAGAAGTTTTCTAAAGTATTTTCTGAAGAATTGCCAAGTTTGCTGTCAGAAAGAGAAATAGAGTTCGTAATTGAATTAGCATCCGGAAAAGAGCCAGTCCCTAAGGCTCCTTACCGGATGGTGTTACCCGAGCTAAAATAACTGAAGGTGCAGATGTAGGAAGTGTTGAATAGGGGATTCATACGTTCCAGTGCATCACCTTGGGGAGCACTAGTTCTGTTCATGAAGGAGAAATGTGGTTTGTTGTGGTTGTACATCGATATTTTTCAAGATCAACTTGAGGTCAGGATATCATCAGTTGAGGATCAAGAAGGAAGACATACCGAAGTTAAGACCTCGATACAGTAGTTATGAATTCACTATAATGCCGTGTGGTTTGATGGACATCTTAGCTGTTTGTTCGGGTCTAATGAGCAGAATGTTTAAGGGTACTTAAATCAGCTGTGATCATTTTCATTAAAGTTATCCTGATGCGTTCAAAGAGTGCTGAGGAGCACGAGAGACATTTGGGGATGGTACTTCAGACCTTGAGTGCTTTTGGATTTTGAAATAAGCTTAACAGATGCAAGTTTCGAATGACTCGTATTGCGTTCCTAGGTCATGTGATTTCAGGCGAAGAAATCTCCGTAGACCCCGTCCGAGATTAAAGCAGTGAATAGTTGGCTGAGATTGACTACAGTGACAGAGATCAAAAGTTTCATGGAAGGGTTTTCAGCGTCAGCGTTGCAATTGACTCGACTACTGAGGAAGTAAGAAAAGTTTGTGTGGACAGATGAGTGCGAGCGTAGTTTTCAAGAGCTTAAGTAGAAGCCGACTACCGCACCTGTGCTGACTATTCCATCTGGTCCTGAAAGTTATGATATCTACAGTGATGCGTCGTTAAAGGATTTGGTTGCTTGTTGATGTGGCATGATAGGGTTATTGCATATGCGTCCCGCCAGTTGAGACCTCGAGAGTTGAATATGAGACAGCGTCGCTGGATGGAACTCATTAAGGATTATGACTATGATATTTTGTATCACTCTGGTAAGGTGAGCAAAGTCGTAGATGCATTGAGTCGAGAGTCCTTAGCTGCACAGTTGGTACTCAAGAATTGGATATTACTTGAGGAAGTTCGAAATTCAGTTTTCAAAATCTAAGATATGCCACCTTTTGAATCTTATGATTACCCTCAGAATTGAGCTGAAAGTTCATATCAGAATCAAAACGCTTCAGTGGACAGATTCAGAAATTCAGAAGATTCTATAAGAGAATGCAGATGAGAGAGTGGTTGAGTTTTAGATCTCTGAAAACAGAACGCTAAGGTTCTGAGGACGATTGTGTGTAATTGTCGATACAGAGATTAAAGAAGAGATCTTATGGGGAGCTCATCATAGCAACTCCAGTATTGTCCAGACAGTACAAAGATGAGTTAGAATCTACATCATCGGGATTGGTAGATCAGTGTGAAGATAGATATCGCCGAACAAGTTGTAAGTGTTGGATGTATCAGTAAGTGAGAATTTGGTAATGTAAGCTAGGAAAGCTTTTTCAAGCACTTGAGAGAGTTTTGTGTGGCGATGGAAGAATATCATGATGGAATATTATGACAGGCTTATTAAGGAGTCGGGAAGAGTATTGATTCCTTATGGGGTTGTGGTCGACAGATGAACATAGTCAACTCACCTTAGTGCAGCATGAAAAGAATCTCAATTAGAATAGATATACTGAAGTGCGTGTATATCATATAATTCATCTGCATGGAGTGCCGGTGATGAATTGTATTTCAAATTGAGATCAGAGGTTCTAAGTTGGCAGAGCTTCCAGATGGTTCTTTCTTAAGCAGTGCATAGTCGAGAGTGCAGAATTTCAATTGCTGAGATAAAGTCAGGGAAAGAAAGATCACAGGCCATGGTCAGTACAGTAGTCAGTGATTGCAGTTGTCGAGATCAGTGTCAGAGTTATATCAGATCTTGACTGGAGGTTCCTAGTTTCAGCAGATCAGCCAGATAGTTTCTTTTTAATCAGTGCAAAGCAGAGTGTACAGGACTTCAGTCGGTTGAGATAAGATCGGAGATCAGAAAATCGCAGGTCCAAAGTTGGTTTAGGAATCAGTGATTCAGTTGTAATTATCAGAGACAGTTTAGAGACTACTCAGAATCGCCAGTTTAACTTCGTAAATTTAGTGTTGAAAACCTTTGGAATTTTAAGTGGGCAAGTGTTTAGTATTTTGAATCCGAAGTGGTTTGGGCAAGATAGCAGTGATTTGGCAACATTGGTACCGAAGGAGCAACCTGAGAAAGAGAAGGTTATATGAGACGACTGTTCCTCCACCTTTTCGTTTAAGAAATGGTTAAATTTTAAATTTTGAGGACTAAATTTTTATAAGAGGGGAAGAGTTGTGACATCCCGATTTTTCGATTCTATTTTCAATAAATTGAGATGGGCATTTCGTTGGCACGCATATAGTTCTTTTCCTTGAGTCGGCCACTCATGTGAAAACTAGTCTATTAGGTGAAGTCGTTAAGAAATTCTAATGCATCAGACTCGAGAATTTGGTCAGGAAGCGACCTTTCGACCGAGCTAATCTGCAAGGGTCATTACGACACAAATAAAAGTCGATTAGAGACCGGAGAAAGGTCGACTCGACAGAGGCATGTAATCGAGTGTGGGTGATTCCACCGAATCGCATAATTCTTGTCGATCGACACTGGGCCGACTTTTCTATCGATTGGGTACCCTGTGTTCGTATTTGAAACCTTGAGATTACTCCGACAACCGAGAGTCGCCAATGTTTCAAAGATGTACATTGTGGCTTGAGATGATCAACCACAGGTCAAATGCATGAAAATTTCTAAAGGCTACTCGGTAGGTTGGGCCGCGCTAGTATCGTGCCAAAATGAAATTAACCGTGAAATTGAGATCGAATTTAGAAATTGGAAGTCTGGGTGTATCACAAATCATTTTAGGAATATTGACTAATCTTCGGAAGATTTTTCATGCAAGCCGAGTTTTTCAGCAATTAAATTAGAAAATGGTTAATTTGACCCGAGAAATTAGTAAGCCCGCCTTTGGTATTGCTATTAGGACTTAAGTTGGTTCTATGGACAAGTGAAGATGTTAATTGAAGTGTGGTGACATTGGATTAATTTTATGGACTTCAATTTAATTCAATTGGAAGGGAATCGAGTGGAATTGAAGAATTTGATGTACAAGAATTGGACCCCGGCGGAAAATGAAAGTGCACCCATTGAAGATTGTTGTGGGGAGAGATTTGAAGTTAGTGGTGTCACGCCCCAATCCTCGGGCACGCACACATCCTTCTCACTTGGTCGATTTTATAATGCGATATCCCAGGACAAAGTATTGCCGACCCTTTCATTTATTAAGCACATGTGGAAGCAGTTAAAATCCCCAGACAATAAAACGATGGGATAGAAAAGCAGGGCTATATTTTTCATATTGAAATTTATAACCAAACTTTTATACAAAATACAAACCAATTCATAACAATTCACTTCAAAAGAAATTCTCAAAAGAAGATAGACTCTCAATCCATCCAGGCCATACTCAAGATCTCTCTCGGTATTATCTTCTTCTTCCAAAAATCCTTCTCCTCAAGTTTAATCTCCGAGTTCTCCTTCTCAAACTCCTCCTCTTCAGCTTCTCACCGGGGTCCTGAAATATTTTTCCCCAAACTGGGATGAGACTACGTCTCAGCGAGTTCTACCCCACTAAGCCTGATTAGTAAACTATTATACTAAAGGTTGCCTAAACACGCATAGGTCAGAAGACGTACCTTAGCATCAGATCCCACCTGCAAGTCATTACAATTCACAATAGGCACTCAAGTAATCATATCACTGATCGAAACATCGATCAAATCGACCTAGTCGATTAAATGCCAACAAGACTACTCACGGTCATTTCCATTTAGTCAATCAATTCACAACATCAAATCACGACAATGATCAATCACATTGAATCACACTCAGATCGAATCATCGATCAATCGACCTAGTCGATTACAAGTCAGTCGAATCATTTCTAGGTCATTCACTCCATCCCACATAACCTCCAATTGTACACTTAATCACAGAGCTCCATCAATGCTCTCGGGCGTCATTTTCGCCAAGGTGACATAAGTAACAGACGGTCTACGTGCGTTCTTTAAGGCGCCGTTTTCACACAGTGATATTCCTCATCACCGAACCACGCCCGTCATAGGTCACAAATCACTGACAGTCTACGTGCGTTCTTTAAGGCGCCGTTTTCGCACAGTGATATCCTCATCATCGAACCACGCCTGTCACGATTCATAGGTAGTCTACGTGCGTTCTTTGAGACGCCGTTTTCGCACAGTGATGTCCTTCATCACCGAACCACGCCTACCATAAGTCATAGACAGTCTACGTGCGTTCTTTAAGGCGCCGGTTTCGCACAGTGATGTACTTTATCACCGAACCACGCCTATACTTCGTACTTGATCGGTCTCAGCCAATAGAATTCTCGCCATTAGCGTTCATCGCTCTCTCCACTTATCGCTCAACAAGGCATTACAATTGCTAACTAGCCATACTTGCCATCTACCAATCCATAATCCAATTTCACTCAATAACAATCAATTTAGGGTAAATCCCTAAAATATCACAATTTATTTAATTTCATACAACGTAGAGCTCAAATAAATAAATGGACCATGCCACGACGATCAGCACGAGATTTCGGTCCTCGTCCATCAAAATCTTAATTTCCGAAAATTAATTAATTAATTAATTAATTTCGAAAATTAATTAATAAATATTAAAAATTCGATTTAGCACAAAATAAAGCCCGATTACATAAACGGACTTCACCACGGTCATCAGCATAAAATTCCGGTTCCAGACCATCTCAGTTGAATATTCGGGAAATAAATAAATAATTAATTAATTTCGAAAATTAAATAATTATTATTAAAAATTCAATTTAGCTCAAAGTAAAGCCCGATTAAATAAACAGACTTCACCACGGTCATCAGCATAATATTCCGGTTCTGGACCATCTCCCTTGAATTTTCGGAAAATAAATAATGATTTAATTTAATTCCGAAAATTAATATTTAAATGCCAAAAATCCCTCTTAGGCCCAAATCGCCAAATTGAAGCCCAATTAGGGGTCGGAAAATTCCCGAGATGCTTCCAATAAATAGTAGACCACGTCTACTTGTTAATTGCACAATCAATTTATCTAAATCGCATCACAATTGACTAATAAATGCTAATTTATTCTAATCTAACAACCTAAACATAATTAATTAAAACTAAACCAACATTAAAGCATAATTAGTCAACTAATCAGGGATTAGTGAGATTACTCACCAAATCGCGCGCAAATCGGATCAATCCGACGGCGGCTACGCGAGGAACAACAAACTCCAAAGCGGGCCTCGGGTTCGGGGCCCGGAAACGGCCCAAAACGGGCCCGAACCAGCTGGAAACCCATTTCGTGGGTTGCTGGACAGGGCTGGCCGTGGCTGCTCTGGTGGCTAGGGCGGTGAGGGGAAGGCCGGCGGAGGGTGAGGGGACGCCGAGGAGACTACGCGGTGGTCGGACGGAGGTAGGCGGTGGCCGGAGGTAGCCGGATTGAGATGGACAGAGGTGGAGCAGGGGTGAGGTCGCACGGGGGAGGACGGCAGCGAGCGGTGGACGCGGGGGCGTGCGCGGCGTGCACGGGCGGCGGTGCGGCGGCGGGACGGGCGTCCGGGAGGCGGTGCGGGCGGCGACGGCTTCGGCGAGCTCCTCCTCTTCTGTCCGCTTCTGGTTCGGTTTTGTTCGCACAGCAAAAAGAGCCGAGGGAGAGAAGGTGCGAAAGAGAGAGATGAGAGAGAGAGAAGATGAAAGTTTGACTGGTCAAATGGGGAGAGAAGAAGAAGAAGCCAAATTGAATTTGGCAAGTGGGTGTTCGGTTGGTGGGTAAAACGCACGAGGGGGAGGGGAGAGAAGAGAGAAGAGAGAGAGAGAAAGAGAGAAAAGGGAGATAGAGAAAAGAATTTAAATAATGATCTTATTCTTTTTCCTTTCTTTTCTCCTTTCCTTTCCTTTTCTATTCGGGCTTCAAATTTTTCTTCCGATAATTTCTTTCTTGAAATTTCGGACTCGTCAATAAATTGACGAACGATGAGACAAAATCCTAAAAATAAGAATTATGACGCGCTTAAAATTCGATTCCCGAAATCGAGTTCAATTTCGTGGTTAAAAATCGATCAGACGTGATTTTAGTCCAATCCAACAAATTGAGTAGCTTTCAGGGATTTTACTGCAGATACGTCCCTTAACGGCTTCACCCAATAGGTTAATTAACTCGTGAGTGATCAGCTCAGAGAAAAAGGATTGTAAACACGTCGACGAAATGCCCATTTCACTTTATCGAAATGGGGTCGAATTTCAGGATGTCACAAGTGGAACATGACATCAATTGATGATGTCATGGTGGGCCAATTTGTTAGATTAAAGAAAGGCAAAAAGAAAAGAAAAAGCCTCCCTTCTTCTCTCTCCTCCTTCTCTTCTTCCTCCCAACCGTGCGACTTCTTCAGCCCTCTCCATCTTCTTCATCTTCCTTCTTTGGCTGCTCGGTTCCGTGGAGACCGAAGACCAGGGGAAGCAGTAGCCGTCGTCCACGCCTCTCGCCGTCGTCGCCGCTCCGCCTTGGCCGTCGCCCTCCGTCTTTCCCCTTTCTCTTCCGTCGGTTCTCTCCTCCATGGTTGCTGTGCGAAGACCAGAAAACGCAGCAGAAGAGATCCGGTTGCAGCAACCTCCGCCTGACCGGTCGCCCGTCCGCTCGTTGTCGCTGCCGTTCGCCGTCGACGCCCGTCCGCACGCGAGCTGCTCCGTCCCTCTCGTTCTTGCTTTGTCCGCCACTAGCCGTCGTCCCTCCACCGTCCAATCGCCCGTTCGTCGTCGCCAAGGCCACCGAAGGCCCGCCTGGCCGCCGTGAGACCCCGCCGTTGGCCGCCCGAGCTACCGCCCCTCTCCCTTGCCGTTCCTCCTCCCGATTAGGCTTGGATCAGCCCTCCTCCGCCCATGATCAAAAGCTGCAGAAAATGGGTATGGCAGCCCCTTCGTGGGCCGTTTTGGCCGCCTTCCCAAGCCCGGATGCTCGGCCCGCTTTGAGGAAAGTTGTTCTCCTCGGCGTCCCCATCGTTTTGGTCCGCTCGGCTCGCTAATCCGGTGAGTTTAACTCACTAAATCTTTATTAGACGGTTAATTATGCTCTAAGTGTGCTTAGTTTAAATTAAGCAAGTTTAGGTGGATATCTTAGTTTATTTAATTGTGATTTGGATTAAAAGGTTTGTTTAATTTAAAGTGTGTTTAATTAAAGGCTAAGAGAGTTTATTTAATAATAAAATTTGATGGGACATAATAGGGTTTTATTTTTGAATTATTTAATTGTTTCGAAATTCTGGAATTTATAATATTATATTATATACCGAAATTATTAAAATATTATTATTATTATTATTTAAAAAAAAGGAAAAATTATTTTTGACCCCGATTGCTCAGAATTTTGTGTCGATCGCCGCGGTGTGTTCGAATTTTGAAATTGATGGTTGGATATTATAAATTGAGCGTGGATGACGAAAACATGGATATTATTATTTAATTAATTTTCGGAATAGATTTAATTATTTATTAAAATTCGAAAATTTCGTCGGGACCCTAAACTCTTAGAATTTCGTGCCGATCGCTGCTGTGTATTTAGAATTTGAATTTGATGATTGATTGTGGCAAATTGAGTGTGATTGTGATGAATGGGGATTCTTTTTATAAAGTCCCAAATGTCGAAATTTATGGAAGAGTTGGTCGTGATTAACCACCTATTAGAGATCGTGCCCAGTGAGGCCGTGAATTGCCACCTATTAAAGGTCGCGCCCGAGAGGCCGTGAATTGCCACCGAGGTTGCGCCCAGAGGCCGTGAATTGTCACCTGATAAAGGTCGCGCCCAGAGAGGCCGTGAATTGCCACCTGATAAAGGTCGCGCCCAGAGAGGCCGTGAATTGTCACCTGATAAAGGTCGTGCCCAGAGAGGCCGTGAATTGCCACCTGATAAAGGTCGCACCGAGTGGGGCCGTGATGCCACTGATTCTAATTTTGCCGAGTGGGGCCGTGATTAAGAGTAATGATTGATTTGCTGAATTGACATGTAATCGGTTATGTCGATTGATCGCTGAGACGATCCAAGTGGTTGAATTGTTCTGATGATGTGATTGTGCCATGGTTGTTTGGTTATTATAATTGTACGTAGTTGAATTATATAAATTGTGTTAACCTGCAGATGAAGGCTAATGCGAGGTAAGTCTTCTGTGTGATGTGGCTAGGCCACCCGGGGCGTATTTTCTTTCTAATAGGGGTTTAGGGGGTTGAACTTGCTGAGACATCGTCTCATCCCGGTTGTGGGACTAAAATTTCAGGTCCTTGGTGGACGGAGCGTCCAAATAGCTTTGGTTGGCCTTGAGGAATTGCAGAGGTGAAGTCATAAGATTGGAGAACGTGTCCGACTTGTAGGTCGTAGGACAATTCCTTTAAGAGCCGGTCTTTTGTAGACTTTTGGCCATAGACCTCTATTTGCAATTCTGTTGAATTATGAAAGTATTATGTTGTGGTTTTGCTTCTTGCTTTTCTATCCCGTATTTTATTGTCAGGGGTTTTATAATACGTTCCGCTTGCGCATTGATAAATTAATGGGGTCGGCGACACTACCTGGGAATGTCGCATTTACATGACGATGGCGGGACGTTGGTGCGCTCGATATTTCGGGGCGTGACAAGTAGAACTAACATATATAAAGGAGTCATTGATTTATATTTTATAATATATGGGGTTAATACCATGAAAAAAACTCCAAACTAGTACATATGTGGTTTATTTACCCCAAATTAATTTCTAAATCACTATAAAACTCAAATTGGTACACACATGATAAACTTACCCTCTGTCAGCTTCTATCAAATTTTACCGTTAAAATGCTGACATTGATAACATATGACGATGGACATGGCAAGTCCATGTGCAAATCCATAAGGTAATACCCAAAAAAATCCCAAACCAGTAAATTTGTGATAAATTTACTAGAAATTGGTATACAAGTGACAAATTTACTCTCCGCTACTTTTAGTAAATATAATGGTACTTTTGACAAAGTGGCTTGACCAAGCACCACTTATATGGCCTAATCACTGCTTAATGTAGCATCTCATGTAAGGATATTAATGATGGGTTAAGCCCTTAATAATTAAGGGCAAAAGACCGCAACCAAGCAAGGCGGAAGTGATGACAGGACTCTAAAATTGATACAAATACAATAAGCTTACGACTTTTTGATACTTTTCATTTATTTGTCAATTGCATTATAAGCAATAGCATTATTCATTCGATAATGTTGGTTTAGTTTTCCATCTAGTACATCAAGTCAAGTACCAATTAAAATACTGATGTATAAAGCAAAGCGTGCTCCTATCTTCCCCAATAAATATATCCATATTTTTCAAGGTTCGGTTACTCCACGATGAAATTAATCACTTCTACATCAACACCATCTGGAATGAGGACATCTAGGGTACCCACTCGAACCGATATCACACGGAGAGAGAAAATTCCAAATCTCTCTTCGTACCGATTCTCTTTTGTGTGCAGAGCAAATAAATACCCGCTACTGATTTCGAAATTTATAAAACCAATCCAAAATCCTACAGTGCAGTGAACGTAATACAACTCATCACCAAAAACGCAAAATTACGTTTCCAACGAGAGTAATGTAATTTCTCCTCGTACACATCGACACAATCAATTCAATGCGCCGCACCCACCCAAATAGCTTTGGTTGGCCTTGAGGAGTTGCAGAGGTGAAGTCATAAGATTGGAGAACGTGTCCGACTTGTAGGTCGTAGGACAATTCCTTTAAGAGCCGGTCTTTTGTAGACTTTTGGCCATAGACCTCTATTTGCAATTCTGTTGAATTATGAAAGTATTATGTTGTGGTTTTGCTTCTTGCTTTTCTATCCCGTATTTTATTGTCAGGGGTTTTATAATACGTTCGCTTGCGCATTGATAAATTAATGGGGTCGGCGACACTACAGGGAATGTCGCATTTACATGACGATGGCGGGACGTTGGTGCGCTCGATATTTCGGGCGTGACAAGTAGAACTAACATATATAAAGGAGTCATTGATTTATATTTTATAATATATGGGGTTAATACCATGAAAAAAACTCCAAACTAGTACATATGTGGTTTATTTACCCCAAATTAATTTCTAAATCACTATAAAACTCAAATTGGTACACACATGATAAACTTACCCTCTGTCAGCTTCTATCAAATTTTACCGTTAAAATGCTGACATTGATAACATATGACGATGGACATGGCAAGTCCATGTGCAAATCCATAAGGTAATACCCAAAAAATCCCAAACCAGTAAATTTGTGATAAATTTACTAGAAATTGGTATACAAGTGACAAATTTACTCTCCGCTACTTTTAGTAAATATAATGGTACTTTTGACAAAGTGGCTTGACCAAGCACCACTTATATGGCCTAATCACTGCTTAATGTAGCATCTCATGTAAGGATATTAATGATGGGTTAAGCCCTTAATAATTAAGGGCAAAAGACCGCAACCAAGCAAGGCGGAAGTGATGACAGGACTAAAATTGATACAAATACAATAAGCTTACGACTTTTTGATACTTTTCATTTATTTGTCAATTGCATTATAAGCAATAGCATTATTCATTCGATAATGTTGGTTTAGTTTTCCATCTAGGACATCAAGTCAAGTACCAATTAAAATACTGATGTATAAAGCAAAGCGTGCTCCTATCTTCCCCAATAAATATATCCATATTTTTCAAGGTTCGGTTACTCCACGATGAAATTAATCACTTCTACATCAACACCATCTGGAATGAGGACATCTAGGGTACCCACTCGAACCGATATCACACGGAGAGAGAAAATTCCAAATCTCTCTTCGTACCGATTCTCTTTTGTGTGCAGAGCAAATAAATACCCGCTACTGATTTCGAAATTTATAAAACCAATCCAAAATCCTACAGTGCAGTGAACGTAATACAACTCATCACCAAAAACGCAAAATTACGTTTCCAACGAGAGTAATGTAATTTCTCCTCGTACACATCGACACAATCAATTCAATGCGCCGCACCCCCCCCCCCCCATATAGCAAATTTCCGCAATCCTGGATAAAACAACAGATCTCAAAATGCTCTTCCAGAAAATTCAATCTCGTTAACGAGTCTTAAAAAGTAACTAAATAACGGAAACACTATAGTTTTCAAGACAGCCGACTGTGAGCATAATGAATGCAATCAAGATCAGTTCTTTGCAAAATTAAAAGCATTCCTTATCAAGAATGCTCAAGAACAAGCTCCTGGCGGCCCGAACCACCAAACGCAGACAACAACATTCACAAAGTTGGGCAATGGCAGATCCGCAAATCGAGAAAAAAAAAAACACGCGAAGACAGGCGCGAGGGGAATCGAGAGAAGGGGGCAGCGTACGAGCTGAGCGATGGATTTGGGGAAGAGGCGGTGGCGGCGGCCGTAGGAGGGCGTTTCGGGGGCGCCGGTCTCGAAGTGGAAGTGGGCCAGCACCTTGCGGTGGGGCAGCGGCTTCAGCAGCAGCGCCTCCGAGAAATCTTCCTCTCCCGCTCCTCCCTCTCCGATCGTCGCCGATCCGGAAGGCCACGGTGGAGGAGCCACGTGAAGGGAGGAGGAGGAGGAGGAGGGCAGAGACGAGTATCGAGAGAAACGCCATCGAGCCACCGGAGAGGGAGGGAGAGATGGGGTTTTAGCTGCGAGATTCGGCGAGGGAGAACTCCATCGGAGGCGAGCTCGTCGGAGGAAGGTCGCTCCTCGTTTTTTTCACTTTGTTCATCGACTGCGGTTAACTCTTTCCTCGTTTTTTTTTTCCCTTATGAAAAATATGTGTAATTAACATTTTGAAAATCATCGCACTTATTGGCTTGTGGAGGTTTAATTTGTATCGAGGAATTAAAAAAAAATTACTCTTTTATCTAAACTATCTAAGTAAAGAGCTTGTAGTCTTTTCAATTTTGAAGAGCTTATTCAACTATTGCCCATATTTTTGAGGATTCTAATTGATAGGCAAGAATTATCTTGGATGTGATTGCAGCGATTTCGTTTTGATTAGGAAAGGATCACGAACAATACCTTTTTTTTAACTTTTAAATCTACAATAGTCCATTATTTTTTGTAGTACAAAAGTTTAGTGGTTAAAATTACATTGTTACTAATAAATAAAACCTTTAGTTATAATACAAACCTGTGTAGTTATAATATTGGAAGAAATATTTGCTCCTCTCTATTTTCTGATTAAAAAAGAAAAAAAGAAGAAGATCCTGGGCAGGGTAGTAAAACTAGTAATATTTATAGTAGTAATAGAAACACCCGAAAAAAAATGTGACCATTCAAATTTCTGAATAAAAGATAACATCAATAATAAGAGAACACAAAAAACTAACACCACCTCCATATGTGCCCATCAACTAATCTTATTGTCACAAGAAAATCCATCCATATTTGTTCTTGCCAAGACGTGACTCACGAACTAAAAGAGATAATTCCATGAAAGTCAATTTCACGAGGAAAAAAAAAAAAATTTATACACAGAGAGAACCAACCAAAACAGTGCTTAACAAAACCCTAAACTAAGAAAGCCCACGAAGAAAACATAAAAACAAGCGAAATTATCAACCTAATTATTCTTAAACAATTTGCAAATCAATGTGGATGGGAGACAAACTTTCCTCCCTTCTCCTCAACTTTATGGTCCTTTCCTTTTGATGGTGCTGCTCCATTGGTTGATTTTGGCTTCATGGGTAAGCCAAAATATTCCTCCGGTGTTGTTGTGAAGAAGGAAAAATTATGGCCATCATCCCGATTGAGAACCTCCTTGGCTATCTGGAGAGCGGTTTTTCCATTGAAAAGCTCATAAGTACTCTCTTTGTTGTTGTCGTATCGTGGTCCATTCGTAGGTGCGGTTGCCAATTGTGTGGAATGATTTTGCTGTTGTCGAGCTGCAGTGGAGGAGCTGGGTTTCGTTGAGAAATTGTCTCTAGAATGTGAATTGTTCGAAGACATGATTAATTGAAACAATGTAGCTACAGAGTTTATGAAAAATTCTCTTTCTTTGGTCAAGGGATTATATACCCAAATTAGATGATTCCTAAATCTAATAGGAAAAGGTTTTCTAATCTGGTTATAACTAGTGGTACAAGTTGCTCTTAATTGAATTACGGATTTCTTTGGCCATGCTTATCACATAATTTGATATATCAAAATCGGACTCTATCTCACTAAATATATTGATTGTTATTGTTTGCAAGAAAGGATATAGATAAGTTCAGCCTAATTTTGCTATTAGAAGTCTCATATAAAGGAATTTTAATAGATTAATTTTCAATCCCAAGGCTAAGGTTTATTTCTTTTTATCCCTTCTTTCTGGTTATCCTTTAAACCAATAATAGGTATATATATTAAAGTGAATCATGTCATGCAACTCAATTTCATGTGAAGTTATCAAGAAGTTCCTTTCGTTGTTGACTCTTCATTGTGTTCTAGAACAGACTTATGTTGATAAACTAGAATTTTCCCAAATAATTTATGGATTTAGATTTTAAGAGATAGTACTAAATGGAGAAAATACTGATGACTATGCAAAGGTTTTAAAAAAGTTCATTGAGTATGTTATATAAATCATGGAGTTAGCAGGAGCTGGAGCATGAAAAATATGGATACATTTTATGGGGGAAGATAGGATCACATTGTGCTTTATACATATGTTTTTTATTTTACACTTGCTTTAATATGTGAGTTGAAAAACTAAACCAACTCATAAATATTTGATGTTAAATTAAATAACTTGATGTTATTTAAACAGACGACATCGTGTAGGACGAAAATAATATTCACACTTTTAATATCTTAAAAGTTGCGTTTGTTTCACTGAAAACTTCACTATAAAGGAAAATATTTTTCATCAAAATCATTCTAAAAAAAAAAAAAAAGTTAGTTTTCATTTATTTGGTTATTTAAGAAAAGTAATTTCCTTCTCATTAGAAGAGAAAGTCGTCTCCTCCAATCTAAGGTTTTTTTTTTTGGGGTTCATGGAAAAATGTTTTCTATAAATTTGGTTGTTTTTCATCATTCAAATATTGGAAAGTCATAAAACAATTTCCTAGAAATAGTTATAAGCAAAACAAGCGGAAAAGTAATACTCAAACCCCATACACTAAATGCATCTACATTATGACATCGGCATGCTCGCTTAATATAGATTTAGGGTGATTATGGTTTTTTTTTTTTTTTTTTGTTAAAGAAAGAAAGATTGTGATTATGGTTATTGTACACTTGTATTCTGGGGAATTTTTGTAATAAATAAGGTTAGTTAGCAAATAAGGAAAACTGGATTTTCACGTTTTTATCAAGGAGAGGTCAACGATTGTAACTAAATGGGCTAATTTATAAATAGGGTCCTCTCTCCCATATTAGTATCATCTCACATGTTCAACACAAGAATAATAGAGCATTCTCTTTTAAAATACTAAGCAAGTGAGCGATAAGTCGAGATAATGGCTGAGCTTAGGTGACCCTAGTAAGAGGCGAACAAATCAAAGGAAGCCTTGTCATGCCGTTATGGAGGAGTCGTATTTCATTGGGAGATGCCTCCAAAATGCGCGAAATTCCAAGACATGATTAACTAAAATAATTAGCTATGGAGTTTATGAGGATTACCATTGGTTTGGTCCGAAGGATTCTACGCCCAAAATTGTCTGATTCCCAAACCCTAAGTAAACGTTTACTAATCCAATTATGACTCCGAGTACGTGTGGGTCTTTAAGTGTTGGGTATCTAGATTGGTTTAAAAGCCTTAATTGGCTTATCAAATACATAGAATGTGCTAAATGAATTACTAACTAAATAGTAATATAATGTTTAACATTAACTTAAATAAAGTACATACCTTGGCTAGATAGTGGAAACATGGCATCTAATGTTGTCCCAGGGAAAGGCATGATTATTTTCCTTTTCAAATAAAACTCTTAAGGATTTTTCTAACAAAAATTCGGTTCTGCTAAGTAAAGCGACCATGGGTAATAGTTACTAAATCGATCATGATTGTTAATATGCACATAATCAATTTAATTATGTTATACATACTATTTCTTATTATACAATTGTCATACCAGTTGAATGTATCACAAAATAGACAATTTTTATGTTAATGATTTCTTAAAATATCTCATTGCTGATACCTAATTTTTGGCTACCCAGTTAGTTATTAATTACATGAAAAATTAAGGATCGATCCCAACCCTAAACAAACATACTATTACTAGATAAGCCCATACATTTGCATGTTCATTGGATCAGTGGCTAATAGACTTAAGTGAATGGACTTGAATTCAATTAATTGAACTGAGCTCATAAGAGTATTAATTTTTGGCCAAGCCCATAGGACACTAAGGGAGTGCATGACAACTGCTTATTTCTATTCCATAAACAATTTTTCAATTCCGGACTTGTTTTTGGAATAAAAATCCATTTGATAAACTTATTCCGTTATTTATTTATTTTTTATTTCTGGAATAGATTTCTATTCCATAAATAGGTTTGGAATAGAAATTAGAAATAGAAATTTTCTATTTCTCTATTTCTGAAACAGAAATAAGAAATAAAAAATTTTCTTATCGTTCGTCAATCGTTCCTTCATCCGTTACCACGACCACCGTCCGTCGGTTGCCGACCGCCGCCGATTGCCACCGTCGCCGGCGGTCACCGCGCCACAGCCGCCGTGGTCGCTTGGCCGCCACCGCTGCCAGCTTGTCATGCGCACCCTAAGGGGTCGAAATTTGCATTATAAGACCCAAGTCAGAATGATTGATTTATTAAATGACAGTACTTGGAAAAAATTCAGAAAATTGCCTAAGATGAATTACGAAATGGAATCCCTAGGTTTGTCTTATAAAATAGGTGTTTTAGGGTACAAGCGCTTGATAAAACACACGGCGGACCTAGGTCACATTGGAAAGAGGGTTATGAGAAGAAAAAAATAAGCAAGATAGATTCACGATAAGTAAACAAACATTTTCTTTGTGTAAATGGAAAAACAACAAATATTTGTTGAAGAAAAAAAAACGATATCTTGTATAGCTTGAAATAATTAGTCGATAAAAACAGTTTTTATGACTGACAACAATTTTTGCCTAAACATTTTCTTGGACAATGAAAATATTTTTAATTCATTCATTTTTGTAAGCAATACAAGTGATCATTTTTGGTGAAATGTTTTCTAAACCATTTGTTTTTTTCACACCAAAAAAATGTATTCTAACTTACATCTAATTTTTCATCCTCCCTTTTTTCACCCACTTGTATTGAATTTGAATGTCAGTGACAACCTCGTTGTCCACAAGAGATTGCTAAAACGGTGAAGTTGACAATTTTGATCGGGTTGCGAAGGATTCTTAATTAAAAGTCAACCAAAACAGATCACAAAAGAGATAAGGAAAAGAGTTGGAAAAAAAAGAGTTGCAAGAATCAAAGGAAATAGAAATGATAAAGAGATGTATAACATATAATTACTTGAGCGTTAGTGGTTCTCCTTGTTGATTGTGCCTAATCATGAATTGAAATATGAAAAAGTCAAGTATAAAGTAAAATTATCTTCAAATCTTGGAGCATTTGTAATGGAGTTGAAGCAAAAATGGAATAGTTGGTCAAGGACGAAGGTCGAGGAAGGAGGATCTGCGAGAGGTTGTTATCTGGTGGATCATCCTTGGTGGGAAACCGCCTGTATAATGGCGGAAGTAGGCTTTATATTGACGGCGAAAGAGGAATTGCCAAATTTGAAGGGAACACTTACATTATTATATTTAGTTTTCCCACAATACCAGATGTCACTTTAAATGTATTAGGGTCATTTTCCCAAGTATAGATAGCGTTCGACTCCGCTTCATACAACTTGACATAATTTATTCGAGATACAGTATATTTCATGATGAACTGCGTTGATTAGTTCCATAATATATACAACCAATTGATCTATAGGAAAATACATAATGAGAGCACTTGTCGTATTTATATTAGGTCTACTATGACGGGAAAAGATTATTGATTGCACACTAATGTAAAATAATTTAGTTACACTATATTACTCAAGGACTGAGTTAAAAACTTGTGCCAGCGACAACTATATAGGAAATACTCGAAACAAATTATATATAAGGAAATACTCGTTATTGCTTAAGGTTAGAATGATAAAATCTTCCCATACTTTTGAGTCAATAGAATCCTATCAGACTAATAAAAAAAACTAAAGAAGGAGATATAACATGAGTTGCTCTTCCTCCCATATACATAGTATCCGAGATTTCCAAACAAATGATAACGGAAAGGATAAGAGAGCGGAAGAATTATCTCCACGTCCATAATCTTTCCAGGAAAATCTACGACTACTGTTATGTGTATACGTATAATGATGCATTTTTCCTCACAGCCGATGCTATTATCACAGGAAAGCTCATCCTAATTCGTTTCGGTTCTTGATAACATGAACAAAAAAGTGAAAATTCCATGAAAAACTGCAACGATAGTTTCTACCAAAAACCGTATGCACAGACTCATAGAGAGAACAATTACGAAGGAAACTATCTGACAAAACCCTGAACCAAGAAAAGCCCAAAGAAGAAACTAATCCTCATGCTCGGTGAGAGAGTTCCAAGAAAATGCATATTTTCTAAGAGGTTCATGGCCTGTCTCACTCTACCTTCCGTGATGACCTCTTCTATCCCTCCCTTTCTTCTTGGCTTCCCTCTTCTTCTTATCTTGTTCCAATAAATAATTGAAACCTAGCCCATTCAACAATGCTTCTGTGCCCGGCTGCATGATCAACGTCTCTCCTCTATTCACGTGGTCTCTCCGTTGATTCTTGATTGCAAGTGCTGCCCTTTGATCCTCCATTCCACGATCTCCCCCTAGTTCTGGCCACTCCGTTGAACTCAAGTTAAAGCTACCAAGTGTGACAACATTGTCATCTCTTCTCTGTCCGTGAGATCTCTCCACTGATTCATGATCACGAATCGTCACCATTCTATCACCATCACAGTCACAAGCGTTCTCCTCCTCTCGTTCGACTTCAACCCTCTTAGATTGATCATCGATAAATGCCATTTGATCATCCCCACAGCTTCCAGGAACACTTGCTTCTTCTTGTTGAACTTGGAAATTCGTACTTTGATCATTTTCCAACTCGCTTCCTTTTCTTGCTTCAAACGCGACATTGACAGCCTCATACAACTCCAACCCACAAAACTCGGCTAACGACTGAGTGAATGGGTCTTCAATGGACAGGTCTTTTTGTATGAGGATTGAATCTGGAGATTCCGAATCATCTCTCGCTCGTTCCATTAGACTGGCAAGGAGGGATTCCCTCGATCTTCTCAGGGACGAACCGCCGGTTCCATGGTGAGTATTATACCTTGATCTCTCCATTTAGTGATGAAGCGTATGAAAAATTGGAGGAATGGGCAAATTTTTCTCAGAAAATCTTGCTATCAGATGTGTTATATGGCTTTGTGTAGCTTTGCAAATAGGGGAAGTCTTCTATAAAGAGTCAACTGAGGGTCGAACTTTTCAAAAGCATTTTCTTTTTTAAAATTCGGTCCCCTATTTGTTTCCTCTAAATCAAGAAAACTGGACACATTTTACGAAAATTTCCGTTTCTCTGTTGCACTTTCTTGAGAAGGTATTGAAAATACATGAAATGCATATATTATATATAGTTTGTTATGTAACCGCTTGTGCAGCGGTGGCGGCGGAGGGTTTCGTATTGACTGCAAAAGACGAATTGCCAAATTGGAAGGAACGCTTACTTTATTATATTTGTTTTTACTACTAAACCAATAATGATTTCTCTACAATTTACTTTATTAAAGTGTATTATGGTCATTTTTTCTAATAGTTTGCTTCATGGTGTAATATATATTACCACCGGGTCTTCGCTTCACACAATTATTTCTTTGGAATAATCTATTTTTGCACTTATATTTGGAATGTAGTATATTCAATGATGAAGATTAGTTCCATAATTAGTACAGCTAACATATATATAGGAGTTGTTGATTTATTTTTTTATAATATGTGGGGTTAATACCACAAAAAAACTCCAAACTAGTACATATGTGGCTTATTTACCCTAAATTAATTTATGAATCACTATAAAACTCAAATTGCTACACACGTCATAAGCTTACCCTCCATCAGCTTTTGTCAAATTTTACCGTTAAATTGTTGACATGGATAACATATAAGGATGGACGTGGCAAGTCCATTTGCAAATCCACAAGGTAATAACAAAAAAATTCCCAAACTAATAAATTTGTTACTACAAGTGAGAAATTTACTCTCTGTCATTTTTAGTAACTCTAGTGGTACTTTTGACAAAGTGGCTTGGCCAAGCACTACTTATGTGGCCTAATCACTGCTTAATGTAGCATCTCATGTAAGGACATTAACGATGGGTTAAGCCCTTAATAATTAAGGGCAAAAGACTACAACCATGCAAGGCAGAAGTGGTGACAGAACTAAATTGATACAAATACAATAAGTTTATGACTTTTTGATACTTTTCATTTCTTTGTCAATTGCATTATAAGCAATAGCATTATTCATTCAAGTACATTAACACTACTACCATTCAAGGATTCAAGCATGCATCTAATAAGTCATCAATCATTTGCACTCCTTAGACTAATACAAACTTATCCATATAGATATTAAGTGAACTGTGGGGAAGGACCCACATTTTAGGCCCAAACTAGCCTCATAAGGTGTCTCGCACGCCTCTAGAGTCGATGGCTATCATCTAGGTAATCGATCTCCAAAAATTATGAAACTTTAGTATGACATGGAAAAGACCTAAAGGAACATCTTTTGGGAAGAACTCAAAATCCGGTTCAGTTCATACAGTTCTAAATAACTTTTGCAAGCTGGGCTCAAAACAGTCAAAATCTCCAGGACGAAATTGAGTTGAAAAATAATTATTTCAGTAACCAATTGAGACCGAAAAATTATGAAAATTTAGTATGTGATAACTTGGGATGTGCTCTACAACTTTTGTGAAGAACATATCTTCGAATTCTGGATCTAGAAATCTGTAGAAAATGAAAAGCAGAAAGAGGTCGGTTTAGCAACCCAAAAACAGATTTTGAATCTTGAAGTTTTTCAAATATATTTTTTTTCATATGAAATCCAAAACTTATGAAATTAAATTATGTCGTATAAAAGCCAATAAGGAACAACTTTTGTGAAGAACACCTTACAAAATTTGTACCACATAATTCGGTAAAAAATTAGCAAACTTCTGGGTCGGGCTAGAGCCGAACCCGCCCTCAGTCCAGTCACGAATTTCCTTCAAAGTTTCTGCCATTCCGGCCTTCGCACATGCCAAATATTGACTATCCATGCCTCTATGACCTAACTACAAGTTCGACTATTCCGAACTCGACAATGTAGCTAAGTAACGTAGTCGGAACTTCTGATTAAATGAATAATGTAGTCGAAACTTCAATTAAGCAAAAATCTCAAGAACATTCTTAGATTTCTATGAAACTATTCTCGTCACACGACAAATGATCAATATAGGATAGAACGGAGGATATCCATTTGCCTCGGGTTCTCGTGTATGGCGGTCTCGAGTCGATGGTGATGGCTTGTTGCTGGCCCAATGTTCTTCTAGGAGCGAGCAATGAAGACATTGAAGCTCTTCTGCTGCTGGTTTGTTGGCAGCAATTAGTGTGACATCCCGATTTTCCAATCCTATTTTCAATAAATTGAGACGGGCATTTCGTTGGCACGCATATAGTTCTTTTCCTTGAGTCGGCCACTCATGTGAAAACTAGTCTATTGGGTGAAGTCGTTAAGAGTTTCTAATGCATCAGACTCGAGAATTTGACTATGAAGCGACCTTTCGACCGAGCTAATCTGCAAGAGTCATTACGGCACAATTAAAAATCGATTAGAGATCGGAGATAGGTCGACTCGATAGAGGCATGTGATCAGGTGTGGGTGATTCCACCAGATTGCACAATCCTTGTCGATCGGCACTGGACCGACTTTTCTGTTGATTGGGTACCCTGTGTTCGTATTTGAAACCTTGAGATTTCCCCGACAACCGAAAGTCGCCAATGTTTCAAAGATGTACATTGTGGCTTGAGATGATCAACCACAGGTTAAATGCATGAAAATTTCTAAAGGCTACCCGGTAGGTTGGGCCGCCCTAGTATCGTGCCAAAGTGAAATTAACCGTGGAATTGAGATCGAATTCAGAAATTGGAAGTCTGGGTGTGTCACGAATCATTTTAGGATCATTGACTAATTTTCGGAAGATTTTTCATGCAATCAGAGTTTTTCAGCAATTAAATCAGAAAATGGTTAATTTGGCTCGAGAAATTAGTAAGCTCGTCTTTTGGTCACGCTTTTGGGACTTAAGTTGATTATATAGACAAGTGAGGATGTGAATCAAAGTGTGGTGACATTGGATTAATTTTATGGACTTCAATTTGATTCAATTGAGAGAGAATTGATTGGAATTGAAGGAATTGATGTACAAAGTTTCATGCCCCGGCGGAAAAATAAAATTGACCCATTGAAGATTGTTGTGGGAAGGGATTTGAAGTTAGTGGAGCATGACATCACCGATGATGTCATGGTGGGCCAATTTGTTAGATTAAAGAAAGGCAAAAAGAAAAGAAATTCCCCCCTCCCTCTCTCTCCTCCCTCTCTTCTTCCTCTCTCGTTGCCTCTCTCCTCCATTGTTGTTGTGCAAAGATGAAAGAAATTTCAGAGAAGAAGATGGAGCAGCCATAGCCGTCCACTCCCGCTCGTACGCCGTCGCCGCCGGCGTCGTGCGTTTGCCCCGCGCCGCCCGCGCCCTCGCCGGCCCGCCGTCGCGCCGTCTTCACCTCTCCGCTCCGCCTCAAGTCGCGTCGTAGCTGCTGCATCAGCTCGTGCCGAAGCCGTTCGGCCACCTCCGGCCACCGTTCGGGTCCCGCCTAGGCCCGGTTTGACCCCTCAACCTTCCCCGATCCTTCCCCATCTCATCCAAGCTTCGGATCTACCCTTCCTCGGCCTCAAACCGCCATGGACAGCAACCAAGAAAATGGGTATGGCAGCTAAGTCTTGGCCCGTTTCGGCCGCCTTCCCGAGCTCGGATGCTCGGCCCGCCTTGAGGAAAGTCGATCCTCGCGTCGTCCTCGTTGTTTTGGTTTGCTCGGTTCGCTAATCCGGTGAGTTTAGCTCACTAAACCTCGCTTAGAGGGTTAATTATGCTTAGGTGGTTAGTTTAGTTTATTTAATTGTGATTTAGATTAAGATGTTTGGTTTAATTTAAAGCATGTTTTATTAAAGGTTAAGAGAGTTTATTCAATAATAAACCTTGATGGGACATAATAGGGTTTTATTTTTGAATTATTTAATTGTTTCGAAATTCTGGAATTTATAATATTATATTATATTCCGAAATTATTAAAATATTATTATAAAAAAACGGAAAATTTATTTTTGACCCTGATTGCTCAGAATTTCGTGCCGATCGCTACTATGCGTTCGGATTTTGAAATTGATGGTTGGGTATTATAAATTGGGTGTGGATGACGAAAATATGGATATTATTATTTAATTAATTTTCGGAATAAATTTAATTATTTATTAAAATTCGAAAATTTCGTCGGGACCCTAAACTCTCAGAATTTCGTGCCGATCGCTGCTGTGTATTTAGAATTTGAATTTGATGATTGATTGTGGCAAATTGAGTGTGATTGCGATAGATAGGGATTCTTTATAAAATCCAAGTGTTGAAATTGATGGGAGATTGGCCGTGATTAACCACCTATTAGAGGTTGTGCCCAGTGAGGCCGTGATTAACCACCTATTAGAGGTCGTGCCCAGTGAGGCCGTGATGGACCACCTATGAGAGGTCGTGCCTAGTAGGGCCGTGATGGACCACTTATGAGAGGTCGTGCCTAGTAGGGCTGTGATGGACCACCTATGAGAGGTCGTGCCTAATGGGGCCGTGATGGACCACCTATGAGAGGTCGTGCCCAGTGAGGCCGAGATGGACCACCTAATTAAAGGTCGTGCCGAGTGGGGCCGTGATTGCCACTGGTTGTTAAACCTTCCTATAGAGCCGTGATTAAGAGCAATGATTGATTTGCTAGAATGACATGTAATCGGTCGAATCGATTGATCACTGAGACGACCCAAGTGGTTGAATTGATCTGATGATGTGATTGTGCTGCAGTTGTTTGGTTATCATAATTGCACGTGGTTGAATTATATAAATTGTGTTAACCTGCAGATGAAGGCTAATGCGAGGTAAGTCTTCTGTGTGATGTGGCTAGGCCACCCGGGCGTATTTTCTTTCTAATAGGGGTTTAGGGGGTTGAACTTGCTGAGACATCGTCTCATCCCGGTTGTGGGATTAAAATTTCAGGTCCCTGGTGGACGGAGCGACCGGATAGTTTTGGTTGGCCTTGAGGAGTTGTAGAGGTGAAGTCATAAGATTGGAGAACGTGTCCGACTTGTAAGTCGTAGGACAATTCCTTTTTAAGAGCCGGTCTTTTGTAGACTTTTGGTCGTAGACCTCTGTTTGTAATTCTGTTGAATTATGAAAGTGTTATGTTGTGGTTTTGCTTCCTGCTTTTCTATCCCGTATTTTATTGTCAGGGGTTTTATAATACGTTCCGCTTGTGCATTAATAAATGAATGGGGTCGGCGACACTACATGGGAATGTCGCATTTGATCGACCGTAGTGGGATGTGCGCGCGCTCGGGGTTTGGGGCGTGACAATTAGGCTGAGAGAATAAAGTGAGGAGGGGACCGTGGGGACTTTGGTGGTGGACTAAAGATGAAGGGGAGTGGCGTGTGTTTCCCAGTAAAAAGCAGCCCCTCTCTCTCTCTCTTAGTCATTCGCTGCCCCTTCCACCGCGATAGTCCCTCTCTTGTGTAGCAACAATTATTGACTATTTATCCCATCCCTTGGCCAGCTGGATCCTTATCCCTTTTATAGCAAATGCGGCGGTGAGGGGATGGTTCAAGAATCCTCAAACGATGGAGATAATTTAAAAATCTTTATGAACAATAATGTGGAAAAATTCAAGACTCTTATGTTGATGTAAAGGACGCGGCGGCTTGGTTATGTAGGCGCATCCGGAAATGGCGTCACTCGGTGACGACACCGTGAGGACGTGAACGGCATAGTCCGATGGCGAGCTCGCTAATGTAATGTTGACTGTCAAGCATTCGGGGCTCACTATTTTGTCAAGAGAAAATCCGAATGTCACAGTTTTTTATTAAAAAAATAGAATAAGGAAAAAAAGAAAGAAAAAGGGAAAGAAAATAAAAACAATTTAAATGATGGAAGTGCTCTTGATCAGCTGATGAACTCGGACCATTTTTTTAGACTGACATGGTCATTCCACGCCCTTATTTGAAATAATGTCAATTTCATATTCTTATTTGAAAAAATGAGAGCACTTTATGTCTTATTTAAAATAAAATTCACCTCAGGCATTTATTAGAAAAGAATGATACTTCATGCCCTAATTTGAAAATTTCTCTAGATTTTATAATAAAAGGTCATAACAATTCTTGACTAATTTATAATCATTTGAAGTTATGATATGGTTCTACTAATTATTGTTTATAATTGCAATTAAATAGTAAGTGACATATCAAATTTATAATATGAAGAATCGATATTATGATATTAGGATTTAATCATCATAAAATTAAAATTGATTAAAAAGAGTTTCAACTTGCGGATATTATTCTTAAATTGTTCAGTGAATCAATTATAATGAATCTTTTTTGTATTTATTATTTTAGTTTATTTCAGTCTATTCATGCTATTTCATTTTGCAAATCAAAGGCTCAGGATTCGCTCTCTCCCTAATTGAAAAATAGGGAAGAGCCGACACAACCAAAATTAGAATTTTATTGTCCTAAATGTTTGATGAAGATGCATTTGTTAAGCAAAAAAATAAAAGAAAATACCGAGCAAGTTAGCATAGCACGTAAGTCATTTACTTAATTTACCTTTTTTTTTCTCTAAGCATAATTTTAATTTTAGTCCTCCACCTCTTTTCTCACGTCAAAATATTCTAATTTGTTTTTGCAATCAAATTCTCTGTTTAGTCATGCATGGTAAAGAACTGGCAAGAGAAAAGTTTCGATAAAAAAAAATTCAGCAACAAAATAGGAAAAATATATTTTAAAAAAAAATTGAAGGATAAGGCAGTGTGTTTAAAAAAGGATAGGAAATCGGATCGTATAAAAAAAAGATAGATTCCAAATTGTATCGATAACTAATTGATTGCTCGTGTAGAACAAATTGAAAACGAAATATCCTTGGAAACCTCAAGGAACATCGGCGGAAACCCTAAGAATTTCAAATCCATGGTGACGCACTCCGTCCACCGGAAATCCTCCGGCGACCGTCCGAATCGCGCCCAAGGAAACCGACAATCTCCTCCTTTGAGCCCTGGGGATCTCATCAGCGCCTTGCCGGACGCCGTGATCCACCACATCCTCTCGTTTCTGCCCCTCAAAGACGTCGTCAAGACCAGCGTCCTCTCCAAGCGCTGGCGGTGCACTTGGACGTCCACCACCCACCTCGCATTCAATGGAGTCCGGCCTCGCAATCACGACGCCTCCTCCTTCGACTTCCCGTCCCTCGTCGACAGCGTCCTGAGGCAGTGCACCTCACCCACGGTGAAGAAATTCCACGTCACCGACTTACAGTACCATGAGGCCGACCGTCCCAAGGTCGACCGCTGGCTCCACTTTGCGGCGGGGCGCCGGGTCGAGGATCTCTGCCTGTCTCTCATCACCAAGATGTGGTCTATGTATATACTGCCACCGTCCTTGTATTGCTGGAGCTGGTTGGTGCGCCTCGAAGTCAGTTTGTGCTGTTTCTCGTTGGACCTGACTATCAGCTGGCCTTGTCTTAAGGTCTTGTCAATGGAATATGCGGAGTTGAGTGATGATTTCCTGGGGCGAATTTTGAGGGGAAGTTCTGTTTTAGAGTCCCTTGAGTTGCGGCAGTGTTGGCGCATGAAAAACATTATAATAGATTCAACAAGTGTGAAAGACTTGCTACTCATTGGTGCCAATAACTGTCACCTGGAGAAAATTTGAGCCCCGCATTTACTATCATTGCATGTATCAGGGATGTGGCATCACCGTATATTCAGACTTGATGATATATCTTCTTTGGTTAAAGCCGACTTAGTTTTTTCCATTCGAACTTTTTCATTGAGAGACAAGGGGATGTGCTATGACTTGCTGAAAGAATTTTTTGAGAAGGTGCAGGGAGTTCCTATTATCACCATCGGTGGTTGGTGTTTGAAGGTACAAACTCAATAATACCACATGCTCATGTTGAATGGTGTCTGTAGTGTTTGGTAATGTTTGTTGCCCGGGCCAAGTGATCTCGGCTTTTTGTGGCATTCTAGTCTTTCATCATGGGAATCATAGACAAATATAGGATGATGTCTAACCTTGTGTTCCAACATAAGAAATATTGTGAACCTGGGAGCTCATTCCCTCCGTTTAATTTCCAATAAATGGATCTAGGATGACTCAAATTTTGGAACAATGAATGTCCCATAGATAGGATATCAATGCAACAATCTTAGATGCTTGATTTTCACAGGAAAAATACATTAAGAGATTATATTAATAATGGACCTAGTGACCCTAGGGTCACAGAACGGTCATGCTATCTCATGTGTTGTTCCATAATCATCTTCAATGGATAGATGGATAGAGTCACTTGGAAATAACGAGGTTCGTTATCTCATGTGACCAACTATTAGAAGTTTCAAATCCTTCAAAGATCACAAGTTTTACACGATGTAAATAGTCTTAAACAAATTATCTTGTTCATTTCTATCTATAGTATCATTATTGGTTTTTTCTTGATTGGGAGACAAGGTCAATGGATATCATATTTGGATGGAATGTAGTTTTGTTATTCTTTATTAATTTTAGAAAGGAAAAAAATATTAATGAAATTTTCTTTGTTGCTTACTCAAAGGTTCTGTCCCTTTTCAAGATGAAAGGAGTGCCATCTCCATTGTCAAAATGTCAAATCTAACACTACACACACCAGTCACTCAAAGGGACCTTCCTGGGATAGCATACATGCTGGGAAGTTCAGAGTTCCTGGAAAAATTAATCATACACCAGAATGGCTTACACGTATTCAAGGTTTGTTCCTTTGCTAAACTATCTTTAGTTTGCTTATTGTGTTGACTTCCATTTTCAATGAATGTTTGAATAGTGAGTTAAAACTTTAGAAGTACATAAAGATTATCAATCTCAAACTCTTATTTGTTCCTATAATTTAAATTTGCTTGTAATTTGGTCATTCTACTCAACATTTGTGCATGCCCACTTTAAGCTGTTTTAGTTCATGTCCTAAAATAAATGTAGCATTATACTTGTCGCGACCACTTTTTTTTTTCGGCGCCCGCGATCGAGTACGAGCGCCTAAGGAGGCTAATGGCTCGGCTGAATTTAGTTAAGCCCGGACTCTCCCAAGTCCACCAATTCACGACTTAATGGTTCAATTTTTTAACCTGTAAATCAAATTTTAAATTGGAGTCGCCACTAATCGATTTGGGGTGGGTTGATTAGAAACCCAAGTGAAGTATCGGGAGAAATACTCACTCTTGCGCAACCAGAGAAATTAGGATCGGGGATTTGATTACACTAGTTAATCACTAATGCCCTTTCGGTACCTAATCTTGTTTAAACCCTGAGGTTTTTTGGATGTTCGAGGGGTTTTCCATGCATTTTTTAGAGGAAAAACATTTTTTTTGAGCCATTTTCTAATTTTTTTGGACACAAAAGGGATTTTTTTTTGGGATTTTTGGTATTTTTGGAAAAATACAAGTCTTTTTGGCTTTTTCTGAATTTATTTTAATTTTTTGTTGTTTTTGTTATTTGTTTTGTTTGTTTTTGGTTTTTTTTTTTTGTTTATTATTCCGAAAAAGACAAAATAAAATAAAAACTTAATTAATAAAATAAAATTAACCTAATTAAAATTGAGGTGTCAACAGCTGCCCCTCTTTGAAGGTGAGCTCGCAGAGGTTGCATTCAAAGACAGACTGATGTCTCAATTTTATCCATGCATGCGTACCATATTATACTTTATTTGGGACCTATTATTCTATGCGGAAAAAAAGAGCAATATAACTTTACATATACTGAGACAGATAAGAAGATACCTGTAGTTACTTACCGGGATTGAGTGAGATAGGGTGTGAACCCCGAGTTTTGGCAAGTATCAATGTATCATCTTACCTGTTTGCATGAGGAGATTGCTTCTCTAGGACCCGAATCATTCTTCGGTC
Source organism: Eucalyptus lansdowneana (assembly GCA_017140395.1). NCBI lineage: Eukaryota > Viridiplantae > Streptophyta > Magnoliopsida > Myrtales > Myrtaceae > Eucalyptus > Eucalyptus lansdowneana. The sequence continues at coordinate 60,851,324 of CM029487.1, forward strand.
GCCTGTTGGAGCAATAAGTGGTTTGTCTAGGACCCGAACCTTTCTTCGGTCGCCTTGACGGGGAATTGCTTTTCCAGGACCCGAACCTTTCTTCGGTCGCCTTGACGGGGAATTGCTTTTCCAGGACTCGAACCTTTCTTCGGTCGCCTGTTAGAGCAATAAGTTGGTTTGTCTAGGACCCGAACCTTTCTTCGATCGCCTTGACAGGGAATTGCTTTTCCAGGACCCGAAACTTTCTTTGGTCACCTGTTGGAGCAATAAGTTGGTTTGTCTAGGACCCGAACCTTTCTTCGGTCGCCTTGACGGGGAATTGCTTTTCCAGGACCCGAACCTTTCTTCGGTCGCCTGTTAGAGCAATAAGTTGGTTTGTCTAGGACCCGAACCTTTCTTCGGTCGCCTTGACGGGAGATACGCTGACCTTTCTCAGGGCATCTGTTTATTGGGAGATAGTACCTGGACGATCACAGGTACAAACTCTTGGGGGATACCTGGATGATTACAAGTATCGAAGGGGTACCTGGACGATCACAGGTACAAACTCTTTGGGGATACCTGGATGATCACAAGTATGAAGGGGTACCTGGACGATCACAGGTACAAACTCTTTGGGGATACCTGGATGATCACAAGTATCGAAGGGGTCCCTGGACGATCACAGGTACAAACTCTTGGTAGATGGAATATCGAGGACGTACCTAAGATATTTGTGAAGGTCTCTCACCTCCTGGTAATTGGGAATATCGAGAACGTGCCTGGCATATTTGTGAAGGTCTCTCACCTTCTGGTATGGGAATATCGATGACGTACCTTGGATATTCATGAAGGTCTCTCACCTTCTGGTAAAGGGGAATATCGAGGATGTACCTGGGACATTCGTGAAGGTCTCTCACCTCCTGGTAGTGGGAATATTGAGGATGGATCTCGCATATTCGTGAAGGTCGCTCACCTCCTGGTAGTTGGAATATCGAGGACGTGCCTCATATATTCGTGAAGGTTTCTCACCTCCTGGTAAATGGGAATATCGAAGGCGTACCTGGGATATTCATGAAGGTATCTCACCTCCTGGTAATGGGAATATCGAGGACGTACCTTGGATATTCATGAAGGTCTCTCACCTCTTGGTAATAGGGAATATCGAGGACGTACCTCGCATATTCGTGAAGGTCTCTCACCTCCTGGTAATGGGGAATATCGAGGACGTACCTGGGATATTCATGAAGGTCTCTCACCTTCTGGTATGGGAATATCGATGACGTACCTTGGATATTCATGAAGGTCTCTCACCTTCTGGTAAAGGGGAATATCGAGGACGTACCTGGGACATTCGTGAAGGTCTCTCACCTCCTGGTAGTGGGAATATTGAGGATGGATCGCGTATATTCGTGAAGGTCGCTCACCTCCTGGTAGTTGGAATATCGAGGACGTGCCTCATATATTCGTGAAGGTCTCTCACCTCCTGGTAAATGGGAATATCGAAGGCGTACCTGGGATATTCATGAAGGTATCTCACCTCCTGGTAATGGGAATATCGAGGACGTACCTTGGATATTCATGAAGGTCTCTCACCTCCTGGTAATAGGGAATATCGAGGACGTACCTCGCATATTCGTGAAGGTCTCTCACCTCCTGGTAATGGGGAATATCGAGGACATACCTCGCATATTCGTGAAGGTCTCTCACCTCCTGGTAATTGGGAATATCGAGGGCGTACCTCTTGGTAGTTGGGAATATCAAGGACGTACCTTGGATATTCGTGAAGGTCTCCCACATCCTGGTAACATAAACTTGAATGTAGCATGAGGCTTACCCGGATGGCTGCAGGCATTTAAAAGGGGTAGAGCACCTGGGTAGCCGAAGGTGTACAAAATATTGGAATACTTGGATAAACACAAGCATTTAATGATGTGGGACCACTTAGGCTGGTCCAAGTGCTAGAAAGCATACCTGGGCGGTGGTGCCAAACAAAGTAATGGAATGCTTGAACAGCTGCTATATTATTTGAGGACAACTTGGATGAGCTGAGTGTTATGAAAGGGAAGTACCTGGACAACGGTGAGTACTTGACGATATGGGGATACCTAGACAGTAGTAGGTATTCCAAGAAATACTTGGTCAGTCACGAGTATCAATACTCTGGGGACAACTCGCACAAGTCGAGTGTCAGGAAAAGGAAGTATCCGAACGGTGGCCGGTACTTAAAGACAATAAGGATACCTAGACAATAGTAGGTATTCAATGATAAAGGGATACTTGGTCAGTCACAAGTACCAATACTCTGGGGACAACTCGAACGGGGCGAGTGTCGATAAAAGGGAGCACTCAGCAAGTGGTGGGTACTTAAAGATAAAGGGGGTACTTAGATAGCTGCAAGCACCCAAACTCAAGGGATGATTCGAATAGGTCGAGTGTCAATAAGAGAGTACCTAGACAGTGATAGGTACTTTAATACAAACAGAGACATGCTTACCTGGCAATATCTCTGATCTCTGAGAGTATGTTTGCTATTTGCACAATATGCACACATGATTGTATATACTGTAAATTCATAAATTCAAATGTGATTTATGCATGACAATCTTGTCAGTTTTGTATCATTCGAATTTCACTGGGGAAGATTTTGAAAGACAACATTTATTCGGAATATAGATGCTTTGAGCATGCTAGATGAGGGACTTTCAGTCTGAAAGGACTTTTCGCTCACTCTCATGGAAAAGGCTATCCTGACCATTGATGCGGGATTTATAAGGATCACACTATCTCACTGTCATCATGTCAGCAGGGGTCCGAGTATTCTCGCAAGCAGTACGACTTTACCAATGTGAGAGGCCTTTGTTGAAACTGTCGTGAAGTCTTGGTTAGCGGTTCATCAAAGGGGACCATCAAGGTCGAAGTTGATGGACGAAAATGCACGATCATCTTCGGGTTTACAAGTCAAGATTCCTGCGAAAAGAGATAGAATAATCTTGCTTGTACTTCTTCGAGCGATGCTTATGTACACATGAAATCCTACGTTAATTGAAGTGCCCCTAGTCTGAAGAGACCTTTATAATGGGAATGTAACGTAGTCTTGACTCACATGTAAAAGGGTGAGAGTTGGCGATTGTCTTGATATTTGTCACTAGTCTTTCTTCACGGTCGGATGGAGGTTGTATCAATTAAACAACAATTCCTTTTGGGAATACAAATGGCTATATTTTTGTTTGGGGCATCGGCCTTGCTTTTATCAGGCACACTGCTTTTTTCATGCCCCTATTTCTCATCTCAATTTTTCATTCATGGGTATTGACCTTGCTTTTACCAGGTACACTGCTTTTTTATGCCCCAGTTTTTACTCTTGTTGCTTGAGGAATCGATCTTGGCAAGTTCAAGCAAACGCCTTTGTTAGACTATGGAGTCTTCATCTTATGTTGGCACTCTTGATTATGTTGCTCAAACGACAGTGGCTTCTGCTTTGCCTCCATGTGGGGGTGAATTTACAGACTCAATTGAGTTGTACTATGGATACAAGTGCGTAAATAAAGAATTGCTCTTCACGACTCTAGGGCACTTAAATTAACGCGAGTGTTCATATGCAATAAAGACACTCAAAGATTGATACAAGTGCAAGCAAGAAAATTTCTATCTCTCTTCTCACCTAATGATGCTGTTTCGCCTTCGATCTGCCCCAGTGTGGGGTGGTTCTTTGACGGGGGTAGGACAGAAATTTCACCAGTGTAAGGAGCTCAAAGGGGTGAGCAATGGAATGCCTCTCACTGTTGTGGTTATCGTACCATTCGCGAGAGAACTCTTTACCCTGCAGTCATGGAATCTTCTGCACTCATCTCACAAGTGTATAGATATGGGACTGTGTGTAGGATATGGCTTGCCTTTCATCATTCTGACGCGCCTCATCTAGCATGCTCGATTAATCTTGTATTCTTCATTTAGCTGTCTATTCTAATAATCCTTAATGGAATCAGCGATTTAGACAGACAAAATCATCATGCGAAATCCATTTGGAAAAGGCATGCAGCATATGATGCGAAAGAGTTTGTACTTTCAAAATGAATGGTTTTTACTCAAGAAAAACTTACTAACAGCTTTAAGGGTGCTTGCTTGGTGAAATGGTATTCACAAATGTGTTGAAATTTGAATATCAAAAGAGTTATTTACAAAGGGTTATTCACAAATGAGTGTCGATAGATTGCTCCTATTGGTTAGGGACATGACACAAGAAGGATCAGCCGAGGCTGGGGATCTGATCGGGCATCTCTGTTTTTGCCCCTGCAAAAGAGAAAATGAAAATGGATCAATCAATAGGGCCAAAATTAAAGGTGAATTGAGGCCTGAAGGATCTCTGTCATTTGCTTTGGCAATACTTGAGACGCCATTTCGCTTGGGAGAGTTTGTCATGCCTCTCATTGATTTGTTATCTTTGCTTTTGACAGTCAGGTGATCCTGCAACAAACAAGACATGCTTCTCATTGATTCGTTATCATTGCTTTTGATAGTCAAGTGATCCTATAACAAACAAGAGGGAATGTGTTAGTCATGAATTCTTTCCAGAGTCGAATAACTGGAAGCGATACAACTTTACCCTTCACTGGTTTGCGGATGATTGGGGGTGAACCTGAAGTGAGAGGGGACACGAAGTCCTATGTCCCTTGCTTCGTTAGGTCAATTATTCTCTGAATTAGCTCCTAGATGACATGTCTTTTTACACGAAGCCAGGTAAATTTGATGTGGGTCATTTCCACGTACTAGCTTGGCCAATATTGATTCGCCAAACCTAACCATTGAGTTTGGTCTCGAGTTGTGATACTCCCTGTCAAATAGGGAAAATACGTCAAAAGCGAGTTCAGATAGTGGGAGTATTGGAAACGATACCAAATTACCCTTCCCCAAAGTTTGTCTGTGCTAGCTCCTAAAGATATTTGAATGTCGATGATGGCCTCTTTATCTTGGCATAGTTCAATGTTTCCTTCAATTGGCCTTCCTCATTTGTGGCCACATATGCATGATTGCTGGTCGTTGATTCATCTTCAGCGCCTTCCTTCTGTGGAATTTCTTCTTCTGTCTTTAACTATAGCATCATTAACAGCATTGAGCAAAGTCATGTACCTCAAGCTTCTATGGAATCTGAGATCAAAATCCCAAGCCTTGTGATGGCAACTACTCCTTGGAAGAACATGTGTCTGGAGTGAAGTTTTCTAGATTCCAAAGTCATTGTCCAAGGTGTGGGGCCATAGATCGCCTTGACCGTCTAGATTTTCTCCCTGTTGACAGTAATCACTTAAAAGGAAGAGGAGGACTTCCTTCCTTATGTTGAAGTTGATACTGTAACATCTAGCCGTTTGGGCGCGTCGTGTGACAAGATGGTCCTTTGGCTTAGGATGGAGCTGGGCAAGAGTGAGGCATGTCATGGACGCTTTGATCTCAACTCTATGCATGTACCTATTACGTTCATCTTTTGCATCCTGTAAATAGAAGAGAGAGGACATCATTTCCAAATTATATTCAGAGAATAAGACTTACCATTTTTAAGTGTAGGATGATTCTTTCTATTTGCCCCTGTTTTCTTGGCAAGGTGTCTTTGAATTTGGCGAGTTTGTCTGATGCGTTTGCTTCAAATGCCCCCTGTCGTACTAAGTCAAAGGGGATGGGAATGATCTTCGAGACATGAAACGAATGAGTCGAAAGACAAACACGGTTAAATTTATCATCTTGTTTTAACAAAAGCTTTTGGGTGATGAAATATTTTCAAAATACGTCTTTGGGGAGAAAAAGCATGAGGAAGCCCAAATTTCGCATTCTCCTTGGATGATATTTTCTTTTCATGGTTGGATAACATCACTGGGCTAGTTTGGAGTACTGCCTCATGCTCTCAAAATATTATAACTGTACAATAGAGTACTTGGAATGGAAAATACAACAGTAGCACACTAGACAAAATAAGAAACATGAAATTATAGAAACAAGTAAAACTCATAAAAACCCCTGTGTAAAGGATCGCTTTGATAGTGCTGGTCTTGAAGCTAAGCGTGCTTGAATTCCTTGCCTTCAGTAGACTCGAAGTATTCGCATGCGATGACTACCTCGCTGAAGCTATGGAAGCGTAACCCATGTAGCCAACAGCGATGCTTGCAGGACAAAGCTTCTATGAACTGCTTCATTAACTCCTCTTCAGCCAGTTGAGGGCAGGTTTGCATCATGAAAGCTCTCCACCTCCCTGCGTATGCTTGGAAATCCTCCATTGGTCTTCTTGTGAAGTGAGCCAAACTCTCACATGGCAATTCAGTTCCGATCTAGCTTTGGTACTGATGCAAGAATGTGGAAGTCAGCTCATTCCAATCCTTTAGGAGATAAATATTTGCTGTGATGAACCATTGCAATGCAGACCCCGTAAGAGCTTCTTGGAATGCCTGAGTTGTGAACGACATCGGGCCATAGTACCGACTCATTTCCGCATGGAGATATTGCAAATGAGCCACGGGACAAGTTGTGCCATTATACTTACGGAAATCAAGTATCCACATCTCTCCAGGGGTCGTGATCTTATGAGCGTAAGACGGGCTTGATGTATCTTGGTTAGGCCACTGATTTTCCCACTGCATATCTGTTGTAGTGGCGAATTTTTCTGTTTCAGGGAAGTTGGATTCTACCGAGATTACCCCATTGCTTTCTTCTTGGTCAAAATTTCCGAATGAGGATAAAGTATTGAAGCTATCCTCATGGTCAGAGGACAAGCTTAGTACTTCGTTAGGATCATAGCGGATAAAGACGTATGCTTCTTCTTCTGACGGGCCTTCATCTCCGGATGAGAGTAGGAAACAGTTATACGATGAATCGTCAGTTTCATTGTTGAAATAACGCTAGAAGTCCTTGGGATTGTATTCTAGGGCCGGGAAGTCTTCAGGATTGTACTCTAGAGGGTGGTGGCCTTCAAAGTTGTATTCTTGGGAATGTTCAAAGCTTTGGTGCGGTGGCTCGTCGGTAGATGCTGAATCTATCTGCTTGGGTTTTCTTTTCTTGGCTTTTGGTCCAGACTTTTTGAGTAAGGCCCTTCGTTTTGCTAACTTGATTCTGTCAAGGGAAGTGAGAGACATTAGAGTTTCACTGTTTGATTCACTTTCCAGGTTGATAGGAGTTGGTATTCTTTGGACCCTAGCTCTTGGAGTAAGCTTGGGGAGTTGTCCAGTTGTGCCCCACTCTTGAACAGACTCTGTGTCTTTGACCTCGTACAAAGGCTCCTTGCCTTTCCTAGTGGGAAATTTTCCAAGAATGGATGTTGCTCAACCGCCCATTTATCATGCAAGGCTTCATTGACATGCTCCTCTCCTATCTCGCGCCTAACAGCTCCTCGTGCTCCGCGATCATTGGCTCTTCGTAGGGCAAGGTGATGTCAGGGGTGATGTCAATATCGTATTCTTGATGGAAAACATGAATTAATTCCCTCCAGGTTTTAAGGGGACTAATCTTCCTGACAATGTACCATCGCAAGGCAGGGCCAGTTAAGTTCGATCGGTACGATTGAATCATCCTTCGAACCAGGTAAGCCTGCAAGTAGGTCTTTGGGCTGGAGGTATTAGCATACCTTTCACATTCAGGTGCTTTGAGTTTTTCAGGGATCTCAATGCCGGCGTAATTGGACAGGTCCATGGGATTCTGCTCTTGCAGCTGGTTTAACTTTTTCATGATCCTTTCAAACTGTCTATGGTACTGGCTATTTTCTAGCAAATTTGCGGGCATCATGACGGTGTTTGAGACAACTATAGAGTTGGGCTCAGCTTGAGTGGATTTCATTTGTCTCGAGAGTTGTTGAAGGACAATGGACATCTGTCCTACGCCGTCTTCAATGTTAATGAGACGATTTTGTACATCATTCTGATCGGGTCCTATTGCATGAGGCCAATCACGAGCGATTGGTGGCCGGCGATTCATAATTACCTGTTTGTTGTGAAAACAATGAATGAGCACAAAAGTAAACAAAGATTGACCCATGGCAATGGTCTAACTGCTTTTTTATTTATCAAAAGAGGGTTTATAGACTGCCAACTCCTAACATCTAGAACTTGAAATTGAAAAGACAGGATGAAATACTAGATATTAAACAAGAGTCCCTAAACAATGGGACAAAACTTTCACACTATTTACACTAAGGGGTACATGATTGCTAATTTATATGCGACGGGGAGCCTTGTTCTTACGAGGACGCCTACTTCCTTGAACTAGTTCTGAGGTGTGCATCCAGTTCATTCCCAAATCTCTCTCCATGAGCTCTGCTTGCTCGTGCTGGTTGCTCTCGCTGATTGAGTGAGGGATTAATGGCTTCCATCTTGTCGGGATACAATGGTTGTGGATGTAGGACATGGAGGTGTGGTGGGCTTTTTCTTCTCCCTCAAGCCCTTCAAGTATCACAATCCTTTTACGATGGCACTTGTCCCAGGTTTCCTCAGCGGTAGAAATTTCGAATTCATAGTCACGGCTTGTGTTGAAAAGAACTGGAGGGACCATCATCTTGAAAGGTGGTGGGATCTCCTGAAGGGCTCCATATTGTCGTGCTACCCGATACGGGTAGTATGGAATGGCACCGGTGAGACCGAGTAACGGAATTGGGCGGGTGCGCATGTAAGCAAAGCGGACCCTCTTTTCATGGAACCAACCAGCACACCATTGGAATGCCTCAGGAGTTGGGTTTCTTAGGAAGCTTACCCAATTTAAACAGCTTTGATTGGGAATGTATGGTCCTAAAACCATAAATTTTTGTAATGGATTTTCAAAAGCATTTGTTTCAGGCGATCGCATGAAGTCTCGAAATTCGCTTAGGTGAGAAAAGAACCAGACTTGTAAAATTTCAGGAGAGGCTCGCATGATTTTCTCCGAGTTGTCTTTAAAACGATTAAAAGACAAGAATGTTTCAGTTAAAATCATGTTGACATAATTCCCCCTCTTAAGATCTCGATCAACTATCCATGCCATCTTGGGAGTTATGGCATTTCTTTGATGGGGGAAGATGATGAGCCCGAAAAAGGCTAGGAGGAAAATTTCACTTTTCTGGGTCATAGGCTGATTTTGGAAATAGGCATTCATAAATTCTAGTGGGCAGGTATTATGGTTGCCTTCAAGAATTTGTCTCATGACATGGATTTCAGTTCCTAAAAGTCGTGCTAACCGGCGCCATGGGAGGGCGCCTATCGATGGCTTGACAAGCTTTTTCTCAAGAGGCATTCCAGTGATGATGCTGTATTCTTCTAGGATTGGGGTTAGCTCAAACCTACCGAATATAAAAAGTAATTGTCTTCGGGCACCAAAAATGTGCCATGGCTTGTATGACTTCAGGACGAACAGTGATTTGGATCAACGATAGGAGATGACCAATTTTGGCCTTCACGCGCTCCTGGGCAAACTGATCTAATTGACCCCACCATCTGAAGAGCTCCGCCTTGGAAGCAGGAATGAACTGGAAATCGTCTTTCCCCATCACATATAAACTGGGACTTGAAAAGTTTATCCTACATTGCCATGGGCCAAATAAAAAGACTGAGTAAAAGTAAAGAAATCACTTTGCTTTTAAATAAAAATGGCAAGCACAAAGACATGTGCATGGGACGTGCAACTCGATTTCTAATTCAGAAGGCTTGATGAAATTAAAAAGGTATCCACCCATCGCAGTCTCGTTAGCAGCATACCCCCTTAACCTCGGCTAAGAAATTCGGGGAAAAGAAAGGCAACCTCTACATCGCAATCTCGCGTTCGAGGTCGTATCTTTCCTAACACCATCCTAGAAATCCTATGGCGGCCCAGGTCCGGCGGCCGGGTTGTGTGTGCCATGTGTAGTGCTAAAACAGTAAAGCATGCATAACAGTTTGTAATCACAAGATAATCTATTTTAAGCAAAATTAAAATGAATTTCTAAGCTTTTGACCTGCATAAAGAAAAAACCTAAGTCAGTAAAGAATTTAAACAAGACAAAAATGGCCTAAGTCTTCAATGTCCCCAGCGGAGTCGCCAAGCTGTCGCGACCACTTTTTTTTTCGGCACCCGCGATCGGGTACGAGCGCCTAAGGAGGCTAATGGCTCGGCTGAATTTAGTTAAGCCCAGACTCTCCCAAGTCTACCAATTCACGACTTAATGGTTCAATTTTTTAACCTGTAAATCAAATTTTAAATTGGAGTCGCCACTAATCGATTTGGGATGGGTTGATTAGAAACCCAAGTGAAGTATCGGGAGAAATACTCACTCTGCGCAACCAGAGAAATTAGGATCGGGGACTTGATTACACTAGTTAATCACTAATGCCCTTTCGGTACCTAATCTTGTTTAAACCCTGAAGTTTTTTGGATGTTCGAGGGGTTTTCCATGCATTTTTTAGAGGAAAACATTTTTTTTGAGCCATTTTCTAATTTTTTTGGACACAAAAGGGATTTTTTTTTGGGATTTTTGGTATTTTTGGAAAAATACAAGTCTTTTTGGCTTTTTCTAAATTTATTTGAATTTTTTGTTGTTTTTGTTATTTGTTTTGTTTGTTTTTGGTTTTTTTTTTGTTTATTATTCCGAAAAAGACAAAATAAAATAAGAACTTAATTAATAAAATAAAATTAACCTAATTAAAATTGAGGTGTCAACAATACTCGGAGGTTATTTTGCTGCCATGCGGCGTTGGGATCTTGAACTTATAGTTGAATGATGAGCATCTAGAAAGAGAGATATTTTATTGTGTAGACGAGTTTAAGAGTTCAAAGTCATTAACACTCAAAATAAAGTAAAACTAACTAGCATTTGCGGTGGACAATGAAAGTTTTTTTAATTTTTGAAACTTCAGTAAGGCAACTAATTCTTTTTGTGGATTTGCATCTAATGTGAAGTAAGTTTCTTAAATGGGGTATCTTTGTGCAGTGTATGCTTGACAAAGAATGGAAAGACCATTTTAACTATGATGAAGAAGATTTTTTGTGTACATGAAAGGAGAATTTTCAATGTTTGGTGAAACATCTCAAGAGAGTTGAGATCATCGGTTTCAAAACTAATAGTTTTGGATCGAAACATCTGCTTCTCCTTATTAAGTTTCTTCTTGGTGATACACTTGTGCTGGAGAAGATGATTATCAAGGCTGATTTGCACTCTCGAAATGGACAGAAAAATCATCAAGCCGCTGTTCTTTCGAAACTACTTGGTGTCAGCCGAAATGTGCTCACCTATCGAAGAGCTTCCAAAAATGCTAAAGTTATCTTCGATTATCCTTTCAAATTGCTATCCTTGTAGAAGCATATGAAAATCTGGATATTTGTTAATCATATGGCAAGGTTACGTTGCTCTAGGCACTACATTGTCCATTCTTATTCACACTCTTTTGACGGTAAAGTTACATGAGTTATGACAATATCAGGTCTTTGACATGTACCTAATATACACTCCTTTCAAAAGTTCAGTTTAGTCTAGTTGTAAATACGAACCTCTTCAGGAAAGAGGTTAATGGTAGTGTCTTGGATTTCGACATACGAAAGGTTGTTTCGGTTACGATATTGCTCAGCCTTCTCTTCTTCTTTAGGCAAAATAGAAAATTTAGAGGTATCATATTTATCTGCACTCTCGAAAGATTAAGGAAACCTTGATTATAATGATCCGCATTTTGAAATCTTCGCTTATTTGCTTGTAACTGCATAGACAGCATTAGAGTTTGATTTTAGTTCAGCACAACCCAATTTAAATTCAAATTTTGACATAACCTTTTTTTCATGGTCTAATTGGGTTTGAGGGGATTTTTTTTCCTAAAGAAAAGGTTTGTGGATAGAACTAGACCACATTTCACGATTCGATTTAGTTTAACATTTTGAAAACCAAAACAAACTGGGAAATCCAACAACGGGACATACTACTTTTTTCAGTTTTTTTAATATGTCATTGAGATTTGAAATAGCTTAGATTTTTATATCTAAAGTAGCTGGATTTTAATTATTAATTATCAATAATTATGTGTCTATGAGGATCCTCTTTTTTTTTTCTTTAAATGAGAATACTGACTTTTTGTTCGAGCAATGCCATTTTTGGTGAACTTGTAGGTTTGTGAAATCAGCAACGAAGAGTGCATAAAAAGAAATGAAGATTTGCCTCTTGAGGCTTTTGCGCGGCTCCCTTCCACTCTTTTGTTCGCTTTGAGAGTGTAAGTTTTGGTGCCGTTTGTGTACTTTTGTCCTTTGCTTTTCAATATATTCTTACCTTTACAAAAAAAAAAAAAAAAAGAAATGAAGATTTTACCGATTAGTTTCGACTCAATTCGAAACATAACTTGCTTTCACTTTAGTAAAATTTGGGTCAAAGCAAGCATGCATTTCTATGGGTAGATTCAAGGGTAAGAACCTAACATACCCTTCTAGTCCTTATGTAACCCTTGAAGCCTTTAATTTACTGTCATGCCAATATCATGATTAGTTTTTCCATAATTTAATGAAGTGCATGCTAGGTACATAAGCAACCATACTTGGATTAAGTTATCAAGTATTAAATTACCCAATAAAATGAAAGTTATATTATAAGATAATTCAATTATCAAACTTAAATAATATAGATGTTAATTACCATAATTAATTAATGTGATTTTAATTAAACTTGATCAATAATAAATTTATAGCACAGACTATTAATAATTCATGATTTGTATGGTTGCACATTAAATTGTTTTTTTTTTAGTAGCTTGACTAACTTATAATCACTAGAAATAATGATATAGTTTGGTATTACTGTTTATGATTATCATTAGGTGTGAGTAAACTGTAAGTTACATATCAATTTTATAATGAAAAGAAATGATATTATGATATTAAGATTTAATTATTATGTAATTAAAGCTGATTAAAAAGAGTTTTAAGCTTGCGGATGTTATTTTTAGATTATCCTATTAATTGAATAAAAAGAACCTTTTCCGTGCTTATTCTAGTTTAGTTTATTTTCATGAGATTATTATTTATTCCCCTGCTATTTCATTTCGCAAATCAAACTATCAAGATCCACTCTCTCCCTAACTCAAAAGTAGGAAGAGCCAATGGTGCCAAAATTAGAATTTTATTGTCCTAAATGTTTAATTTTTTTGGGGACGGATCCTAAATGTTTGATGAACGTGCACTTTGTAAGGAAAAAGTAAGAAAATATCAAGCAAGTCAATCTTCTAATTTGTTTTTACAAACGGATCCTAAATGTTTGATGAATGTGCACTTTGTAAGGAAAAAGTAAGAAAATATCAAGCAAGTCAATCTTCTAATATGTTTTTACAATCAGATTCTTTATTTAGTCATGCTTGATAAAGAATCCGAAGAGAAAAAATTTTATAAAGAAAATTTTCAACCGAAAAAGAAGAAGTAAAGTTATGGTAGATCCGTTCTTGTGAAATGACTGAAGAAGAAGATGTAAAGTTACGGTAGATTTGTTCTTGTGAAATGAGCAAATTTTTGCAAACTGCACTAAGTTGATTTATTTTTTAGTTTTGCAATAAACTATGACTTTTTAGGATTAGTTTTGTTTTAGAATAAAAATATTTCTTTTGATTAAAAAATAGGAAATCGGATCAAATAGGAAAAAAGATACGTTCCAAATCGAGTTGATACCTAATTGATTGCTTGCATAGAAAGTAAAAGAAAAATAAATTGGAAAAGTCCTTGGAAACCCGGTGGAACATCAGCAGAAACCCTAGAATTTCAATCCATGGCGGCGCCCTACGTCCACGCCGCCGCCCACCGCAAATCCTTCTCCGGCGACCCTCCGAATCGCGCCGGGGAAACCGGCCTCCTCTTCCTTTGTTGCCGGATGACGCGATCCACAACATCTTCTCCTTTCTGCCCATCGAAGACGCCGTCAGGACCAGCGTCCTCTCCAGGCGCTGGCGGTCCACCTGGACCTCCACCACCCACCTTGTATTCGATGGATTCCGACTTCGCAATCGCGACGCCCGCTCCCTCAACTTCCCGTCCCTCGTCGGCCGCGTCCTGAGCCAGTGCACCTCGCCCACGGTGAAGAAGTTGCACGTCACCAACTTCAAGTACCGCCATTATTACCGCCCGACGCTCGACCTCTGGCTCCACTTCGCACTGGGGCGCTGCGTGGAGGATCTCCGGCTGTGGCTGATCACCGATCAGTGGACTAGATATACACTGCCACCGTTCTTGTATTGCTCGAGTTGGTTGGCGCGTCTCGAAGTCAGTTGGTGCAGTTTCAGGTCGGATGAGACTATTTGGTGGCCTTGTCTTAAGTTCTTGTCAGTCGAAGATGCGGATTTGGATGATGATATGCTCGGGCGAATCTTCACGGGAAGTCCTGTTTTAGAGTTCCTCAAGTTGGGGCGGTGCCGCTACGTGGAGAACATTATAATAGATTCAACAAGTGTGAAAGATTTGGTATTGATTGGCAGCAAAGACTACTCTTACTCTTACATGGAGAAAATTTGGGCTCCACATTTGCTCTCGTTGCGTGTATCAGGGACGTGGTCGGGGCCGTGGCTGTGCACCCATATATTCAGACTTGACGATATATCTTCTTTAGTTGAAGCCGAGTTAGTTTTTTCCGGTCCATCTTCCTTATTTGAGTGGATGTACTGCAATTTGAAGGAACTTCTTGACAGGCTGTGTGGAGTTCCTAAAATCACCATTGGCAGTTGGTTTTTGAAGGTACAAGCTCAATAATTTACATGTTAATGTTGAATAGTGTCTGCGATTAGCACTGTTTGGTGGTGTCTCTAGCCCAGGCTGATTGACCTCTAGTCTTTCATCACGGCAATCGTTGACAGTGCATGTATAATTAATTCAGCAGATATAGGATGATGTCTTTTACAATGTCAATGGACATATCCACTTGGAAACTTCAGTCAATAACAAGGTTCACTGTCTCATATAACTGACTACTTGAAATTTCGGATCGTTCAAAGATAATAAGTTTTTACATGAGAAGCATATGTAAATAGTCTTGATTTTTAAAGAGATTCACATGTTCATTTCTACTTTTAGTACTGGCTAGGAGATAGGAAAATATATCATATCTGGATGGAACGTAATTTTGTTATTCTTTATTCAAGTTATATTAATTGAAATATTTTTTGTTGCTTGGTCAATGTGCTTAGATTCTCTCCTCTTTGGAGATGAAAGGAGTGCCCTCTTTGTTATCAAAATGTCAGAGTCTGATACTACGCACACCAATTAGTCAATTGCACCTTCCTGGGATAGCATACATGCTACGAAGTTCACAGTGCTTGGAAAGATTAGTCATACACCTAACTGGTGTCCTCCGATTGAAGGTTTGTCCTTCGCTATAATATTTTCAGTTCACTTCTTGTTCTGGCTTCCTCTTTGCATGAATGTTTAAACAATTAGTTGAAACTTTAGAAGCACAAAAAGATGATCAATCTCAACTCTTATTTGTTCCATCAATTGAAATTTAGTCATAACTCAGTTAGTATACTCAATATCTGTGCAGGACCACCTTAAGCTGTTTTAGGTCATGTCCTAAAGTAACTGCTCTGTCATAGTGGAGGTTCTTTTGCTGCCAGGCAGCGTTAGGATCTTGAACTAATAGGTTAGCGATGAGCACTTAGAAAGAGAAGAGTTTTCATTGTGAAGATGAGTTTAAGAGTTCAAATTCATTAATACTCAAAAAAAGAAAAAGAAAAAAAAAAAAAGTAAAACTAACTAGCATCTGCAGTGGACAAATGAAAGTTTATTTTATTAGGCAATGGATTCTTTTTTCTGTTGATCCGCATTTGATGTGAAGTTTCTTAAATGGGGTATTCATGTGCAGGAAGAATCAAAAGGAAGTTGTAACTATGATGAAGAAGATTTTTTGTGTTCACGGAAAGAAAGCTTTCAATGTTTGGCGACACATCTTAACCAAGTCGAGATCATCGGTTTCAAAGCTAATAGCTTGGGGTCAAAACATGTGCTCACCTTGATTAAGTTTCTTCTTGGCAATACATTTACACTGGAGAAGATGATTATCAGGGCTGACTTGCGTGCAAGGAATAGACAAAAACATCTTCAAGCCACTGTACTTTCGGAACTGCTTGCTGTTCGCCAAAATGTGCTCAGCTATCAAAGAGCTTCCAAAAACGCTGAAATTATTTTCGATTATCCTCTTCAATTGGCGTCCTTCTAGAAGCAGATGAAAATTCGAGATTCTTAATCTCATGGCAAGGTTATGTTGCTTGAGGCACTACGCTGCTCATTCTTATTCACGCTTTTTTTTAATGGAGAAGTTACATGAACTATGACAGTATATCTAACTTACACTTCTTTTTAGTTTAGATTTGTTTAGTTGTAAATACAAACCTCTTAAGGAAAGAGGTTAGCAGTAGTGTTTTGGATGGTCGACATACGAAAGGGTGTTTTGGTTGAGATATTGCTCACCATTCTCTTATTTGTCAAGCAAAATAGAAAATATAGAGGTATAATGTTTATCTGCACTATTGGAAGATTAAGCAAAGCCCTGATTATAATGATTTGCATTCGGGAAATCTTGTTGTATTCGTGTGTAATTGAGTAGACATCATTAGAGTTTGATTGTAGTTTCAGCATAACTCCTAGTTTCCAAGTGAAGCAACTCCTTGCACTGCCCGAAAATTTATAAAACTGCTAAGCTTGCGATTGATTTCAATAACACAAACTTGAAATACTTCTTTTCTGCCCAAATGAAGATGAAACTTAGAACGTTAATATAATCCTTTTTGTGGTTTAATTGGGTTCGAGGGGATTTTTTTCCCCAACGAAAAGGTTTGCAAACGGAACTAGACCATATTTCATAATTCGATTTAGTTTGACTTTTTTGAAAACGAAAACAAACGAGGAAATCAAACCGTGGTACATCTTCTTCTTTTTTTTTCCTCCAGTTTTTACTATATGTCGTTAAGATTTGAAACAGCTTATATTTTTAAATCTAAAGTTACTGGAATTTTAAGTAATAATTATCAATAAATATGTGTCTATAAGGTTCATTTTTCTTACGGGTATGTGATGTTTGGGTGAACTTGTAAGTTCATGAGATTAGCAATGAAAGAGCTCTTAAGAAGAACCAAAGATTTTACCAATGAGTTTCGTTTCAATTCAAAACATAATTTGCTTTCACTTTGTTACAATTTGGGTCAATGATTTGTTCCATTCCACATTCAATAAGCCGAATCAAGCCACATATTTTTTTTTTTTTTTGCTTTCACTTTTTACAATTAATACTTTTCTACACGGTATAGTACATTTTTTTGTTGTTTCTTATTTCAAAGGTCTTCATCAAATGAAACAAACTTATCGTATAATGGTCCAAAATTCACAGACAATAGATTCTAAATAGATGTAGTCCTTATTTGCTTGCTCAACATCCAAATACAAAACCTCCTAATTCAAAAGCCCTTTGGGTGGCAAAATTCATAGAAACCTAGGAATGATATCCATGGCCGAGAGCTCTGCCCACGGTGTGATCCAAGAAGAAAATCCTTACTTAACCATTTAACTCACTTTAAACTCTTCATTTAATGTGTTACTTAAGATAAAATTTTATAGGATTAATACTACGAAAAATTCCAAATTAGTATACCTTTGACAAATTTACCATAAAGTAATTTTTTTATCACCAAAAAATCCAAACCGATACACCTTTGATAAATTTACCAAAAACAGGTATACTTATAATAAATTTAGCCTCTATTAGTTTCTACTAAATTTTGCTGTCAAATTACTAAATTGGATGACATATGACAGTTGACTAATATACTAGTTTGGGAAGTTACTCTTCGTTTGTTAAAGTTATATCAATTTTGTGATTTTTTTGTGATATTAGTCCAATTTAATAAATGGTACAATTGTCACAAATGTACCCATTTGAGATTTTTGGTTATCAAAAAATTTATTATAAGGTAAATTTATCATAAGTATATTAGTTTGGAGTTTTTTGATATCATTTGGGGTAAATTTGTTATAGATATACCAATTTAGGATTTTTGGTAGTCAAAAATTTAGTTTGACATAAATTTGTCAAAGGTAGGGTTTTTGTGATATTAACCCAATTTTATAACAAGTTAAAAAGGTAAATTAACAAAATAAAAAAATCAGTAAATAAAATAAGAACATAAAAAAACACCCAAAGATTGAAATTCTTACAAAATTAGAAAAGTATGCATGTGTTGTGTGACATGTACTAGGGAAAAACATTAGAAAAGTCCTAAACATATTGTATTAGTACTAATTAGTCATAAATCTTTTGATCGAGTGTCAATTAAATGTGTTTACGAATGTGATAAAAGCATTGAAAGAATCAAAGAAATTTACTAAACGCCTTACCAACCAAGACATACTTAGCATGTTTAAGATATTAGTTCCCATGTCTAAATGTATCTAATCATGTGGGGTCCACCCACGTAAATGTTAACATGTCTATGAATGTGATAAAATCGTTGAAAGGTTCGAAATGTGACATCATGTTTATCATGTGCATTTAACACATGATATAGGATAAAGTCCGAGAGTTTGATGAGCATCCATTTTATAAGGAGAAAAGAAATATTGGGTGGGTACTGCATCACATAAATTTTATGTTCCTTTTTCTCCAAGCTTAAGTTTTTATTTAGGTCCTCCCAACTCTTTTTCATATTGACACCATCTAATTTGTTTTGCAATGCATTATTAAGTAGACAGCTCATATGCTTGTATAAAGAACTCAAAAGAAATAAAATTCTGATCGAGAATATATTCAGCCAAAACATAGGAAAAAGGCTGAAAAAAAGTTAAGAGGAGAGAGTAGTTAAAAAGGATTAGGAAATCAAAGCGTATTCCTAGGCAAGTAGACCGTAAAATGGAAATCGACCAGCTTGATTTGACCTCCTTTCGATTAAAGAAAAGAGATCATCTCGTAAAAAATTAAAAAGGAAAAAAAGAAAAGAAAAAACAATATCAGTTAAAGGGGCGACATGACTTCAGTCTCAGTTGCCGTCGACGCAGAAACCCTTCGAATCCATGGCGGAGACCTCCGCGCACGGGCCATCCACCGCAAATCCTCCGGTGACCGGCCAGATCGCACCAAACGAAACGGACCTCCTCCTCCTCCTCCTCCCCAGCGAAGCAGGAGCCCTAGGGATCTCCTCAGCGCCTTGCCGGACGCCGTGATCCACCACATCTTCTCTTTTCTGCCCATCCGAGACGTCGTCAAGACCGGCATCCTCTCCCAGCTGTGGCGTTTCACTTGGACGACCACCGCCGACCTCGTCTTCGATGGAGAGAGTGGAGACCCGCCTCGGAAGTCCTTGGACTTCATGCTCCTCGTTGGCAGCGTCCTGAGCTAGTGCATCTCCCCCACGGTGAAGAGTTTCCACGTCAATGGCTTCGAGTATGAGAAGGCCCACCGCCCCAAGGTCGACCTCTGGCTCCTCTTCGTGGCGGAATGCCACGAGGAGGATCTCTGCTGAGGTTGGTTTTCCTGCCGCCAACCTTCTATATGCTGCCGCGGTTCTTGTATTGCTCGAGTTGGTTGGTGCGCCTGGAAGTCAGTTGCTGCAGTTTCTCGTTGGGTAGGACTATTAGGTGGCCTTGTCTTAAGGTGTTGTCGATTGTGTATTCGGATTTGAGTGATGATATCCTTGTGGGGATTTTCAGGGGAAGTCCTGCTCTAGAGCCTCTTCAGTTGCGCGAGTGCTGTGGCGTGAATAACATTATGAGAGATTCAGCAAGTGAAAGAGTTGGCACTTGTAGGCCTTAGTTCATCTTGTGCAATCAAAATTTGGGCCCCGAATGTGCTGTCATTACAGGTTTCAGGACACTCGTGTCATCGTGCTGTCTTCAGACTCTGACAATATATCTTCTTTAACGGAAGCCAAGTTAGATTTTGATATGTCCGGTGACAAGAGGATTTGCTGCAACTTGTTGAAGGAGGTTCTTAAGAAGCTGCGCAGAGTTCCTACAATCACCATCGGTGGTTGGTGTATGCAGGTATGAGCTCGGTATTTTTATCATTTATAGGACTCACTCGTGTTGAATGGTGTTTGTGATTAGCACCGTCTTGTGCTATATGATCTTCAAACTGGCCAGTGGATTTCAGGTTTTCAGGCTTGATCAGGTCCGTTGCTTTGTAATTCAAGGGTTTCTTGTCCACTTCCTCGTAATATTATTTGTATCTGATCTGTCTGATAATGTGCATTCCCTTGTCTTCTGCGATTATGTGGATGCGGGAAGTGGTTTCTCTTTACACCCATTTCTACCAATGGCTGCTTCTTCTTCAGGGCACCGAAGATTTGAAGGTCCTGAGGATAATGTTGCAGGATTTCGTTTGAGGGGTATCATAGGTGTCCACCTTTTGCGGTTAAAGCTTGACAGCATATTTTACTTTGCCTCATTGAATTACTTGGTGATTGTGCTAATTCAATTAAAATACTGGGCTCTAGAAGATCCTCCGTTGGGTATTTTCATGTTCCTGTCCTTCATTTTCTTCCCAAAGTCCCACCGGAGGCTCTTCATGTTCCTGTCCTTCATTTAAAGATCACAAGTTTTATCAAGGGGAATCATTGAGAGCGCATGTATAATTAATTTGGCAGGTTACGACATAAGAAAGTATTGTGAACCTTGGAGCTTTAATTTCCGATAAATGAATTTAGGACGACTCAATTTTTGGGACAATGAATGCCCATTAGATCTGGGATCAATGCAATATTCTTAGATACTTATTCCCTATTTGGTAACCATCCAAACATGGCTAAATTTTGATATTTTGTTCTCATAATCAGTTTAGGCCAAGAATCGCATTTGGTAAAATTTTTATTCCCGAGAACAAATTTGTTCCCGGAACAAATTGGAAGTAGAATTAAGAATAAAAAAAATGTGATTCTTGTTCCAGAATTAGAAAAAAAATCAAAACCAATTATTTTCTTCTCTTTTCTTCTTCAATCGCGTGGTTGCAATCGGCCATCGTTCGCCGCCGTCCACCATCACCGCCACCATCTGACATCGCCAATCACCGGAAACCGGTCGACAAGCTTGCCAGGCCAGGGCGAGGTCCAACGAACTCACCGGAGGCAACCCTAGCCACCGACAAGGCTAGGCAAGCCTTGTGACACCTAGCCCCACCGGTGGCCAGGCGGGCCTCACCCAGCCCTGGCGAGGCTCACCCAACCCCACCAGTGGCCAGGCAAGCCTCGCCTAGCCACGGTGAGATCGGCTTGGCCATCAGCGAGGTTGAGCCTTGGTAGGGTTGGGCGAGCCTCGCCCAACTACCGGCAAGGCTCGGTTGACGAGGGCCAGCGATGCTTCGGTGAGGTCGCCGGCCCTCATCTGGCCGATCGCCGGTCCGGTAACCGGGCTAAAGAAGAAGAAGAAGAAGAAGAAGAATAGGAGAAAAAAAGAAAAAAGAAAAGAAAAAAAAAAAAAGGAAAAAAGTATAAAAAATATTTAAAAATTAAAAGAAATCAATTTGGAACAAAATCAATGAGCATCGTACCAAATGCAATTTTATTCTAAAATCATAAATTTTGGACAGTTACCAAACGGCTTAAAATGCTTAGAATCTGCTTTCCGGGAACAAAATAAAATAAAAAATTATTTCGATCGAATCTACTCCTGTAAACATAATTGTTTCTAAACGTGCCCTTAATTTTCACAAGAAAAATGCATGAAAAGATTATTTTAAAAGGCTACTTTTTCAGTTCATTCTTTCAATTTATAGAGAAAAGTCGATTATCTAAAATATGACGAAGAGTAATGAACCATCTTAGGTTGATAGATTCGGGTCGTGATCTCTCATCACTATAGGCTATTGTTCTAGAACATCTCAGGGGAGTATTCTCAGAATATTATAGAATGGCAAAGGGCAGTTTCACTAAGAGACTTCAGTCAATAATGAGGATTATTGATTGATGTGATATAGATCCTTTAAAGATCACAAGTTTTACATGAGAAGCATATGTAAATATTCTTGATTCTTGAAGAGACTCTCTTGTTCATTTCTACTTGCAATACCCTTACGATCTTTTCCCAACTGGAAGACAAGCTCAGAGGATATTGAATTTGGGTTTCGGATTGATCTCGTGGCAAGGTATGTTGCCCTAGGCACTACACTACTCATTCGTATTGACTCTCTTTTGACAGTAAAGTTACATGAACTATGATGCTATTAGGTTTTTTACGTGTACCTAATTTAAACTTTTTTTGAATTTAGTTCATCTGTAAATATGAACCTCCTAAGGAAAGATGTTAATGGTAGTGCTTTGGATTATCGACAGATAAAGGGATGTTTTGGTTGAGGTATTCCTCGGCTTTCTCTGTCCAAAAATATATGAATAAGCAAATAACTCCTTGGATTGCGTTTGATTTTAAAGACACAAACTTGAAGAATGTCTTTGCTGCCCAAAAGGAGATAAAGTCGAATTTTAACAGCCTTTTTTTCGCGGTTTAATTTGGTTCAAGGCGATTTTTTCCTGGCAAAAAAGTTTGCAATCGGAACTAAATTGTACTTCATGTTCGAAAACCGAAGCAAACCATAAAATCATCAGTCTTTCTGTTACCTTTGCTAGGTTTTGTTGGATGTTCTCGCGACATTTTTTTTATAAATAGTCATGGGATATTATAAGAATAAAAAAAATTATTTGACACTTTCTATCCACCTAAAGTTGACGGAGTTAAGCAAAAGATTCAAGCGCATTTTATCCTAACTAATTTTTAGGATTTGTCCCGTAATTATCCAAAAAAAGAAAATCTTATATAAGATTTTAAGCTTTGCTAATTTTTTTCAAGCTTATTATTATCGAGCTCAATATCTAATTTGTGGAAACAAGGAAATCTTTAGAGACCTAAAAGGAAAGCATGCATGATTCCAATGGGTAGATTCAAGGGTAAGAACCCAACATACCCGACTGGTTATAGGGTAACCCTTGAAACCGTTAATTTAGTTTTATTTCAGTATTATGATTAGTTTTTCCATAATTTAATGAAGTGCATGCACGGTCCATAAGCAACCAAACTTGGATTAAGTTATTACTTATTAATTACCCAATGAAATGAAAATTATATTATAAGATAACTCGATTATTAAACTTAAATAATCAGATGCTAATTACCATAGTAAATTAATGTGATTTTTATTATACTTGATAAGTAATAATTTATTGCACAAACTGTTAATAATTCAAACTAGGAAAAATATTTAAAAAAATTTGAAGGATAACGCAGTGTGTTTAAAAAAGGATAGGAAATCGGATCGAAATAAAAAGAAAGAGAAAAATCCTTGGAAAACCCGGGTGAACATCAGCAGAAACCCTAGAATTTCAAATCCACGGCGGTGCCCACCGTCCACGGCGCCCTGGAGTTAAGCTAAAAGGGCCTTCTGATTGTCGTTGTCCTTCGCCCTGGAGTTGCCTACCGAGAGAAAACCTAAATCTCATCAATTCCATGGAGGAGTCCTCCAAGCGCCGGAGGATTTTGCTCAGCCTAGAACCCTCCCGCGACCGACCTCCTCCTCCTTCGAGCCCTCGGGATCTCATCAGCGCATTGCCAGACCACGCGATCCGCGACATCTTCTCGCATCTGCCCATCGAGGACGTCGTGAGGACCAGCGTCCTCTCCAAGCGGTGGCGATACAGATGGAGGACCGCCACCACCAACCTCGTATTCAATAGAGTCCGGCCTCACCGTCACAGAGCCCGCTCCTTGGACTTCCGGTGCATCGTCGACAGCGTCCTGAGGCAGCACACCTCGACCTCGGCGTTGAAGAAATTCCACGTCAATGGCTTTTGTTACGACGAGGCCGATAGCCCCAAGCTCGAGGAGTGGCTCCGCTTTGCAGAGCAGCGCCACGTGGAGGATCTCCGCCTGGAACTGGATACCAGTTTGCAGTAGTCGACGTATATAGTGCCGCAGTTCTTGTTTTGCTCGGGTAGCTTGGTGCGCCTGCAAGTCAGTCGGTGCCGTTTCTCATTGGGTGCGATTAGTATTAATTGGCCTCATCTCAAGGTCTTGTCGATGTCAAATATCAACTTGAGTGATGATATCCTGCGAGTATTTTAAGGGGAAGTCCTGTTTTAGAGTCCCTTGACTTGGGTTGGTGCGTGGGCTTGAACAACGTTATTATAGATTCAAAAAGTGTCAAACACTTGTTCCTCAGCATCACCAATTTCTTTGACCTACGGAGGATTAGGGCCCCGCATTTGCTGAGGTTGCGTATAGCAGGGACGTGCTCTTGTTCTGAGGGAACAGAGCATATGTCCCTTGAGGATATATCGTCTTTGGTTGAAGCCGACTTAAATTTTGAAATTCTACCTCGTGTGCATGGTGACAATAGGATGGCCTGCGACCTGTTGAAGGAATTTCTTGAGAAGCTGCCCAGAGTTCCTACAATTACCATTGGTGATTGGTGTTTGCAGGTACATGCTCAATATTTTTACCATTTATAAGACGTGCTCCTGTTGAATCGTTTCGTGTTTAGCACCATTTAGTGCTGTATGTTTCCCCACTTTAGTGACCTCATCAAGGGTAATCGTTGTGGACTCATGTGCAATTAGTTATTGGCAGATAGGATGATTGGTAACTCTGTGGTCTGAGTTACGGCATAAGACGATATCCTTCCCTATGTTTAATCTCCGATAGATGGATAGCAAAAATTTTGGGACAATGAATGCCGCTAGATATTGCTTTTTATTGTGGATGCCACTCAGGGCAGCGTTCTTAGACACCTCAATTTTCAAACGAAAAGAGATTATTCCAGAAAGGTTTCTTGAATTTTCAGTCTTTCAGTTTATAGAGAAAGTACAACTATTTGCAAATATAACAAAGTTTAGTGGACCTAGTCATCTTAGATCGACAAAACCGCATCATGTTCTCTTGTCACATCAAGCTGTTGTTTCATAATCATCTTACATAGTGTTCTTACAATATTTTACGATGGCAGTGGATAGATTAACTTGGAAAGTTCATTCAATAATGAGGTTTGCTGTCTCATGTGACCAACGATTGGAATTTTCGGATCCTTCATAAATCATGAGTTCGACATGAGAAGCATATGTAAATAGTCTCGATTATTAAAGGGATTCACTTGTTAATCTTTATTTGTAGTATCCTTATCAGTCGGCCTTTTCATGGCTGGGAGATAGGGTCAAAGGATATTGTATTTGGATGGACTGTAGTTTTGTCATTATTTATTCATGTTAAACAGGAAAACTAGTATTAATCAGATTTTCTATGTTGCTTGCTTAATGTGATTAGATACTGTCCCTTTTGGAGATGGAAGGAGTGCCACCTCGGTTGTTAGAATGTCAGAATCTGATACTACAAGGACTAAGTAGTCAGCGGGACCTTCTCGGTATAGGATATATGCTACGAAGTTCATGGTGCCTGAAAAAATTAGTCATACAGCTGACTAACGTCCCCCTATCGAAGGTTTGTTCATTTGCTATGATAATTTCAGATCGCTTCTTGTGCTTACTTCCTCTTTGCACTAATGTTTGAACAGTGAGTGGAAACTTTAGAAGCACATAAAGATGATCAATCTCGAACTCTTATTTCTTCTAGAATTTGAAATTTGCTCATGGCTCTGTCGGTCTACTCAACATTTGTGCAGGGCAAGTTTTAGTTCATGTCTTAAAGTAACAGCAGTGTCATGCTGGAGGTTCTTTTGCTGTTGGGTTGTGTTAGGATCTTGAGCCAAGAGTTTAGTGATGAGCACTTAGAAAGAGGACATGTTTAATGTGTGTAGACGAGTTTAAGAGCTTAAATTGATTAAGACTCGTTATAAAGTAAAATTGACTAGCATTTGCAGTGGACAATCGAAAGTTGTTTGTCTGAAATTTTAGTGAGCCGATGAATTTATTTTCCCCATGGATCCATATCTAGTGTGAAATAAATTTATTAAATGGGGGTACCTATGTGCAGTTTCAACTTGGTGAAGAATCTAATGAAGATTTTAACTTGGACGAAGAAGCTTTCTCGTGCTCGCGAAAGGGGAACCTTGGATGTTTGTCAAAACATCTCAAGAGAGTTGAGATCATCTGCTTTGGAGCTTGTGGTTCAGGGTCAAAACATCTGCTTGCTCTGATTAAGTTTCTTCTTGGGTATGCACTTGTGCTGGAGAAGTTGATTATCAAGGTTAAATTGCCCACAAGTGTACCTGAACTTCCAGCCACTGTTCTGTTGCAACTACTTGATTTGAGCAGCGATGTGCTCAGCTTTCGAAGAGCTTCGGAAAATGCTAAGGTTATTTTTTATTATCCTCTTGAATAGGCGTCCTCATTTGGGTTTCTCAGGGTTTCTCATTGATCTCATAGGCAAGCGTATGTTGCCCTCGGCACTTCCTTGCTTATTTTTATTCACTCTTTTGACATAAAGTTCCGTGAAGTGTGATAGTATTGGGATTTTAAGTTTTATACTAGTTGTAAATATGGACCTCTCAAGGAAAGAGGTTAATATTAGTGTTTCAGTTCAAGGGGATTTTTTCACGACAAAAAAGTTGCAACCGGAAGTAAACTGCATTGTGCAATTTGATGTGGTTCAGCTTTCCCAAAACCAAAACAAACCATAAAATCATTGTTCTTTCCGTTAGCTGTGATCAGTTTTATTGGATGTTGATGTGACATATATTTATTATTAATAGTCACAAGATATCAAGTCCCGTGACATTTTCAGTGGACCTAAAATTGACAGAATTGATGAAAAGGTTTAATTCCATTGAAGTTGCATGTTTGAGCACAAATGCAATAAATGTAAGTTTTGTAACTCAAGGTTTTACGACTTGTCTGAGGATGAATAAGGATGTTCTTCTCATGCCACAATGCATGTGCACTTGTGCTGGAGAAGATGATCATCAAATGTCTACAAGGCATATGCAATTCTCGGTCCTAAGAAATTTCGTAACTAGGTGTGCTTCGGTTGTTCATGCACTACTCTTCCCTCATTGAGCTTTCAATGTGAAGAGGTCATGCTTTTCAAAGAGCTTTGTTTGGTTGGAACTTGAGAAGCACTTCTTGTAGAAAGGGATCGTCTTGTGATTTTGTGAGCAAGTGCTCCTAAAGGCGTCATCTTGTGATTTTGTCAGCAAGTGCTCCCAACGGCTTTTCTTAAGTAACTGTAAAATATATAACCACAATAATTAGTACACTAATAACCACAATCATTAGTACACTAACTTTATAGCTTAATAGATATTCCTCATGAGTCTGTTATTTTTGCCTCCGTTTAACCACTACTAGCTTAATTATCACAAAATTTGAGCAGATGTTTTGCTCATTTGGTTCCTTTGATGGGACAATTCTACCACGACTTTTCAATTATAGTAAAGAGAGTCCATTATTTTCCCTTTGCCTTTTTTTGCTTCTCGCCTTTTTTCTACTTCTTCACAACAATCTATACCGCCTATTATTTTCTCTTTGCCTTTTCTCTTTTCCCACCTTTTTTATACTTCTTCCTTATAACAATCTGCACTGCCTGTTCTTTTGTTGGTGTTACTCTTTCTCTCTAACAAATTGAAGGCCCCAACCTTTGCTATGAGATAGGCCACCTACATCATGTCTTAATATAACTACGTCGTGACCTCATCAGGATATAATTATCATCAGTGACCTATTTTTAAAGCCCAAATACGACAAGTTTATTAAACGTTAAACGCCTTACATATCACGACATGCTTAGCACATTTAAGATATTAATTCCCACATACATATGCAAAAATGTGCCTAAAGGTTAAAACATGTCCAAACTTATCTAATCATGTGGGGTCCACACACGTAAATACTAACGTGTTAAATTAAACGTATCTAAGCATGTGATAAAAGCGTCGAAAGGTTCCACCTATGACAGCATGTTTATTGCATGTGTTTAAACATACATGTTCACTTATTTTTTTGCCCCTAGGAAAAGGTCCTGAAATTTGATGATGAGAAAAGAAATATTGAGTGAACTACTATATCATGTAAATTTTGTGTTTCTTTTTCCTCCAAGCTTAAATGTTTATTTCATTCCAATTTCTTTTCATATCAAGATCATTTAATTTGTTTTGCAATGCATTATGAAGCAGACAATTCATATGATTGCATAAAGAATAGACTGAGAAAATTTTCTGTCACAAAAATAGGAAAAAGGCTGAAAAGAATTGGAGGATGAACTCCGGTAGTTAAAAAAAGATTAGGAAATCAAAGTGAATTCCTAAGTAGGTAGACTGTAAAATCGAGATCGATCAGTTTAATTTGACCTCCTTTCAATTAAAGAAAAGAGATAAATTCTGTGAAAAATTAAAAAAGGGAAAAAGGAAAAAAGAAAAAACAATATCAATTAAAAGGGCAACATGACTTCAGTCTCGTTCGCCGTCGACACAGAAAGTATAAATCCTTCGAAAAACTTTGAATCCATGGCGGAGAGGAGACATCTGTGCGCGGCACCATTCGCCGTGAATTCTCCGACGACCTGCCGGATCACACCAGACGAAACCGACCTCCTCCTCCTCCTCGGCGAAGCAGGAGCCCCAGGGATCTCCTCAGCACGAGATGTTGTGTAAATATTGCTTCAAAATGGGTTGAATAATGAAATCGGATCGAGTAAAACAACTCGGACTTTGAGACGTGATATCACTTTCTTTAAAGATTTATTTGCCCCACAACGTTGCTAATGGTCACCGGCAAAAATCCTCCAGGATACAATAAAGTCTCGGATGAAAATACTAAATAGCAATTCTAGTATTTCTCCAGGGTCTCTCTAAGAAACAATCGAAAATTTTGGCTGCTGTTTTCTTTCGAAAGAAGACTTAAAAATGACCACACTTTTCTTTCCAAAAAATGACAAGTATATATATGAAACAGTCTTGCAACTCTTCGTGAAAATTGCGAACAAACACGTCTTTAGAAAATTGTTCGGATAAACAAATGCGACTCTTCGGAAGAAGTCGAAAAAACAAAAATTGCAATCCTTCGGGAAAGTTAAAAACCGAATAGGTAATTTTCCAAATGTTGTCTTGAAAAGACACAAACAAAAATCGGAATAATTTTTTTAAAATAATTTTAATTTTTTTAAATAGAATTTCAAATTTTCATTTATATTTCATTTCCGGAATTCTCAAATTAAAAAGGCAACCTTTGAACTAAAAATAAAAAATAAAAAATAAATAGCAAGGGATTAATACTAATTATACCGCGGGGTGTGCTAAGTGCTAAGTGCGCCAAAATCGCGCACCCGCACGCAGGTATGGTGGGGTCTAGCCCCACCTAATCACTCCTTTAACTACAAAAGTAAGTCTCACATATTTAAACTGACCCACTTGCTCCCACATTTTCTATGTGGGACAAAGTAAAAAGCGTTCATTTTGTTTTAACAAACAAAATTCCAACACGGGATGCCGTGATCCACCACATCTTCTCGTTTCTACCCATCCGAGACGTCGTCAAGACCAGCGTCCTCTCCCGGCGGTGGCGTTCCGCTTAGACCACCACCACCGACCTCGTCTTCCATGGACGGATCGGAGGCAGCGTCCTGAGGTAGTGCACCTCCCCCACAGTGAAGAGGTTCCTCTTCACCGGCTTCGAGTAGCTCCTCCGCCTCAAGGTCGACCTCTGGCTCTGCTTCGCGGTGGAGTGCGCATAGAGGATCTCTGCCTGAGGTTGGATTTCCCGCCGCTGACCTTCTATATACTGCCGCCGTTCTTGTATTGCTCGAGTTGGTTGGTGCGCCTGGAAGTTAGTTGCTGCAGTTTCTCGTTGGGTAGGACTATTAGGTGGCCTTGTCTTAAGGTGTCGTCGATTGTGTATTTGAATTTGAGTGATGATGTCGGGATTTTCAAGGAAAGTCCTGTTCTAGAGAAGCTACGCGGATCTCTACAATCACCTTGGTGTCTGCAGGTACGAGCTCCATATTTTCATCATTTTTAGGACTCGCGTGTTGAATGGCGTCTCTGACGAGCACCGTTTTGGTGTTGTATGCAGGCCAGGTCGAGTGACCTCGCTCTCTGTGGCATTATTTCGTCAAGCAGAATCATTGTGAATTCATGTGTAATTAACTATTGGCAGATGGGATGATTCATGACTTTGCCTTTTGAGCTACTACGTAAGAACTTACAGTGAACCTTGAGCTTCGTCTCTTTGATTAATTTTGAATAAATAAATCTGGGATTACTCAATTAGGGATAATCAATGCCACTAGATATTGCGAATTATAATAGATGGTACTCAACGCAACATTCTTAGATGCTTGATTTCCAACAAAAAAATTATGAAGAGAATAATTGAAAAGGTTACATTTTCCATTCATTCTTTCAGTTTGTAATGAAATATAAAAATCTGGAAATATGGCGAAGAGTAATGGACCTAGTCATCTTAGGTTGACAAAAAC
Organism: Eucalyptus lansdowneana; assembly: GCA_017140395.1. NCBI lineage: Eukaryota > Viridiplantae > Streptophyta > Magnoliopsida > Myrtales > Myrtaceae > Eucalyptus > Eucalyptus lansdowneana. The sequence goes on from CM029487.1 coordinate 60,881,606, forward strand.
CGGATCATCCTCCCTCGTCATATTAGGTTGTTGTTCCATAATCATCTTATAGAATATTCTCGCAATATTTTACATCTAAATGCTAGGTGATTGGATTGCCCTCATGCGATGGTTTTTCTCAAGGAATTATAGGCGATAAGCTTCCAATTCCCAGTATTATTTCCAAAAGATGAAACTACTTGTATACTGGAGGACGAAACGTAGAATTCTCTGAACCTTCTCTTTTCCGTGGAAATATATAGAATGACTGCCATTCTCTCTCTCTCTCTCTCATATGCAACGGCTTGTGACGGAAACATTTTATTTGGGCATTTGTGGAGTTTTTGTTTTTGAATAATCAACAATAATTACATCTGCTGCAAATGATGATCATCACTGAAAGATATCCTTTTCTCATGACTTGCTTAAATGTTCTTTGGTTTTTATGCAGGGTAATAGGATTTAAAGTGTGCTCTTTGGCTTACGCAAAGTCTATCTGACTGGATATGCCCATAGAGAGTGCACAAATAGTTTCGTATCAATTCTGTCTTTATCCTGCGATTAGACGGTCTAAATTCTCAAGAAGAATATTTACAACAAAAATGCCTTTCCTGCTAAGTTTTTTCTCTCAAATATTCACTTTTGCATCTTTATTGTTTGACCAATCACGTCAGTAACTTTTTTTGTGCCTATATTAATTAGAAGGGCCAAATATTCACTTTTGCATTTTTATGTTTCACGAATCATGTAAGTAGAAGGGCCAAATGACTTCATTATTCTTCACCTTGTTGAAGAACACAGAAGTTAAAACCATTTGAAAACTCTCGGCGTGTAAAACTGCAAGAAAACCTCAGAATTTCAATTTTATGGCGGAGACCTTTATCCATGGTGTCGTCCACCACAAATCCTCCTCCGGCGACCGTCCAAGCGGCACTGAAAGAAATCCTCCTCCTCCTCCTCCTCCTCCTCCTCCTCCTTAGTGTGTGCTTCAGTTCATTCTGTCAGTTTATAGAGAAAATACATTTATCTAGAAATATGATGAAGAACAATGGACCTAATCATCTTAGGTTGACAGAACTGGGTCATGCTCTCTTGTCACTTTAGGCTGCTCTTCCATAATAATTTTAGAGTATTCTCAGAATATTTTACAATGACAATGGACAGATTCACTTGGAAACTTAGGTCAATGTTGAGGTTTGCTGTCTCATGTAAGTAACTACTAGAATTTTAAGATCCTTCAAAGATTACAAGTTTTCCATAAGAAGCATATGTAAATAGTCTCCTTTTATAAAGAGATTCACTTGTTCATTTCTACTTTTAGTATCAGTCTTTTCCCGGCTGCAAGGTAGTGTTAAAAGATATTGAACTTGGATGGAATGTAATTTTATTATACTTAATTCATGTTAGACAAGAAAATAAATATTACTTTAATTTTCTTTGTTACTTGCTCAATGTGCTTAGATTCTATCCCCATTTGGAGATGGAAGGGGTCTCCATTATCAATATGTCAGAATCTGAGACTACTGGGCCAGTTAGTCAATGAGACTTTCCCGGGCATACATGCTACGAAGTGCACAATGCCTAAAAAATAATTCATAGACCTGACCTCTCCCCTCTATCGAAGGTTTGTTCCTTCGCTATGATTTTTTCAGTTCGCTTCTTTTGGTTTGACTTCCTCTTTGCACGAATGTGCAGGGCTACGACTATTCGATATCAAAAAAAAAAAAAAAGCAAATCAATAGGTGGTCCTAGAAAAGGGAAAACTAAATGGCATAGAATGTATTAGTTGGCAGCAGGGGCCGAGCGATCAGTCCTCTCCACGGAGCTCCCCCACAACGCTTGCTGACATGTCTCCTACTTATTTTGGCTTCCGAGTTTCGATACAATTCCAATTTGGATAGAAATTGATGCACAAACTCGACAACCTTTTTTTGGTAGAACGGTGGAGTCGGCGTCTAAATAGAGACGTGCGACATGCATCGCAGTCTGTATTTGGCATGGTTGGGAGGTGAGAAAAATCTTCTCTGGTGCCATATTTGTCAGCCAGTTTGAAAAAAAAAAAAACACGTTTATGTAATTTAAGATGTGATTATGCTATTCCTAAGCTCGCGAGATGCCAAACTTTATCACGAATGTGGTTTTTGCTAAGGAATCATGTCTGAGAAGTCATTTATGCTGAACTTTCCAGGTAGAATTTTGCAAGTTTCACCACTTATTAATGTCTACTGCTTAGTAAATAGAGCGTTTGGATGTGGTATCATATATCAGGCTCACTCAAGCAATTATTATTTTTTTTTTCTGGAGCTCAAGTTCAGTTATGTGTAAGCCCGCCCCTTTTGAGCCTATCTAGACCCGATTATAATAGAGTTCATTTAATCACTTGGGGTTTGCCCCCAGTGGCCACCCTTTCAATTTGGAAGGGGAGTTGGGGGGTTCAAAGCCCCACCTTCTCAGGGGAGATTGGGATGGGGACGATTTCATTTCAAGAGTGGGTTTTGACTCCCTTGCCCTGCAAGAAGGCAGGACAAAAGTCTGAAAGTGAGTGTTAGAGTAGGATTAGAGTAGAACCGACATAATAATAATAATAATAATAATAATAATAATAATAATAATAATAATAATAATAATAATAATAATAATAATAATAATAATAATAATAATAATAGAGTTCATTTATTACGCAAGAAATAAATAATTTTAAAAAATCAAAATTAAAAAAAAAAAAACTCAAAATGATGCCATGTCAAAGCATTTGTTAGACTTGACTTACAATGTCAACATACTTGGTTTTCACGCACCATCCAAAGTGGCACAAAAAGAGTGAACAAATTTTATTTCCATCTAGTGTGATTTGCATTTTCTTATTTCATATATGCACACTTGTAGATGACATTGTGCATTAAAGAATTCCTTCTATTTAGCTATTGTTACTAGCAAAAGTTGCACATATTTTGTGTATATTTTGAATATACACAAATGAATAAAGGACTGAGTACAATTGAAAAAGACTGGCCAAGTCTCCTAGAGTTTCCAGAGACTTCTAGAATATTCCCAAGGACAAAGCGACACGGCAAATGTAGCATGTTCTAGAGAATTCTTGTCATAAATGTTGGTAGTTAATAGACTCTTATATAAATCTCCATCATTAGATTGAGAGCCAATCAATGAATGTTATGTGAGGGACTCTTGTCTAAATAGGAATGTTAGCCCCTCATTTGTATTAATCTAATTCTTAAGTAGTAGAATGCATCATCTTACGACCTACTCTCTAAAAAATGTTCCAAAACTTAAAAAATGTTCTTGTCTCCCCTTGTTGGATTCAACTATTAATAGTTATGTTGTCACGCCCTGAACCTCGAGCGCGCCAACATCCCATCATGGTCATGCAAATGCGACATTCCCAGGTAGTGTCGCCGACCCCAAATTAATTATTAATGCGCAAGCGGAACGTACTAAGAAGCACCTTATCAAAAACATAAAAACATACGGGATAGGACAATAGGAAGATCAAGTCGAAATCAAACATCATACTTTCATACATCAATGTCAATCCAGGACTTACATACACGGACAGGATTCGGAGACTATATGCACCAAAAAAGGGGTCAAAGTTTATGTGCATAAACAAAAAAGGGGTCAGCCTGCATAACATGGATCAGCCCACCAAAAAGAGGAACAGTCCTATAACTACTAGTCGGACTCGTTTGTCGATCCCACATCCTCCACATCAGACAACACCGGGGCCACAGATGATGGGTCCTCCACCCTACCATTAGGCAGGTCAGCTACACCCTCACCTAGGATAGCATCCATCACGGCCAGTGGGATATCAAAACTGTCAAGCGGACCAATCCTAAAGCCATTGGCCCCAAAACGGAACCAAGCCCTATACCTATGGGGTACTCTAACGTCTTCAATCTCTTGGATCCAAACAGTAGCCTGATCAACTCATAGACCTAATGGCTCCCAGGGTCAGGGAAATTGTGCACCTGCTCGATAATCTGCACCGAGATGCCATTCCTCTCTGGGGGGTCCCGCCATCTACGGTCCTGTAATATTTTTCCCCAAACTGGGATGAGACTTTGTCTCAGCAAGTTCACCCCTCCTAAACCCCTATTAGAAAGAAAATACGCCCCATAGTGGTCTAGCCACGTAGTACAGAGGACTTACCTCGCCTTCTAGCCTTCCTGCAGATTAGTACAATTCATAACACTCAAGTACCAATTATAATACGCGCGTGGACTATCGAGACACAATCCAATTCATTTAATTTCAAATTCACAGCAAGCATTTCAATTCATCATTCATCGGCGCCACACAAGGGCATAGCCTACTCATGCATTCGGCTATCTACGACATAAGGCCAGGCATCGCCTCCCCCTTGGAGCGCGGCTTCGTCAAGACATCGACGGTGTTCCCGAAGGAGCATGGGCCCGGAATCGATCGCGCGACCCGCATCCACCGCGTGGGCATCCCATATAGGGGCAATTCCCACTTAATAGTTCCAAACAATTTCTCACAATTATCATAACACCATTCATAATCAATTTAAAGCACGTCACACGTCATTCACATATTTCAATTGCAACATTAATCTTTAAGAACTCAATTTCAATATCAAACCCGACATTTGAGATTTTTTAATTAAAATCCATATTTTCCTCAATCAACACTCAATTTACATTAACCGTTCATCAATTTCAAATTCTAAGTATACAACGACGATCGGCACAAAATTCTGAGCAATTAGGGCCAAAAATAATTTTTCGAGTTTTTTTTTAAATAATGTTTTAATGATTTTCAGAATATGATTTATTATTAAATAATTCAACAATTTCAAACCATTTATTTAAATCATAAATAAATTCCTTTAAGTCACATCAAGGCTTATTTTAAATAAATCTATTTAACTATTAAACTAAACATGCTTTACTTTAATTAAACCACTTAATCTAATCCATATTTAAATGAACTAATAAAACAACCTAATTCCAATCAACCTAAACTAAACGCACTTAAGACATGATTAACCCGCTAATCGGGGTTTAGTGAGTTAAACTCACCGGAATCGCTTTTCGACGAGTCTCCGGCGAAGAGCACGACGACGCCGACGACAAACCTACACGGATCAATACCAAATAAGAACTAATAGAGGGCTAAAACAAGCTTGGAAAGGGCTAGATCTTGCTGGTTTTTCCAGCAGCTAACCGAGCTTCAAGGGCGACGGAACGGCGGTGAACGGACGGAGGAACGGCGGAGAAGGACCGGCGGTAGCTCGAGCAAGAACCGGAGGTGGCTTGGGCGGAGGAATGGCGGAGAACAGTAGCTGGTTTGGGGCAACGACGGTGCGGGACTCGCGGCGGAGACAGAGGCGAGGCAGCTCGGCGCACGGGACGGCGAGCGGCCGCGCACGGACGAGCGGCGACGTGAGCTCCGGCGAACGGCAGGCGAGGCGGCGGCGACGATAGTGGTCGAGTGGCGAAAAGCGGACAGAAATGGGGGGCTTCCACTGGTTTTCTCCCTCTCTCTCTCTCTCTCTCCTCCAAGTTCAAAAGGTTAAAGATGATAGGGACAAGGGGGAAGTGACATCCCACCTTTCCAAGACCTCATCCCCACCTTCCACTTGTCACCACCGTAGCCCATCTTGCCTCATCCATGACATCACTGGTGACATCATCATCCACTAACTCCAAACCTTCCACAACTTTAGTCCAATAGGTTCGATTTCATTTTCCGCCGGGGTCCAAGTTCTTGCACATTCCCTCACTTCAATTTCCATAAATCCTCATTCAATTGAGTCCAAATTAAAGTCCACAATTTAATCCAATGTTCCTAATAAGCTTTGTGACGTACCATGACTTCCAATTTCAGAATTCGATCTCAATTTCACGGTTAATTTCACTTTGGCACAATACTAGCGCATTCTAATCTACCGAGTAACGTTTACAAATTTTTATGCATTCGACTTGCAGTTGATCATTTCAAGCCACCACTTTTGATTGTCGGGGGAATCTCAAGGTTTCAAATACGAGCACAGGGTACCCAATCGTTAGAAAAGTCGGCCTACGGTCGGTAAGAATTGTGCGATCCGGTGGAATCACCCACACCTGATCACATGCCTCTGTCGAGCCAACCTATTTCCGATCTCTAATTGATTTTTATTTGTGCCGTAATGACCCTTGCAGATTATCTCGGTCGAAAGGTCGCTTACTAATCAAATTCTCAAGTCTTGTGCATTAGAATTTCATAACGGCTTCACCGGATAGACTAGATTTCACATGAGTGGCCGACTCAACGAAATGGGCTATATGCGTACCAACGAAATGCCCGTCTAAATTTATTGAAATTAAAATTGGAAAATCGGGCTGTCACAACTCTTCCCCTCTTATAAAAATTTCGTCCTCGAAATTTAAATCATTACACATCTGAATTGAAAATGTGAGGGTACAATTCTCTCATCGAATCTTCGGTTTCCCAAGTTGTTCCTTCAGTGCCGTGGTGTTGCCAGACCACTTTGACCAATGGAATGGTCTTGGTACGCAAAACCTGCTCCTTGCGATCCACTATTTGAACCGGGCTTTCAACGTACGACACCCGGTCATCCACGTCTAATTCTTCAAAATTTAGGACGTGTGCCGGATCAGGTTCATACTTCCTCAACATCGATACGTGAAAGACGTCATGCACTTGTGCCAACCTCGGCGGTAGCACAAGATGATACGCCAGAGTCCCTATTCTTTCTAAAATCTCAAAGGGACCTACGTACCTCGGGCTCAGTTTTCCCTTTTTGCCAAAGCGGGAAGTACCTCTCATCGGTGACACCTTCAGAAAGATGTGCTCACCGACTTGGAACTCCAATGGCCTTCGACGCTTATCGGCATAACTTTTCTGGCGGCTCTGAGCGGTCTTTAATCTGTTTCTGATAACTGCAACTGCCTCCACTGACTGCTGGACCAACTCCGGACCGGTGATCTTTCTTTCCCGACTTCATCCCAACAACCGGTGTTCCGCATGCTCGCCATACAATGCTTCAAAAGGAGCCATCTGAATACTCTGCTGGTAACTGTTGTTGTAAGCGAACTTGACCAGATGAAGCTGTTCCTCCCAGCTTCCTTTGAAGTCCAAGACGCAAGCTCGCAGCATGTCCTCGAGAGTCTGAATTATCCTCTCAGACTGGCCATCAGTCTGCGGGTGATAGGCCGTACTATACTGCAGCTTCGTTCCTAAAGTAGATTGCAAGCTTTTCCAAAACGCGGCGGTGAACCTCGGGTCTCTATATGAAGTAATTGTGACCGGCACTCCATGCATGCGAACTATCTAACGAACGTACAAATCTGCGAGTCTATCCAAGCTCGAGTCCCTTCGAATTGCAATGAAGTGAGCCGACTTTGTCAGTCTGTCGACTACTACCCAGATCGAATCATTCCCTCTCTAGCTCCTCGGTAGTCCCGTCACGAAGTCCATCGTGATATGCTCCCATTTCCATTCTGGGATCTCGAGGGGTTGCAGAAGTCCTCCCAGTTTGCAATGTTGAGCTTTCACTTGCTGTCACGTCAAACACTTGGCGACATGCTTGGCGATGTCCGCTTTCATGCCACGCCACCAGGTGCGGTAGTTAGTTTATGCTTAAGCTCTTGGAAACTACTCTTGCACTTATTCGTCCACACAAATTTTTCTTCCTTCTTCAGAAATCTCGTCATCGGTGATGCTAACCTTGAAAACCCTTCTACAAACCGCCTGTAATACCCTGCTAAACCCAGAAAACTTCTGATCTCTGTCACTGTCGTCGGTCTCGGCCAGCTGATCACTGCCTCAATCTTTGCGAGGTCCACTAAGATTCATTCTCCGGAGATGACATAACCTAGGAAAGCTACACGAGTCAGCCAAAACTCGCAATTACTAAACTTGGCGTACAACTCGTGATCTCTTAAGGTCTGAAGCACTATCCTTAAATGCTTTTCATGATCCTCAGTACTCCTTGAATACACCAGGATGTTGTCGATGAAAACAATTACAAACTGGTCCAAGTACTCTTTAAACACCCGATTCATCAGATCCATGAAAGCAGCCGGGGCGTTTGTCAACCCAAACGGCATCACAGTAAACTCATAATGGCCGTATCGGGTGCGAAACGCCGACTTCGATATGTCTTCCTTCTTGATTCTTAGCTGATGATACCCCGTCCTCAGGTCAATCTTAGAAAATACCGACGCTCCTTGAAGCTGATCAAACAAGTCATCGATCCTTGGTAATGCATACTTGTTTTTAATCGTTACCTGGTTGAGTTGACGATAATCGATGCACAAACGCAAGGAACCATCCTTCTTCTTTACGAACAGAACTGGCGCTCCCCAAGGTGATGCATTAGGGCGAATAAACCCTTTATCTAACAACTCTTGCATTTGCACCTTCAGTTCTTTAAGTTCTGATAAGGCCATCCGATAAGGGGCTTTAGAGATCGGTTCCGTCCCGGGGGCTAATTCGATCACAAATTCTATCTCTCTCTCGGGCGGCAAACCCGGTAACTCTTTTGGAAATACGTCTGGGAACTCTTGTACCACTGCAATATCTTCAATATTTAACTCCTCCACTGTCGTGTCTACGATAGTCGCTAAGTAACCTTGGCAACCCTTGCCTAGCAAGCGAGTTGCTTCGAGCGATGAAATTAAGGAAACCGAGGGTCCTCCTCAATTCCCAATAAATTCAAAGCTCTCACCCCCTAACGGGTTAAACTGGATCGCTTTGCGATAACAGTCCATTTTAGCTCGTTGCTTGGTGAACCAGTCCATACCAATTATCACATTAAAATCAAACATGGCTAGGACTATCAAGTCTATCCTCCCCTCTCGCTCACCAATCACTAACTTGCAACCGAGACAACCCATTGTAGTTAACACTTTATCTTTCAACGGCGTAGATATGCTAATCGCAGACTCCAACAACTCAGGAATTAATTCTACCATTTCAAAATATCTTTCAGCTATAAATGAATGAGAAGCTCCAGGATCAAATAAAGCATAAGGGTTGGTCGTTCAAATAAGACCATACCTGTGATCACGTTGGGTGCATCCTCCGCCTGTCCCCTGGTGATCGCATAAGTCCTTCCCTGAGCTGGAGGTCGATTCAATCCACCCTGCGGCAAGATCTGCGGCGCGACACCCCTGTTCTGACCTAATGGGGGCGGCGGCGGCAACTGACGCTATCCCATCTAATTCCTGGGGCAATTCCTAGATATGTGACCCTGTTAGCCACACTCATAACAGCCTCCTGTCCTAGAGGGACACGGACCTGTACCGTGTCGTCTTCCACAGGAACGACACACTCCCTGATGGTTCGGCGATGGCTTCCCTATCCCACCCTTCCTGTTAAGTGGAACAGGGTATCTTCCTCCAGACATCGGCCTCTTCCCAAACCGATTACCTTCTCTGTTTGAATTAAACCGCGACCCAGATGAAGCAGCTCTCTCATTCCGGTCCTTCTCAATCAGCTGGGCCCGCTTACAAAGGTCCTTGTACTCCTTTAGATCCAAGGGTACCACGAAGCTCCTCACCTCTGGCCGAAGCCCATCTCTAAACCTTCGAACTCGGTCTGCCGATTTCAGAACCAACTCGTGGGCATACTGTGACAGCTCGGCGAACTTCGCTTCATACTGATCAACTGTCATCGTACCTTGACGAAGGCGCTGGAACTCCGCCATCTTCAACTCTCTAGCACAATCAGAAAAATACTTCTCATTGAAAGCCTCCAGAAACGCATTCCACTATGGGGCTACACCCTCGGGGAACAATATCCATTTATTTGTCTTCCACCAGGTGACTGCGATCCCCCTCAACTGATAGGCTGCTAGCACGACTTTCTCCGCTTCAGAGCACAGCAGCAGCTCAAAAGCATTCTCTAGTTCTAGAACCCATAGTGATGTAGCTTCGGGATTTCCCGCTCCCGTGAATGTTGGCGGATTCAATCTCAGAAAATGTTGTACCAGCTTCTGTCTAGGCCTCCCAGTGGCCACATTCTCAGGTGGAATTTCCTCAAGTTCCTCTTCTGGCTCGGGAACCGGTGCGGCGGCAGCTGCGGCGGCGGCATTAGTGGCAACAGCTGCGGCGGCAGCAGCAGCATTGGCGGCATTAGTAACATTGGTGGCAGCGGCGATAGCAGCGGCTGAAGCGGTGGCCTGCTGATCTAGTCTGACACCTATCATCTCAAGCATCTGCATGATTCCAACAAATCTCGAATCCTCAGGGACTGCTGCATCCTCTGGGGGCGACACTGCACCACTCGCACTGGCCTCAGCCTGCGCTCTTCCCGAAGCACCTCGAGCACCGCCTCTCATCGACGGCCCACCCCGAAACACGGGGCCTATTGCTCTCTTCCTAGCAGCTCTTGGCACTCGGTCACTCATGCTACAGGCTCAATATAGATGCCTATTTGCAAATTCCAATATAACATCAGAATCTAAGTGACCTCACACAAGCTAACAAACAACTAACAATCACTTGCATCATTATAATAAAAGCCTTTCCTACCAACTATCCCATGACTCCCACGCACCTTATCACTCCACACATGAACCATGCTCTGATACCACTTAAACGGGGATGTCACACCCTGAACCTCGAGCGCGCCAACATCCCACCATGGTCATGCAAATGCGACATTCCCAGGTAGTGTTGCCGACCCCAAATTAATTATTAATGCGCAAGCGGAACGTACTAAGAAGCGCCTTATCAAAAACATAAAAACATACGGGATAGGACAATAGGAAGATTAAGTCAAAATCAAACATCATACTTTCATACATCAATGTCAATCCAGGACTTACATACATGGACAGGATCCGGAGACTATATGCACCAAAAATGGGTCAAAGTTTATGTGCATCAACAAAAAGGGGTCAGCCTACATAACATGGATCAGCCCACCAAAAAGAGGAACAGTCCTATAACTACTAGTCGGACTCGTTCGTCGATCCCACATCCTCCACATCAGACAACACCGAGTCAACAGACGATGGGTCCTCCACCCTACCATCAGGCAGGTCAGCTACACCCTCACCTAGGATAGCATCCATCACGGCCAGTGGGATATCAAAACTGTCAAGTGGACCAATCCTAAAGCCATTGGCCCCAAAACGGAACCAAGCCCTATACCTATGGGGTACTCTAACGTCTTCAATCTCCTGGATCCAAACAGTAGTCCTGATCAACTCATAGACCCAATGGCTCCCAGGGTCAAGGGAATTGTGCACCTGCTCGATAATCTGCACTGGGATGCCATTCCTCTCTGGGGGGTCCCACCATCTACGGTCCTGTAATATTTTTCCCCAAACTGGGATGAGACTTTGTCTCAGCAAGTTCACCCTTCCTAAACCCCTATTAGAAAGAAAATACGCCCCATAGTGGTCTAGCCACGTAGTACAGAGGACTTACCTCGCCTTCTAGCCTTCCTGCAGATTAGTACAGTTCATAACACTCAAGTACCAATTATAATACGCGCGTGGACTATCGGGACACAATCCAATTCATTTAATTTCAAATTCACAGCAAGCATTTCAATTCATCATTCATCAGCGCCACACAAGGGCATAGCCTACTCGCAGTTCGGCTATCTACTGACATAAGGCCAAGCATCGCCTCCCCCCTTGGAGCGCGGCTTCGTCAGTACATCGACGGCGTTCCCGAAGGAGCATGGGCCCAGAATCGACTGCGACCCGCATCCACCGCGTGGGCATCCCATATAAGGGCAATTCCCACTTAATAATTCCAAACAATTTCTCACAATTATCATAACACCATTCATAATCAATTTAAAGCACGTCACACGTCATTCACATATTTCAATTGCAACATTAATCTTTAAGAACTCAATTTCAATATCAAACCCGACATTTGAGATTTTCTAATTAAAATCCATATTTTCCTCAATCAACACTCAATTTGCATTAACCGTTCATCAATTTCAAATTCTAAGTATACAGCGACGATCGGCACGAAATTCGAGCAATTAGAGCCAAAAATAATTTTTCGAGTTTTTTTTTTAAATAATATTTTAATGATTTTCATAATATGATTTATTATTAAATAATCCAACAATTTCGAACCATTTATTTAAATCATAAATAAATTCCTTTAAGTCACATCAAGGCTTATTTTAAATAAACTTATTTAACTATTAAACTAAACATGCTTTACTTTAATTAAACCACTTAATCTAATCCATATTTAAATGAACTAATAAAACAACCTAATTCCAATCAACCTAAACTAAACGCACTTAAGACATGATTAACTCGCTAATCGGGGTTTAGTAAGTTAAACTCACCGGAATCGCTTTCCGACGAGTCTCCGGCGAAGAGCACGACGACGCCGACGACAAACCTACACGAATCAACACCAAATAAGAACTAATAGAGGGCCAAAACGAGCTTGGAAAAGGCTAGATCTTGCTGGTTTTTCCAGCAGCTAATCGAGCTTCAAGGGTGACGGAACGGCGGTGAACGGACGGAGGAACGGCGGAGAAGGACCGGCGGTAGCTCGAGCAAGAACCGGCGGTGGCTTGGGCGGAGGAACGGCGGAGAACAGCAGCTAGTTTGGGGCGACGACGGTGCGGGACTCGCGGCGGAGACGGAGGCGAGGCAGCTCGACGCACGGGACGGCAAGCGGCCGCACACAGACGAGCGGCGACGTGAGCTCCGACGAACGGTAGCCGAGGCGGCGGCGACGGTAGTGGTCGAGCGGCGAAGAGCGGACGAAAATGGGGGGCTTCCGCTGGTTTTCTCCCTCTCTCTCTCTCTCTCCTCCAAGTTCAAAAGGTTGAAGATGATGGGGACAAGGGGGAAGTGACATCCCACCTTTCCAAGACCTCATCCCCACCTTCCACTTGTCACCACCCTAGCCCATCTTACCTCATCCATGACATCACTAGTGACATCATCATCCACTAACTCCAAACCTTCCACAACTTTAGTCCAATAGGTTCGATTTCATTTTCCGCCGGGGTCCAAGTTCTTGCACATTCCCTCACTTCAATTTCCATAAATCCTCATTCAATTGAGTCCAAATTAAAATCCACAATTTAATCCAATGTTCCTAATAAGCTTTGTGACGTACCATGACTTCCAATTTCAGAATTCGATCTCAATTTCACGGTTAATTTCACTTTGGCACAATACTAGCGCATTCTAATCTACCGAGTAGCGTTTACAAATTTTTATGCATTCGACTTGCGGTTGATCATTTCAAGCCACCACTTTTGATTGTCGGGGGAATCTCAAGGTTTCAAATACGGGCACAGGGTACCCAATCGTTAGAAAAGTCGGCCTAGTGTCGGTCGGTAAGAATTGTGCGATCCGGTGGAATCACCCACACCTGATCACATGCCTCTATTGAGCCAACCTATTTTCGATCTCTAATCGATTTTTATTTGTGCCGTAATGACCCTTGCAGATTATCTCGGTCGAAAGGTCGCTTACTAATCAAATTCTCGAGTCTTATGCATTAAAATTTCATAACGGCTTTACCGGATAGACTAGATTTCACATGAGTGGCCGACTCAAGGAAATGAGCTATATGCGTGCCAACGAATTGCCCGTCTAAATTTATTGAAATTAAAATTGGAAAATCGGGCTGTCACATATGTTGAGTTTGCAAGCCCCTTGTTGGATTCAAGTATTAATAGCTGTGTTGAGTGTTGAGTTTGTGATCGGGCATGGCGTCGAAGAGTTGTTGTTAAACTTGATCCTGGCATTTCAGTTTCATGTGTTGTTGGTTTCCTCCTTTCACCTCACTACGTCGGTAAGTTTGCTCTTGTCTCAAGGCGATTTTTGGTTGATAGATGTCGTGAATTGGTCTTCGCTGAAGACATTGCGCATTGGATATGCCAAGTTGATGGATCGAAGACTTTTGAGGAGGTGCCTTGTTTTGTAGTTTCCTGAGTTGAAAGACTGCATAAGCTTTAAGCACATGAGAATTGAATCAAGAGCTATGAGAGAGTTGTTGACTAACTCTAATAGGTTATATGCTTGTGATGGTTTGCTCTTGAATATATCGGTTGCTCATCTACTGAAATTGAAATTCTTATTTGTTCCAGCAATTGATTTTTTGTAGGGATTAACAATACATAGGACCACCTATGTATTTTTGTAGGGATTAACAAAATTTTTGATCTGGTCGATAAGTGCAAAAGAAGACTATCGATTTGCGGTAGAAGAATGAGAGTGTTATTCTCCGTTAAATTTAAATATAATAGCCCAGTCAACACTGGGTCAAAACAAATTCAATGTCACACCTCCCAAAATTCTTGACTGGCACCATGCGTGGCTGCGAAGGTCATGGAAAGAGAGGATCTCGAAATCGACGTGAAAATGCCTTCCATTTTTTAGACAAAAGCACAAATTTTCTTGTTTCTTTCTTTCACTGGACGTTCCGATTCAGTCACGATGTTGGCGTTCTCTTCAACTTCATGCAACTTCATGTTCAAACAAGCTTGAGAAAGCTCTTATTTGAAACTTTGCCATGGACTGGCTAAGCGCAGAACCTAGCTAGGCGAGAGTAATGATGGCCAAAGGAGACCCCCGCCGAGGAGAAGGGGCGGGGGGAACCAGTTTATATCATCAACCTTTGTACTTCCAAATATAGATGTTCCTAACAAGTGTTCCCTAACCAGGGTTTGCTTTCCAGCTCAACGATATTCCATATCATATTATCTTGTGGAGTTGGTAATGGAAAAGTTTTTAAGTCTTATAAACTGTGATTGACTTCTTTTTATGCTTCTGGGTTGCATTGTATACACATGCACATCCTTGGTGTGAAATGGGAAAGAGAGTGTTTCTTTACCTTCAAACCAATGGGCACCACCTTACTTCCGAATGTGGTAACAACTTCGTCTCTAAGATCATACCCCCATAAACCTTGAATTTGTGGGTATAGGTCCACATCAAGAAACTACATAACTTGGTTAACAATTTTTGCTCCCGTGCACCTGCACACGTCAAGTACATTTGATTTGTCGTTAAATGAGGTTAGAATGCAGCTGAATTTACGAGAAAGTCCGAGGATATGTAGAATATTCCAACAAATCTAGAGCTCTTAGTTCTAGGCTGACAAAGGGTTGCTTGTAATGATTTGTAATTCATTTCCTAGGATTAATACTTGATCAAAACTTCATAGAAGGCAGATACAATGAGCTCTAGCAAGGGTTTACTCACCGGCAAGCTATAGATGGTGTGATGAGCTTTTGTGCTCTTTTTACTGTATCACTTGACAGCAAGAACTAATATAAACGTTCATAGAAAACACATTTATATAGAATGAAATTTAACATCCTTAAGTCACACTTACAAATGGTGGCAAGTATTGTTTGCATTGTCACAACAAATTGTCACAACGATGACACCTCGATTTCCAAAAGTGGGATTTTTTTTTTTTTGGGTATAAGTAAGCAATATATTGGGGAAAAGCAAAACTATACAAGCGAACACAGCTTCAAAAACTTGCACTCAAGATGATAAGAATTAATATGAGTGGAAGGAAGCCGAGAGGAAAAGGCCAAGCGACTAACCAAGAAACTAGAAGCAAGAAAGCACTAGAACAGCAAAAACAACCACCAACCAGAAAACAAACTACCACAACACCCGGGGCAAGGGAGGTGAAAATCAACCGCCACCCACCATAGGCAGCAGCAGGCTCACATGAAGGTAGACCAGCAAAACCAACAACCACCAGACAGCTTAGACAAACAGTTGAAGATCTCCAGAAGAGGAAATGATCGGGTCAATGTTCCAATTGCACTGCAGCCTCCTATTTCTAGTGGAGTCATCCACATTTCAGAAGGTAACAACCTTGTCTTTAATGACTTTGAGAAGATGCTTCTTCATGGCCGGCACGAAAAGCAGCTCCCCTCTGAAGAGTATGTTGTTCATGTTCATCCAAATGATATGGCAAAGCGAGCCAAAAGAAAAGTGGCCAATGCGATTATAAAAGTCCTTGCCCAACAACAAGGTTATGGCCCAACGGAGATTCTCACCCCAAGACTTGCTACGCCATGGAAGATTGCATATGGCCGCCCAAAAGAAAGCAATACTACCTATAATGCGACACCCAAAAAATTAGATGATCAATAGAGTCAAGTACATCATTGCAGAAAGGGTAAGAGGCAGAATCAATCCTACCATAAGACAAAAGTAGAGCTTGGGTAGAAAGCCTGTGCTTGGTGATTAGCCAAAGGTTCAATTGGAACTAAGGCAAGATAGCAATGTTCTAGATGAAAGGATGCCAAAAGACCTGGGTCTTCTTCCACCTAATGGCCTCCCAAGCCGTCGCAACCGTGAAAAGGCCCGACAAGTTCTTTTTCCAGCAAAAACAATCCTGGTTCCGAGACAGGGAGGGGAGAGGGTACTCCCACGACTCTAACATCGACCTAATAGCCTAGCCATCATCAAAAAAGAGGTTTGCCACTGTAGCCTGCCTAGAGAGACTGGAACTATAGATAAGCAAATCCGAGAAAAATAAGTTCAACAGGCCCCTAGGATGCCAATTGTCAAACCAGAGTGACACTAATAGGCCATCCCCTATCCTTCAAAAGAAGCTATGTCGGAATTCCATCCTGAGCTGTAAGATTTTCTTCCAAGCCCAGGAACAACAAGTTGGCTTCTTAACGACCCAAAAGTTACTCCTTTTTAAGAAGGTCGAGTAGATCCACTTGCACCACAATGATTCCTTATCTGAAAACAAGATCCATATATGCTTCAGCATGGTAGCTTTATTGCAATCGCGGAGTCTCCGGATACCAAGACCTCCCTCCTCTTTTGGGAGGCATACGTCGTCCCAGGAAACCTCGGCACCCCCTCTACCCAACTCCGGGCCTCTCCAAAGGAATTGTCTTAGAATACGCTCAATTTGGTCCAGCATAGCCACAAGAAGAATAAAAAGACTCGCCTAATAGGACTGGATAGCATGAAAAACTGACTTGATCAACTAGAGATGGCCGGCAAAAGATAGAAACCGATGAGTTTAAGATTGTACCCTCGATGTAATACGACTAACAAGAGCAGCACAATCCATCTTCCCCAGCCTCAACGTGATGATTGGAACCCCCAGGTATCGAACCGACAAGTTCCCTTCTAGGAAGCGTAGGTCTAGCAGGATTTTATTTTCTAAGGACGGCGAGCCCCCTGACAAGAACACCTCACTTTTCCTCGAATTCGAGGGCAACCCACTCCAAGAAGAGAACGTTTGGAGGCCTTCTTTGAGGAGCGTCACATAAGGCAAGTCGACCTCACTGAACAGGAAGACGTCATCTCATGAGGATTCCAAAGAGCACCTCCATAACCAATGTAAATAAATAGGGAGACATGGGATCGCCCTATCAAAGGCCTCGACCACTAGAAAAGAAACCATGTAACTCCCCATTTAAAGCAATGGAAAACCTAGGCGTCCACACACAGGTCATGAGCTGCACTAGGCGATCAGGGAACTGGAAAGCAAGGAGAACACTCTCAAGAAAGAGCCAATCCACTATGTCATAGGCCTTCTTGAAGTCCGCCTTAATTGCACACTTAGGTGAATATGGCTCTAGATAGAAGCTAGAGAAGAGTTCCTGAGCCAAAAGGATTTTGTCCCTAATTTGCCGCCCCTTTACAAAAGCATTTTTAGAAGGGCTCACAAGATCCTTCAGCACTACAGCCACCCGATTCGCTAAAACTTTGGTAATTAGTTTGTAAATAGTATTGCAGCAGGCAATAAGCTTGTAATCATCGACAGTGGTCGCGTTAGGAACCTTTGGCACCAAAGCCAGAATGGTGTTGTTGATCTCCCTCAGGAGCCTCCCCATGGTGAAGAAGTCCCTCACGGCTGCCGTGACTGACTACCCAACCTTCCCCAAATTCTCCTTAAAGAACTCAACCATGAAACCATTCGGTCTCAGGGCTTTACCGCGAGCTAAAGGAAAGAGAGTGTCCAAAATCTCTAGATCAAAGACAGGCCACGCAAGATAGGTAATCTAGTCATCATTTAGCGGAGATCGGATGACCTCCCGGATAACCTGTATTGAGGGCATTCCCTACTCCACCCAAGGCATGAGGAGGTCCTAGAAATACTCCACAAAATGCTGCTGGACCAGCTGTGGATTAGTGATTTGGTTCCCTAGGGAATCCATAACAGAGATGATTCTATTTCTCATCAGTCTCTTATTGATATAGTGGTGGAAGAACTTTGTATTACGATCCCCTCTTTAAGCCATCTAATTCTAGCTTTTTGTATAAAAAAGGACTCCTCCTTAAAGTGAAGGTCTAAGAAGGTGTCGTGTTGATTCTTCTCCAACTCAGCAAGCTCCACACTAGTAGGGTCTCGAAGGAGGCCAACCTGTGTCAACTCTAAAGCAACCCTCGCTTTTGAAATCCTGGCAGAGATATTAGAGAATGACTCTCTACTTAACTGCTTGAGCGGACTTTTAAGAGCCTTAAGCTTGCTAATAAGCCTATACATGAGAACACCTTCCCCTGGGAGTTCCCAAATTTGCTTCACGATTACCTCAAAGTCCGAATGCTTCATGCAAAACTCAAAAAACTTGAACGGTTTCCTCTGGAGCACCGGGTTCACCACCTTAACCACCATAAGCAAGTGGTCAAAGATCCTAGGTGCAAGGAAAGACGCTTTCGAGAAGGAAAAGACATGGCTCCAACAGGAGTTCACCTGGATTTTATCTTCCTATCCTTGCGAGAAGATCCAGAAGACGTAGACCAAGTGTTTCGAAAGCCCACATACCCGAGGTCTTCCAGCTCAGCATGATCTAAGCACTGGCCGAACTCGTCAAAGCACGAAAGCCAATTGTCTGAACCATCTAATCTGTCTAAGGGGTCCTTTATAGCATTGAAATCCCTCATAACTAGCCAAGGCATATTCTATAGAGTAGAACTCCTAAACAAAAGGTCCTCCCAAAGAGGTCTCCGGGAAGTGAAGGTGTGCTCAGCATAAATTAATGAAACACAACAGACAGCCCCCGAAACCAAACACCTGAGATCCTCATGAACCGCCTGGTCCATTATAGAGAAAGCTTCGAAGGAAACACTAGAAGGATCCCAACCAACCCAAATCCTTCCCCAATGATAGTACTCATAATTAGCCAACCAGCACCATTTCAACAACAGATTCCCAGAAATAGATCTGAAGAGATTGTGCGGGACTTTTGTTTCCACTAAACCAACCAAAACCAAATGATTCGACAAAACCAAATTCTGAACCTCAGCTTGTCTCAAGGGGCCAACAAGGCCCCTAATGTTCCGGCACCCTATGTACATATATACCAACAAGAATAAAGAAAGAAGGAGGGCTACCTTCTCTTGGAGGAGCTGTGCCAAGTGGGGGACGGGGCAGCACAGGCCGAAGAAAAGGGCGAGTCAGGAGCCAAGGTGAGCAACTTGTCATATGTAGTCTCAACCTTCCTGTTAGCAACTGAAGCCTTCGGCGAAGGACATGAGGATAGCAGGTCATCATTTAAACTGGAAATCAGGTTATCCGATCCTTCTAGCTCGTCACCAGGACTAGGCAACACAGGACCGAGGGGCTCCGTAAAGCTAGGCACATCATCCGCAAAGACGGGAACGGCTTCATCCTACTTTAAAATAGTTTTGAGATCTCTCTACTTTGCGAGTTGAGGTAAAGGGCAGTCCCTTCTCCAAAGTAGTAGCCTTCAGCCTCAAAGTCCGTCCCTCGTCACTCGAACTAACCTAGATGGTCGAACTCCCTTCCACTGGAGGAGGAGGCTTCTTCTTCTTTCCCTTGACTTGCTTCCAAGCTTGCTTTGATTCTACAGGGTCTTTCGAAACAGGGGCAAGAAGCTGGACAGGGACCAAAGAAGTAGGTGGGGCTTAAGCCTATTTTGACATCGTCTCCAGGTTGGTGGAGGTGGGGGAAGCCTCACACTTGTAGCCAAAAACGCCACACTTAAGGCACTCAACAGGCCGCCATTTGTAATCAATGTCTATTGATCATGACACTCCATTCACAACCACTTCAACCGACGAACACCTCGGCTTTTTTGCCTAGATCTCTATGCACACTCTAGTGAAAGAAATCATCTTTATTGACTCTGTGCATTGGTCCACATAAAAGGGTTTACCAATGTAACTTGCTATGGCACTTATTGCTGGCACCGACCAAAGGTCAAAAGGAAGATTTTTTAGCCTAAGCCACACCGGAACGGAGGATTGCTTGTTTTTTTTTTTTTTTTTTTAGCTCCAAAAGAGGCTTCCATTGCTATAAAATGAGAGGAACCCTTGCCACCGTTAGGGGCCCCTCCTCCAAGATCTTCCTACGAAATAAGGGATCCGGGACATGAAAAAAGAAGAAACCTTGGTCATTGGCCAGCACTTCCACAAGCTTAGGGCCCCAAGTGTTCTTCAAAGCTTGCTCGATGAGCTGGAAAGGAAGTTTCCTCCCTAGAAAATATCCAACTAAGTATATATACCAAGCATTTTTAGAGATAAATAATTTATTGTCAACCTCTTACAAGGAAATATCAAATTTTGAGTGTCCTTTTTTATTACAATCCCATGCTTTGGAGGACACTCTTGAATTCTCTGTTCATCCTCCAAAGGAGGGACTTTGATGTGGAAGATGAATTTCAAACAATATGCCAATGCTATCCATTTAAGGTAAAAGAAACAAACATATAAATACCCTGAGTGTTTTTGTTTCCCTTTTCAAGGGATTGGTCACAAATTTTGCTTATATTTCACGTTCAAAACCGTGGGTTGTTTGGCCATGAGGACTCACATGCATAGGCATCCACTCTCGTATATACATAATCCACTCACATATGTGCTAGGGGCTTTTTTTAATGATAAGCTTCTTTATGGGTATCTCCTTAAACTATGAAGTGATCAACTCATTTCATTTAGATAAAATTATCAATCTTTCATTGAAAGTAATTATGTCAAGATAACTTGGATCAAAATGAGCTTCTTTTAAGCTCATCCAAAATATTGTTCCTATAATTGATTCTATTGTGCAACAACCAGAATTTATAAAGGGAGAGAGCGGTTATTAGTCACAGCATGAGGCAATATCACCTCATAGTTGAAAGGTGGAGAGTGGTTTATTTTCCTTGAGATAATTTGTGTATCAATGTCGCCTCATACTCCATTCATTTCCCAAGTGGGGCTTTTATGAACTTTGCCAATTCTAGGGCAAGTTCAAAACGTGTAGAGAAGACCAAGTTACCATGAATGGAAATCACAACTACCAAAGTTTCCATTTTTCCAAACGGCAAAGTACACGAATCTAATGTGGTAATGCCTATCAAGCTTTAGGAGGTTGGATTGGATCATACATTGTGAGAAATTGACTATATACCAAGCATTTTCAGAGATAACCAAATTGTCTTCAACCTCTTGCAAGGAAATATCAAATTTTGGGAGTCCTTTTTTATTACAATCCCATGCTTTGGACTCTCTTTAATTCTTTGATCATCCTCCAAAGGGGGGACTTTGATGTGGAAGATAAATTTCAAACAATATGTCAATGTGATCAGTTTAAGGCAAAAGAAACAAACAAAAAAATACCCTAAGTGTTTAAACAAAACTGTGTGTTGGTTGCCCATGAGGAGTCACATATGTGTCGACATCCACTCACATATTTTCAAAGTCAAGAACCTAGCCGATTCTCATCTAAACCAGCCTCAAACAGAACCAATCAGACTGGTCTTCGTTAATTCTAGAATCTCCTCCGAATTATCGCTGACCCTAAGACCTTGTCTTTATCACATATTCTCTTCCAACATCCAAATATTCTCTTGTTTTACTTCTAACATCCCACATCAACCACATAATGAAGGATATCCCAACAAAAGCCTGATTTTGCTTTCCCTTTCTAAACAAAGTCAAGTGCTGAGAAACTTCTCAAGAGCCTTCTATTAGAACTTACTTGGAAGTTTGCCCAATGTACACAACACGAAGAAACATATTTGGGAAATTCCTCCTCGATCAAATTTACGTGCTCATGAGATGGCTTGTAGTCACCACTTACTTTAATCCAACACGTGCACATGTTATCCAGATAACACCGCTTCTTTCATCCATTCTAAGCATGTACATTTAATGGATGTTGATACAGTTGTTTGAAGTGCAATGACGCTTAATCAGTAAGCAACCAAAGAGCTAACTCTAAAGCTCGATGACATGCACTCCCCCATTAGAATCGCAAGCTTTGCTGTTTCAAAAGATTGAAACTTTGGTAGCTGTGATTTCCATTTTGTATATAAGTAGATGAACCTTGTCCCCTTCGCTACTTACTACATTGAAAATCCTATATTGTCTCCACTCAACATCCATCACCAGAGACCAGCCAAAATGTCCAACTGCACTCTCACTGCCGCCTTCCTCCTCCTCCTCATTGCCATCACCACCACCACCTTCATCTATGCTGCCACTACCCTTGAGCACAAGGCCCTTGACCATGACCATGATGGTGGCAGGAGAGGTAGTCCATTGCTTTCTTTGTCTTATTATTTTTTTTTAGCTTTTTATTATGTCCAATAAATTCATTTATATACTAAAATTGCGAGGTTGTTACTCCTATTTGCTTACAGGAGCATTATCGATGCTTGCGCTAGACCCGTACAGCAGGCTTTTAGCATCATGGAATGCAAAAACTTCAAAGGCCAACTTCATCATGGCCTAGGACATTTCCAGCTCCCACAGGACCATCAATGAGGCTATGGTCACACTCAGTACAATGGGTACGAAACGGCCTAAAATAGTGGTAATATATGTGAAAGCGGGAGTCTACAACGAGCAAGTACATATTGGAGATGACATGAAGAATATCATGTTCGTCAATGACGGCATGGATCAAACCATCATCATCGGCATCAAAAATGTTGTGGATGGGTCCACCACTATGACTTCAGCTACATTCAGTAAGAAATTAAGCTAAAACTAGTCAATTAGTAACTCATTAATGTATTGACTCTTGAACTAATCTCTCAAAATTAATGCAACTGTCTTTGGAGAAGGCTTATGGGCAAGAGACATGAAGTTCGAGAACACAACCAATCCCCAGAAGCAACAAGCCGTTGCACTTTTGGTCAGCTCAGACCAATCCGTCTTCTACCAATGCAGCTTCAAGGCTTACCAAGATACACTTTATACATACTCCAACTGGTAGTTCTATCGTGACTACTATGTTTATGGGACCATCGACTTCATTTTTGGCGACTCGACCGTTGTCTTCCAGAATTGCAGCATCTTCGTTAAGAGGTTGATGGACCAACAAGGCAACATGGTGACGGCTCAAGGTCGAGAAAAAGAGGAGGGTACCATGGGGATTTCAATCCACATGTCATGGATCACCCCCGGCCCCGACTTGGCACCAGTCAAGCGCTCATTCAAGACCTACTTGGGACGGCCACGGGAGAATTATTCGAGGATGGTGATAATGAAGTCAGACATCAACAAGTTCATAGACCCATAGGGATGGAACAAGTGGACCGGTGATTTACTCATGACCCTATATTATGGAGAGTACCTAAATCCGGGCGCTGGCGCAGCAACCGGGAGGAGGGTGAATTGGACAAGTTTCCACATCCTCAAGAGTCCACAGGAGGCCGAGCCATTTTTAGTGAGAAGATTCATACAGGGAGATTTATGGATATCTAGGACTGGCATACTAGTTTCACTTGATATATGAAAAATACCGTAACTCATGAATTTCAATGTAATAAACTTGAACTGGCACTTCAAGTATCGGCATGTTTTCAAATAGAACCAAGAATTGACCCCCCGCCCCCGCCCCTTTTTTTAATTTGTTTGACACAATTTTTCTATGTAAATTTTACTTTAACTCGCAATTTATGTCATCACTAGTAATCTTAAGAACCAACCTATCTTGGATCACGCCTGAGACAACAGCGAGAGCCCTGACCGTGAGATCGAGACCAAATAGAGAGAGAGGGCAAGACCGCCAAGATTTTTATTTTGTGATTGTAAGTTTTGATTTGATTAGAAAGAGATTGGATTTGGTCTCAAGGCTGGGTGTGTGACTTTGTGCAATTGCATGTCTTTGTGGACCCTTTACTTTTTGAAGTTGTTGACGTGTTATAATACTTCCTTAAAAAAAAAAAAAAAAAAAAAATCAATAATAGCTCCGGACCAATTTTACTTTGGATTCAGCCAAGTCGATTCAGATCTCACGTAGAACAGGTGAGTTCAATGCTCGACCTTGGAAACCGAACCAAACCTAATTGGTTCCAGATTTTCAATCCATGAACCTATTTCAAGAATCAACATTGAATCAAACTCGCAAACCCGTTCAAGCTGGATCTTGAGTTAACTCAGAATAGTTTAGGACCGTGTCGATTTCCAAATTCCTCATTCCTATTTGAATCGTTTTCTCTGTCTATAAAACACCAAATCATTTTGATTATGGTGTCATTGGAAAGATATCACGTAATACTATGATTCGTAATGAGGATGGGCCCTAGTACTAATATAAAACGATCTTATTTCCAGGAGATGATTATGTGTTGACTACCCTAACTAGCTAGCTTTCGAGATTCAAAGACTCGTAATTTTCAAACGATGCATCTAAATCAAGTATCATCCGTTTGTGATGTGAAGTATTTGCTCATGCCATGAGAACCGCTGGAGTTTCATTGGAGCATTGCCAACAAAGGCAAAACGGAGGGTTGTTAGCAACTAGTGTTTAACTTTAGATACTTGAAATTTTTTTGCAAGTTTGAAACCAAAACAAAACCTACTACGATTTGAGTATTTTTCGATGAAGAGAAACCTTCTCGAGCTAGCCTCCGACTTTTAGGGCCTGCATGTGTGACATCCCAATTTTTCTCAAGTTTATTTTTCAGTCGATTGAGTCGGGAAATTCATCTGTGCATATAGTTCGTCTCTCAGAGTTGGCCACTCACGAGAGAACTAGTTTATTGAGTGAAGTAATTAAGGAATTTTACCGCGTCAGACTTGGGGACTGATCACCCTCGGGTCAGACGCAAGAAAATTTCCCCAAAAGCTACTCAATGGACTAGGCGCGCTAAAATCGCACTAGAGTGAAATTAACCGTGAAATTGAATTGAATTCTTGAAATTTGAAAGTCAATGGGTGTTGCAAATCTTATTAGGAAAATTTGGATTAATTCATGGACTTTAATTTGGACTCAATTAGAAGGGAATTTATAGAAAGTGAAATAATTAAATGTGCAAGAGCTTGGACCCCGGCGGAAAACGAATTGGACCTATTGGAAGATGTTGTGAGGATTTGAGTTAGTGGGAAATGACATCAGCAGGTGATGTCATGGTGGAGGCCAAAATTAAGGGGAGCTTGACAAGTGTCACCAGCTGATTGGCCCACCAAAAGTGGGGGTGTCCCATCCACTTCATCTTCAACCTCTAGCCTTGGGGGGGGGATTTCGAATTTGAGAGAGGGGGAGAGAGTCCGGCGAGCTGCAGCAGCCCGTCCGCCCGCGTCGCCCGCTCGTCGTCGTCTCGCCGCCGTCGCCGTCGCCGCTCACCCGTGTGCCGAGCCGCCCTGCCTCCGTCTCCGCCGCGAAGCCCCGACCGTCGCAGCTCCAAACCGCTTGTTGTTGTTGTCGCCGAAGCTCCTGCCACCGCCGTGAGTCGCCGTGAGCCGCCGTGAGCCGCCGTCCCGCGAGACCTAGTCGCCACCGCCGAGCTTTCTCCGCCCGTTCAACCGCCGTTCCGTCGCCGTTCCGCCCTCCCCTCAAGCTCGGTTAGTGCTGGAAAGAAAACCAGCGAGATCTAGGATCTTCCGGGCTCATTTTGGTCCCTTTTTAATGCTTGTTTGGTCTTGACCCGTGTAGGTTTGTCGTCGGCGTCGTCGTGCTCTTCGCCGGAGACCCATCGGAAAGCGATTCCGGTGAGTTTACCTCACTAATCCGCGATTAGCGAGTTAATGATGCCCTAAGTAGGTTTAACTTAGGTTGATTGTGATTAGGTGGATAGGTTGGTTTAATTTGTATGGATTATATTAAGAGGATTTATTAAGATAAATGGTGTTTGGTTTAATGGTTAGGTATGTTTATTTTTAAATAACCTTGATGTGACTTAAAGGAGTTTATTTATGATTTAAATAAATACTTCGAAATTGATGGATTATTTAATAATATATTTATTCCGAAATTCATTAAAATAATGTTTTATAAAAAAAAAAAAAAAAAAAAAAAAAAAAAAAAAAAAAAAAAAAAAAAAA
Source organism: Eucalyptus lansdowneana (assembly GCA_017140395.1). NCBI lineage: Eukaryota > Viridiplantae > Streptophyta > Magnoliopsida > Myrtales > Myrtaceae > Eucalyptus > Eucalyptus lansdowneana. The sequence goes on from CM029487.1 coordinate 60,907,797, forward strand.
AAAAAAACTCGAAAAATTTATTTTTACCCTAGTTGCTCGTAATGTCGTGCCGATCGCTGCTGTGCATGTAGAAATTGAAATTGATGATTGGTTGTGGCGAATTGAGTGTGATTGTGATTTATGAGGATTCTTTAGAAAACCCTAAGTGTGGGAATTTAAGGGAGATTGACCGTTATATGCCACCTATTAGAGGTCGCGCCCGATGGGGCCGTTATATGCCACCTATTAGAGGTCGCGCCCGATGGGGCCGTTATATGCCACCTATTAGAGGTCGCGCCCGATGGGGCCGTGAATTGCCACCTGTTAAAGGTCGCGCCGAGTAGGGCCGCGTTTGAGAGCGATGATGATTTGCTAGAATGACATGTAATCGGCCGAGTCGATTGATCGCTGAGACGATCCAAGTGGTTGAATTGTTTTGATGATGTGATTGTGCCATGATTGGTTGGTTATCATAATTGTTCGTGGTTGAATTATAACTTGTGCTAACCTGCAGATGATGGCTAAGCCGAGGTAAGTCTTCTTGATGTTGTGGTTAGACTACTTCGGGGTGTATTTACTTTCTAATAGGGGTTTAGGAGGGGTGAACTTGCTGAGACAAAGTCTCATCCCAGTTTGGGGAAAAATATTACAGGACCATAGATGGCGAGACCCCCGGAGATGAGTGGCCTACCGACAGAGATCGACCAGTGGACGGAGAGTGCTCCTGACCCCGGGAGTCCTTGGGTCTATCTCGTCGTGATTAGGACCCTCATCCGGGTCCGTGAACGTGCATGACAGAGTTCCATACATGTTTAGAGCTTGGTATCGTACCGGAGCAGATGGTGTTAGGATCGGCCCACTAGATAGCATGGATATTCCGCTGGCGGTCTTGGATGCTATCCTGGGCAAGGGTGTGGCGGACCTTCCTACCGGTGGAGTGATCAATGCCTCGCCCCCGCAGTCTTGGGTGTCAGATCCTGAGGACGTAGGGTCGTCCAATGGGGCTGACATGTAGTTCTAGGGTGGTTGATTTTCTTTTGGCGGACTGATCCTTGCTATGTAGGCTGACCCCCTTTTTGATGCACATAAACTCTAACCCATTTTTGGTGCATATAGCCTCCGGATCCTGTTGATGTATGTAAGACTTGGATTGTTGATGATGTATGGAATTATGCTCGTTTGATTTTGAATTAATTCTTCCTGCTGTCCTATCCCGCGAGTTTCTGTCAGGGATTTCTTAAAACGTTCCGCATGCGCTTTAATAATTAAATATTGGGGTCGGCGACACTACCTGGGAATGTCGCGTTTGCATGACCATGGCGGGTTGTTCCACGTGTCTTGGGGTTCGGGGCGTGACAGCATGATAATGTTTCTATTTCTCTCGTTTTCAGTTCTTTTGTTCCCCATAACAAAAAAAGAATGGAAATATGTTTGGTAATGCCAACTTATTTTTCTATTCCTCGGAATAGAAAAGTAGCTAGGGAATAGATTTGGAATAGAAACAAGAAAAAAAAATAGCTTCTTGCTCCCGTGAACAATTTCTAGAAATAAGTTTATTTTTCTTTTCTATTTTTCTTTTCTTCTTCTTTCTTGTTGTGGCCACCGCCGAACACCTGCCAACCGTTGGCCACCTCCTGCCGCCCGTGGCCATCGTCGGCAACCAACTGTCGGCGACGATTGCCGCTGCCTATAGCCCACCGGCTGCCGCCCATGGCTCATCCAACGACCGCCACCATCTCCCAACAGCCTGCCGTCGCCAACTGCCACACGACTGCCACCTGCCGTTGCACGACCACCAACTGTTGTTGTCGAGCGCTGCTGCCGCCCACAGCTCACTAGCCACCGCCCTCTCCCATGACCAGTGGGCTGTGGGCAGCAATCCTATGGCGACAATCAGCGGTTGTGCGACGGTCGTGCGGCAATCATGCAACGGTCATGCGACGGCAAGCGGTGGTCGTGCGGCGGCAGGCGGCGGTCATGCGAGGGCAAGCGGTGGTTATGCGAGGGTGGGCGGTAGTCGACGGTCCGTGAGTAAGAAGAAAAAACAAATAAATACAAAAAATTATCATTTTTTACCAAACGCATTTCTACTCTTTTTCTATTTCAAGAATATAAACTTTGTATAATTACCACACACTTTATTTTACTCCGAAATTATTCTTGGAGTAGAAATAGAAAAAAAAAAAAACTATTTCTGGAAAGAAATAGTTCTCCGGAATAGAAACGTTGCCATGCGCACCCTTAGTGACTGCCCCCTCTTACCCCTTTATTTTTTCTTTGGTTTAGGTAGAAAGGCCAATTGTAGCCCTCAATATAAATAGATTGGAACCACAATGAGCAAAACGAAGTCCCATGGTTCCCTCTCCTCTACATGTCGAGAATGTCCTACTCAATAGTTCCCATTCTCTCGTTTGCATTTCCCGTTGTCTTTCAAAGGAAAGTACCAATATAGAAAATAGGGGTTAGAACCCAACCAAAAAATCAAACCGCAATTTCGTGTTCAGTTCAGTCGAAGCAGCAAACCCCCACTTTGCATTTCCTCTTCCATCTTTCAGTTTCCCTCACAAAACAACACCTCATCCTCTTCCTTTGCATCCCTTTCTTTCTGGGTTTTTCTCTCCGAGCATTCCCATTCGATCTCGTCCCCCCCCCCCCACCCTCTCTATCTAATAAAGAAGCTTCATGGATGAATCGAAGTATGGGCTTTCGACCTTCAAAGCACATCAATTTTATTGTGTGCATAAAGTATGGTATTCATTTCTCATTTGAGCAATGTGATAAAATGGTTTAAGCTTTGGGGATAAGCATACAGTATATCCCAATAAGGGGTAAGTACACTATCAGTGCCAAAAGTTGTGTACGGCGCTCACTTTGGTGTTAAAAGTTTCCGTTAGATCACTTAAGTGCCAAATCGTAGAAAAAACGATCACTTTGGTGCCACCGGCGAGAAATTCTGGCTAGATTAATTACATGGCTTTTATATATATATTTTAAAAAAGTTGCGGTGGCTTTAAAACGACGTCATTTTCCATCTTTCTCAAGAAATGATGTCGTTTTGCCATCATACGTGGACATTCTCACATAAACGATGTTGTATAGCTCATTTGGGGATTGAAATTAGGATTTCTTTGTCATTCGCCGCTCGGCCACTATCGTTCGCCAGCCATCGCTTGGCCACCGTCACTCGGCCACCATCATAGTTGCTTGACTAAGTGAGTGAGGAGAGACTGAGATTGTTACTCAAGCAAGAAGTGGTAGGAAGAATAGGAGGCAAGGGTGGAGGAGGAGGAGGAAGAAGAGGGGTCGAAGGTGTTGTTGCTAGTGCGCCACCACCGCCGCCGCCGCTGGTGCCGTTGCTAGTATTGCTGCTGGTGTTGCTGCTAGTGTCATTGCTGGTGCCACTGCTAATGCTATTCTTCGAGGAAGAAGAAGACAACATGCCCTCTCTCTCTCTCTCTCTCTCTCTCTCTCTCTCTCTCTCTCTCAATTTTGGGATTAGGGTTTCAAGTTGGGGGAAAGATGCCAAATGACGTCGTTTTGTTGTTTGGATACTGACTATACTCTCTGACGAGCCACGTTAGCTTCAAAAATTAATAATAAAAAAAAGTGCAACGTCGGATTTCCGACCAATTTGATCGGTGTTGGCAGTAAAATGATCGTTTTTCAAATTTGTTGGCATTTAAATGATCCAAAATAAACTTTTGGCACCAGAGTGAGCGCCGTACATAATTTTGGGCACGATAATATACTTACCCCATCCTGATGTCGATGAAAAAGTCTCTCGATTATATCTTGAATGGAGATTACAACAACTGTCACTGTTTAATATTATAGCTAATTCAAACAAAAAATCCTAGAGCCCGAACATGAATAAATATATATACACGCATTTAAATACACTAAAACTCGGAAAACAGTTCAGACCAATGATAATGAAGGATTTTTAAGTTGCAAATATCCTCGAAAGGATACTAAAATTTCTCCTCGATATCCCAGGTATCCTCAAAAGGATACTGGAATTTCTCCTTCGGGCGAAACTTCGAGATTGGTATCACAGGCTCCGTAAGAAGAAGAAAATTGAGGGTCAATTGAATATATGTCGCAGAATTTTAGTCAAACCCGAGTAGTTCGTCGTGTTTATTTATTCTCAACACTTCACATTCTTGTCTAGGAATCCCAAGTAAGTTATCTTAATCTATTTCATTTTCCAACTCTTCTATATCAAAATGGACGAACACTTCAAGATTAAGACCTTGTACTCATTCTGTGCACGCCCAGGGCATAATTGCGAAATGAGGTGCAACTTAAATAGCTAAGATTAGGAAATTGAAAAGTTATCTGAGGCATCCAAATTCTTATGTTTTGACGTCATGGTTTTGCATGCCCCACGCCATCGTTGCTCCTTAAACATATATTACCCGATCTATAAATTATGTAGATGAAGCCTATCCCGACATCATGCGGTCCTCAAGGTGACTCTAACATTATCAATGATTGAGATTATATTGGTCCGCATTTTATGAGCAGTCCGCACTATTGCGTGCTCTTGGATGATATAGTCCATGTGATCATGGTATAAGTAGCTCATGAACTTTCTTTTAACAGCATTACACAATTGATAGACTGTTGGACCAATATAGTTCACGTTCTCATCTTAACTGGACAATGTTGTGAGTAGCTCAATATTCATTGTCTCCTTTAACTTATTTGATCAACCCAATCCCTAAACTATTCAAAATCTTAATAATGCAATATTCAGTGAGATGCAATGCCAAATCACGAGCTTTTTTGCTTATATGGACTGCCAACACGAACGCCTTATGAGCCGCCTCACCCAATGGGCCCCTTTAATGATCACATGCGTCAAATTGTACCTGAACATTTAATGATCGATTCACGATAGTGGACACCGCATTAGCAATTTCTGTTAGTCTACTTGATGGAACGACAACATCGAACCTAGTGGTAAATTTGAATCATGAATTTTTTATGTCATGTATCATGTAGCTATTGCTATGTTATGCCGTCTTCAAGTTATATTCTCATCATGTTTGTATTATGAATTTCCATACATGTAATTATTATCATGTCATTGCATTTTCTCATCATATTTTGAATTCAAAATTTTCATGTCATTATTATGTCATATCATTTTTCTCAATATGTTCCAAAACATATATATTCCATGTCATGTATTTTCTCGTAATGTATGGATTTCGAAGTTGCCATGTCATTGTCAAGTCATGTCATTTTCTCAAATAATGATTAAATGTTGCATCTAAATTGAAATTTACATGCACACTTTCGCACAAAAAGAGAGTTGACCCACTACTTATGAGAACTATGTCCTTGTTATAACAACATCAAATGTGTTTTTGTAACATTTGAAATAATGCATCAAGCGTGAATTAAATAATGGATGACTAGAACTTAAACTAAATAGGGCGGTGGTAGAATGCCACAGGACGCTAATGCATTCTACACGGAAACAAATCCTTGAACCTAAGATCGCTAGGTTTCCTATCACTAGTTCCTTCATACGTGCACTTAGATAGCTAGCTTTTCCATTATTATCTGAGCATTAGGTGTCCAATTGATCTAGAATTTTCCAAAATGATAGCTGGTAACTCTTGTTCGGTATCTACCCAAAAAAAATCTATTTCTGTATTTATGTTCATGATCATTTTTGCATCTCATAGACAATCCTTGCTTAGGATTTATGAAGATCCTAGGAATCGAGGTGCCACTAACCGGCGGCGCCTGATTTGCAAAACTCGAGATCTACGACCACTGTTAGCCCTCCTCATCCGCTAGCACTTGAGGGGCTGATAGTCGATCCCAATTGATCCCTTTGCACAAATCGTTGCATAAAGACATGCCAATTGCCAATACTAGCTCTTATTAAAAGCTCATGAGCAGACCGTGAGCCAATCGATTTGACTTGCAATTCCAATGGCGCTAGTCAGTACATTCATGGCTGGATTGCCGGTTCATTCCCTTAACGGTGGCTCTGAACCGCTTCCCAATACTAGTCCACGTCCGTTAGACTGCAAGAACACATACGAACGTGTCAACAACGCGTTACTAACTTCCTCTACTTCTTTGCTGTTTCGTAATGAAACCATTAGTCAATTCTCCACTTATAAGAAAAGTCAAATACACTATCTTTCCAATTTCTAATAGTATAATGTACATTCTTCATAAAAAATGGTCATGGTATTGGAAAGCTATTTCATTGTGCGCCAAATATTCCTCAGTGTGGAAGTATCCTTCTTATGGCTGCTCTTCGACTCAACATATGTACTTAGTGTTTAGCTATCTCGACAATAAATGGATATGGGATAGAATTAGTTTGCCGGTACTTGCACTCAATGGTCATATTCCTCTGTGTTCCTTGAAATGTGCAGGAAATAAAGCTGTTGGGGTGACGGAAGGCTGGACAGACATGGACTATCGAACCGATGATTAATGTAGGTTTTCTTTAGGATAATTTGTTTGTGGTCTTCTCTCGAATTATATTTACTTTCACTAAATGACCCTTTCTCGAAATTCACCCGTCTGACAATTTCCTAGTCGGAGGTTAGCGTGATAGAATGTGGCCTAATGGATGGACTGCAGTTACAGGCGATGGCAAACAAAGCGCCCAGTTCCAGCATACTCTCTTCGTAATAACGTTTCATTTTACCTGCAAGAAAAATGATAGAAGAGAGAGATTGTGATCACATAGAGAGATAATGATGAGTTTTGAGTTGAGGGAATTTTGTCGGGGTGGCATGGCAGTGGTACCCTGCTGATTTTCGTATAACTCAGGCATCTCTCTCTTTTCTTAGATGGTTGCATTATGCATGTAAAGCAATCTCAACGAATTTACATATACCGATAATACCACAATGCTGTCACTATTTAGTCACCAACTCCAATCAATTAAGGGAAAATGTCACAAATAGTCCCTATACTTTTGCCTAATGTGCAATTTCGTCCCTGAACTTTCGATCGGCTCAATTTGATCCCTGAACTATTGATAAATGTCCAATTTAGTCCCTGAACTTTTGATCGGCTCAATTTAGTCCTTGAACTATTCATAAATGTCCGATTTAGTCCTTCGTTACTGTTTTTTCCTTTTTTAAAATTTTTTTTAAAATTTTTTAATTTTTTTAATTTTTTTTTTGCTTTTTCTCCCTTCCCTCCGCCGGAGCCGGCGGAGGGAAGCGGCGTCCGGCGGGCGGGTCCTCGCCGGACGCAGCGAGGGCGACCCTCGCCGGTGTCGGGCGAGGGCTCCCTCGCGGATCCGGCGAGGAGCTCCCTCGCCGGCGTCGGCGAGGGCCCGACGCCGGGTGCTCCCTCGCCGACGCGGCGAGGGGAGCCCTCGCGGATCGCAAGGGAGCCCCTCGCCGCGTCGGGCGGGGCCGCCCTCGCCCGCGTCCGGGCGAGGACGCGCGCCCGCCGGCGCCGGGCGCGGGAGCCCCTCGCTCGGCGCCGGCGAGGAGCACCCGGCGTCGAGCGAGCCGAGACCGGCGAGGGCCGCCCTCGCTGCGTCCGGCGAGGGGCTCCCTCGCAGATCCGGCAAGGGCTCCCCCGCCGGCGTCGGCGCGAGGGGAGCTCCCTCGCCAGATCTGCGAGGGAGCCCTCGCCGGCGTCGGCGAGGGCCTCCTCGCCCGGATCTGCGAGGAGCCCCTCGCCCGACACCGGCGAGGGCCGCCCTCGCTGCGTCCGGCGAGGACGGCCTCGCCCGACGCCGGGCGGGCGACCTCGCCGGACGCCGGCGGAGGGAAGGGAGAAAAAAAAAAAAATTTAAAAAAATTAAAAAAATTAAAAAATTTTAAAAAAATTTAAAAAAATTTTAAAAAAAGGAAAAAAGTAACGAAGGACTAAATCGGACATTTATGAATAGTTCAAGGACCAAATTGAGCCGATCAAAAGTTCAGGACTAAATTGGACATTTATCAATAGTTCGAGGGACCAAATTGAGCCGATCGAAAAGTTTAGGGACGAAATTGCACATTGTTAAAAAAAAGTATAGGACCATTTGTGACATTTTCCCATCAATTAATGATGAAAGAGAAACCGGGTTTAATATAAAATATTAATCAAATACGCATTCAAAATATACAAATTCATATTTGGTACAAGTAAATCATCCATTCAAGATGCCTGGATCATAGTTTGAGGGATATGCTTGCTTCTAATCTCTATGAAGCAATTCAAGAATGCTTTTTCTCAAATCCCAATTGAAGTATTTACCAGAAATGCCCAGAATACTACTAATGTATAAAGATTACAAATATTTACCAGAAATGAGAAGGGCCAAGAAAGGAAACTACAGATCTTGTTGGACTAATCTGCAGCAGGAGGGAAGTATACTTATTATCGCTAAGCATATCCTCCTTAATTTGTTTTGAGTGCACTTGAAACCGCAAAGCAGAGAAGAGAAAAAAAATTCAAGTAGTGCTACATTGCATGCTGTCACTAATTCAGTAAAATACTAGAATCGATAAAAAAAAAAAAAAAAAAAAAAAAAAAAAAAAAAAAAAAAAAAAAAAAGATGGTGTTTTCCTTTGACATGTCTAATATACAAATTTCCGCCAACTACGTTGAATTCCTCAGTATGAACATTTACCTCTTCTCTTTTAACCTTGCAACTAAAAGCATGGGCCTCCATGGGGTGGACGCCAACAATAGGCTTGCTGAAGGGCCCAGCAATTTTTCGAGCTTTCCGCACGCCAACCGTACCACAAAAAGCATTTTTTTTTTTAAAAGAGCAAGTAGCCATATACCTCAAAATATGATGCATTGAACTGGTGATGCAGATTTCAGTGGGTAAAAAAAATATCCTTGATCCCGGCAATCCGTCAAAATGTAACAACAAAAGCTCCCCAGCTCAGTTCACATGGCTGCTGCTACTTAAGTTTGCATACCCGTGCATGCGACAAAAGAAAAACATAAATGTGTAAATTCAATCATCGAAAGCACAGGCTCAAACTAGTCGACATCAGCCTACCACATGTTCTTAAAATGACATTATATTCAACCAATAGACTGTCAACTCTGCTGTCGAAACTTAGGCACCTAATTAGACATATAACACGCTCTACTTCAGACATTTTCGGTCAGGGACCCACTTTAGGTTTCTAAGGAAGGTAACCAGCAGACATTTTCAAGTTCAAACCGGCCCCAGATTCACAGAAAGAGACAAAGAAAGGAGTGCCCGGACCAGACAGAATTTTCCTTTGTTCTTGTTAACAAATACGGACAACATAACCCAAAAGTGAACCAGATACTCTGCTTCATGGAGTAGAAGTAAAAGAATAACGATTAAAACATCAAATTACCGCGAAGGCAGTGGCTTAAACCAGGACCGATAGTAACAGCAACAAAAATCTCTGGCTGTCAGATTAGCCTTGGTCAGTGCTTTCTCTACAACCCGCATTAAAGTAACAGAACTTTGGCATGAAAAGAAGTTCCATATGATGCACGTAAAACAATGTCGACTCATCAATAGGAGAAAGGAATGGCCGGAGAACTGGCAGGATCTCCCAATACAGCAATAATAGAAGGGAGCAATACCTGATGCGTATAACAGACAGTTGCTTTAATGATAATAACGTTAAAGAAAGACCAAAACGATAAAAAGTTACCTGATCAATAGCTTCGGCATGAGCAGCTTCTGCCATTTTGGGAGCAACACCTCCATATCGGATCACTGCTCTAGTTGCCATATACAAAAGAAAAACTACATTCGGATTGGGAATGAGCCTAATTTCCAACCCACAAAAGCACACAAGACAGAAAAAGAAAACGAAAAACCTGCTTTTTCAATGATTAAGATGCAAACCAGTAAACTCTTCCCTTAGTTATTCAGTTGAGGGATATAATTTATTTGGATTTCCCTTACAAAGTGTCATTAACTGTAATAAATCCAAACCAAGCTCCAAATGTTTGTCCCTGTCTCCCCATCCTCACGCCAACTAAATAAACTAAAAAAGGCGCGAAAAAGTGTGGAAGTTCAAATATTATGTCATTGCCGGATGGTCGAGTCAACGCAGCAGATAACCTACTGTACAATCCCATTTTGCGCAGCCCTTGGGTATCTAGAGCAATTCGTGATTCTTCATTGATGATTGAAATTCTGTATAATCCATGGACCAAACACTCAGCTTAAACTATCATCCAGAAGGCACATTGGGCAAATGACGCTTTTCCCATTGCTACATTCCTAGTTCACCATAATTTTCTGCCGAAATTCAAAGCCGAAGAGAAAAGAGGAGATAATCTAACTGCGCCCAAACACGAGTTAATGAGTCAATATCAAACAAATAAAACAGCACCAAAGTAAGAATCTTCCTCACGTATCATCAGCTCCTCAATACCTAAAGGAAGCCACGGACACCAGAATTACCAAAAAGAAGGCACGTACCTGAGACCACACGACTTGACTAAGAATTTGTCCATCGCCTCTTACCTGAACGCAAAAAAAACACCGATCAGAAAGCCAATGATCGCCACGAAACTAACCCTTCGAGCCATCAGATGCCAAGAGAGAGCTCGCAATGGCAGCTGCAGTGTCGTTACGGCTCGTTTCAATGCCAAGGACGACCAGATCATCGCCATCCGCGCTTGCGGTTCCTCCCCGTGGAACGGAGGAAGTGGAGTTCTTCGAGATCGAGAAGCTAAAGGAAGGAGAAGACAACAGATGACTGGAAGGCCGCCACAACGAAGAGAGTCGCACTCGTTGCCAACGATTGTGGCAGTGCCGATGGAAGCGAGAGCTTCAGAACAAAGTGAAGGCGATAAAATGTTGCAGAGAGGGAAAGTGGCGACGAAGACGCCATGAGAGAGAGAAAAACAAGCCAGCGTTCACTGAACACTGAACTCAACGTTCATCCGCTCCAGATCTCTGCTTCGAATTTCCCCCTTTTATGTTGGTAAAAATATCGTAAATGATCCTAGACTTTATCCCAACGTACAATATCATCTCTAAATTATTAATTTCTTTAATACAATCACTAAACTTTAGTCAGATGTGTAGTATCATCTCTGAATTTTAATACGATCACATCTTAAACAAAATGAAAATATTCAATTCAATTGTTCCATTAATTCAAATTCAAGACGTTGAATATGTATCAAAAGTTCATAAATAAAATTGAACAATTAAAAGTTATTGCACTTTTGACCAATATTCAAGACCAGTTCTGTAATTATCCGTTATTATCTTTTATGTGTTTATATATGCATTTGTTTAATAATTATATTTTACACATTTAATATTCATCAACTCGAGAAGACAATTATGATGCTTTTTATGTGGATCGTGTTTGTGGAAAGTGTATATCTGCATTTTATTAACTAATGTCTAAGGTGCATTCATTTGTTAATTTTTTCAAGTAAAATGAACAGGTCAGAAACTATAGTAGCCATATTATTGCCAAAAACCATATATGTTGATCCTATGTTAATTTGGTGATATTTTTGAAGTTATCTATGTATTTTCAATTCAATTGTGAAAATCTCTGAAGGCATGTTCCCCATGAGGAACCATAAACTCACTCAAGAATATGATCCAATAACATCATCCGACTTCTTTGAGAAAGAAGATTTGTCTCAGAACAATGTGATTATTGTCCTCGTTTAAAAAATTATATGTGAATATACATGCTGATAATTATATATTGCGAAAGTTTCAAATAATTCAAAGAAAAAAAAATCAACGCTGGCCAGCGTAAGATTTTAACTAAATAAAAAAAAAAAATAAGTCCGACATGCCAAAGCATTTAGCTTCATGCATGAGGACTTTTATTGTATTTTAGTCCACTAATAAATTCCTTATGGGAGCTTTTTTTTGGGGGGGGGGGGGGTTAAATATAAAATACAAAATTAAGAAAAATTAACGTCTAAATTCTATAATTATTATGAAAGCATTTTTTATCAAGGCCCAAATAAGATAAGAAAATCCTAATTGATATTTAATGTGCGCTCTAAAATGGACGAAAAAATTCCGTCCAAAGCTCTGGATTTTGGGATTTATGAGAAGCAATCCAATCTTGAACCTCTTATTTCGTGTCGTCAGACCTCAAACTTCATCAAAATATGCAATCGAGTAAGAAACCTTGTAATTTGCTTGCTTAATTCATAACCCTTTTCTAATAAGAGCAAAATTTGAAGTTGTCACTTGGGTAAATCAAATGCCAACAGGTATTCTTCAATTCTGCTCATAAAAAAGGGCTTATTTGCACTTTCTAGTTAAAAAGAAAAAACTCGGAACTTGAATGTGTGGAAAATTTATGGAAAATTTAGTACTTTATTACATTTCGTACATTATGTTTGAAAAATCTAATACAATTTCCCTGACCCTTAGTAGCTTATCCGAGCTCTAAGGTCGGATCACTTTGTCAAGATGAGGATCCGTCGATCGCGAATCCACGCACGTCTCTCCGAATTAAGCCCAAATTGACCAGTAGTAGCCAGTAGACATTGAAAAACCGCAAAGAAAATAATAAAACCCTCAAAATTTGACAGTAATCCAGAAGAATACTTATATTTACCTTATTTTTAAACACTGTATAAGAATAAATATTCTCGAAGAGGCAGGTCGATTTGGCAATTTTGTCGAAGAATCCAGCTTTACTAGGACATTAAATATTGGGTAATTATGGCATTTATGGCCGACGCAAGTCGATTTGGCAATCTTATTGGAGAATATGGTATTAAATTGGATATGATTTGAAATTCTAATTATTATATGGCTATAGACAAGTCAAGTTGAGCAATCTTATCAAATTCAATGATATTTATTCTTATACACTATCTAATAATAAATTCATTTTTATACAATACTATATATGAAATTGTCTCAATGTGTAACATGGCCAGTCCTTTTTGTACAAATACGTTGTCTCCATACGAAAATTACGTGAAAATCTCCATTTCCAGGATAAGTAAAATGAATTGTGCATTCTTAATCTCTTCCCTATTCCCGATCCAGTTCCTCATGATTTTTTATTGCGTTTGATCCGCAAATGATATCGTTCAAGACACTTGCAAGAAGATTGTAGTCAAAGACCTAGAGTTGAACGTCGACTTCTGCGTGAGGTCTCTTGGGTCAAACCCGGAGAGCCATGAGGTGGATCTTGAGGGACTAGGGTTGATCGGGATCAAGCTATTACAAGCCAACTTTACAGGCACGATCGAGTACATTAAGCAACTACAAAAGCAAAAATTGGAACTCACCTAGTCAAAGCACTCTCGCTTTGATTGGGCTTTTACACCTTAGGTGAACACAAAGACCTAATCCCACTTTACAAGGTGAAGCGTTATGCCGAGGTGAATATTTATGTGTCTAAAATGATTAATAGCAAAGCAGCATGTGACACTCGAGGATCGGAGAAGGGAGGCATGGTTCCACATTTGACAAAGAGTAACGCTAACGTTTATCAATTGTCCGCCATAGTACTTGATATTATGGCTATTTTTTTAGGGAGCAATTGTGTTTGCCAATAAATAAATGCATGGTCTATGAACATCCATGGTAATCTGAGCCTTCTTTTTCTTTTAAAAGTGGAATGACTAACCTTTCAATACATAATAAAAGGAATTACTCAGGATTCTACGTTGAATCACCAGCGAGACAAATCTACAACTTCACAGCAGTCCAAATATAATCACAAGGAAAATATTTTTATTCCATAGTGTTAATGTTGATTGTCTTCTTAAAGTGATGATGGAATCATTTGCGTGTTTTTTGGCGGAGAGAAAAAGCATTTTTTTTTTTTTTTACATACATCGTTCTTGTCTCTTGATTGGATTTTGAGGAAGTTATTTTAACTTCCCTTAAGAGACAATCATTCGCACCTCTCTAAAGGGTGCCTCTTAAACACATCCCATCATGGGTGAATTGGTGCCTCTTGAACACCTCCCATCATAGATGAACCACCACAATATATCATGTCTCACTCGGACATGATGGGCTTAATAATGCTCTATCAACAATATAAGATATTCAACATTCATCTACGTTAGAAACAATTCATACTGGCATAAAGACATCGACCGGTGAATATACTTACACTTGGGAGCTCTAATTATACACTTGTTAGGGATAACATAATGGCTACAATCCCAAAAAGAAAATAAATAATTGATGTTTCACAATGCTCCAAACATATATGTATTACATGTAGAGAGAACCGCGATGAAAGTGATTTTGTAAGGCCATGGGCCTTGGAGTTGCATTGGGTCAAAAAGTTGAACTGCTTGGTTTCCATATCCATTTGTCGCATATGCCAATATCATAGCTGTCCAAGTAATAACATTTATTTCCCTCATCGAATCAAAAACTTCCCTCGACTTGGTAACATTTCCACACCTAGCATACATATTGATTAACGAAGTGCCTAACACAATATTCATATCAAACCCATTGTCCATAATATACTCACGCACCCAACTCCCCAAACTCAATGCTCCAAACTGCGCACTAGCAGCCGAAACTCCGACAAACCAGTACGTTACTTGCCAAATTGTTTCAAATCACCTTATTATAGTAGCCATATGACTTTTGGTTAAGCTACGAGTTTAGCAGTGCTATAGATGTATTTTGCCCAATCTCTAGTAGGTTGATACATACACCACGTAGCGCTTTTCCCCCCTTACGATAATTTTTTTTGTCAGGACATTGGAGGATGCGACATTTAGAAGCAAGAGACTCGCGAAGCAGTGGAAATGCCCCTTACTCATCATGAACTATACAGAAAAATCGGTATTGATCCACCGCGAGGTGTGCTGCTCTATGGTTCACCACGGACAGGCAAAACTATGCTAGCCAAGGCTGTTGCTAATCATACAACTGCTGCCTTCATTAGAGTAATTGGTTCAGGATTTGTTCAGAGGCATTTGGGTGAGGTATGACAATGGTCCGTTCCGGTCCCCAGTAATAGGAACAACCAGGAACCAATCACCCCTTATCCAAATTCACATGAGAGGGCCTTGGGCTCCAACCTAGTTGAGATGACATGGTTGCTCAACCTACTTGTGGACGAGACAAAGTCCGTTGGGTTTTGGACTCAATCCGCGCCATTATGGGCTTCACCTCAACCTCAACCCCAACCCATAACCGCTGGAAGTTCTCCCTTCATGGTAACATTTCACGAAAGGTGGAACCCACTTCATGATTAATGAATGGCCTGAGCCAAACTTTCACCACTACCTTCACACTCTTGTCCATATAACTTGACCGCCAAGCTCCCTGACAAACTTGACAAGCTGATCTATAGAACCATTCATTATTTAAAGGTGACAAATTAATAAGAAAAATCGCCTAAACAAAAAGGATCCCTAGTCTGGCGCGGGCCAGATCAAATATGCATTGCTAAATTTACATTTCATATGAAAATGGGTCAAAACAAAGAAGTCAAATTGAGTCGGATCATTTTCAGCCGTACCCGACCTGTCCGTTTGACGGGCCCAGCTATAGCACTCTAAAAAGCAGCCATTCTTTATTTTTTTAAAGATTGTCTAGGTCTTCAATGTACCGCACCAAAGCTTGTGAAGGGTATGAAATTATGGCAACTTATCTTAAGTACAGGTTCGACTTGCTCATGAGGAGCGTCTTTTGAGAAGTCGCAATTATCTTGTTTCCTGAATCTCCATGTCCAGTCTGATCCTGGACGGTTTTCTGCTATGCCAGATACTGCTTGACGTTAACTCAGCAGAGAAGGTTCTGTCTCCTTCCTTTTACATCGGCATCATTACAGTGTGTTCGCTGCCCTGCGCTTGCCGTCTTTATGAAGCCCATATTACACTGGACACCTTGACTTAGTGTACATGCTACTGCACCACGGTGAATATCTCCTGCACTATTTGGGATATCATTGCCCCTTGTGTTGGTTTTCTGTTCGTCCCCCCCATTTATCTGCAGCAGCGGTTTGGAGACTGTCGCATGCTTCCCCAGAGGTTTCAATCAAGTAATGTGCATGAGAAGATGCAGCCAGCCATGTCAACTCGAAAAACAAAGCCACGAAGCAGAAAACATTCGCAGCACTCAATCACTTATAAAGTGGTCTCTTTTTACTTGAGTCTCATTGCATGTAATTCTCATTCATTTCATTCATATGTGATCTTGAATTCTGCTTGGCAATCCTATACAGTTGAGCATGCCTCGACTAAAAGAAGAAACTGTGACAGCAGATTTCAGAGAGGTCCGACGTGGAGCTGATTCTTTAGGCAAGCTTAGTCCCAATGAGGGCACCTGATTAACTATTTGAAAACTCATGCAGATAACACAGAAACCTGGACTCAGCTTTCTTCAGTCCAAAAGCTGAGGCCATGCCTAACGAGAGGGACCTTCTTCAATGTATCCATCATTTTTCAGTGTGGGATGTTCTTGCTTCAGAATAGTTATACATATCACCAGTATAACAGCCCCATCTTCACATCTCTCTTTGGAAGAAGTCTAAAATTAAATTATAACCAAGTTGAGTGTAACAACCATTTAGGAGTATTCAGCAAGATAGCAAGGGCAAACCTCTCTCTCAATTGCCAATTATGTGAAGATTATTCCTTCATTCAGCATCTGTACACCCTCAAAGGTGGATTTTCACCATACCACAACAAGTCACAGGAATCAAATGACACCCAGCTTCAGTGTAGACCACATCACCAGAATTCTAAACATGAACATGACCCATCCTTAAAATGGTGAAACCGGAGCTTGTCTCTAACAACAATTTCCCTGTTGGCAACAACTGAAATGTACTTAAATGCTAAGTGACAGTCTTCACACATACGTAGATTTTTCACAACCGTAACGGTCATGCCATGGCTAGTTTTGAGTAGTCCAAATGCTACAGCAAGCTTCTCACTATGAAATCTAAGTGCATATTCCCTTTCCTCCCCTTCTAACTCATGCATCAATGAATCAGCCAATGGTACATAACCAGCCTGGGTACATCTCAACATCAACTCATCCAAATACTCATATATAATATTTGTTTCAGGATGAGACTTGTCGCCCATGCTAAACATATATGTCTTTCCATCAACTTCTATAATGCTATAACCAACTTGCTTCTTCAGCCCCCTCTGTATCATCATGTTTCTAACTCTTTGCACTCTGTCACTTCGACCAGCCAAGGCATATATGTTAGAAAGCATGACATAGTGACCTGGATTATCTGGTTCACTATCTAAGAGATGTTCAGCAACACTTACTCCCAAGTCAAAATTCTTATGCATCTTGCAAGCCCCAAGCATAGCAGTCCACACAGCCGGTGGAGGCTCCATAGGAATTTCTTTTTCGATGAACTCATAAGCTTCGTCGAGAAATCCCGCTCGCCCAAGCATATCAACCATGCATACATAGTGTTCTAGTCCTGGCTCTACATCATATTCTTTCTTCATGCTTGTAAATGCATGACGCCCCCACGTCAACTAGCCCGGCATGAGCACATGCAGAGAGAACCGCCACAAAAGTGATTTTGTTAGGCCATGGGCCTCGGAGTCGCATTTGCTCAAATAGCTCAACTGCTTGGTTTCCATATCCATTTGTCGCATATGCAGATATCATAGCAGTCCAAGCAATAACATTTCTTTCCCTCATTGAATCAAAAACTTCTCTCGACTTGCTAACATTTCCGCACCTAGCATACATATTGATCAGAGAAGTGCCTAACACGACATTCAAATCAAACCCATTGTCCATAACATACTCATGCACCCAACTCCCCAAACTCAATGCTCCTGATTGTGCACAAGCAGCCAAAACGCCCACAAATGTAGTTGAATCTGGCTCAATACCCGATTCCCTCATATGATCAAACAATTCAATTGCCTCCTTAGCAGACCCATTCTGCTCATACCTAGAAATCATCGAATTCCATGTAACAACTGTTCTCTCCCCACTTTATCGAACACCTGACGGGCAACATTGAGATGACCCGACTTCGCATAAAAAGTGACTAAAGCCGATTGAACATAAGGATCCGACCCAAACCCACAAGCCAAAGCATGGGCATGAACGCCTCTACCTAGCATCGAAGCCGACAAGTCCGCGCAAGCCTTAATAACGGACGTGAAAGTGTAATTACTGGGGGGAATGCCTTCGAGCAGCGAGCAGCGATAGAACGCGACCGCATCATTGGGGAAGCCAAACTTGGAGCAGGACTTGATGAGGGAATTGAAGAGGAACGAGTCGGGCCCAGGCACGGTGACGAAAACCCGGCGCGCGTAGCCAATTGCGCCGGCGGCGCAAGCGAGGTTGATGAGCTTGGTGAGGAGGGACAGAGAGCGGTGTGATCCGGAGACGACGAGGTGGGCGTGAGCTTGTCGGAGGAGGCGGAGGCGAGGGCCTGCTCTGAGAAGGGCTTCGTGAGCTGGAGAGGTCGGCGCCGGCGGCGATTGAAGGAGGTGAACTTCTTCTCTGGCTTCCATTGAAAGCGGGCGAGGAGGGAAAGTTGGAAGGCCAAGAGGTGTTTAGAACAGCCTAAAACGACATGTCGTCTTGGCGATGAGAGTAGAATGTTCAAGATTATTCACTGGGAAAGTGAAGAAGAAAGGTAATAAATAAGGATCAATGCTCACAATATTTCCAAAAGCAAATCAGATATGACGAAAACTTGTCTAATAGGCAATGTTTTCTACAATCCGGCTAGTTGACAAATGCGTTTTAGCCAAAAACAAAAGAATCACAAGTTGAATCGATCAAATCGATAGCAATTACTAATCCAACTTGATTCCAAAATGGTTCCGAAAGCATTGATGCCGGGCATGTTCGAATGTTGATACTACCCTGGTGATGCTCACAAGTGGTTGAAAGTCAATAGTTGATTGGAGTAATGTGTATGACTTGCTCAAACAAAAGGATGTCTGAGCTAAACAAGACACACCCGAGTCACTAAGGTACACTCCGCCGTACTGCTTCTAAGACAATCTAGTAAGGGAAAGCTAAAAGAGTGAGTTTTTGGCAAACTCAGTAAGTAAAATTTTGAATTCTCTACTAGGAAAACATCTCATCGTTGAAGCCTAGCGAGTACAATACTAGCAAACAGTGTCAATGGTAGATCAATAGCAAACTTATTGTTACATCTCGAATAAGTGTAAATATTCATAACAACATACTTCAATGCATGTTTACCTTCAGCATAACAATGAATATATCAACATATCATGCTTGTGCATAATTAGCACTCATGTAAATTCATTTAGTGTTGTCCTAGCTCAACCAGACCCTCCTAGCTTGACCAGGGCTTCCAGCTTCTTGCTGGGCTTCCTAGCTCAATCAGGGCATCTCGGCTTGACCAAGGCTTCTCAGGGCTAGCTTCTCAAGACTTTCGGGTTCAAAACCCAGACATCATGACTTAACCAAGGCATCCCGACTCAACCGAGGTATCCCGTTCAATGAACGAGGCATTATCGCCAACGTTGTGTGGTGACGAGCATTTTTTCCTCTTTATGTGCACACACGAGTGCATCACACAAACCGATTCTTATTGTTTCTTCTTAGCCAACTCATACCTCACTCGAAGGCATGCTCATTCATATGTGTATGCCATGAATCCTAATATTGCACTATACAACATGTCGGGAACGACCCTTAGTCCGTAACTTGAGCCGAACACATAGCGGCGATCCTCGCACTGAACAAGGCTCAGAAATGGCACGCCTCAATGCTGATCCAAGACCTTGAGATTTAGGTATACCTCACCTTCGTGCAAATCCTAAGCTGATAGACCTCTACTTCAACCCGATGTGAACACACTTCATGCCGTGAATGACCCTTAGGTCATGGCTTGATTCAAATGCCAAGCACAAAGTCCTTGCACCAACCAAGGCATAAAATCGGCATGCTTTAGTGCCTTATCACAACCTTGTGGGCTTGGGTGATCCCCGTACCGATCAAGACTTAGAACCAGCACGCCTCAATGTCGATTTAAAAGCTTACAGCCTTGGGCGATCCCCGCACTGAACAAGACTTAAAACCGGCATGCTTGAATGCCGATCTAAGGCCTTGTGGCCTTAAGCCCTTAAGCGACCTCGCCTTGAATAAAACTCAACCCAAGCTAACTTCGACCTCATTCTAGGCATGAACAACCTAAGCACATGTTCAAGCACAAATATGAGCAAAACCATACAAAAAATCAAACATCCTACCCACGGCTTGACGGGTGAGCACCTAACTAGATTCAACAATGAAGTCTACCGCCCTAGAGAAAAAATAGGGATCTTACTTACCTAGATGAACCTTTAGAACTAGCTTGAGTGACTTGATGAGGGGCAATGGTGCAAGGCCAAGAGAAAGGGGGAAAATGGCGTGTAAAAAGCAATAGATGATAGTATAGTTCATGTGAGAATGAATGGGGTGGTTTCCCTATTTATAGGCTCAAACCTTATCATTACCTTTCCAAGTAACCCAATCATTTTTCTTGAAGTCACGTGGCTATAACATCGAGGTGGCAAGCCTAATTTGCAAGGTGGCACACTTAGGATCCTAGGAGAACACTTGTCATCTTCTTATTGGACCACCTATTTCATGTCGTCATGACTTAGTCTACTTGTTTTCCAAGGAAAAATTTATGGTAATGATGACCATTTCCATGGAGACCTAAGCCAATGAGTCACCAACTTCTTCTCTAAGGTAAAAAAAATTTGTCATCATTACAAAATCTTCAGGTGGACACATAAGCTAATGACTCATCATTCTCATTAAATGCCTAGATTTGGTTAATCGTGAGATTTGAATATTTAGCACACACCTTAATTATATAACTTGCTTTTTATGTTTTGCCCCTCTAGAATATTTCACCAAGTTCCCTTTTAATTGGTCCACTTAATATCTTGAGTCCTTTGCTTTTTCTCCATGGAAAAATCTTGGGTAATCATTAACAAATCTTCAAGGGACACCTAAGCGAGGTGACTCATCCTTGCATTTAAAGAGGTATTATAAAATCTTCTATTATGTCTTCTGTTGATTAGTCCACTTGTCCAAGAGTCCATTACTTAATTCCCAATAGTGAATATTTAGTAATCATTACCAAATCTAGAAATATCTATCTAAAATGGTGAGTCATCCTTCTTCAAGAAGAACCTAGGATATTCTAGAAGGTTATATTTTGTAAATTTCCAAGCAATATAACAACCATGGGAAATAGGCCATTAAAAATGCAACCAGGACCGAGCAAGAGCTTTTCATGTACATCCCTATATGACCATTTTGACACATCTAATGTTTGTGGCAAAGCCATCCTCGGTGTAGTTATTGTAGGCAAAGTGCCTACTTCAGCTAAGTTGGTGGCCTCTATATCATGTGGTCTACTAACAATAAAACCCATGTCTTAAAAGTGGAATAAAGAACAAATTCCTCTTAATTCCTCCAAAATATTAAAGTAAGTGGATTGGAAAAGTAGCAATCTTGTATAATGGTACAAAAGTTGTAGGCTCTAGGTAGATTCCTAGTTATTCCTCCATGAGACCATGCGCGACCACAAGCTCCTCTCCTCTCAGCCAGCTCGACAAATCCGACTCCGAATTCAAACCACCTTTGCGAGAGAGCACACACCGAAGGTTGAAAACTCAGATCAACGGGGCATATCAAATAGGAGGATGGCCGCGTCAGCAAGGGTCAGGCAGAGGACAATGTCGTCGAGTAGGAGAGGGTGAAGTGTGAGAGGAGAGAGGCTATGGCTCGATCGTGCGATAGGTGTTAAGGCGGTGGTGCATGGGGGCAAATGGAGTGGCTCTCAACAGTCCAGGACACTAAAACTGATAATTGGGCTGATGGGCCGATCCTGGGCAAAGCCCATTTCAAACAGTTCTTCACGTTAGAAGAGTTACATCCTAAAATTTTAGGGGTTAATTAAAATTAATTATCATCAAATTGCATGGCATATAGAAATTATGAACATTTGCATTACTAGTGTTAAAATTTAAAAGAATAAGTAATTAAAATATTTTATCATATTTTTATTTTTAAAAATTATTATTAAAAAAAAAAAAAAAAAAAAAAAAGAGCCGATCTGTATTGGGGATGGGCTAGCCTTGCCTCCTTCCCTCATTTTCGTTCTCTTTCATTGGGCCTAGTTTCTTTAGTTTCTCCTAGCCCAATCCTCTTCTTTTCTCTCTTCCTCTCTTCCACTTTCGCACTAGAGACGAAAGGGGGAAGAGAGAAGGACGACTCATAGAGGTGACGGAGGGCAGGGCGTCTCGCGCAGGAGACGTTCAGTCGGGGTCAGGCCGGCAGTGCCAGTTGGCACAGCAGGAAGCCATGCGCGTCGGTGCTTAAAAGTGAGGGGGGCTGGCTCGTTTGAGCGGGATTTTTTTGGGGGCTCGGTTTGGGGAGAGAGAGAAAGGGGGCAGGGGGGTAGGAGATCCGAGAGAGGGAGAGAGACCGCGAGTGAGAGCGGCTAGCGAGAACGGGAAGGCTTCAGCTGACATCTCGGTCGCGCGCGAGCTCCGCCGACGACTCTTTTCTGTCGACGCCATCGAGTCGAACCGTTAAGCCCTTTGTCCGTGCCCTGCTTTGGGCACGACAACCAAAGTTCGCGCGCTCGTGGCCAACCTGCTCGTGCGAACTCCGGCCCCATCCATTCCCCCGTTCGTTGTTATGCGTTTTGTTGCTTGTTTGGCGAGAGTCTCGTTTTGGGTTTGAGTCCTAGTTGAGCCGGAAACTGCATGATTCGCAAGCGCCCTTCACCTGTTCGATGAAATGCCTAAGTAAGATCTAGTTTTCGTCCTCCCATTAGTGGCCAAAATCTAGTTATCCGAGCTCGTCGCGTTCTATTAGGATGTTCCAATGGTGTTGGGTGACCTTGGGCATCGGCCGTGTAGTCGTTCACCACGTTCCCATCGTCACCGTAGTCTGTTCGGTGTTTAGCTGTGGTGCGGTTCTCGGCCAATGGTGGGGAGGTCGGCCGGCGAGTGTTGGTCGGAGTGGACGGCCAATGAAGGGTAGTAGCTCGGCAGCGACTTGAGATTTGGCCGAGGTTTGTCTAAAAACATAGGAGCTTCGGGGAGGGCGTGAGTCTCGTCAGGGAAGACGCCCAAGGAAGAAGACGACTTGCCAAAGGGGGAGAGAAAAGAAAATTAAGAAAAAAAAAAGAAGAAGAAAGGAAACAAAAGAGAATAAAAGAAAGCTAAAAAAATAGGCTATGTGGACTTGAGCATGAGAGAGAGCAACAATGAGGATGGGCTCGTTCTGATGAAGGAGGGGAATATGATTTGGGTCTTGGGCTTAAGAAGGCTTTATGAGTTTGGGCTTCTCTTGGGCTTTAGAGGAATCAGACTGGCTTTAGTCTTAAGGGTGCTTGGGATGATTTCTTTTAGCAAGATGGGCTTAGTGCTTTTAATTTCAAGAAAATGGGCTTGGTGATTTTCCTATTCGAGTGGGCTTGTTTTGGATAAGCCTATTTGTGTCCATGGCTCAGACCCGCGAGATCAGAGCCAGCCCATATTGGGACTGGGCTTGACAGCCCGGCCCGGGTCCCATTTTTGGATTTTAAAAAATTAAATTAAAAAAATTCCGAAAAAAAAAAAAACTTATTTTTTTTTAAAAATCAGAAAAAGCTTATATATATATTTGTAGTTTCTCTTAAAATGTGTTAATCTTTGATAAAAATGTGCTTAAAATTAGATAAGCTGTTAGGGTTTCACCATAGAATTTGAGTGCTCTTAGAGACATGTTAGGGCGTTGTTTGCGCATTTCCATTTCAACTATTATGTGATTCCACTCTTTTAATATGTTAACTATGGTTTCATTTTGGTCTAGTTAGGAACAGGAATGACATTTGTCTTATTTCTTAGGGTTAGATAGCATTTGTTTTATTTATTAGGGTTAGATTCTTGTTTTTCCTTGCAACTCTTTTAACGCTTCATCAATTGTTGATTGTTAGTTTAAATATTGTGTACCCGCATTCTCATCTCATATGTTAGTGGATGGGTTTAAAACCAATCCAAATTGCTTAACAAACATTTCCTTTAATAAACAAGATTATGTACCAAAAATGCACTAGTTAACTGATTAATGTAACCAAGTTCCCAACCAAAAATTCTTTGGTTGTGTAGGAAGTAAGGTATTCTCCTGTGCTTTACTTGATTTTGGGCTGACCCCAATAAGCCTATGGCAACTCCTCATTAGAAAATTTGTATGACGTCATTGAATACCCCAACATCATGCAAGGTATAGGCCTAGGATAACCTGTGTCTAAAACAAGAGCCATAGCCTTTTTTTTTTTAATAAATATCCCTAAACCTATGTCTTTGCCCCTTCAAATAGAAAAGGTAGGTTGCAAGAAATGGAGTTGACTGATAACCTCATAATTGATTGAACTTGCACCATACAAGATCATCATATATCACAATCTTGCTGTTTGTTGAGTATCGTGAACTAGGGTAAGTTCATGCATTGGCTGAATCCAACTTGGCGATTTATAAGGGTAAAATGTGTATATAGACACTTGGTATGTTGGCTCCTTGTAGGAGATTTTACTTTTTGTCAATTGGAGTAGGTTGTATTCGTATGTTGGTGAAATGAGATGTTCTCTGAGTTTTCAGTGATCTCTCTTAGAATGACTTCGAATCGTAAATTCAAAATAACATTACCAGAGTAGTAGCTGTTGGAAGGTGAAGAAGGGTCTATTTTACTTGGTGCTATTGTTATTAATTCAACCAAATCTTGGCTATAATTTAATAAGTTGAAGTTATCGATGATGTAGAGAGGTTATCAATACAGTGGACAAGTTGTCTATATTATTGTTTGTTGATTGGTCACTTGATTGATTGATGCCAGTGTCTAGTTGGGTCTTAAGATTAGGGCACAAATTTAAGAGTCCTATTGTAGTATTATTTTTCAAAAGTATGTTTCTATCTCTATGCCTAGTTTGATGTTTTGTAAATTCCTAGGAATATATCTCCTTGGAATGCTAAATATATTTATGAGTCATTTAAGAGTAAGATTCATACCACAAGCCTATATAAAGGCAAGTCTTGTGATCATTTCGATAAGTTGACAAGGTGAAAAAAAAGAGAAAGAAAACAAAAAGCCTATTCGTCTCATTTTCTTCCTTAAATTGTGTGAGTTGTGAGTAAAATTTCACTTTCAAATTTTCCTTGAAGATTGTATCAGACCATATGGTTTATGATCATGGCCTCAACAAACACCCAACCTCCTTTTCAATTGTGACGTCCCTAGTGCGTCATGGCTAATGTGGAACTATTTTCACCATTATCCTTTCCATTTCGCTTTTTCTTAAACATGCAGAAGCATAAGAGACTAAAGTAATCTTGGGGTACACACAATTTTCTGTAACCAGAGCAACTTCATTTCTTATTTATTTATATATACATCAAACGAAGAGTGTATTACACTAGGAAATTCAAAATGTCAGGACTACTAACTACACTGGATTATATGTCAGTCACCCATCCCCACCTAGTTGTAGACGTGTCGCCCCCTGACCCCTAACATCGTCAAAATCTCCTTAGCTCCAAAAATCCAACTTCCATCCTACCTCCCTTCTATGCTATGGGGCTACCTCCATCTCTTAGCCAGTTGGAGAACAATGGGAGTGCACCCATCGCACGCCTATTGACACAAGCATACATCTCAATGAATCAATGGTGACTTGCCCCATCGAGGGCCCCACATCAACAACCATGTGAGATTTGATCCAGATAAAAATGGTATTCAGAAAAATCGAGGTCTATGAACCTATTCTCTTCCCACATGAAGTGTACTGGCACCCCGTAATGGACTATCGAGGAGATGGGTGGGATCAACATTTTATTGATCTAAAAAGATGAAGTCAACAACCAATAAGTTACAACCCAACAAGCAAAAAGTCCACTGGTCTATACTACACAAATCAAGCATCGTATTAATAAAGAAAGCCTCAATAGAAAGTTCAATAAATCACACGCACATCAACTTACCCGAAAACATTTTCAAAATACATGACAGACCAATATAGGTAATAATGTTTCCCAACGTATAACCAATAGTTCAATTTAAAAATACTTAGGTCATAATCGATATAATTTCATGCTATCATCATCATCCGGAGAACTCCGTTACCGTTTCGGGCATCTTATACCCATCTAGCATCACGAGGGCATTTAAGAGAAACCGCGTTACACCCCCTAGGCATATGGAGGAACCCATTACCCTTCTAGGCATCCTTACTACAACTCGAGGCATTGTCATCTCAAGGTCAAATGGCATTCTCAGTCCCACATTCACACCATGATATAATAATTTCATAATTCAATTAAAGTACATTAATGTCACTACCATTTAGGAACTCAAGCGTGCATCTAATGAATCATCATTCGTTTTCATTCCTTAGACTAATGTAAATTATCTATACAAATATTAAGTGAACTGTAAGGAAGGTCTCACATCCTATGGCTAAAATAGCCTTATAGGGTGTCCCGCGCACCTTCAGAAACAATAGTTGTTGTCTAGGTAAACAGCTTTCAAAAATTATGAAATTTTAATATGAGGTAGAAAAGACCTAGGACATTTTTCGTGGGGTATCAAAGTCTGATTCAGCTCATACAATTCTAAATAATTTTTGTAAGCCGGGCCCAAAGCAGTCAAAATTTCCAGGACAAAATTGAGTAGGAAAACAAATATTTCATTGACCAAATGAGACCGAAAAATTATGGAAATTTAATATATGGTAGCCTAGGATGTACTCTACAACTTTCATGAGGACTCATGTTATAATTCTAGACTGAAAAATATACGGAAAATGGAAAACAAGGAGAGGTCGGTGTAGTAAGTCCAAAAACAGATTTCAAATCCCAAAGTTTTTTAAATATATTTTTGTCCTATGAAATCCAAAAATATTGAAATTAAAGTATGTCATAGAACAGTCAATAAATGACGACTTTTGTGAAAAACACCCCATGAAATTTGCACCACCTAAGTTAGTGCAAAATTAGCAAACTTTGGGGTTAGGCTAGAACCGAACCTACCCTTAGTCCTAGCACGGATTTAATTCAGAATTTCAACTAACTCAGCCTCCACACGTGCTAAATATCGACCGATCATGCTCCTATGATTCAACCACAAATTTGACTACTTCAAACTCGACAAGGTATCTAGGTGACATAATTGAAACTTATGTGCAAACGAAAATCTAAACGACGTTTATGAATTTTCTAGGTAACTATTCCTGTTGCACGGTAAACAATTGACATAGGATAGAAGAGGGTGTCTAATTGTCTCGGATCCCAGAGACGCCGTCGCATGGCTTGATGAGTTCCCAGACGTCCCGACTTGTTGTTGTCCTCTGGCGAGTCACGCCAAGCGGAGGATGCGGTGGATGAAGACGCGTTGTTGGCTAGCTTCGGGGTTGCGCACGAAGAAAAAGGGAGCGACGGAGATAGAGCTGCGACTGTGGAAAATATGGAGCTGAGATCGGCTGAAAATAAGGGGCGGTGGCTGAATTTGCAAGATTAAGAGGAGGAACGGTGCTGGTGCTGGTGCTGCTGTCGAAACCCACCCACCCCAATTTTTAGGCTTCTCTCCCTTCACCGCCTTGCTGTTGTCGCCCGTGGAAGTGGGGTGGTCAACGGTCTTCATAATTTCTTGCAAGCTTTGAATACGTGTCACTTTTCCGTAGCAAATGCGGCAGCGAGGGGAGACGTTCAGGAATCCTCGTGTGACGGAGGAGAAACGTGGCGACGGCTTCAACGTTTTACAGGGAGGAGGAGAATGAAAGATAGGCAATTTGTTCCCACGCCGATCGTGGTCTTTGTGCCACAAAGAAAAGTTCAATGAATTTGCTAACCGTCCGAGCAAGCTGTCGAGCGAACCTCACAATTGCCGAAGATAATGTCGACTGGAGAGCAGTGTGACCGCACTCGATGAAAACGGACGTCGGAGTTGTCAATGATGAGTAGTCGCGACGGTTCGGTGACGTAGATACGTTCCCGAATGAGATAGATATGGTGTTGCTCGATGACGACTTGATGTAATGTGAATAGTATAGTCTGACGACGAGCCTGTTAACGTGGCATGGGGCATTAGGCATCCAGGGCTCAATATTTTGTAGAGTGAAAAATCTGGATGTCATATCAATACCCTCATCTTATTAAAAAATTTATGGTAATTAGGTTGTTAGAATGAAAGTGCTACCGGACAGCCATGGTGTATGGGAACTTGTCAATACAAGCTATGATGAACCAAAGGACAAGGTTACTTTTAGTCAAAATTAGAAGAATCCCTCGGAGAAGGTTTCAAGCAAAAGATTAATATGCCCTATTAATCATCTCTCAAACTTTAGATGATTCGATGTTCGAGAATATGTCGAACAGTACTACTTCTAAGGAGGCATAGTAGACCCTTAACAACACACACCAAGGAGTACAAAAATTCAAGAACATATGCCTTCAAACTTTGAGAGGCGAATTTGAAGTAATTCATATGAAAAAATTTGAATTGATTCTTGATTACTTCACAAAAATTCTTGCGATTGTTAACCAAATTGAAAGAAATGATGAAATGTTCTAGACGTTTGAGTTGTTGAGAAGATTTTATGGTCATTAGACAAGAAGTACGATCATATTGGTGTTGTAATCAAAGAGTCCAAAAACTTGGATGCAATGATGAACAATGATTTTCTAGAATTCATTGCCAACCCATAAAGTAAAATTCAAAACAAACAAGCATGAGCCGGTGAAGGAAGTACTCCAAACTTAGTTGACCATACTAGATGAGAAGGAGCAAAGTAGAGATCCCGTGCAAATTTGAAAGACTAATCAAGATTGTGGTTGAGATTGAGGCCAAGGTCACTATCAAGGTAAAGGTCAAAGATGAAGTAGAGATTTCTCGAACATCTTTTTTAATAACTTTAAGTACAACAAGGGCCAATGTGCTAACACATTTTTTTCTCAGCCACATACTTAAAGTCATCTTTCTCTATCGCCATTTATTGTGATTTTAATTCAGAGAGAGCGATGCTACTAGGTTGGGAGGGCCCTAAGAAAGTTCTTACCATGGGGACTTGACCACGTAGAATTCATTATTAGACTTGACCATGTAGAATTCATTATTAGCGTAACAGGAGAATCCCTCCTTTAAGATAGGGACCCAGCTTCTTCCATGGCTATGATGGCCTCGAGGTCTATGTAGTCCCTGTAACTATAGCTCTCCACACATTCAAATGAACTTTCCAGAGTTTGGCCTCTTGATTGGCATTTAGGGTGTGTTTAATAATATCTCTCTTCTCGAGAATTATTTCTATTCAAAAAAAATTCTTTTATTTTTATTCTCTGACGAGTTTAGCTTTCAAAAAAAAAAAAACGTTTGTTAACTGCATGGAATTTCTATTAGAAATGAAAGAAAGAACAAAAATGCATTTGGCG
The DNA here is from genome assembly GCA_017140395.1 of Eucalyptus lansdowneana. Classification (NCBI taxonomy): domain Eukaryota; kingdom Viridiplantae; phylum Streptophyta; class Magnoliopsida; order Myrtales; family Myrtaceae; genus Eucalyptus; species Eucalyptus lansdowneana. The sequence continues at coordinate 60,937,131 of CM029487.1, forward strand.
TGGACCTAAAAATTTTTAATCCCAATTTTTTTTATTGAATTATAAAGAGACTTAACATTTCTTGTTTGGATAATACTAGGCTTTTATAATGATTTAGTTGATCAAGATATTATAAAATGACCTAAGAAAATCCAACATAAAAATTAGTCAATGATGAATACCCGAAAATAGTAATAGAGAGTTCCGTTGGTTTATAACTTATAATATGAGATGGTTGATAGTAAATCTTTGAGCATTACAACAAAATAGGTGTATAGATCTTTTGAAAAGAAAAGTAAAAGTTGCTTGGAGTCACCAAGCTTTCATGATCAAGCATTGTCTCTAAAGGAAAACAACATTCAAAATCCAATAGTAAAGCCCTAAAAACTTATTCAACCTTGAATCCAATTTTTATCCAAATATTTTCACATTTTTTATGCTAAACCAATTCTAAACGGAAGTTAACACTAAATCTAGTAAACCTACTCAACATCTAATTTCTAAATTTTTTCCTTAATTTTGAATTTTTATTTATTTTCTATTTTATTATTATTCCGAAAAATGGGAACTCATATCAGGTCAAGAGACTGAACATTGGGTCGATTGTGTAAATACGAATATTAGGTTATGTTGATTTTATTTTTCTAAAATAACCTATCTCTTTTTTTGTGTTTCCAAGAACAAAGAAGTAGATTTTTTTCTACTTCTTATTTTTATTTCAAATTTATCCTCCGACTATTGATTTGTTTCAAGCAATAGAAAATTTGGTTAAAAATTGGTTGAAATTACTAAACTAATTTTTATTATTTTTTTGTTCTGAGGAATAAAAGAACAAAAAATAGAGAAATAAAAATATTATCAAATAGGGCTAAACTGTTTAAAAGCAACCTGAAAATCAATATGAAGATGTGAAACTACTAATTTAGAGGCAACTTTCTCAAGTGCTTTGAGAGGCAAGATGGTCTGAATGTGATGAGTTAAAAACAAATTGCGAAATAGAAAAAAGGGAGGAACACATGAATGACCTGATTAAGAGCGACAAGCCCAATCCACAACCACATAAAATGAAGTACTACTGCCTTGGATAAACTAGGTAAGGTTGGGCGCGCGCGGACCACTAGTGCTGCACACGTTCTTCACATTTTAATTCAGAAACAAATCAGGAACCACACAACGCGGTATATATCTCCATTCTTAACGAGGTGGCAGCACCGCATGGGACCGTGAAAGCGAAAAGGCATTGGTACAGCACTCACATCACTCAGGCTAATAATTGATCATAGTGCAATAATAGAGAATACGGAGAACAGAACATTCTGGTCTACAGCAAGCGAAGACAAGGAAGACTAGATTCTGATGGGAAAATGAACGGTGGAGAAGCAAAACACAGCTTCCAAGATTTCTCCCGACAGTCTGCACCATTCGCAGGTTAAACAGCCTTTCCAAAATTCTTTATGGTACATATGTTAAACGCCGTACATCAACCGGCCTGATAGAACCCCACGACAAAGCATTTACTAAAAATCAACCGTGCTCAGGTGCATAACCTGGGCCACTGGCATTCGGCACGAAAAATCCCAAAATAACAGTGCACTTACTGGAATTGCTATCCATCAGTAAGGTCTTTGGCACTCATGAAAAAGCCTCTCGTGCTCTTTGTCAATTGATCAAACATCAGAATCTCATTAGAGATAGCGAAAAAAAAAATAAAAGAAGAGAAAAATGTCACTCAATTAGTAGATGTTGGCAGAAAGCGAAAACGAGGAAGACTAAATTCTGATAGGAAAATGAATGGTGGAGAAGCGAAACACAGCATGCATGTTATTTTCCAACAGGTTTAAGTACCTTTCCAAAATTGTCCATAGTGCACATGTCGAACCTCGTCCATCAACCGGCCCAATAGAGCCCGACAATGATGCATCTGTACTCAAGTGCATAACCGGGCCAACTGGCATTTGACACATGTTGTTATTTTGGGGAACGACAATCCCAAAATAACAGACCAAATGGTGCAATTACTAGGAAGGGTAAGCCGTTCCTTGCCTATAAATACCCATCAATAAGGGTCTTTGGCACTCGCGAACAGCCTCTCGGGCTCTTTATTTATTGGTCAAACACCAGAATCTCATTAGAGATAGCCAAAAAAGGAAAAGAAGGGAATGTCTCGTCCGATTTCAACAATTCCATCTGCTCCTCCAGCTCAAGCAAAAAGCCATGTGGTCGATTGCTGGTCAGCAGATTTTCATCCAAGCACATTGGGGGATGACTTCCTCAAATATGCCTCTAGCTCCTACTCAATGGTAGGAATTTAATACATTGCTTCTGACTCAACTATATATATGTATACATATTTTGTGAAGAGTAGTGGCATAGCAAGTGAAATACATTTTATGCACTTCATCTAGAATAACACAAAGCTTCCCCACGTAATTAAACATTGGTTTTAGGGAAATTCTGACATTCCCATTATAAATTTAACATCCATTTACGCAGGGAAAATATTGCACCAAAAAAAGCATTATTTGATTTCAATATTTTGCTTTCGTGTTCCTTGCCAGGTAAATAGTAAGGAATATGAAAGCATTGTTACCTGAGTTTGACAGAGAAAAGATAAAATATGAAATTCCAATAAAAGTATATACAAATTGCTTCAATTACCTATGGTCTAAAGCCCAGCCAAGGCTTTCTCGATTTATAATAGACCTTATCAATGAGTGAATTTGAACCTAAAAATCCTTGTCCACGCCTATCTATGATATTGAACATATTAAAATTTCTTTATAAAATTAACCTGACTTGCAGGTTTCAGCAATTGCACGTTCTTCTCCAAATATAGGAACAGACCATGTGATTGAACGTCGATCGGTGGGTTATCATCCGAGCATATGGGGGGATTACTTCCTTAAATATGCTTTCCCCTCCAACTCAGTGGTTAGTAATTCTTCTGTTATCTTCTACTTTTGTTTTCTCGCAATTGCATTTTGTAGACTTACTTCGATTTCCTTGAGTTCCTCCACATCGCATATATGATTTCTATTGGTCTCATAAATGTACATATTCCCTTCTCCGCACAAAAAGATGCAGTTGAAAATCCTGAAAACATAAAGAAGTTTGGAAAACAACAATAATTATTCAGTCCAAAGAACACTCTTAAAGCTTCATCGACCACTATATGTCCTCTACTGCAAGAAACATCTCATTATGGCATCGACTCCCTCCTTTGGTATGCTCATTATTCTCATGGATCCAATTTCACTTTCATCTGAATGAGCATAGACCATGGAAATACCTAAATAGGGTACATAGACGGGGCCATCAAAACTAAGTTTATTTTGTAAAGTATAAGTATTTCATGCTTGCTTTAATTTGAAATACCGTACAATTTGTAGGAGTTCAAATTCCTTGGAAGAGTGGAGGAGCAAATCGAGAAACTGAAAGGAGAGGTGAGGAAGATGCTGGTTAGCGTCGTGGATAAGCCTTCACAAATGCTTCACTTGATTGATCAAATCCAACGCTTGGGAATTGACTACCATTTTGTACATGAAGTAGATGAGCAATTAGAACAAATCCACAAAAGCTACTCTCAACTTCATCTTGAAGATTTCAAGGTAGATGACCTTCACATAGTCGCTCTTATCTTTCGATTATTGCGACAACAAGGTTACAATGTTTCTTCAGGTACGTCTTAAATGTAATGAACCAATCTAATAAGATACGTTTTAAGATACTTCTACAACGTTAACAACGTATATCCCCTTCCTAATATCTAATTGATTGCATCTTTTTTCCATGTTGGTTGGTTGCACAGAGATCTTTAACAAATTCAAGGATAATGAAGGAAATTTTCGAGAATCGCTTGTCACCGATGCACGTGGATTGCTAAGCCTATATGAAGCTTGCCATTTAAGGTGTCATGGCGATTCCATCTTGGACGAAGCACTTCATTTTGCTACAACTCACCTTGAATCGATCGTTGAAAGCAAAGTGAGCACTAGTATCGCGGAACAAGTGAGTCATGCCCTAGAGCAGCCGCTTCGCAAGGGATTGCCGAGGCTGGAGGCGAGGCGTTATATTCCACTCTACCAAGAGGAGCCTTCACATGATGAAGTTTTGCTCGCCTTGGCTAAACTAGATTTCAACTTACTGCAAGAGCAACACCAGAAGGAACTTGGCGAGATTACTAGGTTCATTAACTTCATGTGATGGCATAATCTAAAATTAGCTTCTAGACTATGTTTTAACAAGACTGAACTATCAATAATGTTATAACAATTCCCAAGCTATCAATTATTCTCATTGTGTTTTCCAAAGGTTAACTCATCTAGTTTCAATTTACCCTTCTAAATAGTGTTTTTCAAAGTCCTTTACAAGTGAAAAAGGAGTATATCTATGCGAAGTTATCGGCCTAAAATAATTTCAGTTATGCTCAAGTTCGTTTAATCATAGGTGGTGGAAGGAGATTGATGTTCCAAGGAAGTTCCCATTTGCTAGAGATAGGATTGTGGAGTTGTTCTTCTGGGCCTCAGGAATATATTTCGAGCCTGAATTTGCCATGGCCAGAAATATACTAACCAGAGTGATCTCCTTGACTTCAATTCTTGACGATATCTATGACGTCTATGGCACATTGGAAGAACTTGCGCTCCTCACCGAAGCAATCCAGAAGTATGGAATCCATACTCTTTCCCAAACTTCTGAATTTGATCAATTTTGTATAGAGTCAAGTGTGTCATTTTCCAAGACTTGAATTCAGGTGGGATGTTGATGCCATGGATGGATTGCCAGTGTATATGCAAGCTTATTATAAGGAGCTTCTCCAGCTCTATGAATACATTGGGAATGAATTGGCTACAAAAGAAAGATCATACCGCCTTGTCTATGCAAAAGAAGTTGTAAGCATCATTGGTACCACTTTACATACATCAAAGGTAATCTTTAGTTAGAAACCCAACATTCTTGTTTATGTTTCCATCGTCAGATGAAGAAGCTAGCAAGAGCATACTTTCAAGAAGCCAAATGGTTCCATACCAACTACGTACCAACACTAGAGGAGTACATGTCCCTTCAACTAATAACGACTGGATATGGAATGTTAGTGACTACATCACTTGTGGGAATGGGCGATGTGGTCACTAAACATGCTCTTGAATGGTCGATCGGTGATTGCAAGATTGTGAAGGCTGCACAAACCATCTGTAGGCTCATGGATGACATTGCCTCTCACCAGGTGTAATAAAACATAATTATCCTCTAGAAATATGATATAGTTTGATCAACTACCATTTAATCTAAAAACACCAATGTTGTTTGAAATACAGTTTGAGCAAAAGAGGGGACACGGAGTATCTGCAGTGGAGTTGCTCGTGAAATACCACGGCGTCTCGGAGCAAGAAGCTGGGGAGGAACTCCAAAAAGGAGTCATTGATTCATGGAAGGACATCAATGAAGAGTTTCTTCGTCCAACCGCGGTCCCAATGCCGATTCTCACACAAATGCTCAATTTCTCACGGGTGATAGATGTGTTATATAGTGATGGAGATAATTACACCCATTCTAAAACAAAGCTCAAAGATTATGTGACGTTGCTCTTTGTTAGTCCCTTGCTGATGTGAAGTTTGGACCAAACGTTGTCAAACCAATTTGGTCATTGCAAATCAATAGTCTATAGGTTATGCCTTTGAAATCCTATTTTTTCCCAATGTATGAGGGACAATATTATTACCAAAGGTTTACTCGTCTAGTTTCAATTTGCTTTTGAACATTCTTTTCACTTTTACTTGAACTTTGGATAATTTTAGAATAAAGGTTTCCCATTAAATAAAAATTATACAACTCATTAATACGATAATCTGTTAGCTATCTGCCAAATAAACCATTTTTAGGTTTTACCAAAAAAAAAAAAAATTGGGGAAAGAGGGACACAAATTTCGTCCCTAGTGGGAGAACAAAAAAGAAAACCAACAAAGAAGAAAAAAATGTAACAAATTATCTTAAATCAAGAATAGGCCCCACATTTGACCTTTATCTTTGATGTTTGAGCCTAACATGGTAGATTTGTCTTTTAGTCAAACGTGTTCGAGTCGAACATGGTAGAAAATGTTCAGAAAAAAGGACTAAATGCGATACCATCTCTGGACAACAGCACCAACCGATCTATAATGGCTATGTACTTCTTTGAGGCATCTTCAATGGGAAGATTGAAAATAACTATTTAAGAGAAGATGGGAGAAGTACCAAAATGCCCTAATTAAACATGCAACCTATCCTAGAAAGGTCTCCAATTTACTCTAAAATTATGTTTTTGGTATTTTATTTTAAGGAAGCAATCAAATAACTGATAAGCACTCATCACAAATTATATTTATCCAATCTGCATCACTGAATATCCCGTCCATTCAAATTTCAAAAATAATAAACCGACCATCTTCAAAAGGTTATAGATGGCCGAAATTCCGCATGGACGAGAATCGTACCCTGAGGTTGAGATTGGATTGCCGTTCCATGCACACATTATGAATCATCAAATAATCCTATTTTGAGTAATCAGAAAAATCTTCCTAATATGCATTAGATAACAAATCATTCAAATATCTCGATTTGATACCAATCGTTCAGATTATACAATAAAATCAGATATTCAACTTTGGATAATGATCATCACCTAACTCGAAGATATGTTCCCAAGTCAAATTTAACAGAGGCACGTGGACGGAGGTGCTTCGGACGACGACCAGCGATGGGGGCACGGCTAGGTAGCCCACGGTAGCTTGGTCGCGGTGGATGTTTTGGAATCGACGAGGGATGTCACCGCAGCAAAGGAGTCATAGCCATTCCTGCAATAAAAAGTGTGACTCGACCTAAGGCAAATGACTTATCCCAAGACTCCCACGATCAACAAAAGGACAAAGCAAACACCGTGTTTCCAATCAATCCTCAGTTCACAAATCCTGCATCAAGTGCTCAAGTATTCTCTTTTCAAGGAATAAAAATTTGGTCGTGAAGTTTAAGCTCTTAAGAACCTTTATGCACACTAAATATAAACGTTAAAGTCAAATAAGCTTAAGAAAACAATATTCTGCACAAATTCCAGGTTAGTCGTCCACTGAAACAGCGCCTCAACGAAACAAAGGAACTAATACTATGCAAAATCTAACAAATCAAGGGATGCCATGCAAAGGCTGTGAAGTGAAACCGTGGATAGGTTTGGGCGCGGGGGGATGATGGGTGACGCGGCGATGAATTCTGGTCTCGCTGGAAGTGCTTGAAGACTCGCCTGGTTTGAAGCGTGCACGGCCATTGAGCGCGACGACAAGGCTTGGCGAAAGCGACTGGGCAATCACCAGACGGCGGGTGTTCTTTTATATCAACTGATCCGGACTTCACACCAAGGCCACTGGACGCGATGGTCTCGCCGGAAACCTACCAAACGAGAGAAAATCGCTGGTCTCTCCGGAATTTCTCTATGAACGCCAGGACTTGCCGAGGCGCCGGTAAGTAGCTGGACACGGCTGAGCTGTAGTGAGGCAGGAGGATGAGAACGCGGTGTCGGTTGGAGCGCCGCGAGAGGGCCGCGGTTGCGGCTGGCGTCTGTGGGTCTTTGCCGCAAAACCCCCCAAAACCTGTACGGCACAACTCAAGATTTTCTCCATTAGCTTTCTTTTCTTTTCTGTTTTCCTTTCTCATGAAAACGTGCGGACGCCCTTTTTTTGTCCTTTCTTCCTTCTACTTCTGTTGTGAACTGCCCCAGAAAGCTTTTCTCCATTTGCTTGTTCATGAAAACGTGCAGACCTCTTTTCTTTTCCTTCCTTTCTTTTGCTTCTTTTGTGTAAACGTGGATGGAGACCAAAGAGGAAGAGAGGAACAGACCCCCTTGCGTCAGTCCATGGAGAAAAGAGCTTAGCTTCTGTCCTTTTCCTTCGACTCCACCCTTTTGTCTCTGCCCTACTCGGAATTATAGCAGACCTCTTCTTTTCCTTTTGGGCGTATAAGGGGCAGGCAAGAGGGAGACCCCTCGTTTGTCTTCTGTGGCCATGGCATGGGATTCATATTTAGTAATGTCAGCCAATTTTTTATTTCGTGAAACACATCAGTAGCCAGAGAATAAATTTGAAATAAAAATAATAAAATAATAAAAACCTACTTCTTTTTTTTTTTTTTTTTATAAAAAGAGAGAGAGAGAGGTTATTTTAGAAAAATAAACTCAACATAACCTAATGTTTGTCTTTACACAATCAACACAATGTTCGGTCTCCGGGCCTGATATAAGTTCTCAACTTTTTAGAATAAAAATAAATAAAAATTCAAAAATTTAAGGAAAAAAAAATTTAGAAATTAGATGCCCACATAATCTCTGTTATTGTCTCATGGTAGAATAGAGAGGAAATCATGTGCGTTCTACAATGGGTTGCCTAATTCCATAGATCATTTGTTTTTTGATTGCTTTGTCACAGCCAGTGTTGCTTTCTTTTGGGCGGCGAGATACAATTTACCTTGACAGAACAGGTCTTAGGGAGAGAATCTCCATTGGGCCACCTCTTTCATGAAGGGTAAGGACTTCTTTAAATACATTGCTTGCTTTTCCTTTAGGGCTCTTTCTATCGCGACCCGATCTCCCCGCCCGAAAAGTTCAAGGTGGGAAAGGTCGGTTTAGGGGTACTTGATCACGAGAGTTCCCTCACGAGATCGCGAGTTCTCCCAAGCTCGTACCCCCACATGACAGCGGGCTTATTTATGCGGTCTTAATTGTTTAACAACCTAAGAATATACAGGAGTCGCCACTTCTTTGGGGGTCGGCTAGAAAACCCAATCGAAGGTCGGGAGAGTTTCCTCGATTCCTACACAACTAGATATCTAGGTTCGGGGACTTGGGTTACGCTAATATTTCTATCAATGCCCTTTCGGTACCTAAACAGTATGTTATTTTTTTTCCTAACATGTCCATGCGTTTCTTTTTATATTTTTAGGATCGTTATTTCTAGACTAAGTGATCATGTGTGGTGGATTACTTTCATTCTATTCTATTCTATTCTATTCTATTTATTAAGAAATGAAATGAAAACAAACAATGAAAATGAAATTACAAGACATGAAGTAAACAATCAAGAAAAGTAGTTAAACCTAATCATGTAATTCTAAAAATATAAAAGAGAAAACAATTGGGAAAGAAAGGAAACCTGCAACTCGTCGGGTTTTATACAATGCATGGAACCCGAGACATATGTCGAGAAAACAAATAGTACATGACAATGGTCGGAGTGGACATTGACCTCCACCATCTTCACGCAAAGGTCCATCTTTGGGACCCTAATCTAAACCTAATCTAAGAAATCTGGATGACTAGATGCATACAAATGAAAGAAACAATCATCATGTATCAAAACAATCAAAAGCAAGATATTTTTTTATGTTCACAAATGGTGACTAAAGTCACGAAGTCCCTAAGTCAAGTTCTATGTGGAATCCCAAAGGCACTTACATTATCTTGCATCGCACCTAAATCATTTATCTAACAATCACATGCAAAGCATATTAATTGACATGCATTTAGGCCATACGATATTGATTCTTAATCAATCCAAACCAATGAGTGAACCAACTAAGGATCACTTATTCAAACACATGCACCATTGAATTCGCTCAACACATGTATTCAAGGGGAATGAAGCAAATCAATATTTAACCCACATGATACCTAAAACCGTTTTATAGACAATTGACAAAGCACATCATTTTAAAAGATTTGATGAAAAGGGAGATATCAGTTCATCAAGTCATAGAATGTATCTAGTCATCAAGGCAAACTTAGGTGCATCATAGGCACAACTGATCAAGCTTCAAAGACGCTCTAAACATGTTTCAAACCTCAAATAGCATTGTTGTCAAGCCAAAAGCATGATTCAGAAATTTGGAAATACAACATGAAAACTTGGAAATTTTATGCATCGCGAACTAGATCATTTAGTAAGCGACACAATTGGATGTAAGAACACAACGTTTCATAGACACTGAAGCATAAGAGAACAGAAACTTTTGAAAGCAAAGGGAAACAATACATGGCAGCAAAATCTTGCGAACAGATAAAATCCCACCAAGGTTATATGGTAGGAAAGGAAATTTGCTCCTTTGTACTACAAAAAAGCTTTGCCATCTAACATCAGTTAACACAGCAAATGCACACATGAACAGCAAACATCAAATGCACAATCGAACAATTCCACATACCAGGGCATATGAACAGCAAGCATGCACAGAATAGACATAATCTGTAACATAACACATTGGTACCAACACAACAATTTTCCAGAACTACTCCCTAACTTTTAAAGAAGGTTTCATGTGGCTAATGATATCGGATTAGGGTATGTTATAGCTTGTTGGAAAGCTAGTCGAAACATCTTCAACTCTCATGAAGGCATCAAACACAGAAAACCACAGCAACTAGCTCGTATAAGGTTATTTGTACAAAAGGTCATCCAAAACAGAGAACCAATCAGAACAACAAAATTTCAAACAGAGTCAAGGATATTCTAGACATATTCGACCTGCGTAATTGATCTTCAATTATCATGAAATTTTTATTTTATATAGATTGGAACCTAATGAACAACTTTCATTTAGGCATCAACTTTAGAATCTAATTACAAAAAATCATGTGAAAATGGCAAACGGCATAGGTCATGCTAGAAACTTATCATCGAAGAATTGAAGTCAGAATTTCCAGAGAATGCAAATGATCAAGATCAACATATTGATCATCTATTATCCATTGCGACCTCTATAATCCATGATTTCAGCATGCAATCAGAATTGTAACAGAGCACACGAGACTGCAAATTGCGATTGTTTGATGACAAATTGCCATTAAATTGAAGCCATATATTCTCACAAACACGTATGAGTTTACTTGATCAAAATGACATCAATCCATAATCAAACTAATCTCAAGTTGGAATCAAATGCACACCCAATCATGGGATATCAAGACATGGTCAGCATCTAGTATATGTAAGCTCGTAACTACTACAATTGCAAAAATGCCAAGAACAGCCGAGAGCAATCCCAACATCATCATTTGCTTAAAAGGCTTTCAAACATAATATGAATGGCAGCTTAAATCAAAGGTTATGATCATTAAAATCTGCTACGAATATCTCGCACCAGAAAAGTCGATGCAAAGGAACCAAAGAACCTTTTTCTATTTACCCGCATATGTCACATAGAAAACTATGTATGCCAACTGAAAAATTGCACCCGTGGAGTTCACCATCATGACCAGCTTGTTGTCACTCTCTATTAGCGGCGTGCCATACCATGTGCAAAGCGAGACTATACTAACCCCAACCATAGCCATGATCACTTACAAGTCACAACACTTCTAGGTTGGACCGACGAACACTACGTAAACTACCGAATGAAAACTAAAGCTAAATCCATGTTATTGCTCTACATAAAAGAAACACGAGACAAAGCAATCGAACCACAGAGCAATCCAAGAGAGAGAGCGACAGATCGTGCGCGAGACAGAGCAATCAAGAAAGAGAAAGAAAGAGAAAGAGAACCTGATCCGGCGAGCCCGATCTAGAAAGAAAACCACCGATCGAGCGAGCAGATGTCCGATCTTCGAGAAAGAACCAAATCCTCACGATCTCCAACCGCCGGCGCTTGATCTCCGATCGCACGCCAATGTAGGAAAAGCTTCGCCTCTGACTAGAGCTCGGGAAAGAAAAGCGAAAACCGAGAGATCCAGAGAGGGAGCTCTGAGAGAGAATCGAGAACCAAGAGTCTCTCTGCTCAAGCAAGCTAACCTCCGATCTCCAGAAAGAGAGAGAGATCTACTATCGCCATCGTCATCGATGTCGCCGATCAGAGAGCCGAACTCGCGGGAGAGCCACTGAGAGAGAAAAATGAAGAACTAGAGAGATCGAGCGAGAGCCGCCTCGTGTGGACGAACACCGGCGGTGAAATCTGTAACGAACTCCCACTCCACTTGCCGGAGACGGGGATTTCAGTGGAGGAAGAGGTTATCACCGCCGAGAAGAGAGAGAGAGATATGGTGATTTAGGGTTTTCTCCAATCTCCCATGGAAGAGCTCCATCGAGCGATTCTGAGAGATAGAGAGAGACTCCCGAGAGAGTATGTGAGTCCGAGGTTTCAAGAGAGAGCTCGTGAGAGAGAATCCGCGTGTGAAAAATGAGAGACCCCCCCCCCCCGGCACCAAAAAATGAGCAAGCCTTTATATATTTTTTTCAGCGTTTTTCCCTTTTTTTCTTTTTGTTTTCTCTTTGTTTCCTTTATTTTTTCTTGTTTGCTTTACATTTTTTTTTTTATGTTTTCATTCTTTTTCATTCATTTCTTTTTTTTTGGCTCTTTATTTTTTTATATTTTCTTGCAAAATGAATGTTTAAAATGTCGACAAAAAATCGGGTGTCAATAGCTCTTTGTCACATTATTTGGAAAAATAGGAATAGCATCCTATTTAGAGAACAACCCCTTACCGTCCCGGCTATGAAGAACCATCTTTTTAAGGTGGTTAGGGATAGAGCTAGCACATTCAGAAACATTGAGGATAGCTTTAGAAATAGAAGGTTGCAAAGGAGTTGGGGCATTGATCTCATTATCTTTTCGTGGGACCCGTAATCAACCCTGGTTTCGGCCGATGCTTCAAGGAACTATTGGTGCTCTGGAGCTGACGTCTCTCTCCTCCTTCGCTGAGGTGTTTGTTTCTTTGCCGGTTGTTCATGCCATGCTTTCTTGTTGTCGTTTGCCTTCTTTTAGGCGCTGCTTTGTGTTTTACATTATGTCATCTTTCCACTCATTATGAGTGTTCATCTTGAGTGCAAGTTTTTGATGCCGTGACCTTTTGTACTTTTGGCCTTTCCTCATTATATCTATTAACTTTTACCAAAAAAAAAAAAAAAAAAAAAAAAAAAAACAAACAAACAAACTAGTCTGTCTACAAAAGGATCGGCCTTCAAAAAAAAGTTGTCCTATGGCCTACTAGTTGGACACATTCGCCAATCCTTCGGACTCCACCTCCACAGGCTCCCGGGGCTTCAGGTCCTCCACAACCCCATTAGGAAGCTCAGCTGCACCCTCGCATGGAGCGGCGTTGACCGCAACGGCGAGGATATCAAAACCTTGAAAGGGACCTTCCCTATGTTGGAGGTTATAAGTTTGAGATAGAAGAAGTAGTTGCTTGAAGTCAAAAGTGTAAACAATTGTTTCTATGTTTCAATTTAAAATGTCATAGTTACTAATTCATTAAAGTCAAATAATCTAGCATCAAGTTTGGAATAAGATCATTTAATCAAAAGCATAGTCCAACCTAGTTGAATTGTATCATCAAGTTTGGAATAACACAAGCTTCCCTAATAGAACATTCGAATTAGGTTAATGTCATCTTCATCGAGTTTGGAATGAGACAAGTCACCTTTTTCAAATTAGTTAGCAACCGTGAACATCAATGAAACATATAAACTGTGCTTATCATTATAGCCAATAAAGGAAGATTCGATAATTCAAAACACACAATTAGAAGGTAAGTAAATGGTAGTTAAGACTTGCCTATATAGTCTTTAACCCCATTTCCCCTACTTTTTGAATAATCGATCTTTAGGCATACTTTTAGTGAGAGTATCGGCTATGTTATCTTTCGATCTCACATCAACCAAGATAATAACCCATTGTTCTCTCAATAATTTAACAACGCATATCTCAGTCTCACATGTCTTCTCTTTGAATTAAAGAGAGCATTCTTAACAACTTGGACAACTGCTTGATTATCACAAAATAGGCTTAAAGAATTAATCTTTAGCTGAGTCAAATGAATATCCATAATCAGATTATTTATCCACTTGGACTCTTTGCTGGCTGAGGCTACAGCAAAAAGTTGTGATTCTATAGACGACAATGCAAGACAAGTCTATCATTTGGATTTCCAAGTAATAGCGCTTTCACTCAAAGTGAATATATATCCACTAGTGGACTTACTATTTTCAATATTTGAGCACCATAAGGCATCGAATATACATCCACAATTGGAGGATAACCAAAATAATAAAGAACATAATCTTTGGTACCTTTAAGGTATCTCATTAGCCTATCGACGGCATCCTAATGCTCTTTACTAGGATTACTAGTAAAACGACTTAGCATGCCAACTATAAAGGTTATGTCGGGTCTAGTGCAACTCATAACATATATGAGACTACCAAGCAATTTCGAGTACTTTAATTAATTCACGCAAGTCCCTTTATTAGGACTCAATCTATTATTATAATCACATAGTGTTTTACTCGATTTACACTTATCGTATCTCCAAATAAAAAGTAACTACTCAATATAATGAGTTTGGCTAAGGGAGATGACTTGCCATTTAAAGTTTACTTTCATACCAAGAATGGTATTAGTAATACCAAGATCTTTCATGTCAAATTATTTAGCTAAAGGAGCTCTCACGTCACTCACTACAAAATGATCGGAACCAAGAATTAACATGTCATCAACATACAAGTAAATGATGACTATCTTATTTAACATAAAACGATGGTAAAGACATTTATCTGATTAACTAGACTGAAAACCATAACTCTATACCACTTTGTCAAATTTAAGATGCCACATCTTAGGTGCTTGTATGAGACCATGCAATGATTTGTTCAATTTACAAACTTTGTCCTCAAGACCTTTCATAACATATCTTTCCGGTTGTTCCATGTAAATTTCCTCATTTAACTCCCCATTTAAGAAAATTGTTTTTACATCCATTTGATGCACTATAAAGTGCTCAATAGATACCAAAGCAAGAAGAATTTTTAAAGTTGATAGATGACACACAGGTTAATAAATATCAAAATAATATATTCCACTTTGTTATCTATAGCCTTTAGCTACTAAACGTTATTTGTATCTGGTTATTGATCCATTACTATTCAGTTTCTTCTTCAATATCCATTTACAGCCTATAACCTTAGCCCATTTTGGCAAATTTACTAGCTGCCAAATGTGGTTTTGCAGTAGAGAGCTCATTTCATCATTTATGGCTTCTGCCCACAATAGGGATTCCCTAGATCTCATTGCTTCATGATAGGAGAATAAATTATCCTCAAGATGGTAAGTAACAAAATCCTCGTCAAAACTTTTGAAAATTCTCTCTCTCATAAGTACTCTAACTAGAAATTGTTCAACAGCCAGCTGTATGGAGTTAATGTTAGAAGGGCTTGCTTCAAATTCTACAGGAGATTTTGAGATCATATATGTAGATCCAAAAACATTCAAGCCTTGATCTCTAAGAAACTTGTTTTCGAAGAACATCTCTAGATTCTATTACCGTGTTAGTAGATAGATTTAAAAACTTATTTGCAGTATTATCTTCTGCACTACCTAAATATATACAAGTAATGGTTTTAGGTCTCACCTTCGGTCTCTTAGAATCTGGTATGTTTACATAAGTAATATAGCCCCAAATCTTAAGAGTATCATATTTACAAGAGCACTTATGCCATATCTCATAAGGTGTCATTGAAAACTTAAAGTGCGGCAAGTTATTCAAGATGTGATTAGCAATTAGAACTGCTTCTCCCCAGTAGGAGAAAGGCATGCCAACTGTAAGTAACATAAAGTTTAACATTTCAGTTAACGTTCTATTCTTACGCTCAACAACATTATTTGATTGGGGTGAATAAGGAATAGTGGTTTCAACTATTATACCTTTTGAAACACAAAATTCCTTGAACCTTGTCATTGTATATTCTTCTCCTTTATCACTCCTAAACCTCTTAATTTTTAGGTTGAGTTGATTTTCTACTCTAGACTTGAAAATCTTAAATTTTTCAAAAGCCTCATCTTTCAATTTCAACAAATAGACATGACAATATCTAAAAAAATCATTTATGAATGTTATTAGATACTTCCGACCACCTCTAATAATGTAATTTTTAAAGTCACAAAGTCATAATGTATTAGCTCAAGAAGTTGTGTTTTTAGAAACCAACTTAAAGGGTTTTTTAGTAATTTTAGCCTATGCACACACTTCACATTTGTCAAATCGAATAGAAGTATTTAATGAAATGTTGTAAGTTTTAGCTAGATGTTGCATTTTCTTGTAATTCACATGTCCAAGTCTATTGTGTAGCAATTTTGGATCAATCAAAATAGAATTCACATGGTTTATGCTATCAGTATTTAAACTCAACCTATACATACTATTAACCATGAATACACAACCGAAATAATATGAGTTAATAGATAAAGTTACTTTACCATTCATAGTTGAAAAAGACATACCAACTTTATCAAGTAAACTCATAGATATCAAATTCCTTTATAGTAAAGGAACTACTCTAACATGTTTTAGAGTTAGTAATTTATCTGAAGAAAGCACCAAATTTGTAGTTCCAGCATGAGTCACATTCGCCTCACCACCATTGCAATTTTCCATAGTATCTTTCACTTTTATGACCTTAGTGAGTAAGTTTTTGTCATTTGTAGTATGACAAGTAACGCCACTATCCAACCACCACTCAAAAGAGATGCTGGCCTTTACATTCTTCATCATTCCAATGAAGGCTCGAGCCTCAAATTCTCTAATTAGCGTATTGGCCTCATTTTGCAGTGTGTTATTCTTTGGCTTCTTTAGTAACTTACACTCTGCTGCCGAGTGACTCCACTTTCCATAGTTATGGCACTTGTCCTTCTTCTTCTTTTTAGAGATAGTCTTTTTGGCCTCTAAAAGTAAAAAAAAAAAAAAAAAAAATTCACATTTTGGTGACTGAGACTTTTTCTGAGATTTATTAGTATGAAACTAAGTTGGCAACTTGTCTTACTTGTTCCAAACTCTTTCTAGTAATATTTTTATCATCAATGTGAATATACCTCTTTAATTCATTCAATCCCATCTGTATGTTCAGTCTATGCATTTCGGTCTTGAAAGAACTCCATTCAATTGGTAGCTTGTTCAACACAAGACCGACAAAGAGATTATCGGACATATCAGAGTTATCATCTTTCAACTTGTTCCTCATGTTCTCATATTCAACTAACTGAGAGGTAATGCTTGAATTCATAGTGAATTTAAAGTCAAAAAATTTCAACGTTATGAGAGTTTTAGAGAGCCCCTCTTGTTTCTGGAATAGAGAGTTCAAGTAATCTCATATCTCTATCACCATCTAAGTCATAGCTAAATTAGGATTTACAGAGTTTGACAAGTAATCTTTGCAAAATCATCATCTTTGTTCCATTAATATTCATTCACATCTTCGTGATAGATGCAAAATCACTTAATATAGTATAGAATATGTCACGTTCTTTCATGCCAAATTGAACATGTAATTTCCAGCCATGAAATTCAATAATATCAAATTATTGCAACTTTATAATATCATAGGAACTATGCTTTGCCATTTTAATCAGAGCAAAGTGTTAAAATAAGTGTACCTTGGAGTCTTCGGAGCCACAAAGTCGAATAACTCCCCTAACCTTGATCAAACTGCTCTGTAGAGATAGAATTTACGAAAACAAACCCCAAAAACAGATCTAGAGTGCCCAAAAACCATATGATGGACTGCCTTTGTCGTCGAAACTCGCTGGAAATTTCCATCGCCAAAATTCATTGGAAATTTCGTCGTCAAAATTCGCTAGAAATTCAGAGGGAAACTTTCAGGTATCGTAACTTCTCCGTCTAACCTCCGATCAATGCGAGTAACCACTCAAAACGTTCATATCAACGAGTAGAATAAAGCCCAAGTGGTTTCACCCTCTAAAATTGGCTATAATTTTTGGAATTTTGAATCAAAGATTTCGGTCATCCAAATCTTCAAACTCAGATCCCAGCCAATACCATAATCAAAATCGAAAGTAAATTACACCTATGAGTTCATTTTGATGAAATCTTCAAGAAGACACCTTACTCGCTCAAATCTAACACACGAATATAATACTTCAAAATTGTTGAAGGTTATAGATTTTAGAGAGAAGAAGCAGTTGCTTGAAGTATTACACCAAGAGACATCAAATTTGGAACGCTCAACAATGTTACCTCCAAATAGTAGGGGAACCCTAGAGTTTTTATATGCAATTTATTAGGCTCGCCCATATGGACCCAAATAACTCGTGCTTTTACCTATTGGGCTTGTATTTGAACATAATATTTTGGACTATTTTAACAATATATCCAACACCCTATACCCATTGAGCCCATGGCAAAACCACATCCTGAATCGATGAGGTACCCTCTAAGGTAGGCCCTCATCGACCCAAATAATGGTCACCACAAGTTCATGGACCCACTGACTCCCAGGGACAGGGGCATCTATACTCCACTCAGTAATCCCTCAAGGCTATCCAAAACGAATTGGAGGGACCGCCATCTAAGGACCTAAAAAAGTTAAGCCCACGACGAGGTGTGTGACATCCCGATTTTTCTCAATTTTATTTTTAGTCAATTGAATCGGGCAATTCATCTGTGCATGTAGTTCGTCCCTCAGAGTTGGCCACTCACGAGGGAACTAGTCTATTGAGGGAAGTAATTAAGGAATTTTACCGCGTCAGACTTGGGGACTGATCACCCTCGGGTCGAATGCAAGAAAATTTCCCTAAAAGCTACTCAGTGGATTAGGCGCGCTGAAATTGCACCAAATTGAATTCAACCGTAAAAATTGAGATTGAATTTAGAAATTGGAAGCCCGATCATGTCACACATCTTATTAGGATCATGTGATAATTTTGTGGATTTTAATTGGATTCAATTAGAAGAGGATTGAAAGAAAAATTGAAGAAATTGGGTGTACAAAGATTTGGACCCCGGCGGAAATGGTATTGCACCCATTGAAGGATGTTATGGGAGAAGAGATAGTGGAAGATGATGTCATGGGATGATGTCATGGTGGGTAGCCAAAATGAAGGAGATCTTGACAAGTGGAGGGCCAAGATTTGCCCTTACACCCATCAACATCATCTTCTTCATTTGAACTTGGAAGAGAGAGAGAAAGAGGGAGGAAAAAGCTAAGGAAGAAACCAGCGAACCAGCCCTCCGTCCGCCTCCTTCGTCGCTCGCCGTCCGCCCATCCACCGTTCATCGCCATCGTTGCCGTCCCGCACGACCGTGTGTCGCCCCGCGCCCGCGTGCCTGTGCTCCGTCGACGCTGCCTCAGCCATCTTCCGTAGTCGTCCCGAACTGATCGTTGCCGCCAGCCACCGCCGAAGACCCATCGAAGCCGCCGCCTGCACCGCCCGAGCTACCGTCACCCTTCCCTGCCGGTTTCGTGCTCGACCGGTCGCCGTTTTCGCCCTCCTCCACCCGCGACCAGCAGTTGGTTTTGTGGGTATTCCAGCTCGTTGAGGCTCGTTTTGGCCATCTTCCCGGCCCCGGAAGCTAGGCCTGCCTTTGGAAAAGTCGATCTCGACGTCGCCCTCGTCGTTTTGGTCCAAGCGGCAAGTTAATCAAGTGAGTTTACCTCACTAAACCATGATTAGAGTGTTAATGATGCCCTAAGTGTGTTTAGTTTGAATTATGTAAGTTTAGGTGGGTAGATTAGTATATTTAATTATAAATGTGATTAAGAGATTGGTTTATGTTAAAGTGTGTTTAATTAAGGTTAAAAGGAGTTATTTAATGTTAAGCCTTGATGGGACATAATAGGATTTTAGTTTTGAATTATTTAATTGCTTCAAAAATTCTGGAAAGTATAATATTATATTATAATCCGAAAATTTAAAAAAACGGAAAAATTATTTTTAACCCCGGTTGCTCAGAATTTCGTGCCGATCGCTGCTGTGCATGTAGAATTTGAAATTGATGATTGGTTATGGCGAATTGAGTGTGATTGCGATTTATGAGGATTCTTTATAAAATTCTAAGTGTGGAAATTGATGGGCAATTGGCCATGATTGACCACCTATTAGAGGTCGTGCCTAATGAGACCGTGAATTACCACCTATTAGAGGTCATGCCTAATGAGGCCGTGAAATGCCACCTGATAAAGGTCGCGCCCAATCGGGCCGTGAATTACCACCTATTAGAGGTCGTGCCTAATGAGGCCGTGAAATGCCACCTGATAAAGGTCGCGCCCAATCGGGCCGTGAATTACCACCTATTAGAGGTCGTGCCTGATGAGGCCGTGAATTACCACCTGATTACAGGTCGTGCCGAGTGGGGCCGTGATTGCCACTGGTTATTAAACCTTCCTATAGGGTCGGGATTGGGAGCAGTAATTGATTTGCTAGAATGACACGTAATCAGCCGAGTCGATTGATCATTGAGACAATCCACGTGATTGAATTGTTCTGATGATGTGATTGTGCCTTTGTTGTTGGGTTATTAGAATTGCACGTGGTTGAATTATATAAACTGTGCTAACCTACAGATGAAGGCTAAGGCGAGGTAAGTCTTCTTGATGTCGTGGCTAAGCTACTATAGGGCGTATTTACTTTCTAATAAGGGTTTAGGAGGGGTGAACTTGCTGAGACAAAGTCTCATCTCGGTTTGGGGAAAATATTACAGGACCGTAGATGGCGAGACCCACAGAGATGAGTGGCCTGTCGACGGAGATTGACCAGACGACAGAGAGTGCTCCTGACCCTGGGAGTCCTTAGATCTATCAGTTGGTTAGGACCCTCATCTGGGTCCATGTGAACGTGCATAACAAAGTACCGTACATGTTTAGGCCTTGGTTTCGTTCCGGAGTTGATGGCATTAAGGTTGGCCCTCTGGATAGCATGGATATTCCGCTGGTTGTGATGAACGCCATTTTGAATGAAGGCGTGGCGGATCTTCCTGGCGGTGGAGTGATCAACGCCTCGCCCCCGACCTCTTGGGTGACAGATCTTGAGGATGTGGGATCGTCGAATGGGGCTGACCAGTAGTCCTAGGACTGTTGATTTTCTTTTTGGCGGACTGATCCATGTTATGTAGACTGACCCATTTTTGATGCACATAAACTCTGACCCATTTTTGGTGCATATAGTCTCCGGATCTTGTTGGTGTATATAAGCCCTGGATTGATAATGATGTATGAAAGTATGTTTGAATTTGTAATTGATTTTCCTGCTGTCCTATCCCGTACGTTTTTGTTAAGGGTTTCTTAACACGTTCCGTATGCGCATAATAATTTTAAAATTGGGGTCGGCGACACTACCTGGGAATGTCGCATTTACATGACCATGGTGGGTTGTTTCACGTGTCTCGGGGTTCGGGGCGTGACAAGGTGAGACAACGTCTTAGCAAGTTCACCTCCTAAACTCCTATTAGGAAGGAAATACACTTAGGGTGGCCTAACCACACAATCAATGAGACTCACCTCGCATCAATTCCTCCCTACATGTCAGTACAGTTCATATACTCAATGTATATAATAAATGCACACATCAATTAGAACATCTCAATCACATCTCAATCAACCACATAGGTCCCGATTATAAAACCAAATCGTTATGACACGTCCCATATCGTGCCACACAATTTTGTCTCATAATCCAACGCGTTTATCTCAATCAATCATGCGTTCCAATTGATTACTACCCACACAGACACGATCTACCCGACACATATCGGTCTTCTAGCATAGCCAAGTTTCGCTTTATCCCATAAGCGTGGCAACGTCCACCCGACACACATCAATGACGGCATTCCCAAAGGAACTTCGATTCGGCCTCTACCACGATCTGGCATCCCTTGTCCAGGGACAACGTCCACTCAACACACATTGGGGATAGGTTCTCATGACCATCACACAATCATTCAATCCCGACCAAGGACATTGTACTATGCACTCAAATGCCTTAATTAAGATAACAAACTCGGCATATTTTCTTCATATTAAAAATATCCGCTAAAATAATCGTGTGTGGGTACATTATCAGTTTGAGCCAAAAATGCGATATATTCCCTTTTAAAAATCCAACTATTTAATATAGTACCTAGAAATAT
This sequence comes from Eucalyptus lansdowneana, assembly GCA_017140395.1. NCBI lineage: Eukaryota > Viridiplantae > Streptophyta > Magnoliopsida > Myrtales > Myrtaceae > Eucalyptus > Eucalyptus lansdowneana. The sequence goes on from CM029487.1 coordinate 60,959,032, forward strand.
TTTTGGCGTTAAAAATTGACGCCCGATATTTTCTTATCAAATACCAAAATTTCAGAATTTTAAAATAATAACCCAAAATTAACAATCGCCACACAAAATTTCGGTCACCAACTATTCCGATGTAATTTCTGAAAAATATTAAATAATTAAATAAAAAATTAATTAAATAAATGCAATTTAAATCAATAAATGCATACTTAGGCATAAAATGCTAATTTGACCACCTAAACCGGCCTAGAAAAATAATGCACATATCCACATAAATCAAGCAACCTAATTAACCCATAACTAGTCTAATCTAACCACCTAATTATCCTAATTAAGCAATTAAATCACTATATGCAACTAACTAACCACCTAATCTTATCTTAGGCTAAGCTAACCAACCATTAAGCATAATTAACCTCCTAAGCAAGGTTTAGTGAATAAACTCACCGGATTAGCAAACCGGTGAGTCCACGGTGATGGCGACGCCAAGGCGGGTGAGACTCAAGCCTAGAGCGACACTCGACGAGGCTTGGAAGGGGTTGGAAAAGCCCAGCAAATTTGCTGCTAGCTTCGCTTCTGTCTAGGGCTGAGGCGAGCTGACTCAGGGCATACTGGGAGGGAAAGGAGGTGGCGAATAGCCAGGCGGGCAGCTACGGGCAAGCAGGAGCAATGGTGGCGTAGCTTCCAAGCGAGCTCAATGGCTCGAGACAACGAGCTAGGCTCGTAGGAACGGTGACCAAGCGCGGATGAGCGCACAGGCGGGATAACGGGCACGACAGGTCCGGCGGTGCAAGGCGGGCTCGGGACGGCTTGCGGAAGGCTAGCTGATCTTGACTGGACTACAACAACAATAGGGAAAGCAAACAAAGGAAGAAAAAGAAGAGAGCTGTAGCTGGTGGGGGACCCAAATGGCCTTAAAAGTCTCATAAAAATATCCAAACCATCATCACAAGGCCCCCACCTGTTGTTGTCCTTATCCGTCCTTATCCTCAGTCATTTCTACACCAAAACTTCTTGTAGAAGCCATTCAAAGGGTCCAAAAGGTTGCAATCCCAAGGACCTACGAATTTTGAACATTTGCCCTCCAATTTCATTCAATTCCAACTCAAATTAATCCAAATTGGTGCCCATAAATTCAGCCAAGGTGCCCACTTCCATCCCATGATTTTTCCTCATCAATTGAACCAACTTGACAGCCAAAGGTGCACTAAAAAATGATTCTCTAATTTTCCCGGTCCAAAATAGCCCCACTTTGATTTTTTGCCAAAAACTCGGGTTTGCTGAAATTAATTTAGTGGCATCCTTGAGTGTAGCCTCAATTGTTATTGGCAACCTTCAACAAAAATGGTGGGTAATCATTGAACTAATGGTCCTGATGACACGGGTCACCATCATCCCTGCGGTGGTCACGTACACAATTTCTACACTAGTACTTTACCTCTATGGTAAAACCAACACGTCATTTGAAATAGTCGGTGTTGCTGTGATCATTTGGCTAGTGTTTATGGCTATTCTACTCTTCTACCAACTTAAATAGGAAAATATGGTCTTACCCTCTCTTTTCTTTTTATTTTTTATTTTTATAAAAGCATTATATAAGTCCTATGGGCTCTTATTTGTTTAGACTCTAGTGATAAGATAATATTTTTGGAGTCCAATAATATTCTCCCACTTTCAGCGAAGCAAACAAATTGTGAAAGAATTGAATAAGTTGGTTGAAAAGTAGAACGTCCATAAAATACTAACCATGTGATCACAGCAATGTCGATTATTTCTTGGTTTCACTATATGGGTGGAATACCAGTGTAGGACTTGCGTACGTAGCCATCGCTAGGATAATGGCAACCCACGTCATCAGGATGACGAGTTTCGTGAATACTTGTCCTTTTTGTTGAAGGCCGTTAATAAGAATTAAGGTTGCACTTGTGGACACCACTAAATTAATACTAATGCACATTATAAAAAATTTACATGCAATGAGAGACTAAGCCATTTTTTAAGGTGGATTTAGCTTAGTCTAGAATGCCACTATTGCGAGCATCAAAGTGACTACCATGACGAAGGTTGTGGGTGAAGCAGCCTCGCCCAAAAACTGGGAGAGGCCGCCTTTGCCCTAATAAACTTCTACCATTTTGAATTTTTCCAACATTGCTAGATGCAGTTAATTGCTAGTTGTGCTTAAAACTACCATTGTTGGTCCCTCCTCTCTCTCTCTCTCTCTCTCTCTCTCTCTCTCTCTCTCTCTCTCTCTCTACCCCAATCGAACAATGGAACTACTCCTCTGATGAAATGTTTCGCAGCAGAAGGTAGCTAAAGTTATCTTGTATTGTTGCTAATGTAATATTAACAATGCAGTCCAATTCTAAAGCAAAATCAAATGGCATGAGATTATGCACATAAGTTTTAAAACTTAGCTGAAATGGTAATTTTGGCAAAATGTGGATTCTTTGGTTTAAAACTCAGCTGAAATATCATAAATATTTTGATTTTGCCAATTGAGCCTAGTTTTAAACCAAAGAATCCACATTTTGCCAAAATTACAATTTCAGCTGAGTTTTAAAACTTATGTGAATAATTTCATGCCATTTGATTTTGCTTTAGATTTGGACTGCATCATTAATATTACATGAGCAACAATACCAGATAACTTTAGCTACCTTCTGCTGCAAAACATTTCATTAGAGGAGTAGCTCCATTGTTCGATTGGGGTAGAGAGAGAGAGAGAGAGAGAGAGAAGAGACCAACAATGGTAGTTTCAAACACAACTAGCAATGAACTGCATCTAGCAATGTTGGAAAAATTCAAAATGGTAGAAGCTTATTAGGGCAAAGGCGGCCTCTCCTAGTTTTTGGGCGAGGTTGCTTCACCCACAACCTTCGTCATCGTAGTGGTAGTCACTTTGATGCTTGCAACAATGGCATTCCAGACTAAGCTAAATCCACCTTAAAAAATGGCTCAGTCTCTCATTGCATGTAATTTATTTTGTAATGTGTATTGGTATTAATTTAGTGGTGTCCACAAGTACAACCTTAATTCTTATTAATGGCCTTCAACAAAAAGGACAAGTATTCACGAAACTTGTCATCTTGATGACATGGGTTGCCATTATCCTAGCGACGGCTGCGTACGCAAGTCCTACACTGGTATTCCACCCATATAGTGAAACCAACGCACCATTTGAAATAATCGACATTGTTGTGATCACATTGTTAGTATTTTATGGATATTCTACTTTTCAACCAACTTATTCAATTCTTTCACAATTTGTTTGCTTCGCTGAAAGTGGGAGAATATTATTGGACTCCAAGAATATTATCTTATCACTAGAGTCTAAACAAATAAGAGCCCATAGGACTTATATGATGCTTTTATAAAAATAAAAAATAAAAAGAAAAGAGAGGGTAAGACCATATTTTCCTATTTAAGTTGGTAGAAGAGTAGAATAGCCATATACACTAGCCAAATGATCACAGCAACACCGACTATTTCAAATGACGCGTTGGTTTCACTATAGAGGTCAAGTACCAGTGTAGAAATTGTGTACGTGACCACCGCTAGGATGATGTTGACCCTTGTCATCAGGACCATTATTTCAATGATTACCCACTCTTTTTGTTGAAGGCTGCTAATAACAATTAAGGCTACACTTAGGGACGCCACTAAATTAATATTATTACATGTAATCAAAAATTTACATGCGATGGGAGACTAGGCCATTTCTAGAGGTGGATTCAGCCCCATATGGAACACCATTGTTGCAAGCACCATTGTGACTACCACCACGATGGCCATTTGGATGAGGGTTACGGGTGAAGCAGCCTTGCCCAAAAACTAGGTCAAGTCTCCTCCCCCAAATTTTTTAAAGGAAAATTTTTAAATATTTTTTTTTTACAATAACATTATTTCGTTAATAGTCTAAACGAAGAATAGCCCATAAGGCTGTGGAGTAAAAAGTCAATTCAACTGTCAAATTTTTTAAGGGTAAATTGTTCAAAAAGTCCTAAATTTATTGTACATTTACCAAGTCTATCGTAAATATCAATTTTGCCAATTGAGCCCAATTTTAAACCGAAGAATCCACATTTTGCCAAAATCGCAATTTCATCCCAGTTTTATAACTTATCCGCACAATCTCACGCCTTTTGATTTTGCTTTGGATTTGGACCGCATGCACATGAGTGCACTCATTAATATTACAAGAGTAACGGTACAAGATAACTTTAGCTATCCTCTGCCGCCCAACATTTCATCAAGGGAATAGTTCCATTGTTCGATTTGGGTCGAGAGAGAGAGAGAGAGAGAGAGAGAGAGAGAGAGAGAGAGAGAGTGGAGACCAACAAGGGTAGATTCAAAGGCAGCTAACGATGAACCACATCTTGTAATGTTGGAAAAATCAAAAATGGAAGAAGAAAATTTGGGCAAAGGCAACATCTCCTAGTTTTTGGGTGAGGCTGCTTCACCCACATCCTTTGCCATCGCAGTGGTAGTCACTATGATGCTCGCAATAGTGGCGATCTAGATGAAGCTATACCCACCTTAAAAAATGGCCTACTCTCTCATTGCATGTAATTTTTTTATGACGTGTAATTGTATTAATTTAGTGGCATCCATTAGTGCAACCTAAATTCTTACTAAGGGCCTTCAACAAAAAGGGCGAGTATTTATTGAACTCGTAATCCTGATGACGTGGATCGTCATTATCCTAACAACGGTCACGTACGCAAGTCATACACTGGTATTTCACCCTTATAGTAAAACCAACGCGTCATTTGAAATAATCGGCATTGATGTGATCACATGTCTTATATTTAGGCCGTTCTACTTTTCATCCAACGTATTCAGTTCTTCCACAAATTGTTTCGCGGAAAATGGGAGAATATTATTGGGCTCAAAGACTATTATTTTATTACTACAGTCTAAACAAAGAAGAGCCGATATGGCTTATATAATGCTTTTATTATATTTAACAAAAAAAAAAAAAAAAAAAAAAAAAAAGAGGCAAGACCAGATTTTCCTAATTAAGTTGGTAGATGAGTGGAGTGGCCATAAATATCAACAATATGATCACAGCAACACCGACCATTTCAAATGACGTGGTTCTTTTACTATAAGGGTAAAATACCAATGTGGAAATTGTGTACGTGGCAACCGTTGGGATGATGGTGACCCCTATCATTAGGACCATCAGTGATTACCCCATCATTTTTGTTGATGATTTATAGTAACAATTAAGATTACACTTACGGACACCATTAAATTAATATTATTGCATTTAAAAAAAAAATTATATACAATGGGAGACTAGGCCATTTCTTATGGTGGATTTAGCTCTGATACCATTGTTGCCAGCACCACTGCGACTACCAAAACTGAGGGCCATTTGGACAAGGGTCACGGGTAAAGCAACCTCGCCCAAAAACTAGGCAGGCCACCTCCCCCAAAATTTTTAAAAGAAAATTGTTTAGAGAATATATTTTGTTTTTCTTTTTTTTGTTACAATAACATTATTTCATTAGTAGAGTCTAAACAAAGAACAGCCTATAAGGCTTGTGGAGGAGTAATAAGTCAATTCTGCTGTCAAATTTTTTAAGGGTAAATTGCTCAAAAAGTCCTAAACCTATTGTCCCTTTACCAAGTCTATCCTAAATATTTTGAATTTGCCAATTGAGCCCAATTTTAAACTAAAGAATCCACATTTTGTCCAAAATTGCAATTTCAATCCAGTTTTAAAACTTGTTTGCACAATCTCACACTGTTTGATTTTGCTTTAGATTTGGACCACATGTACATGTGTTTACTCGTTAATATTACATGAGTAACAGTACAAGATAACTTTAGCTACCCTTTGTCACCCAACATTTCATCAAAGGAATAGTTCCATTGTTCAATTGGGGTCGAGAGAGAGAGAGAGAGAGACCGACACGGGTAGTTTCAAAGGTAGCTAGCAATGAACCACATTTAGCAGTGTTGGGAAAATCCAAAATGGAAGAAGAAGATTTGGGGCAAAGGCGACCTCTCCTAGTTTTTGGGTGAGGTTGCTTCACCCATAACCTTCACCATTGTAGGGGTAGTTTTGGTGATACTCGCAATAGTGGTGCTCCAAACAGAGCTAAATCCACCTTAAGAAATAGTTCAATCTCTCATGGTACGTAAATTTTTTATGACGTGTAATTGTATTAATTTAGTAGCGTCCATAAATGCAACCTTAATTCTTATTAGCGGCTTTCAACAAAAGGGGTGGGTATTCACAAAACCAGTAATCCTAATGATGTGGGTCGCTATTACATACACAAGTTCTACCCTGATATCCCACCCATATAATAAAACAAACGCATCATTTGAAATAATCAGCATTGCTATGATCACATGGCTAATATTTATGGTTGTTCTGCTTTTCAACCAACTTATTTAATTCTTCCATTAAATTGTTTCGCAGAAAATGGGAGAATATTATTGGACTCTAAGAATATTATTTTATTTCTAGAGTCTAAACAAAGAAGAGCCCATAGGGCTTATATAATGCCTTTATAAAAATTAAAATAAAAAAGGAAAGGAGAGGGCAAGACCAAATTTTCCTAATTAAGTTGGTAGAAGAATGGAATGGCCACAAATATTAATCATATGATCACAGCAACACCAAATATTTCAAATGACGCATTGGTTTTACTATAGGGGTAAAATATCAATGTAAAAATTGTGTATGTGGCCACTACTGGGATGATTGTGACCCCCGTCATCAAGACCACCAGGTCAGAAATTATCCACCCTTTTTGTTGAAGACTACTAGTAACAATGAAGGTTAACCTATAGATGCCATTAAATTAATATTATTACATGTAATTAAAAAAATTATATACGATGGGAGACTGAGTCATTTCTTGAGGTAGATTTTCGCCCCATCTAGAACACCATTGTTGTGAGCATCACCGCAACTCCAACGGCGATCGCCATTTGGGTGAGGGTCATGGGTGATATAGCCTTGCCCAAAAACTGAGCGAGGCCGCCTTCACCCAAATTTTTTAATGGAAAATTGTTTGAAAGTTTTTTGGTTCTATAAAAGCATTATTTCATTTGTAGAGTATCAACAAAGAAGGGCCCGTAAGGCTTGTGGAGCAGTAAAAAGCCAATTTGATAGTCAAATTTTTTAAGGAAAAATTCTTCAAAAAATCCTAAATCTATAATACTTTTTTCAATTCGATCATAAATATTTCAATTTTGTCAATTGTGACTAATTTTAAAACAAAGAATCCACATTTTGCCCAAAATTGCAATTTCAGTCCTTTTTTTAAAGATTATCAGCACAATCTCACGCTATTTGATTTTACTTCAGATCTAGACCACATGTACAAGAGTTCACTAATTAATATTACATGAGTAACAATACAGGATAACTTCAGTTACCCTTCGCCATCCAACATTTTATTGAAGGAACAGTTCTTTTGTTTGATTGGGTTCGAAGCAGAGAGAGAGAGAGATTAAGAGGAACGCAACATGTGACTAATAACTTTCGACCAGAGAGTGAGGCTACACTTGAGATATATGATATGGATGTATATTTTGGGCTCCCAGACACAATATCAAAGTCCTTACCTTCAATTTCAAGTTTTTATCTTCATTTTTGGCAAAGGAGATAACTTTGTGCCCTATAGATTAACCCAGGGGTGTGCAAAATACCTGGGAACCGCCTGGACAGCCTGGAACCGGACCGGAACTGCCCGGAACCGGCGGTTCTTAAGGGAACCGATGGGAACCGGTTTGGTTCCCGATTCCATGGGCAGATCCACCCACCCGGACCGGACCGATTCCCTTTTAATATAAAAAAAATTACTAAAACTAAATACAAAGCAATTATTTTATGGCAATTGTTTCTGCTACAGGATGAATACAAAGCTGAATATTGGGGAATTTTATGCTTTTTGGTTGTTTAGTTTATTTATTAATAAAATGATGAAGGTGATGTATTCAACAAAGTCTTGTTTAGTTGCACTTCCTTTGTTTTCCAGTGTTTGGATGGTGCCTCATTTCACCTCCTTTGATTTGTCTGTGCCACTTGTGATATTTTGCCGAACCTGATGAGGGATATGTCCAGTTCATAGCTTTAAGAGAGACCCATTTTTCCTGAACACTTACTACTCTCTCCGCCTCTATATCAACTTACGTACATCCATTTCTTCATTGGTTGCATTTATAGTTGCAACAAATGAATTTTTGTTCCACATACTTAAATTTGATTTTTCTTTTTTTGGCTTGCTTTGATGTCATATAGTCATTCTATGTTGAAAATCAAAATTGTTTTGCGTCAAGATCGGTTCCATGGATCCACCCGGAACCGGACCGGACCGGCGGTTCGGTTCCCGGGTGGATCCATGCAACAAACGGGTGGATCCCGGTTCCAATTTTTCGGAACCGGTCCTTAGCGGGCGGTTCCCGGTTCTAGGTCGGGAACCGCCCGCCCGAACCATGCACACCCCTAGATTAACCTGAAGAAAGAACTGCTCTCCATTGTGGCAATTAGATGTCCATGAATTGCTAGAGACATGAGATTCGTATAAGAGTGAGCATATTAGATCGTTTGGACTGAGAATCACCTAGACCTAATCGGACCAATCAATTTAGTCCAGTTCCCAAGAACGTCGGTCCGGTTTTGATTCCATAAAAATGGAACCAATGATTTTTAGTCTAGTTACGATTTCAAGGGGAACCGGACCGAACCTAACCAACACTTTTTAAAAAAAAAATATATATATATTTTAAATTTCTTAAAATAATAATAATAAGCCCTAAAATTGTAATAACTCTTGTATTTAAAAAAAAAAATCATCTTTTTTACTAAGTGGTTGATTCCATTGGACCGAACTAGACTAGTCCCGATCCTAAGACCCTTCCTATCCTCGCCCAAAAATGGGAACAAATCACTACTAGATATAGAGACGAGATACAATAGTTACAAGAATGTTGCCGCTAGCAGTGTGAAAATACTAGCTTTTAGAACTATTTAAGTCCCCACAAATTACATTAATTTGCTTGTCTTGGACAGAGACCACCATCCAAAGAAACACCATGATAGAGGCAATCACCGAAGAGTCTAAACCATTTCTAACTATCTAATTGAAACTAAACCAGTCTAATACTAAGATGTAACAACCTAATCAATGCTTATTTTTCAAACTATTAATCCTTTTTTTTTTTTTTTTTTGAGATTCAATTAAATTTTTATGTTATTTTAGTTTCTGAAAATGAGGATTCGGCCGGGCCCTTGGGCCTGGTCCAAAAATGGGCCGCACACCGATCTCTCGGACTGGGCTAATGGACACGATCTGGGCTTTTGTATTCAGGCCCACTCAACTTTTTATCTCCCTTTCCGCTCCATCGTCTTCCTCACGGTGTCACCCAACATGCCAGAACTTACGCCATGCCTTCATGAACTTCAAGGTTTACAAACAGAGATCAATCTACCCTCAAATCCTAAACCATGAATGTATAAAACTTTGCTATTCACTACTTCCGGCCATCGGCATGATGGCCATCACCTCCACTATCCATCACTAGAACACCACCATCAACCGCCATCGATCATTTGAAGATCTTTGAACTCACAACGTCACAAATAATAATTCAACACATGAACAGCACGATGAGGATACAAAGGAGGAAATGTAGAAAATTTATTCACATAAACAATTAATCGATTAAGAACAAACGAATCCATACATGATTGTAAAACACCGAGATCAATAAATACAGCGGAATTAAAGAGTACCTGTTTGAGCCATTACTTCACTTGCAGAAAAATAGATCACTCTAATAATCAGGGATCTATCGAAATACCAGATCTTCCTCTCTATGACTTATTTCGATATAGCAGCTTTCAATGGGATTAAAGCAACTGATAGGTATAACCTACCCTTTTATAGGCTAGAGAGGGGACCTAGCAAACCCTAATCAATAGTGTGTCAACTGGGCCCTTCCCATTACGGGCTTCAGTCAAACACAATTGCCTACACTTTGTCACGCAACTAGGCCCATTAACAATAGATGCCAATACCGAATTCAATCAGATCACTTTAGGGTTCAATAAATATTAGAATATCCATTAACCCGATTATTTAAAATAGAAAATCAATTAATTAATGTAAGCCCATATTATAGGAAATTTCCAATATTCTCCCACTTGGGCTACATTAATTAACTTATTTTATTTTGAAAAAGATTTTATATTGAAAACGACACTATCGGGTTAATAACTAAAATTTTGTTTTATGTGGCCACAACTTTTTTTAAAAAAATAATATTCCAATAATGGCATCTCAATACCAATCTAATCCTATATAACCTCAATATAGGACTATGGAGATCAATGCGTTAAGAAAATACCACAACACAAGACCTTCCATAATCACATATAATAAGTATTATATTTTCAAGGATCATGGGCCTAGTAGTGTAGTAAGAAATAGTGCCAACATGTGATCAAGATACACACTATTTCTTATCGGTCCTCAATGCAATTTCTCAACGACATGAAACTGCATTAGCGCAATTTCTAAACAACATGAAATTGCCTCAGTGCGATTTCTAAACAACATGAAATTGCACAATTATGTCACAATCCAACATGAGATCTCATAATCAGTGACATCTAGTCATCTTTAAACTAAAATTTGTTTAAAGATACTGTTTTATACTTCCATTTCTCAGTCAATAGGAGAAAAAATAACAATAGAATCAATAACAATAATCATTGAAAATAAATGCTTTAATAGACATCATAAAAGCATTATCACCATCTCACGATAACTATAATATCCAGAAATACAAATTGTTAACTCCCACTAACAAAAGAAATCAAAAGATTTTAAAACACCCATATTCTTAACGTGTTCTTTAAACAAAATGAATCGTAAGCCTTTTGTTAGAGGATCAGCCAACATGGACTCGCCCGATATTTTCAATTACAACGTCTCCATTTTTGACCAAGTCCTTAACAGTATAATATTTGATCTCCATGTGTTTGGACGCATTACTAATCTTATCATGCTTGGAATAAAACATAGATGCAGTGTTGTCACAGTAGATCACCATAGGTCTAGCAATAGAGTCCACAACACGCAATTCTGAGATCAAATTTCTGAGCCAAATTGCTTGAACCGACGCGTCGTAGCACGCTACAAACTCAGCATACATTGTAGAGTTCGTAATCAGGGTTTGCTTTGTGCTCTTCCAAGAAATAGCACCTCCAGCCATCATAAAAATATATCCAGAAGTTGATTTTCTATCATCTGAACAACTAGCAAAATCAGCATCTGAATATCCAATCACTTTTAGGTCCTCAACTCTGCTATACACGAGCATAAAGTCTTTTGTTCGTTGTAGATATCTCATCACCTTCTTAGCTGCAACCCAATGTTCTTGACCTGGATTCGACAGATATCTTCCAAGGGTATTTACAGCAAAAGCAATATCAAGTCTGGTACATACTTGTGCATACATAAGACTACCAACTGCATTGGCATATGGAACATTTTTCATGTCTTCCTTTTCAACATCATTCTTGGGGCATTGATATATGCTCAATTTATCTCCTTTCACAACAGGAGCTTCACCTGACTTACAGGTCTGCATATTGAATCTTTTCAAAACATGATCTATATAACTTTTCTGAGATAACCCCACAACCTTCTTAGATCTGTCACGATGAATCTCAATGCCTAGAACAAAAGAGGCTTCCTCAAGATCTTTCATATCAAACTTTGTAGATAGAAAATTTTTGGTGTCATTCAATAGATCAACATCACTGCTAGCAAGTAAAATGTCATCTACGTAAAGTACTAAGAAAATATATTTACTCCCACTTACTTTCATGTAGATGCATTGATCAAACTTATTTTCTTCAAAGCCAAATGATCTCACAACTTTGTGAAATTTTAAGTACCATTGACGTGATACTTGTTTGAGACCATAAATGGACCTTTGAAGTTTGCACACCATATGCTCCTTTCCGGCTTCTTTAAACCCTTTAGGTTGCTGCATATATACTTCTTCATCCAGATCTCCATTTAGAAAAGCTGTCTTGACATCCATTTGGTGAAGCTCTAAATCAAAATGAGCCACCAAAGCCATGATTATCCGAAAAGAGTCTTTAGTAGATACTGGGGAAAAGACTTCATTATAATCAATACCTTCTCTTTGTGTGTACCCTTTTGCGACTAACATTGCCTTGAATCTCTCGATGTTGCCTTTATTGTCTTTCTTAGTTTTGAATACCCATTTGCAGCCAATTGGTTTATGCCCATCAGCTAAATCAACTAGTTTCCACACTTGATTAGTTGACATGGACATCATCTCATCATTCATCACTCCTAACCATTTATCTACCTGATCACTATTAAGAGCTTCTTTGAAGGTCGTCGAATCAACTACTCTTCCAATGTCAAAATTAGCTTCTCCAAAATAGACATGATAATCATTTAAAAGTGTTGGTCTTCTTTGTCGCTGTGATCTTCACACAGGCATTTCTGGAGCTGCTTCATTCATCTGGGGAATTTCATTTGTAATGGGAAGATCTATTGCCATATTTTCAGTATTTACTTCTTGCTGAATTTCCACACTATTAGGATCTCGCATAGAATCATCATGTAAGATGGGCAATGGAATAAAGACCGTTTTATTTGGTTCTTCCATTTATAAAGATTGAGAAGAACTCTTTTCAGCAACATCTAATTCCAGGAATTTGGCAGTTTGAGATTCAACGATTCTAGTGCCGCGAGAAGGACAATAGAACCTATACCCTTTAGAATGATTAGGATATCCAATAAAATAACATCTAATAGTCCTGGATTCGGTCTTCTTCTGAGAAGGATCATAAATTTTCACCTCTACAGGACAACCCCAAACTCGAAAATGATTCAAGCTAGGTTTCCTCCTAGTCCACAACTCAAAAGGTGTTTTTGGCACTGATTTACTAGGTACACGATTCAATATATAAGTTGCCATCTTAATTGCATCACCCCATAAGTATTCAGGCAAATTAGAACTACCTATCATACTTCGTTTCATCTCCATGAGTGTACGATTTTGCCGTTCAGCTACACCATTTTGCTCAGGACTCCTAGGCATTGTATATTGAGCGACAATACCACAGTCCTGCAAATATTTTGCAAACGGTCCCTTTTGTTGTCCAGCCTCAGTATATCGCCCATAATACTCACCACCGCGATCAGACCTGACAATCTTGATAATTTTTCCCAATTGTTTCTCAACTTCAGTACAAAACACTTTGAACATTTCAAGTGCATCAGTCTTCTCCTTAATTAGATAAAGATAACAATAACGGGAGAAATCATCAATGAACGTGATGAAGTATTTATTTCCACACAAGGTGGTTGAGTATGGCCCACTAATATCAGTATGAATTATCTCCAATAGACTTTGACTGCGAGTAGCACCTTTCTTCTTTGTTTTAGTTAATTTTCCCCACATAATCAATACAAGTCTCAATACCATCTGAGTCAAGAGGAGGGAGAATATCAGCCACGACAAGTCGTTTTACCCGTTCTTTGGAGATATGCCTCAATCGCTTATGCCATAGTATTGAAGATCTATCTTTGATTAAAGATCTCTTAGCAACAACATTCTCGACATTGAAAAAGCAATATGGTCTATCGAGATAAGGATAATTGATATAATCCATCAGACAAAACACAATTCCCAATAATTCTGGAATCATAACTCAAATCCACTCTTTTATTCGCAAAATGAAGACAATATCCAGCTTTGTCAAGCGAAGAAAGAGATACTAAGTTTCTCCTAAAATTAGGAACACAAAAGACATTGTTCAATACAAGCTGAAAACCAGAATCTAAATTCAAACAACTGTCCCTATGCGCTCCACATCAACTCCGATTGTTTCCAACTTTAAGCTTTGACTCCCTCGACTTGGACTCCTTAGATTTGTGAGACCCTTGGTGACTTTCTTTTCTTGTTTTTAGCCAAGCTCGAAATTTGTAGCAATTAGCTCTCTTGTGACCCTGCTTCTTGCAGTGAAAACATTTAAAATCCTTATCTCCGTTCCTCCCATAGTTCTCATTTTTCCTAAAGTCTTGCCATTTCTTTGGGCCATGAGCATTTGACCCCTTAGGCTTCCATTTGCCTCTATATGAACTCAACTTGGCATTGGTAGTTAAGTGGGCAGACTCATACTTTTCCTTCTTTAATTTCTCTTCCTCAGTCACACACTTAGCAATCAAGGCATTAACACTCCATGTCTCATTCTGAGCATTATAAGCGATCTTAATCAAGGCTAAATTCAGCTGGGCAAAACATTTAAGGCTTGATGCACAATATAATTTTCAGAAAGAACAATTTCATGGGCCTTAAGTTTGGACTGAATGTGGACCATCTTCAGTATAAATTTTCTAACACCCATAGCAGCATCATACCTCATGTTCGTTAACTCACTTAGCAAGTTCCCAGCTTCAGCCTTATCTGAGACTCTATATCTTTCTCCCACTGCTTCAAGGAACTGTCTGGCATTCGTATCTTCCGGCAAACCACTAATCAGATGCTCAGCAATAGACCTCTTCATAGCAATGAGGCTCAGTCGATTAGATTTTTCCCATCTAGCATAATGGGCCTTTTGATCTACAGTACTTTGATCATTGGGCCTGGCAGGTTCATCCTCACGTAGAGCCAAGTCCATATCAACGATGCCCAAAGCGAACTCTATATCTTGCTTCCATCTCTTAAAGTTTGATCTAGTTAACATTTCAACCATGGATTTGTTGTTATTTACAGCAAAGGTAACTGTTTGACACACGTAGTGCAATAAGATCAACAATGGGCAATAAGCAACTCAACAAAAATAATTAATACATTATAAACTCCCCTTTGGGCAGAGTGTATAATGCACCATTATTTTTCTTAGCATGAAATTTATAAAACAACAAGGAGAATTACATATAATTGTCAAGGATCAATCCCCTTTGGGCAGACAAATCCTTTAAATCATACATCTCCATAATATCAACATAGAGGGGGATTACATATAATTTTCAAAACATTTATCCCCTTTGGGCAGATAAATATTTTTCAATTATACATCCCCATCTTTTAAATATGGGAATAAACTTCATGCTATTTTTCCAAATTAATATACACAATAACTCCCTTTGGGCGAGTAATTGTATATATTAATCTTTTATCAATAGGGAACTCCAAAATTTATGCCCAAAATTCATCAAACAATATGAAACACTTTACAACATGTGCTTCCAATGATCATATTGCACTTTTTCAAACAACAATTTATTGCCACAAATTTTTTTTTAATTTTTTTTAATTTTTTTAATATTATTATTATTATTATTATTATTATTATTATTATTATTATTATTATTATTATTATTATTAAATATTTCGGACTCCCGCGGGCCCAGGAGACCCGCGAGCAGCCCTAATTAGATCGCGGGCCAGACCCGCGAGTCCTAAACCCTCACGCGGCCCACTCCTTTTAAATAGAAAATGGCCCCATGTAATGGAGAAGCCCATCTCCCCTTTAATTTAAAATTGGCCCATGAAATGGGCTACGAAATTTTAAAAAATATGGGCAGAAGCCCATATTCAGGCCTAAGCCCAACTGGAGGTCTTCTTCAACCTCCAGTCAGGTCACGAATTTGCAGAAAAACGGGTCATACGACCCGGTTTTGACCCGAAGCTCCGAAGGCATAAATTAACATGGTTTTTGATAAAATTTCCCCATGGGTTTTGCTTATAACATCAATTTAATTAATTAGATTTAATTAAACTAAGAAAGATCAACTAAATCCACCACATGCAAGCTTCAAAGTTTCGGATCTAAACCTCCCATGGCCGAAAATTCGGTTTTCTTAAATTTAAACCCTAATAACTCAATTCAATACAAAAAAAGATACTAAAACAAATATATAACAATACCCGTGCAACGTTTTACATCAAACATCAATCGATTGCAAGTAATTTGCAAATTCTAGAACTTTTTCACATATAAACCCTAGAATTTCAAATCTAAAATTCTCTCTCAATTCTCAACGAAATTATGCAAACTATATATGGTTGGAAAGATCTCGACATGTAGAACAAAAGCCCTATGGTTACGGGATTAATCACGCAAAAAATCTACACGAAAAAATAATGCCCATATTCGGCTCAAAGAGGGGGATTTCAAATTTGTCCATAAAAAATTTTTGGGTTCTACAATCATATACGATCGGCTCTGATACCACATGTAGAAAATTTATTCACATAAACAATTAATCAATTAAGAACAAACGGAATTAATACAGCGAGATTAAATACAGGGATCTATAAATACATGATTGTAAAACACTGAGATCAATAAATACAGCAGAATTAAAGCATACATGTTTGAGCCACTGCTTCACTTGCAGAAAAATAGATCACTCTGATAATCAGGGATCTATCGGAATACCAGATCTTCCTCTCTATGACCTACTTCGATATAGCAGCTTTCAATGGGATTAAAGCAACTGATAAGTATAACCTACCCTTTTATAGGCTAGAGAGAGACCTAAGAAACCCTAATCAATAGCGTGTCAACCTGGGCCCTTCCCATTACAAGTTTGCCTAAAACACAATTGCCTACACTTTCACGCTTCAACTAAGCCCGTTAACAATAGATGCCAATACCCAATTCAATCAGATCACTTTTGGGTTTAACAAATATTGGAATATCCATTAACCCGATTATTTAAAATAGAAAATCAATTAATTAATGTAAGCCCATATTATAGGAAATTTCCAACAGGAAAAGGATTGAGAAAAGCTTATCTCTGGTTATCGTTGTCAAGCGTTACACCAACTCCGGGCCATTTCTCATGGATCAACCACCATAGAGTCACTGCCCGCACCTTGACGAAAAGGGGTAAAACTCCGAGACAGCCATGGAACCTCGTCGCCAATGAGGATAGGCGCCTGGTGGTTGAAGCCCAGCGGCAATGAATGACGACGGGCGATTTCAGAGACGATGGACGAACCCGGAGGATCGATTTTTCACTCTCTTGACAGCTCTTGGCTCTTTGCGTATGGTATTGGTTTCTCTCTTTAAAAAACGAAGAAAACCGCTGCAGTTAACTTGAGACGTCGTGATGGAAGGCGATATCTACGATAACCGACGCTCAAGACGGTTTTCGTGGATGAAGAAGACCTCCGGATCCCCGAGAAAGACAGCTTTAAAATCCCCGCGCTTCCCTCCTCAAAACTAACTTTGTTGGATAAAATTGCATAATTGATCCGTTAACTTTAAATTTGTTTCATAGTCCTTAAATTCTTATTGTACAATGAGGTCCCTAGATTTTCTATAATGTTCAATTTAGTTCATGAATTATGTTAAAATATTGAATAATGTCTCCAAATCTAAATTGTCATATCATCATCACTTTTGAGAGATTAACTTGACAAAAACATGTAAAAACTACTTTTTATTGATAGACCAATCTGACTGTTCTAGAACTTATCAAATGTTCGTTTTTGAAAACAAAAATCGATGCATGGATTTGAGGAATCAATTACCACTTTCAACCTATTAAATTATATTTCTATCTACATTATATATTGAAAACCAAAGCCATTAGAGCATCTAGAGTTTTCTCTAATCAAAATTAGATTCTATTTATTCGTTCATTATACCCGGTTGTTGATATGTACTCTCTAGTTAAATGTATCCTGAGCTAGTTTAAGCATATCTCGGTGAGTTCCCCACCAGATGCTTCTCCATAAGGCATTTTCAATCCTTCTGCCAGAGTGTCGGTTTCAGTTTTAGTTCTAAGCGCATCTAGGTCCATTACTTCTGCCTTGGATCAAGTTGCATTGGTAAGATAAGCTCATGGAGTTGCATTACCAGTGAGGAAGTATCTAGCTTCATTTCTAGGGTAAGCCCCTCTCAATGCGAATTTTATTACATCCTATGAGTAAGTTTTTTCACTTTTCATGTGAGCAAGCAAAGGAATTAGCCTCTTGAAGGCAAGCAGGAAGTCAAATGAGCAAGCCTCTACCTACTTTTATAATACTCGTTTTCCACCTATGTCATAATCTACTCCACAAAAAAGCCTCTGTTAATAATCTAATGTCAATTAACACTTGAAATTTTGCGTATTAAAAATGGAATTGAACATAGAAAAATGGATAATATCACATTGATTATAATATAAAACAATATCGCATACATAATAAAAATTCCACCATTGGGAGATGAGTGGGTTTACACGCAGGCACGCACGCTCCACTTTGGAAAAAGACATCGCTAGTTGAATCAAAGTATATGGTCGTGCCAACAGAAAAGAAATAATAATTTCCTTTCCCCTGAACGACTACAAAATATTTTACCAAATTGCTCTGTGGAATATTACACGTGGCACGGTACGGTTGAATCTATCAAAGGCCCGACCACACTGCGCTCCAGTGCAACGTGTCATCGTTCCATTGGTCGGCAGGTAAAATATTCTTTCACGGCCACGCTGCTCCGAGAAAATATTGGGTGGGTTTAACCCTCCACGTAGGCGGTGGGTTAAACCACTCAGCGATCGACACGTGGCGCCACGTAGGCAAGGGTGTCAGGCGTTCAAAATTCGCGCGGGCCGCGTGTGGGTCCCACCACTCTGACGCTCCCTGCTCTGCTCTCCTCTGTGACGCCTAAGCCCCCTGTCGAATCGTCCTCTCTCTCCTCTCTCTCTCCCTTCTCCGTTCCGTTCCATTGCGGAGGAGAACAAAAAGGTCGCACAGCTGCTTCTCTTCCCCCTCCTCTGCTCTCTCTCTCCATTCTCGACTCCGACGCCCCGCCGACGACGCCGCCTCCGCTTCCGCCCCCGACGCCCTCTCGCGACTCCTTCGCCCCCGACTCCGATGCTGACGCCAACCTCCCCCTCCGCCTCAGGCGACGCCCTTTCCACCTCCGCCGAAGCCTCGACTGATCGTTCGGCTGCGGACTCTACTCATATCTCACAGCGTCCTCGTCAGGTACCGCAGTAGCTTCTCGGTCTTTGATTATCTCTGCTCGTTGTTATTCTGATGTGTTATTGGACTTCTGTACAGTTTTACTTTGAGATATTAGTGATTGTCCTTCTTTTGAACTCTAAGAGTGGTCTGCGCGCTAGTATATACAATTTTTCTGGAGTATGTAAGAACCATAAAAATTGGGTGCATTAATGCTAGTTTTGGAGCTATACAAGGCAGTATTTGCCTAACTAATTTTGTCTTGCTCAATTACATCTTTTCCCGACCCTTACGGTCTGAATTTTACTATTAAGTTGCCAATCTGCACTATTTTCCTGCAACTTTTGCTGAGATACATTTGAGATAGATAGTCCTTGATCTATGTCGTCTTTGGGAGGACACATTTTAATAGACAGAACTGTCTTTCTTCTCACTGTCCTTTTAGTTAACCCATTCCTATCCAAGAACCACATGTAGAGGCCCTCTGGGAGTTGACTTTTATGATGAATTTGCTCATTCCACCTTGCTTTTGCTCCGTAGACAGGAGTTATTTGTTATAAATGCTGTTAAATCATTAGTGTGTGGGATGCAAAGAAATTGTTATCTCCATTCTTAAGGCATTTTGTAGCCTCTTTCTTTATTAGAACTAATATTTGCTTATCAAACTAGTTCTCTGCGAGACACAAAGGGCATGTCCAAGAGTTTCACTAAACATGAGACCAGGCATCTTTCAGACCACAAGGTACTGAGCAGCATGACAAAAGGAGATATGATGACAATTTTTTTATGTTTTACTTTGTTATCGGGCACTATCTTTGGACTTAAAAGGTAAAATGTTGCCAAATGTGCAAGGTTTAGCGCTGATGGAAGGTTTTTTGCAACAGGAAGTGCAGACACTTCAATTAAGCTCTTTGAGGTCGGATTTATACTGTTTTAAACTTTAGTTTTGGCCTCCACATTCTAATGGTATTGCATTTTGTAGGTCTCAAAAATAAAGCAAATGATGCTACCAGATTCTACAGATGTGCAGGCAAATGAGGACGACCAAGCATGTCAGAGGGCCTCAGCTGCAATTGAATCAAAATTTAAAACTTCTAAAAGCCCACTTGTTGCTGGCACTCTTACTGAAACTCTGGCTGCCACCTCTCGGTGGGGGAATGAAATAAGTAGCAAAGATGTTGAGCAAATGCGTTGAGATGAATCACTCAATAAGCACGCTACACTCTTGAAATATCTTGAGAAGAAACTTGCTCTTGTAATCTTCTTGATTGAACAAACTTATGCTATAAAATTCTGCTCCATTTCCTTAAATATATATCACATTTTCCATTTATATTTTCCTCTTCTTTCCAGGCTAAAGGGAAGGTCAAAAGGGCTGAGAAAGCTCTAGCAAAAGTGCAGGAGAATCTTAGATCAGCAGACCTTCCAGTTGATCTGGAAACCACAAGTGATGAGGAGAGATCTTTACTACGTAAGATTGGTCTGAGTATGAAGCCCTTCCTGTCTACAGAACAAAAGCAAGGTGGAATGAGCAAATTCATCATAAAAGTCAACTCCCAGAGGGCCTCTACATGTGGTTCTTGGATAGGAATGGGTTAACTAAAAGGACAGTGAGAAGAAAGACAGTTCTGTCTATTAAAATGTGTCCTCCCAAAGACGACATAGATCAAGGACTATCTATCTCAAATGTATCTCAGCAAAAGTTGCAGGAAAATAGTGCAGATTGGCAACTTAAGAGTAAAATTCAGACCGTAAGAGGTCGGGAAAAGATGTAATTGAGCAAGACAAAATTAATTAGGCAAATACTGCCTTGTATAGCTCCAAAACTAGCATTAATGCACCCAATTTTTTATGGTTGTTACATACTCCAGAAAAATTGTATATACTAGCGGGCAGACCACTCTTAGAGTTCAAAAGAAGGACAGTCGCTAATATCTCAAAGTAAAACTGTACAGAAGTCCAATAACACATCCGAATAACAACGAGCAGAGATAATCAAAGACCGAGAAGCTACTGCGGTACCTGACGAGGACGCTGTGAGATATGAGCAGAGTCCGCAGCCGAACGATCGGTCGAGGCTTCGGCGGAGGTGGAAAGGGCGTCGCCCGAGGCAGAGGTGGAGGTGGGCGTCGGCATCGGAGTCGGGGGCGACGGAGTCGCGAGAGGGCATCGGGGGCAGAAGCGGAGGCGGCGTCGTCGGCGGGGCATCGGAGTCGAGAATGGAGAGAAAGAGCAGAGGAGGGGGAAGAGAAGCAGCTGTGCGACCTTTTTGTTCTCCTCCGCAACGGAACGGAACGGAGAAGGGAGAGAGAGAGAGAGAGAGAGGAGAGAGAGGACGATTCAACAGGGGGCTTAGGCGTCGCAGAGGAGAGCAGAGCAGGGAGCGTCAGAGTGGTGGGCCCCACACACGGCCCGCGCGAATTTTGAACGCCTGACGCCCTCGCCTACGTGGCGCCACGTGTCGATCGCTGAGTGGTTTAACCCACCGCCTACATGGAGGGTTAAACCCACCCAATATTTTCTCCGCTGCTCCCGTGGAATGGAATCTCGAGCCATATCCTTACCCCGAAGAATCAAAATATTAAGGAGAGAGAGAGGGAAGAAAAAACGACAAGAGGGAGCTAACTCTGATAGCGCTTCGCGACTCGTGAGGGAGCGTGAATTTCTGCGAAGCTCCCTCTCTCTCCTCTCTGCGTCATCGAGATTCTAGAGAGAGAGAGAGGGAGGAATAGAGCATCTGCAATGGCGGATCCTGCCGGCGCTGATCCTGCTGGCTTCCTTCGCCGCCTATCTCTACGTGAAGGAGCTGTCCAAGGTCAGCTCTCGCGTCGCACTCGCGCCCTTTTCCTTTCCTTTTATCATCTCTTCAATCGGTCGCCTCCGTCGTTGTCTTCCTAGCAAGTTCATCGTTTCTGAGAGACGATTACGTTCTTCTTTTTTTAATGAGATCATGCAAAGAAGCAATCGGTTCGGTGCAGTAGACGAACAGAGCATTTGTTCAGCATCCTGATGCTGGATCGCGCGCTCCCTTCAAGTTTTTATCTTCATTTTTGGCGAAGGAGCTAACTTTGTCCCCTATATATTAACCTAAAGAAAGAACCGCCCTCCATTGTGGCAATTAGATGTCCTTGAATTGCTAGGGACATAAGATATAGATGAGGATGAGCATATTGGACTGTCCAGACCTGATCGGATTGGCCGGTTTGGTCCTATCCTGGAGGCATCAGCTTAGTTCCCAATTCCATAAAAATGAAATCGATAATTTTTTATCTCGATTCCTTATTCTTGGGGAACTAGACTGGACCGAATTGACGGATTGGACCGAGTTTTTTTAAAATATTTTTTAATTTCTTTAAAATAACAAAAAACACCCTAAAATTTTTATAACTAAAATAATTTTAAAATTTTTAATATTTGTTTGCTAATTGGTCGTTCCCATCAGTTCCTTCTTTTTTGGGAATGAGGACCAAATTAGATAAACTAAACCGTCGGTCCGGTCCGGCCCGATCCCCAATCCCAATAAATGTGACTGATCATTCCTAGATACAAAGACATGAGATACAATAATTACGAGAATATTGCCACTAGCCGGTGTCAAAATACTCCAAATAGAGCCATTTTACAACTTTTAAGTCCCCACAAATTGCATTAAATTGCTTGTCTTGGACAGAGACCACAACCCTTAGACACCTTAACAGAGGTAATCATTAAAGAAACTAAACCATTCTTAAACCATTCCTAACTATCTAATTGAAACTAAA
Organism: Eucalyptus lansdowneana; assembly: GCA_017140395.1. NCBI lineage: Eukaryota > Viridiplantae > Streptophyta > Magnoliopsida > Myrtales > Myrtaceae > Eucalyptus > Eucalyptus lansdowneana. The sequence goes on from CM029487.1 coordinate 60,981,765, forward strand.
CCAATTCTAATACTAAGACCTAACAACCTAATCAAGATTTTTTTTTAACAATTTTTCCAATTTTTTTTATTTTTCAGATTCTTTTTAATTTTTATATTTTTTTTTTAGTTTCTGAGATTGAGGATTCGGACCGGGCCCAAAAATGGGCTGCACGCTAATCTATCCGGGTCCGTTAATGGGCACAATCCGAGCTTTTATATTCAGGCCCACTCTAATTCTAACCCTTTCTATCACGCCCCGATCCTCGGGCACGCGCACATCCTTCACACTTGGTCGATTTTATAATGCGATATCCCAGGACTATGTATCGCTGACCCTTTCATTTATTAAGCATATGCAGAAGCAGTTAAAATCCCCAGACAATAAAACGATAGGATAGAAAAGCAAGGCCATATTTTTCATATTGAAACTTATAACCAAACTTTTATACAAAACACAAACCAGAGCACTTCACAACTTTTACTCTAAACTCTATTTACATCAAAATAGAGATCTCAAAAGAAGATAGGATCTCAATCCATCCAGGCCGTACTCAAGGGTCCTCTCGAGATTATCTTCTTCTTCCAAAAATCCTTCTCAGACTCCTCCTTCTCAGCTCCTCAGCGGGGTCCTGAAATGTTTTCCCCAAACTGGGATGAGACTACGTCTCAGCGAGTTCTACCCCCACTAAGCCCGATTAGTAAACCATTATACTATAGGCTGCCTATACACGCACAGGGCAGAAGACGTACCTTGGCATCAGTCTCAACCTGCAATTCAAGGTTATATATAGATACTTAAAATATCTCAAAGCACAATCAATCAAATCACAGTTCAATCGACTTAGTCGATTACATGTCAATCGGACCATTTCTAGGTCGATTCGGTTATTCCATCTCAATCCCCAATTACGAATCACGATCCTCAGATCACATCTTAAGCATAGGTGGAAGACATAGTCCACCACTCGACAACATTCAATATTTAATGGCTTTACGGTCCCACTCAACCACTTTCGATACTCAATGGCTTTACGGTCTCACTCGACCACTTTCGATACTCAATGGCTTTACGGTCCCACTCGACCTCTTTCGATACTCAATAGCTTTACGGTCCCACTTGACCACTTTCAAAATTCAATGGCTTTACGGTTCCACTCGACCACTTTCGATATTCAATGGCTTTACGGTCCCACTCGACCACTTTCAAAATTCAATGGCTGTACGATCCCACTCGACCACTTTCAAAATTCAATGGTTTTATAGTCCCACTCGACCACTTTCGATATTCAACGGCTTCTGATCACTCGACCACTTTCGATATTCAATGGCTTTACTGGTCCCACTCGACCACTTTCGATATTCAATGGCTTTACGGTCCCACTCGACCACTTTCGAAATTCAATGGCTTTACAGTCCCACTCGACCACTTTCGATATTCAATGGCTTTACGGTCCCACTCGACCACTTTCGATTTCGATAATCAATACTCAACGATTTCTCAATGAAATAATTAATCACAACCATTTAGGAATATATCCTAAATTTCACATTCAATTCAATTTGGCACAATTCAAAACTCAAATAAATAAACAGACTATGCCACGACAATAATTAATTATTAATTAATTTCGAAAATTAATTATTAAATATTAAAAATTCCGTTTAGCTCAAAATAAGGCCCAATTAAATAAACGGACTACACCACGATCACTAGCATAAATTTTCGGTCACGGGCATCCTAGTTGAATTTTCGGAAAATAAATAATTAATTAATTAATTTCGAAAAATAAATATAATTAATATTAAAAATTCAATTTAGCTCAAAATAAAGCCCGATTAAATAAACGGACTTCACCACAGTCACCAGCATAATATTCCGGTCACCATGGCCATTCCGATTAATTTTTGGAAAATAAATAATTAATTAATTTAATTCCGAAAAATAATATTTAAATGCCAATAATCCCACTTAGGCCTGAATCGCCAAATTGAAGCCCGATTAGAGGTTGGAAAATTCCCGAGATACTTCCAATAAATAGTAGACCACGTCTACTTGTTAATTGCGCAATCAATTTATCTAAATCGCATCACAATTGACTAATAATTGCTAATTTATTCTAATCTAACAACCTAAACATAATTAATTAAAACTAAACCAACCATAAACATAATTAACCAACTAATCCGGGATTAGTGAGATTACTCACCAAATCGCGTGCAAATCAAATCAATCCAAAGGGGCGACACGAGGAACAACAAACTCCAAAGCACGGCTCAAGTTCGGGGCCCGGAAATGGCCCAAAGCGGGCCTTGAACAATGCTGGAAACCCATTTTTCCAGCCACTGTTCTTGGCTGGACGAAGCTCGTCCGGCGGCTAGGGCGGTGAGGGGAGGCCGGCGGAGGGCGAGAGGGACGCCGGGGAGGTCGGGATGGCGGCAAGCGGCGACTGGAGGCGCCAGACCGAGCTGGGCAGCGACTGGAATCGCACGGGGGAGGGACGGTAATGAGCTGTGGATGTGGGGGTGCGCGCGGACGGCGGGACGACGGCCTGGCGGTGAGCTACGGTGGTGCGTGGGCGGCGATGGCGACGGCTGGCTGCTGTCTCGACTTCTCCCGTTTCTGGTTCGCTGGTTCGCACAGACAAGAAGGAAGAAGAAGAAGTCGGTTACGAGTGAGAGGGGGAGAAGAGAGAGGAGAGAGAAGAAGAGATAAGAGAGAGAAAAGATGGGTTTGAATGGTCAAAGGGAGAGGGGAAAAACAAGTGGGTGACAGCCCACTATTCGATGGAAAGGGGGGCCAATTCGCACGAAGGGGAGAGGGGGAGAGGACAGAGACAAGAGAGAGAAAAATGAAAGAGAAAAGAAAAAGGAAAAGAAAATATTATTTTAATAAGAAAACATAATTTCCTTTTCTCATTCCCTTTTATTTTCTTCCGGTCTTCGATTTTCCTCCGATAATTTCTTTATTGAAATTTCGGACTCGTCAACAATTTGACGGGTGATGAGACAGGATCCTCAAAATAAGAATTATGATGGGCTTAAAATTCGATTTCCGAAATCGGGTTCAATTTCGTGGTTAAAAATCGATCGACGTGATTTTAATCCAATCCAACAAATTGAGTAGCTTTTAGGATTTTACTACGCAGATACGTCCCTTAACGGCTTAACCCAATAGGTTAGTTAACTCGTGAGTGATCAGCTCAGAGAAAAAGGACCTTAAGCACGTCAACGAAATGTCCATTTCACTTTATCGAAATGGGGTCGAATTTCAAGATATCACACTTTCTCTTCCTTTTTTTCACTCCATCGTCTTCCTCACGGTGTCACCCCACAACTTATGCCATGCCTTCATGAACTTCGAGGTTTAAAAACAGATATCAATCTACCCTCAAATCTTAAACCATGAATGTATAAAAATTTGCTATTCACTACTTCCGGCCATCGGCACCATGGCCGTCACCTCCGACCACAATCCATCAATAGAACATTGCCACCAACCGCCACTAATCGTTCAAAGATCTTTGAACTCACAGCATCACAGATAATAATTCAACACATGAACAGCGAGACAAAAATATAAAAGGAGAAAAAGATTGAGAAAAACTCACCTCCGGTCATCATCGTCGAAGAGTTACGCATACTTCGGGCCACTTCTCATAGATAGACTAGCGCTGCAACAACCGAGAAACGCCTCGACGAAACGGAGTTCTAATCACTATCGATGATTGAGCAAAACCCCGAGACAGCCATGGAAACTCCTTGCCAGTGAGGATACGCGCCAGGTGGCGAAGCTTCAGTCGAGACCGAAATCAATCCGACTTCTTGGCTGGGGAAGAAATGGAGCAGTGGGTCCTGCGCTCTTCCAGGATCGGAGCCTGGTAGCAATGAATGACGACAGGCAATTTCGGAGACAATTGACGAGCCAGGAGGATCGATTTCTACTGTCTCAAAGCCTCTTGGCTCTCTGTGTATGGTATCCGTTTCTCTCTCTAAAAAAGGGCGCCTCCGTAGAAGAAAACCACTGCGGTTGACGAAGGTCAGGAAGATGGCGGCGGCGGCCGCACTAGGACTTATGATGATTGGCCATGGGGGAGATTCATTCAGCGTAACTTGGAACACTGTGATGGAAGGCGATATCTACGATAACCAACGTTCGAGACGATTTTCGTGGATGAAGATGATCTCCGGATCCCCCAAAAAAAAGAGATCTCTAAAATTCGTGCTTCCCAACTCAAAACGAATTCTGTAAGAGAAAACCCATAATTTATCCATGAACTTTAAATTTGTTTCAAATAGCCCCCTCAATCTTAATTTATTATGCAATGAGATCCCTAAATTTTCGATACATGTTCAATTTAGCCTATGAAATTAGTGGGCTTGGAAGAGTCCGCGTTAAGCACGATAAACTTAGCAGGCCATTAGTCTTCGAAGACAATCTTTTTTGGACACTGGGCCTTTTTTGTTTAAATGCTTCGCTAACTTGGATATTATTATTATTTTTTTTTTTTGTGCAGGTTAGTAGCTTAAAGATTGATTTTAATAGAAAATTTATTTTGTGATTATAAATTGTGATGTATGTTTTAATGTTTTAGCACTACATGTGGCACACACAACTCGGCCGCTAGACCTGGGCCACCATAGGATATTTAGAATGGTATTAAGAAAGATACGGCCTTAAACGCAAGACTGCGATGTAGAGGTTGCCTTTCTTTTTCTCGAATTTCTTTAGGTAGAGCCAAGGTTAAGAAGGTAGGCTGCCAACGCGAGACTGCGACAAACAAACACCCTCTTAATTTCTCTAAATCTTTTCAGTTAGACATCAAGCCGCACGTATCATGCACATGTCTATGTGCTTATCATTTTCTTTAAAAGTAAAGTGATTTATTTACTTTTTTTTTTACTCCGTCTTTTTACTTTATTGGCCCATGCCAATTTAGGTCGGTTTTTTGGGTCCTAGTTTATATACGATGGAAAGGGGCAATATCTAGCTTATCCCCTCCCCCAAAGCAGAGTTCTTCAGATGGTGGGGTCAATTGGACCAATTTGCCCAAAAGTGTGTGAAAGCCAAAATTGGTCATGTTTAATCATTATTCCAAATCCCTGTTTATCTTGAAGTTCTATAGGCAATAGCACACTTTTGATGTCTAAGGACATCCACTTTATGTTTGGTAGGTTCAAGCTAACCCCAACTCTAGAAGAATACAACACTACTATTGGAATGTCTCTCAAGAATAAGCTTGTCAGGCCACCAACAGGTATTGACCCGTTGTGTGGATTAGCGTGACTTTTAAGAATTGAAATTTATGTTATAAGGAAAATTATAGAAACCAACCATAATACCTGCCCACTATCGTTTTTGACTGATTGTTTTGAAAATTAATCTATGAGCCAAAAAGTGAGATTTTCCTCTTAATCTTTTTCGATTTCATCATTTTCACCCATAAAAAAGATGCCATAAGTCCCTCGATGGCATGTGTGGTTGATCGGGTCTTAAGGGGAAAAAATTATGTCAATGTGATTTTAGCCGAAATAATCCCGTCCCTTAATTGTTTTAAAGAACATGAAGAAAAATAATGCAGGCCTCCCCAAAAATTTTACAGGTCTGGTTCTTTTCTCACCAAGCGAATTTGGATGCCTCGTGCAATTGTCTCAAATAAATGATTTCAAAAATCCACTACAAAGATTTGTGGTTCTAAGACCATACATTCCTAACCAAAACTATTTTAACTGGATAGATTCCCTAAAGGACCCCGCTCTTGAGGCTTCCTATGGTGTGCTAGTTGGTTTCACAAAAGGAGAGCTCACTTTGCTCACAAACATTGTCATCCGATCCTATTGCTCAGTCTCATCAGCGCCTTTAATTTTTTCGAATTTCTCTTGCATTTCGATTGTGTTTGTGAAGTATGTTCTTATACTTGAATCAATAGTAGTATATACTAAATGTAGTTATTTGGTATGAGTTGATGAGGGCTTTGTTGGACAACTTAGAGGTGGTCCCCTCATTTCGACAATGATGGCTTGCTGATGGGCAAGGTAGTTGATTTTGGTGGAGTGGTGTGATGATCTTAGGTGACCCGACCTTTCCTAGCACTATGTATTTTGTTGTGTTTTGCTTAATGTCGTATTAAGTTGGTAGCTACTGATGTTATTATAAAGAAGATGCATATGTATATTTATTAAGCCCGTGCGCTTTCTTATGTGGGGGTGTTGTGAAAATTTTGTTGTGCTTCTACATGCTTATAATAGTAATTGGAAAAGACACGTCTCGTGTCTGACATTCTGGGGCATCACAAAATGCACCCTTAGGTTCACTCGCCTTTTTGCTTATCGGAAGAGAGGTGATGTTGGATTGATGAGGAACCGTTAGTGGCGAGAAAAGGCAACGACCTAAGTTTTCTGAAAGGTGCGGTGAAAATTTAGCTTCAATAAACTTTTTGTGAAAATTCTAGGATAAATATGATAGCGTTTTCTTCGATGAGCTCTAGGAGATGCAACTTTAATAGTTAAAAGGCCACTCTTCACTTGGTTCATCCCCAAAAGGAGAAAGGCTACACTTTGCGTTGCATACATTTCGGAAAATCACTTCAAGTTAAATATATAAAATGTTTTGTGTATTTTCACAACATTACAATTCTTGATAACAACACTAATATTATTGTGATATAAATTACAGTGAAATTAACTCACTCAATGTATTGCCTTAATAAAGAGAGTAGCCAATGTGATCCATGTGTCTCAAGCAACTAGACAGGGGATGTTCTAAGTTGTAATTATGTTTAGAATTATAGTTACGTGAAAGCAAGCATAATAACCCTGTCCGAAGAAGGTGGAGAATGGTCGCCAAGGCCAAAGGGCTCGAACAAGGTGCTGTTCCTGATGGGCTTCTATGATGACGAAGAGGGCAGAAATAAGCTGAATTGCACATTGAATTGGGAGAGAGTATATATAAAAACTAAAATTGACTCATGGAGGTATCTTTTGACATAATGAAACTTTTGGAACTCCAAAGTTAAGACGTAGAAGCTATAGCACTATCAAAATTAGTGACTCTACAAAAAGTGCTTGCCTGTATGTCAAAGGACAAAACTGTAAGACTTGGTATGAGATGGGCTAGTAATTTAGAGGCGTCACATTAGTGATCTAGAACTTCATAGTGTGGTTATTCGATTCTGGGTTGTCCTTGAGGTTTGGCTGTGGAAGATAGGAGTCACTTGATGTAGCGGACACGCAATTTGATTTATCATCTATGTTTTACTAAATAGTAAGTATCTTAAGCATAAAAATTCGTACTTCATGATTCCACCAACACCTATCTTGATTACGACATATATCACCAGATGGCACGCATTCGTTAATCCCGAAAGGAACATGCGAGTGTCTGGCGAGAACTTCTGCGTGAAAGGCGAAATGAGGTCGAAGAATTTGAGGAGTTTCCCGAATGGAACGAGGAACCGCCCCAAGGCAACGGCAATAACAACTTGATTTGGGCCTCCTTTGGTACGGAAACTATGATGGCACAACCAGGCCCGAATGTTCGACGACGCCTTCTACCCGTTCGATTTGGGATCACATTTTTCTCCTCGGAAAGAAATGTGGGGTAGCAGAATACACTGTCTCCTCGTGAAGTTGAAATTTTGGGCTCTTCATAATATTAACAAATCCTGACCTATCCCCAGAGAATTCATATTTGACGCGGTTGAACTAATTAGCCGGGTTTAACCCATCTGTCAGCCCTTAGATCATGGCGAAAAATGCATCCCTCTTGTCCTTTTATTTATTGAGAGTCAAAACATATGCCACGTGTCATGAATGAGGCCTATAATCAAATTTAGCGAACGTTGCCTAATGCATCCATCGGGTATCCAAAGGTTGTCTTTGATTGAATTTGAAAAGGTGGAGTATCCAATCCCAGGATACAAGGAATTTCATGCGGAGCTCACATGCGGTGATCACATCTCTTACTATTATTTGGTTCAGACTTCATCATTTTACGTGCCGCCAATACATGCTTACATGGTTCAAGCAACTAAGGGTGCATTTAATAACTATTCTATTTCCGAAAATAATTTCTGATCAAAAATAATTTTATTTTTATTTTGTTTCCAAGAACAATTCTTAAGTATTTTAAATTATTTGGTAACTGTTCAAAATTTTTATTCTTGGAATAGAATTGCGTTTGGTACATTTTTGAAAATTTCTAATCCAAATAATTTTCTTTTCATTTTAAATTATTTTATTATTTTATTATTTTATTATGTTATTATTTTTTTTCTTTTTTTCCCTTCTTCTTCAAGGTTTGCTAGTCGCTAACCTTAGGATGACCAGTGATCGGCTAGACAAGGGTTCGCAACCTCTCCGAAGCGTTGTCGGTTATTGGCGAGGCTCGCCAATGGCTGGGGGAGGCCCGCCTGGCCACCAGCGAGCTCGCCGAACCCCAACCGATCATCGGCAACCGGTGGTGACGGAGCAGCGGCGGCGGCAACGGTTGAAGAAGAAGAGAGAGGGAAGAATAACAAGAAGAAAGAATAGAAAAGAGAAAAAAATGAGTTGGCTTGATTAGGAAATTGTTCCCAGGAACAAATAATCAACATTTTTTTACATTTCGATTTTGTTCCAAATCTACTTCCGTGAACAAAAAAAATAGAAATTTGTTCTCAGAAACAAAAATTTTACCAAATAAATTTATGTTCCAAATCTACTTCCAGGAACAAAAGAATAAAAATTTTCACTGTTTGGCTGGTTGCCAAACGCGCCCTAAGTAGACAAATATGTGATATCTACAAAAGCAATTCCTTAATTTTTGCCGGCACAGCTCTTGATGATTGTTCACCACTTCCACTTTTCTCTTGTCAAATATTGTGATAACTTTGATAATATGGCGTTAATCTACAACTATATGGCTAATGGTAATTGACGAAAACAACTATCAGCGACAGGTAAGTCCTTCCACGGCTTTGCTCTCATGGTTTTTGCAGTGATATAACTAGAGTTTTGGTCTTTTGCATTGATAAGGCTGTAATAACAAGAGGAGGCTAAAGCTCACCATAAAAGTATAAAACGTACAATATTCTCAGAGTCAAGATATCAGGATTTGCCAAACATACTCATTTGATAGGCTGGTAAACCATCAATATCTACTCAAATTCGTCGCCGTGTCTAAGAAAAACCTAACCATGTGTTCCTATGGTGATCCTAACTAATGTAAACAAATTTTAAGACCAGAAGTTCGCTAAGAGGGAAGAGGAACTCTAACTAATCACGGTATGAACGGCAAGATAAATTCTCACACTTGCTAATCACTGCTGTCTCCACAAAGATAGTTCAGAGTTTTTGGAGACGATATAATTGTGCATAATAAGAAAGCAAGTACTTATGCCTCGTCTCTTCGCATTTGAGTTCAACTCCATATAGGATATTCTCAAGGAAAAAAAAAAAAAGAAAAAAAGAAGAAGCAGGGTGCGTATCCCAGGGGACAATCCAAACGGTCATGACGTCAATCTCGATATATTATATTTAATCTACCAATGGTCGATATGTCGTCAATCTATTAACGTTTCTTTTGGTTCTTAGACTTTGATACATATTCAGGAAGACCTAGCAGCAAGTCTTGGTCTTCTTATAACAACATAAAGTGCAAAAAAGGAAAATCAGGATACGAAATAGTAGATACCGATGGAAATATATTGACCCATAGCCATTAGGATGATGTCAGCCCGTCGTATCAAGAGCTCTTGACATTGATATAATGCGAAGCATGCATATATCTTCCTCACATTTGCTCTCTTCGACAATCTCCATTACTCCATGACGATGCAAAGATCAATTACAGCTTTCTCGTTCGCATTGCTTGCTTCTTTAGCTTCAGGAATTTTCGTCGTGGTTCAAGCCAAAGAAAATTCAGGTCTCTCTCTCTCTCTCTCTCTCTCTCTCTCTCTCTCTTCGCTCCGCATTGAGAAAAGTTTCTGAGTTTGCATCTGATGCTGATTTTATCTCGGAGTAGAGTTTCGTGCTTCTCATTACTTTGGAATAATGTGGAATGCTTTTTTATATGTGATAAGAACATCACAAGATTAAATGGTAGCAAAATGTATCGATTCATTCGATATACCAGATATCAAACTTGGGATTTGCAGTCCAAAAAAAAAGGCTAATAATTTCAGGCAAGCAGGCATGATATTATTTTTTTTTTTAAATTCTGAATTTTATTTTTCATTGTGCTCGAGCCCCAGCTATGGCCAGCACACTAACCATTGGGCGAAGGCCCTTGTTAGCTGCTAGGGAGCGCGCCCTTCGCCTAGATCTAAAGAGGGCTTTGTGCCCTTGTCCACAATGGAAAAAATATAAAAAAAATTTAAAAGATAATGATGAAAACTTAAAAAATTTCAAAAATTATCTATATTAGCTGCATCATGTAGAATGGCAAGTGTCTACATCAGCAATTTTTTTTTTAATCAAAATTGGCTAAAATGACTAAAATTAGTAAATTGACTATCCTTTAAAAGTTTGACTCAATTGGCTAGATTAAAATGTCTTTGAATTGGCATTTGTACAATTGATTTAGGATTTTTTTGTGTTGTTGTTATTATCTCCTTGTAAATCACAACCATTAATTAAACAAAATGGTTTCTTCTTTTCTTTATATTCATTCTCATTTCATCTCGGCTTCAAATTGTTGACATGGTAGATAAAATAGTGTGGAATTTTGTGAATGATCGAGATTCAGTGAACTTGCTCTAATGGTCCAACATAAACCGTCGTTCCATTTCACTGAGTTTTTCTTTTCTCTACACTTAAAGTTACAAGGTTTCTTTAACGTTGATTGTGGAACATCTAATGAATTCTCCGATGAGAAGAGTGCAAGGCGCTTTCCTAACGGAGTGAAGAACTGTTGCACTTTAAAACCAGGTCAAGCCAAGAACAACGCCCATTTGATTAGGGCGTCATTTAAGTATAGGAATCATGATAAGAAGCATCGGACTTCATTCGACCTATACATTGACGTTAATTATTGGGCCTCAGTGAACTCTTCGACATCATATGAAGAAATCATGTATGTATCCCAGGCAGATGATATACAAGTATGTCTTGTGGACACTGGCAATGGAGTGCCTTTCTTTACGGCGTTGGGACAAAGACGTCTTGATGATGACATCTACCGGTTTGGGTACGGATTCTTGCGACTCAATTGGCGGTACGACATCGGAGGAAGGTTGAATTCTCCTAACAGGTGATCAATTAATTTTTGAAATACAGATCTATAGTAATTGTAGTAAATAGGAAAAATTCCAAATAATGATATGAAGTGCTCTTATTTTTTTAAAGAAGGGCAAGTGAATTTTATTTCAAATAAGGATATGAAGTGGCTATATTAATCTAAAAAAATGGCTTGAAGTGATTATGATTATTTTTAATAAGGGTATGGCCTTGCCGGCTCATTGGCCAGCAAAATATTCCAACAATCAAGGGTGTTTTTGTCCAAACACAATTTAAATTTAAATTAAATTGGATTAATTTAAAAAAAAGCTTTAAAAATAGAAAAACATAAGGCCGCCATCCCATCACTAGTGGGGCGGCAACAAAGATTGGTGGGGTCGTCAACGCAAAGCAAGGGTTGGCAACCCTTGCTGAAGCCGAGGCGAGGGTGGGAGACCCTCGCCTAGATCTACGAAAGGTTTGCCACCCTCTCCCACATAGTTAGGGTAGTTGCCCTCACCTTAGCCTTGGTGAAGGTCTCTGGCCCTTGCCTAGGCTGCCCCACTGGCGATGGGTACCCCACTAGCTACCCATCGCCAGTGGGGCAGCCTAGCATGCTCCATCGTAACAAGTGAACTCGTTGATCTATTCCGGAAAAGATTTCAATGCCATTACAAAATTTAGTATTCGTTTGTAATAATTTTCAGCCCTGCTATGTACATAAAAATTAACTAACCTTATATGAATTATATTCTATAATAATAATTTGAATTGGGTATTGACAATAATATTACAAATTATTTACTATATAACATTAATGTCATAAAAGAAAGTCTGTTTTTATACATAAGTTATAGACATTAAATAAATTTAAGAGTGATTTTGAGTTGCATATAGTATTTGAAGAAAACTCACCATCAGATGATGTGGTTGGGGAAAAATTATTAAGGCAACATTGATAGATAAAGTTTAATACAAAGATTTACTGACATTATAAAATGAAATTTTTGTAATATGAGGAAATTCACTTATTGTAGGTATATTGTAATGTCAACAAACGTAATTATGTTCCCCTACCTACCTGCTACCAGGCATGCATGAATTTAAATTTTTTCTTAATCACACTCTAATCCAAAAAAGTGACAATTTCATAACATTACTAATTTATTTTAAGGTAACGTTTGTACATGTATTATATACTAAATCCAAAGGGATTTTTTCGTGTGTAGAATTTGCATACCATGGGATTTGCCTGCTACTAGGTTTGGTAATTTTTAGCTTCTATCAATCAGCGAACACATGAGAAAAAAAAAAAAAAAAAAAAAAACATTGGATAGGTTCACAAGCATTTTCTAGATCTCTACTGTTAGTAAAGAGTATCTCATACATATAAAGGATCACAATCCTTTTTTCATCTCCAAGATTGTATAAATATTATATAAAAAGAAAATTTTTAAATTAATGATTTTATCTTATCTCTCGAGTATTTCAAGAAAATTTAAATATTTTATATCTTGTAAAGAGCCTTGTTTTTCTCTTTCCATATATATGCATATATGTATGTTCAATTCCTTTAAGTGGTGTCAATAATTATTTCTACTAATAATTAATAATTCAGATATTTCATAATAAGATGATTTTCCAAAATCTCATAAATGTCAATTTTTTTGCGGATACACAATACATGTGCACTTTTGCTAGTTAATAGATTATAACAGTATCTTCCTTCGAGTTGCTTTTTAGGTTGACACATGATTTCAATTTGTAGGGGTTTGATCAATTTTCTTGAAAGGGACTGATAATTTTTCTTGGAATGAGTTTTTTTTTTTTTTTTTTTTTTTTTTTTTGGCGAACTCCACTCATTTTGCAATCTAATAATAAAACTTGTTCCTCTCCCTCTCTTTTTGTTATTTCTTTATTCTAATTGTACCTCTTACCTATCAAACGAATTCGAATGTAACCATAATATTTTGTATTAGTATACAAGTACGTTTACTAAAGAAAAAATACTTTAGATTACGTGTACGTGAGACATTGTGCGAATTCTAATTTGTGAGGTTGATCATTCTTCTTAAAAGTGAGCACTTTTCTTTCACTTTCCACTCAATTTGTTACTTATTTATTACTCTTGTCTCTCTCCCTTGTTCTCTCTATGATTCATTTTTATTCCAATTGTACATCTTTCGCACCAAAGAAGTTTCCTACCTTAATGTTAACATAATATTTTTTATTAGCATATAAGTAGATATGCAAAATAAAAATACACAAATTACATGTTCTTCAGACATAGTAAGAACAAATGAAATGAAAAAGGTGAAAACATCATTTGACTATTTCCTCCCTTAAATTCCTAAGAAGCTATGTTAACATTAGAATCTCATATTATTAATATATAGATGTGATTTTTTTATGCTTAAATGTCTATATATGTTCCTATTATAAATATGTACAAAAATCCGCAGAAAGTGCAGATTACATCTAGTACATATTAGAACTTGATGTTTACTTAAGAAAAGGGAACTTTCATATATATATATAAAAACATAAGTTCTAAAGAGTACTTCCCGGACACTTTGCTAAGGGTAATTAATTATACTTTGAAAATATGAAATTTTTTTATTTAAAATAGTCTACTTACTTGAAATATGTTGGCTTTCAATTTGCAAAACATATTGGTGTCCATTTGTACTAACTTAGCGGTCTTAAATATTTTCATGGGATAGTCGTTAACAATATATTTTTCTCTGAAGTTTGAAAAATACAGAACTAATAATTATCGCTATTTTGAATTTTTTAATTTCCATTTAGGATCTGACTAGGAAACATTCCAACAGTGGATAAAGTAGGTCCCGACTCCGTCCAAAACCCGTTTCGCTTGTAAATATATATAGATATATTCATCTAATAAAATTCTACGAACCAATAAAAATTTTGTTTAATTACATAAATTGAACTATAAGAAGCTGATGTATGGTATATACATTTATTTCTGTTGAGTATAGTAGCTTCAACATTCCTATTGCAGATCCATATGAATTGGCATTTGCTAGTCACTTAGTCAATTACTTAATAGTTTGCTCTTCAACTATTGTCGAAATGCCGCACACAGGTACCCTGTTGATGTTTACGATCGGATCTGGACAGCTCAAAACTTTAAAAACTGGTTCATACTGAACACCACATCTTCCACTCAATTATCTAACGACATTGATGCGGATAAATACAAGGTTCCCTGGGAAGTTCTCCAAACTGCTCAAAGATCAATGAATGCTAGTTTTCCCTTGCAATTTCAGTGGGCACCTTCGAACTCGCGGAAATGGATTGCATACTTTCATTTCGTAGAGATTGAGAGACTGACAAGTGGCCTACAAAGGGAGTTCACAATTTCCATGAATGGTAATCAATTCACGAAGACGGTAAGCCTTGAATACTTGAAGCCAGTGGTTGTAGTTTCCACTCCAGTTAGCGGGTCGCTCATCATCTTCTCGATTGAATCGACAAATAAATCTGGAAATCCACCTATCCTCAATGCCGTGGAGTTCTATACTGTTGGTGATCTTCCGAAGGTGCCCACAACACAAGATGATGGTGTGCTTTTATTCTTCTACATGTTTTTATTGTCGACATACACTTTCTATAGTTGTGCTACAGTTGACATCATTAATAATTGGACAGATATTCCATTGTCAATAAGGAAGATTTAGGGAATCCTATGCTAAATATACTAGTCTCCATTGCGGGTCTTATGGTATTCGTGAATTATGAGCAATAGTTGCTTTGTTGGAATGACCAGATGTGGCTGAGTATTACTCTGCTATCTACTTAATTCCCTGCTTTGGCTACTTTTTGATGCTAGTGTCACGGGTCGATCAATTTCGGTCGATCAAACACCGCGCGGCCTTAGGATCGGTGATCCCAAGTCAGCCTTACACACACGCACGCTCGAACACAAGAACCGAATGGGCAAAGAGAGTGTATATTGCTTGTGAACGAACTGATTACAAAGTGGGAGAGGGATCCCTATTTATACAAGAGCGGGTCGCATCTCAGCCATGGATCGTCCCTCCGATCCAACGGTTCATTTCGAATCCGTATAATCATTACAAGCTATACAACAGGCTACTCGGAGGCTACTCGATGGTCTGCACACGACAGGCCCTTGGGAAGCCCATGGGTCGCGCACGTCAGGCCTTGGGCAGACCATGGGCGTGTGTCAGAAGCAAGATCAGGGTTGCAGGTCCGTCTGACACGCGATCAGCCGAACCGTCACGGGCTGCGCGAACATCGTTCACGGGTCGCTCACGGGCTGCGTATGGGCCTTCCGTTCGTTCTGCTCATGGGTCGTTCGTGGGCTGCTCGTGGGCAACCCCTTGTGCATGACACGGCCCGTCACGGACGATCTTGGATCATGCTCTGTCCGTGGGCCGTGTCACTAGCCTTCAAGTCAAAGCCACGAAATGTTACAAGTCTTTTGGAAGCTGAAAGTCTATATAACTCATATCTGTTCGCAACCGCATTTTTCATCTCCTTTCTTCTCTCTAAATAATAGATTTTTTTGTGTGATTTCAAACACAGCGAAAGCCATCAATGACATCAAAGCAGTGTACCATATTGAGAGAAGAAGCTGGCAAGGTGATCCATGCGTACCAAGTGAATACAAATGGGATGGTCTAAGTTGTAGCTATGGAAATCCTCCAAGAATTATATCACTGTGAGTCATCTGACACTGTTTCTTAGATAGTACTGATTTTCTAGATGAAACTTAAAAGAAAATTTTTCTTTCATCATGAAAACCGGAAGTTCTATATATTAGCGAGAAAGAACAGTTAAGATCAATGCAATCATTCAGGCGTGAATTCTCAAATAGACCAAGAAATTATGTCGTGTAGTTACATTACACTTAGGGGCTGCATGTTTTCATTCTCTTTTTTTTTTTGGTTTATGAACAGAAATTTTGTTTTTTTGTTCCCAGGAACAAAAAAAAAAACAGAAACGCGTTTGTTTGCGTTTTTGTTCAAAATCAGATTTTTTGTTCCCGGAACACAAAAAGAACATAAATGAGAAACAAAAAAAATTGTTTCTTGTTCCAAACACTTTTGAAGAAACAAAAGAAAAAAAATTATTTCTTCTCTCTCTTTTCTTTTCTTTTCTTCTTCTTTTCTTCTTCTATTTTCTTTGGCCGGTCGCCGGCCTCGGCCATGGCCGACGACCAACCGTCGAGGGCCGGCGACGCCATTGAGGGTCGGCGACCTCGCCAGAGTGTCGCCGGCCCCCGATGAGGCCAAGCCTCGCCGGCCCCTGGCGAGGCTCGGCCTCGCTTGGCTAGGCGAGCTTAGGGCTCACCCAGATCCAGCGAGGCCAAGCGTTGCCAGGCCCCGGCGAGGCCGAGCTCGCCCAGCCAAGGCGAGGCCGAGCCTCACCCAACCACGGCGAGGCTCGGCCTCGCCGAGGACCCTCGAGCCTGGCCATGGCTGGGCGAGGCTGCTGGCCCTGTCGACCGGTAGCCAGAGGTCAGCGACCAGCCAAAAGAAGAAAAAATAAAAAAGAAAGGATAAAAGGAAAAATAAAATAAAAATATTAAAAAATTAAAAGAAACAAAAAAAAAGAATATAAATTTACCAAACATGTTTCTATTCATTTTTTATTCCCAGAACAAGTTTACCAAATGCATCTTTCTGTTCAAAAATTGTTCCCGAAATAGAAACATTTTTTTCTATTTCTCGCTCCTCGGAATAATTTTTTAACGAAACATTACTAAATGCGCCCCTAGTTTCTCGTGAAATGGGACAGAGCACGTGAGGTGACTAAAATTTGACACCTGCCCCAAAAGTCAGCCGCTTGATTAGCCGTTTCGGGCTTCGTCCACAGGGATTTGACTAGGATATTAAAAATCATTATTAGAGTGCGACACCCTCCACTACTCATTTTTGGGCTGTCACAAAATAGGAGTGGAGCACTCGTTCTTGAGCACTCGTTCTTGGATACAATAGTATATATTGCAAGTTGGCTTGACCAAGGCAGAGAGTAATTATGAGGCCACTTGCAGGGCTACTAAGATTGCCATGAGAGTTAGACTGGACCAACTCACACGTCGAAAGGGGTAAGAGTGCCGCCAGGCTATGGGGGCATGGTGAGAACTTCAATCTTTTAAAAGGAGGAGTTTTTGACACCCCAAGGCTCCGATGGTATAGAAGGGAGCTTATAAACTCTCATAAACTGATCCCTAAATTGGTACCCACCTTCAAAAGTCACCATCTCCAATATATATTTTTTTGGGGGTTGCTTAATACGGATGGGGTCGATCATAACAAGTTTTATACTCATTGATCGGCAATAAATGCTTTGTTCTTTTCCAACATATCGCTAAGTTGTATGTGCAACTTTTTTCACCAATAACTTACTTTCAAATTTTTACATAAGTGTTCCAAATTGCATTGTGCACGAGCAAGTATTAGCTCATCCGAAAACAATATTTAGGTACTCTAGGTCTAGTAATAACCATGACTTACAGAACAATGAGGTAAGAAGATCCACACACGTAATGAAATTGACGATTATGAATGGTCTTCTAGTACCTCAAACATTTACACCAGGAGGACCTTAATTCTGAAGAATATATTGCACTAACTTTTCTTTATTGTAGCGAAAAATCTGCCTCTAGAAAGATGGCAATGACAGGATCTCCTATTTTGGTTTATTATGGTCAGGAATTTGAGCTCAAGCAATTTGAGTGGCGACATACTCTCATCATTTTCATATGTATCAACTATGGAATACTTGTAAGTTTCATCATCTGTTTACTTGTGTTTGCACATCACTCTTGATTAAGCAACCCAAGGGAGTCAACTCATGATTGAATGATTAAGGTTGTGCTTTAGGAGACATAAGCTGTTGAAATATTTGCCCTAATGTGTGGGAAACACCCTACTTTTGGCTATGGAACTGGTTAACTTGAGATTAGGTGTTCTAAACTTTTTCTTTTCCAGAGATTTATCCAACAATCAGCTTACAGGAGCAATACCAGAAACTCTAGCAGAATTACCAAATCTAAGATTGCTGTAAGTTAATGTGTCTAAGTGAAGCAACAAAGTATTCAAAGTGGACAAATCTCTAATCATGGCTACATTTGCAGAAATTTGAGTGGAAACAACTTGATTGGATCGGTTCCTGAAGCTCTTAAGAAAAGGGTTGCAGACAATGCTTTAAGCGTGAGGTGCTCCCTCACTCCCTCCCTCCCTCCCTCTCTCCCTCTCGTTACGCAACTTTTACAGGCTCGTGATCAGCATTTGGCAAATGAATCCGGACATATTTTGAGAGGAATATAAGTTCAGCTCCTTCATTCTTTTTGGCAGTTTGGTGGTAAACCCAAATCTTTTCCTAGCTGATCCTTGCCAGCAGAAGAAGAAACAAAATACCATCCGCATTTTAGTTGTTACATCAGTTTCAGGCTTCTTCATAGTTCTCTTTGGTGCTTTGGCTACTATTTGGTTAATTAAACGAAAACGGACAACAAGTAAGTTTTCCTGTGCTGTGCATTACATTTGACGACATTCTTGAATTTGCTTTTCACTTTGGTACAGTTCTATCTGCAACAATGTCTTTTCTAGGATAATTTAGTTGATAATATACAACTCAGCAACCAGGTATCTTTTCTCACCCATCCTAAGAGTGTTCTTTTACAATCTCATCCACATTGCATTAGAAAGTAAAGGTAGCTTTAATCGAAATTTCGTGATTCTAGTAATATGAATTACATAGTAATCACAAATAAATGGAGATGAGAGATACAGGGATCACCGCAGCGTGGTTGCATCAACATCACAAAATGTACATTATTCAGCTTAATTATCGACAATCAAATTTCTGATTCTTTTATCGAAAGTAACTTGCTATGCACGGGAATGACTTATAACAACTTCAGAGTGCAACTTTGGACAACTTTGTCCCTGACATTTCAACGCTCCCTAAGGATGTGTTTGTCTGAGTGAATGAGTTTTCTGCAAATTAGTTTTATGGACTCTCTTTTTTGGTTTGCTGAAAATAATAAATCAACAAAAAATCATTAACAGTCATAAAAAAATTCAAGGCTAGAATTAGGAAAGTGAATTCCCTAATTTGAAGAGGTGAAAACATTATTTGAAGCTTCCCAACAAATGTTAATCTGTTATTCTGAGACAATAGATGCTTTACAGTTGTATGTTAAAAAAAAAATTATATACATGTTCCAATCATAACGATAAATTGAGTTATATATATATATATATCTAAATAGTTTTGAGTATTATATAAATTGAGCTTTAATTAGCTAAAGTACTGCTATTTTTTTTTTAAGCATTTCTCGCATTTTTAGATTTAAGTTCTAGAGCCATTGTGTAATATGCAGTCAGACCTAAACTTACACTCCAAGAATTTCGATTTTGCATTTAGCAATGCGCACAATATTGCATGCAATTTTGTTACGGACAAATATATATTAGGGGTGAGCAGTTCTAGTTTTCGTACAAGTTCCACCTAAAACCTGCTAGTTGAAACGTGTTCCTCATTTTTTGGAATCTAAAACCTACCATTCATACCCTTGAAATAAGAATGTGGAACCTACATTGTCATAAGTTTCAAGGTCTACCTAAATTCCACTTGTATTATTAATTGAAGTATTGCAATTAAGTGTCACCTTTTATTACCACTACTTGCTTCTACAATCAACTAACTACAACTTGTATTTAAATGCACAAAAAATATAAAACATTAACAAAATAAGAGTCTAAGTCATAAAATGAAAACCAGATTAGTGGTTCCAGATTATACACTTATAATTGAACACCACGGAAACTGTGTGATCACAGGAAGACACAAAACAAGAAAAATACAAAAAGTTGTTTTAGGTTCTATGTTCCAAGTTCTACTTACCTAGAACCCAAAACCTATCTGTCGAAATAGGTTCCCTAATTTTTGGAACTTGAAACTTACTCTACATACCCTGAAACCTAGAACTAGATAGGTTTCCATCGATCTGGTTATCAAGTTATAAGTTATACTCTAGAACCATGCTCACCCTTAATATATATACACGAGAACAACTTTACCTATGAAAATAGTTGTAACTTTTTTTGTGACATGGGGTAATAAATTTTTGTGGCACTCAACTAATCTCATCAGCATTAATTTCTAGGAGAGAAAGCCACTTTGGAAAGGCTCCATTGAAATTAATTCTAGAAAGTCGAGAGGCACATTATTATGATTTTTTAGTTCAAATGTTAACCAGTTAATTAGACTTTGGAGTAATCTATGAGATTGAAATCATTTTTCAAATGAGATCCAAATCCTTGAATGTTTTCAATTGTCGAGGACGCAGTTGGAGCTATTTACCTTAAAAAGTTTGCTATCCAAAGCAATAGTCGCAATACTCATTGGAACCTTTTGGTACAGAATCTAGTGAAAGGATGTTGATATTTAAGAATCGACCTTTTAAGTATGGAGAGGTTTCAAGAATCACAGGGAACTTTAGACGAGTGATTGGTGAAGGTGGATTTGGAAAGGTATATCATGGTACACTAGATAATGGCACGGTAGTTGCAGTGAAGATGCTCTCTGAATCATCGAAGCAAGGGTACAAGGAATTTCAAGCCGAGGTTAGATAGGGTGATGGAATCACTTCTCCTTTTAAAATCAACTTGTGCTCATTTACACTAATGTAATTTAGAAACATCCTGGTAGATTATTATCAGTATATGTTTTGATAATGCAAACTCATGATAATGTAGGCTCAACTCTTAATGATTGTTCACCATGGAAACCTAGTTTCTTTGTTGGGATATTGTGATGATTCCAAGCACGTGGCACTAATATATGAATACATGGCCAATGAAAATTTAAGGCAACATTTGTTAGGTGCGTATTCATGTTTGTTGTGTTATTTCTTCTGTAAAATAATTCTGAAAAACTCTATTTCTTGCTCATATGTAAAGTTAAGGTGAAGTCGACAGAGGACCATTCGAAAGTCTTGACATGGAATCAGAGACTGAAAATAGCTATGGATGCAGCACAAGGTATGTGAACAAGATATCCGTAATTGAACATTTTCTTCATATCATTGTTTTGGTATTTTTGACACGGTTTTTCTGAGGATTTTAGGTTTGGATTATTTGCATAATGGTTGCAAGCCACCCATCATCCATAGAGACTTGAAGACTACTAACATCTTGTTGAACGAAGATTTCCGAGCCAAAATAGCTGATTTTGGCTTGTCAAGAGCATTTATGACTGAAAAAGACTCTTATGTGTCAACTTCTCTTGCGGGCACTCCTGGCTACGTCGACCCTGAGTAAAGGCTAAAAACTCAATATTACTATTTTGGTTCAGTTCAAGATCTCAATTTGCATAAAAATGTTGACATAACCAAGGATTTCATCTTTGATATAAAGATCTATATTTTTTTTTCCTCCCCCCAGGATCCAATCTTCTGGAAACTTTAACAAGAAGAGTGATGTTTATAGTTTTGGAATCATACTATTCGAGTTGATCACCGGACGACCTGCAATAATGAGAAGTCTTAATGGCAGCACTAGCATTCACCTTCTTCAATGGCTAATTCCCATCATCGAAAGTGGTGATATACAAGGAATTATGGATCCAATGTTACAAGGAAAATTGGACATCAACTCAGCTTGGAAAGTAGTGGAGATTGCTATGTCTTGCACACAAGCAACGGTGATTCAAAGGCCAGACATAAATGACGTATTGGTAGAGTTGAAGGTGTCTTCACGGAGCAAATCAAGTGGTTCTTTTGAAATGACCTCCTTGGACCTCCATTCTGGCAATGCCCCTATGGCAAGTTAGTAGAGATTTTCCAATGCGAAAATGATCCCTTCCTTTTTAAATAAGGATTAGTGCATTGAAAGACCTAAAGTTTATCATGAAAGTATAATTTAGTCCTAAAACTTCAAAAATGCAATTAAGTTGTAAAGTTGTTACGAAAGTGCAATTAAGTTCTAAAATTTTTAAAAGTTCAATTAAGTCCTAAAACTTGTCAAATTGATCTAACCAAGTTCTTTCGTTGATTGTAATTTTTGAAAGTTTTAGGATACTATTGAACTTTTGTGACAGGTTTTAAGATTTAATTGCACTTTTTGAAAGTTTTGGTACTTAATTGTTCTTTTGTAGCAAGTTTTAGAACTTCTAGTATACTTATCCCTTTTAGATAAAAGATTCACTATTGTCTGCAAATCCACCTTAATAGTTTCTTCCACAAATATTATGAAAATGTTTTGCCTCTTGAGGTTCTGTTTGTCTGTTAAATGAACTTTACTAGTATATTATTTCAAAGAGACATTTTTATTTTATGTTTGGTCATATTATGCAAATGATGTTGAAGTCATGCAAAAAAAAAAAAAAAGAAACAGACTTTAGAGAAAAAGTTTCAAGTACAACTCCAAGTCCGGGAGACTCAAGCTCGAGCATTGGGGCCTTGGTCCTAGCCTCGAGCAAATTGAGGCGCAATTGTCACACCCGAATCCCGGGCAAGCACACATCCCTCGGCGATCGATTTAAAAATGCAACGTCCTCGGGACACGTCGCCGACCCATTCTTTTTATCTTTCAATTAAACGCATGCGGAAGCGAATTAAATAAACATCTAGTCAATCATCGTAAATAGGAATAGTAAAAACATGCCAGCGATTTTTCACAAACTACGATTTAATATATATCAAGTTAACCCTACAAGTTCATGTATACAAGTTTGCCTCAAAAGGAACTCCTAGGCGACCTACACCCCCGCACCCCTCCAACTCAGGCTCTGGATCCACCACAACACCATCCAGGATGTCAATATCCATGGGGTAACCTACTTGCCCATCCTCGGTCCCAATGGACAGTCCATCAAAACCATGTAAGGGACCCTCTCGAGCACCGTTGGGCTCATTGATGAACCACACCTTGAAGTGATGAGGCACCACATTAAAGAAACCCTCATTGACCCAAATTGTGGTCACAACCGACTCGCGAGTTCGGTTGGTCCCGGGGATAGGGAAGAAGGTAGAATCTACCTCCATATCCCATGGAACTCCAAAACGAACTGGACGAATCTCCATACTAAGAACCTAAAAAAGGTTAACCATGATGGGGTAAGACAAATCTCAGCGAGTCAATAGCTTAAACCCCAATTAGGACGCAAATTCGCCTCGAAGGCGGTCTAAGCATGCGCCACACACAACTCACCTCGCCTCAACATGTCCTGCATATTAGCGCATCACATATGTCATTATAAATACAACAAGCATAGTTAATAACTAGAACATGTAATTCTCGCCCTTCAAACATTCACATGGATCTCAATTATAAGGTAAAACCATTATGACACATCTCATACCATTCCTAACAATTTTGCCCCATAATCAGACACAAAGTATCACAATTATTCAAGCATGTTCCGATTATTATGACCCCTCGACCACGGCCAACTCAAAAGTCGGCAGTCATCCGGTGTAATCGGGCATCGTCCTACCCCATCGGGCATGGCAACATCTAGCATCCTCCGCCTAGACGGCATTCCACAAAGGAGTTTCGTCCCGAAATCCATCCGTGAACGGCATCCCATTGACTTGGGGGCATCCGAACTTAATTAGGCATCATCCCGCGTAAACACATCAAGATGGGTTCCAATAAGTGACCACACGAGCACATATTTAGCCAAGAACACCATGCTTTGAGTTCAAATGCTTTGTTTTCAAATAATGAACTTGGTTAATTTTTCTTCTTATTAAAAATCCCGGTAAAATAATTATGCGGGGTCATGTTTTCATAATCAAACTGTCAAAATTAATACACTCTCATTTTAAAACTCTACAGTTTTATATAGTACATAAAAGTTGGCGTCAAAAACTGACACCTTGGATTTTTCTATTTAAATGCCTATAAAACCAAGTTTTGTACTAAAAATCAATACTACCATCAAGCAATCAATTGCACATCATAGCACATATAAGACATCAAAACACACATAATTTCATCCAGCAGAACAGGCATAAAATTCTACGAAATGGCTAATCCGTCACTAATTACACTAATTGCGATTAATTAAGTAAATTGTGATTAATTAAGCTAATCCAACTTAATTAACATAACCACGATTAACTAACCTAACAATGACTAATTAACCTGACCATGGTTAACTAACCTAACATAGGTTAATTAATCTAACCAAGCTTAATTAACACTAATCCTTCTTAGCAATAATCAAACCATGATTAAAACTAATCTAAACACCCTATAAGTACAATTAACAAATTAATCAATGATTAGGGAGTTAACTCATGGTTTTCAATAGCAGCAGGCTCACAGCAATGGCAATGTGATGGCAACGAGAACACGAAACAACCGCGGCTTGCACAGAGGCTCGACGGTGGTTGTGGCTGCCCTACAAGTGCTCGATGGAGGTGGGCGATTTAGCTTGGGCTGGTCGGTGGAGGTGACAAACGCTAGGGCTGCTAGTGGCAAAGCTAGCTATTGGCAGTGGCATGAGATGGATGAGGACAGAAGGATGGTGATGCTAGACGGTTGGACAAAGTTGCTGGCATTGGGAGTGGTAGCGGCCGCTGGGATGCGGACGGTGTGTCGAGCTGTGGAGTTGGGATGGGTGGAGAGCTGCAGCTACTGGAGTTGTTGGTGGATGTTGAGGGCGTGAAGAGTTGGGCGTGAGGTGGACACGGGGTGGTGGTGGCTAGGCGTACGGCAGTAAAGAAGTGGAAGAAGAGAAGAAAAAGGGAACGAAGCAAGGGGCTGATGTAGAGTTGGGTGTCTGCCTATGGGAAGAGAAATGGAGGAGAGAAAAGTTGAAGAAGAAAGGGAACGTGGACAGGAAGGAGGGTCGGCAGAAGCAGGGGGGAAATCTTGCACGCATGAAAGGAACTAGGAAGGAAAAAGAGTGGGGGGGGGGGGGAGAGAGAGAGAGAGAGAGAGAAGAGAGAGGAAGTCAATAGTACAACCAATGAGAAACTTAAGAAAATATTTACACCATCATCACCTAAGCCCCCAAAGTCTTCATGCCCCCAAAGTCCTTTGATCATCCAATCACAAAATTACCTCAATTTCCCACAATTAAGCCATTTTTGGGGTAGAAAAACCTATTTTCTCTACTCATCCGAATTTCACTTTTTATTTTCGTTTTGTCTGAAAATCGTTTTTCCGCAAAATTTTGGACTCGACGAAAATTCACTGAAAGATGAGACTACATCCAATAAATGAATCGTAACACACTCGAACGTTCGAATCTCGAAACTGAATTCAATTTCGTGGGTATAATTGACCAAACGCAACTTTAGTACGACCTAACCTATTGGGTATTTAGGGGATTTTTGCGCATTTGACCCATGGTCGATAATTTTTTATCTACATTTGTGCATCTCCGAATCGTAGACGACTCTCGGTTGTCATAAGATTGCAATGGCTCAATCACGTGTCCCAAATATAATATCAATAGAAAATCGAGTTATTACTATTTGACGCAAATATCGTAATCATGCGGAACCACCCGCAATTCGACTACATACATCCATCGAATCACTTATATCCGTCCGCTAATCGATTTATAACGGTGTCGTATTGACTATTGCCAATTATTATAGTTGAGCGGTCGATTTTTAATCGAATTCTTTAGTCCGTTGTGTTTATATCCCTTAACGGCCTCACCTAATAGATTAGTTAACTTGTGAGTGGTAAGTTCCAAGTAAAACAAATATAAGCACGTCAATAAAACAACCATTTCATATATTTGAAACGGGACAAAATTTCGAGATGTCACAACTATTCCCCTCTTATAAAAATTTCGTCCTCGAAATTTAAACTACAATCCTTCCTAAAAAAATGTGGGGGTATTAACGTCTCATCGACTCCTCGCTTTCCCACGTGCCTCCCTCCATTCTATGGTGTTGCCAAACCACTTTAACCAAGGGGATCACCTTGCTGCATACCACTTGCTCGATCCACTATCCAAATCGGTCTCTCCACGTATGACACTCTCTCGTCCACATCTATTTCCTCGAAATTCAGTACGTGGATTAGATCAGGTTCGTACTTTCTCAACATCGACATGTGGAAGACATCATACACTTGTGCAAGTCTCGGCGGCAACGCAAGACGATACGCCAAAATTCCAATTCGCTCGAAAATTTCAAAGGGACTGACGTATCTCGGGCTTAGCTTTCCTTTATTGCCAAAGCGCAAAGTACCCCTCATCGGTGACACTTTGAGGAATACGTATTCACCAACTTGGAATTCCAATAGTTTACACTACTTATCTGCATAACTCTTCTGACGACTCTAAGCGGTCTTGAGTCTATCTCGAATGACTTTGATGGCATCGACTGACTACTGAACCAACTCAGGACCTGTAATCTTACATTCTCCAACTTCGTCCCAACAAATAGGAGTTCTGCAGGCTCTGCCATACAACGCTTCAAACGGTGCAATCTGGATATTCTGTTGATAGTTGTTGTTGTAGGTAAACTCAACTGAATGAAGCTGTTCCTTCCAGCTTCCTTTGAAGTCCAATACGCAAGCTCACAGCATGTCCTTGAGGGTTTGATCACTTGGCTAATATTTATGGATGTTCTGCTTTCCAATCGACTTATTCAATTCTTCCACAAATTGTTTCCCGGAAAATAGGAGAATATTATTGGACTCAAAGAATATTATTTTATTACTAGAGTCTAAACAAAGAAAAGCCCATAGGGCTTATATAATGCCTTTATTAAAAACAAAGAAAGAAAAAAGAAAAGAGAGGGCAAGAACAAATTTTTCCAACTTAAGTTGGTCAAAGTGTAGAATGGCCATAAATATCAACCATATGATCACAACAACACCGACTATTTCAAATGACATGGTGGTTTTACTATAGGGGTAAAATACCAGTGTAGAAATTGTGTATGTGACCACTACTAGTATGATGGTGACCCCTTCATCAAGACCATTAGGTTTGTGAATATCCACCCTTTTTGTTGAAGACTGCTAGTAACAATTAAGGTTCCTCCTCAAGACGCCATTAAATTAATATTATTATATGTAATTAAAAAATTCATATGCAATGGGAGACTGGTCAATTCTTGAGGTGGATTTAGCCTCGTCTAGAACACCATTGTTGCGAGCACCACGGCGACTACCACAACGATGGCCGTTTGGGCAAGGGTCATGGGTGAAGTAGCCTCGCCCAAAAACTGGGCGAGGCCACCTTCACCCAAATTTTTTAATGGAAAATTGTTTAAAAGTCTTTTGGTTCTATAAAAGCATTATTTCATTTGTAGAGTCTCAACAAAGAAGAGCCCATAAGGCTTGTGGAGGAGTAAAAAGCCAATTCGATAGTCAATTTTTTTAAGAAAAAATTGTTCAAAAAGTCCTAAACCTATAGTACTTTCTTCAATTCGATCATAAATCTTTCAATTTTCTCAATTGCAACCAAATTTAAACAAAACATCCAAATTTTGCCCAAAATTGCAATTTCAATCCTGTTTTAAAATTATCGGCACAATCTCACGTTATTTGGTTTTGCTTCAAATCTAGACCCCATGTACGAGAATTCACTCGTTAATATTACATCAATAGTAGTACAAGATAACTTCAGCTACCCTCCGTCATCCAATATTTTATCGAAGGAATAGTTCTTTTGTTTGATTGGGATCGAAGTAGAGAGAGATGGAGACAGAGACAGAGACAGAGACAGAGATTACGAGGAACACGACATGTGACCAATAACTTGTGATAGAGAGTGGGGCTACACTTAAGATATATGATATGGATGTATATTTTGGGCTTTCAAACACAATATCAAAGTCCTTACCTTCAATTTCAAGTTTTTATCTTCATTTTCGGCAAAGGAGCTAACTTTGTGCCCTATAGATTAACCTGAAGAAAGAATTGCTCTCCATTGTGGCAATTAGATGTCCTTGAATTGCTAGAAACATGGGATTCATATAAGAGCGAGCATATCATACCGTTCGGATTGAAAATCACCTAGACCTAATCGAACCAGCCGGTTTGGTTAAGTTTCCAAGGGCATCGGTCCAGTTTCTAGTTCCGTAAAAATGGAATTGGTGATTTTCAATATGGTTGCTGATTTCAAGGGGAACTGGACCAAACCGAACCAACTCTTTTTAAAAATATATAAATATATATTTTTTAATTTCTTAAAATATTGATCCCTAAAATTGTAATAACTCTTGTATTTTTTAAATTTGTCATCTTTTTTGCTAAGTGGTCGATTCCACTAGACGAAACTGGACCAATCATGATCCTAAGACAATCCAGTCCAATCCTCAGTTTCAAAAAATGGGAACTAATCTCTCCTAAATATAGAGACATGAGATACAATAGTTATGAGAATGTTGTTGCTAGGCGGTGTGAAAATACTTCAAATAAAGCTATTTTAGAACTTTTTAAGTCCCCACAAATTTGAGGCAAAAAAAAAAAGTCCCCACAAATTGCATAATTTGCATGTTTTGGACAGAGACCACCTCCCAATAAACACCTTGATAAGAGTAATCATTAAAGAGATTAAAACATTTCTAACTATCTAATTGAAACTAAACCAATTCTAACACTAAGATGTAACAACCTAATCAATGCCTATTTTTCTAACTATTAATCCAATTTTTTTTTTTTAATTTTCAGATTCTATTAAATTTTTATGTTTTTTTAGTTTCGGAAAATGAGGATTCAGACCGGGCCCTTGGGCCTGGTCCAAAAATGGGCCGCACGCTGATTTCTCTGGACTGGGTTAATGGGCGCAATCCGGGCTTTTGTATTCAAGCCCACTCTAACTCTTAACTTTTTATCTCCCTTTCCACTCCGTCTTCATCACGGTGTCATCCGACATGCCACAACTTACGCCATGCCTTCATGAACTTCAAGGTTTACGAACAGAGATCAATCTACCCTCAAATCCTAAACCATGAATGTATAAACTTTGCTATTCACTACTTCCGGCCATCGGCACGATGGCAGTAGCCTCCACCGTCCATCACTAGAACACCACCGTCAACCTTCGCCAATCATTTGAAGATCTTTGAACTCACAGCGTCACAGATAATAATTTAACAAATGAACAGTGCGATGAGAATACAAACGAGAAAAAGGATTGAGAAAAGCTTATCTCCGGTCATTGTTGTCAAGCGTTACACGAACTCCGGGCCATTTCTCATGAATCAACCACCATAGAGTCACCACCCGCACCTTGATGAAAAGGAGTAAAACTCTAAGACAGCCATGGAACCTCGTCGCCAACGAGGATACACGCCGGGTGGTCGAAGCTTCAGTCAAGACCAGGATCAATCAGACTTCTCGGCTGGGGGAGAAACAGAGCAGCAGGTCCTGTGCACTTCCGGAACCGGAGCCCGGCGGCGATTGATGAATGACAACGGGCGATTTCGGAGACGATCGACGAACCTGGAGGATCGATTTTTCACTCTCTCGAAGGCTCTTGGCTCTCTGCGTATGGTATCCGTTTCTCTCTCTGAAAAACGGCACCTCCGAAGAAGAAAACCACTGCAGTTAACTTGAGACGCCGTGATGGAAGACAATGTCTACGATAACCGACGCTCAAGACGGTTTTTGCGATGAAGAAGACCTCCGAATCCCCAAAAAGACACCTCTAAAATCCCACTAACTTTGTTAGATAAAATTGCATAATTGATCCATTAACTTTAAATTTATTTCATATAATTCCTAAATTCTAATTTATTGTACAACAAGGTCCCTACATTTTTTATATATATTCAATTTAGTCTATGAATTACATTAAAATATTTAATGTTGTCCCCAAATTTAAATTGTCATATTATTGTCACTTTTGAGATATTAACTTGACAAAAACGCATAAAAACTACTTGTTATTGTTAGACTAATTTAGCCCTTAAATAATTTATCAAAGGTTGGTTTCTGGAAAACAAAAATCGGTGTGTAGATTTGAGGAATCAATTACAACTTTCAACCTATTAAATTATATTTCAATCTATATTATATATTGAAAACCAAAATCATTGGAGCATCTTGAGCTTCCTCTAACCAAAATTAGATTCTATTCATCCATTCGTTATGCTCGGTCTTTGATATCTATCTACTTTTATAATACTCATTTTTCGCGTGTCATAACCTACTCCACAAAAAAGCATCGGTTAATAATTCAATGTCAATTAGCACTTGAAATTTTCCATATTAAAATGGAATTGAACATAGAAAAATACATAATGTCGCATTAGTTATAATATAATATGATATCGTGTACACAATAAAAATTTCACCAAGGGGAGATAAGTTGTAACGACCCGAGCTCCATTGTGTAATATTGTCCGCTTTGAACACTGAGTCCTCACGATTTTAAAACGTGTTTTACAGATTAAAGGGACCCAAGTCTTTATAAATTAGCCCAGGGCTCCTCTCTAAGCGATGTGGGATGGGAGACATGTACTTAGCCTCACCCGCGTACTGCCAAGGTGATCTCAATCCATCCCTCCATACTGCCCCGGGTTTGAGTCGTCACATAAGTGGATTTACATGCAGGCACGCACGCTTCACTCTGGAAAAAGACATCGCTAGTTGAATCAAAGTACATGGTCGTGCCAATAGAAAATAAATAATTGGTACGGTTGAATCTATCAAAGGCCCGAGCCCACCGCGCTCTAGTGCCATGTGGCATTGTGCCATTGGCCGGCAAGTAAAATATTCTTTCATGGCCACGCTGCTCCCGTGGAATGGAATCTCGAGCCATATCCTTACCCCGAAAAATCAAAATATTTAGGAGAGAGAGGGAAGAAAAAAATGACAAGAGGGAGCTGACTTTGAGAACTTATGAAATCAAGAATACAGAAGATGAAGATGAAGAATGATAGTAGATGATCTCGTGAAGAAGTTTTTCGACATCCGTATTTCCATTCATTAGAACAAAAAGGAGATTGAAGAATACAGCAGAAACTTTCTGAATCGTTATACTCTCCTTCTTAGCCTTGAACCGAGTACAATATCTCTCTATATATGGACGAAAAACAGAGGACTAACAACTAGAAAAGCGAACTAACTAACTTCAACTAACAAACTTTTCAGCTGAACATAACAGAACAGCAATCTTGAGACTTAGACTTTGGCAATCCGTGTCTTTGACATTTGTATGATCTCCATCGTTGATAAAACTTGTTATCCATGAGTTATCAATCAATCTCTTCAGCTCTTTTACTTCTTGATTGCCTTCTGGTGATCCACATCTATAATAGTCGAGGACTTCACTTTCGTGGTTGACTTCCGAGTTGAGAACCTCCTGTGATTAATTTCTCAATATTGCGTACTTGGCTTCGATCTTGATTCTCTAACATTCCCCCTCAAATTGGGAAGTGTAAAGGATTCGATTCCCAATTTGGTTCGGAGAGTAAGATGAGACAAGCGGGATAGAGACTTGGTAAATATATCAGCTAATTGTAGATGAGTAGAGATATACTGAATACGAATAGATCCAGAAGAGACTTTCTCACGGACAAAGTGAAAGTCAACTTCAATGTGCTTGGTTCGAGCATGTAATATTGGATTGGCGGTGAGAGAAATTGCTGATTTGTTGTCACGATATAGTGGTAGGTGGCTGAAGAGAAATCCCTATATCTCGTAGGACAAACGTTATCCAGGTGAGTTCAGCCGTGGTCGAAGCAAGGGCACGATACTCTGCTTCAGTTGAGGATCTAGAAACAGTAGGTTGTTTCTTGGCAGACCAAGATAGTAGATTGGATCCAAGAAACGTGCAAAAACCTGTTGTGGAACGTCGTGTTGTTGGACAACCAGCCCAATCTGCATCAGAGAAACCATAGAGATGTACTGAACTTTGAGAATGGATATAGATTCCAAGATGTAGAGTACCTTTGACATATCGAAGTACTCTTTTTAATTGATAGAAATCTCCTACAGTAGGCTATTGCATTTTTTGACAAAGAAGATTAGTAGCAAATGCCAGGTCTGGTCGAGTAATGGTTAAGTATTGAAGAGCACCAACTAAGCTTATGTATTCCATAGGATCTGTAAGTAGATTTGCAGTGTCAGCCATGGAGATTGATCGAAGAGGCAAAGGTGTTGAGACCGGTTTACGATCATAAAAGCTCGTTTCAACAAGTCAAGCATATTTAGTTTGACACGAAAGAGATTCTCGTGAAGTTCGTTTGGCCTCAATGCCCAAAAAATAGTGAATATACCCAAGGTCCTTCATATGAAACTCGAAGACCGAGTTTCCGAATAAGGGCGTTAAGAGATGTGGTGAACTCCCAAATCAAGATGATATCATCAACATATAGGAGCAAGAGAACTGTATGTGAGTTTGTATGCGTAACAAATAACGATGGATCTACAAGTCTTTGAAGAAACCATTTTCAATTAGAAACTTGCTGAATTTATCAAACCAAGCTCTTGGTGCTTGTCGAAGGCCATATAGAGACTTGTGAAGTAAACAGACATGGCTTGGTTGATGAGGATTGATGAAGCCAGGTGGTTGTTCCATGTACACTGTCTCGTTCAAATCTCCATGAAGAAAAGCATTCTTAACATCAAGCTGGTGTATTGGCCAATGTCTTATCATAGCAAGAGATAACACTATTCGAATTGTTGTGTGTTTCACCACTGGACTGAAAGTCTCAGTGAAGTCTAGTCCTTCTTCTTGGTGAAAGCCTTTGGCGACTAGACGAGCTTTGAGTCTGTCAAGACCGCCATCTGGTGTGAGTTTGGTCTTATAGACCCACCTGCAGCCTATTACATTCATCTGGTTAGTTCTAGGAATCAATGTCCATGTTTGATTTTCAGCAAGCGTATCCATCTCTTCTTTCATAGCCCTATACCAGGCTTGATTAGCTAAAGCTGACTTGATAGACTTTGGTTCCATAGGAACTGGATAATCAGCTAAATAGGCATACTTTGGATTTGGTTTTCTAATTCCAGACTTCAGTCGAGTTTGCATATGATGAGTATTACTTGTACCTTGAGAGGAAGACAGAATGGAATTTGAATTGGAGTGCCTTTCATTAGAACTACCTTCAGTTAGTAGATCATTGTGTGAAGATAAAGAACTGGTAGTATTTTGTCCTTGAGAAATAGAACAATTTTGAGGCATAGCATCTATAGATTGTCCTTCTGTCATTGTCGCATCTTGCATATTCCTCGAGGAAATGATCTGAGATTGTTGTCTGTGATGTGGATGATAAGTATAGCAATCATGAAAATCAGGATGGATCTGGTTTGTGGCTAACTGATGAGTGGATCTAGTAGCTGGTGACTCGGTGCTTGATGACTCAAAGAGATGTATGCCTTCACTCCATTGTTTGTATAAGTTTGTATAATGTCCATATTCATTGATCAGGTTCTTTGTAAAAGGATAGGAATACTCATCAAAGATAACATGCCTACTTGATGTATACACGATTATTAGTTGGGACCAAACATCGATACCCTTTGTGCCGATTGCTATAACCCAAGAAGATACGGGGAGAGATCGAGGATCAAGTTTATGACTTGCATATGGTCTTAAGCAAGGATAGCATGCACCCAAATACTCTTAAATGATCATACCTTGGCTGTCTATTATGAAGTTTGTTATAGGGTGTGTCCATCTCGCAACTTTGGTGTGGGAAGAATGTTGATGATATAATTAGCCGTCACAAATGCATCCACCCAAAATTTCAGTGGAACTTTTGAGTGATAGAGCATGGCTAATCCAAGTTCAACGATGTGCCGATGCTTTCTTTCAGAGATCCCATTCTGTTCTGGAGTGTGAGGACATGATATGAACTGTCTTATTCCATGGTGACTCAGAAATTTTTGAAATCTAATGCTTACGAACTCTCCTCCTCCATCACTCTGGAAGATTTTAATCTGATGATTATACTGTCGTTCGACTAACTTCTGAAATTGAACAAATATATCATAAAACTCAGATTTCAACTTCATGGGATATAACCAGCAATATCGAGAGAAATTGTCAACAAAAATCACATAATATCTAAATTTTTGAAAGGAACAGACTGGTGATGGTCCCCATATGTCACAATGAATTCTTTCTAATGGAGAACTTGATGTAGAATCCGAAAAGGGAACGATAGAGCTGAACTCTTAGCTATTTGACAGCCGCCGCAAACAACTTGAGATGAAGAAACAAATTGTATAAGCTTCGTT
This sequence comes from Eucalyptus lansdowneana, assembly GCA_017140395.1. Lineage (NCBI taxonomy): Eukaryota > Viridiplantae > Streptophyta > Magnoliopsida > Myrtales > Myrtaceae > Eucalyptus > Eucalyptus lansdowneana. The sequence goes on from CM029487.1 coordinate 61,016,116, forward strand.
TTTGTAGATGCTTAACTACTTGAGCATTTGTATGAGCCAAACGCTGATGCCATATATCTTCACCGACTGTCTTTTGCCGCTGAGTAAAGAAGGCTTCTGTGGTCTATGGATTAGCTTGATAAAGACCTCTAATTTTCCTTCCGAGCTTCACCATTGTGTTGGTATTGTTGTCCTTTACATAAACACCAGTTTTGTCAAAAATAAAGGAACAAGGGAAGTCATCTGTGAGTTTAGATACTGAAAGGAGGTTCTTCTTTATCTCTGGGACAATTAGAACATCGTTAAGAGGTAATGTATTGTTCTTTGTTTTGAGCCAGGTGTTGCCAATGTGAGTTACAGGTAAACATGATCCATTGCCTATCATAACAGTATCATGTCCTTGATATTTAGAAAGAGTATGGAGCATACCAGGATCAACAAAAATGTGAGCTGTAGCTCCAGAGTCAGGATACCACTCACTGCCTGTTGAGTCTTCAATATGCATTGCTGTCAAGGCTGCTGGAATATCTTCTGCTTGGTAAGAATTGTCAAACCGATACCAGCAGCGAAGAGCATCATGTCCAGATTTTTTACATATTTGACACTCTAATCGAATGCTACTTGTTTCTTTTTCATTCTGCAAATTTTTACTTGAGTTTGTAGAAGGATAAGTCTTGACATTTTGGTACCTTTGTGAGTAAGTAGTATAGGGTCTAAACCCTTGGTTTGTTGTAGGGATAACATTTCTCTTGTCTAGGTGTTGATTTCCTTGCCCCGGGATCAAGATATCTGTTTCGTAATTCGATATCTTTCAAAACCACGACCCCTATTGTTACCGTTCTACCACGATTATAGCTTCGACCACCTCCGTATCCTCCTCTTTCGATATAAATCCGTAAGCTTGAGAAAAGTAGTTTTCATTTGTGACATCTTTAGACCGAACACGAAACTGTTTTTGTCCAAAATACGCCAAATTTGGATTGAATCGACTCCTAGAAAAGTTTTTGAGTCTTGATTCAAACCTTTCTAATTGAGCAATAACCTCATCATACTGCTGAGGCTTCAAACAATATATGGTAGTCCTAAAGTTCTCATACTCGGGACCTAAACCTTCCAATACACCAAACATCTTGGTTATATCATCCACAGTTTGCCTATTGCATTCAACCGATCACATATGGATTTATATTCCCCGAGATAATCGGCAAGGGTTTGTTCATGCTTATGACATGTTTGCGCTTCCCCTTAATTCGAACTCTCTAGCAATTGATTTCTGTGTAAACCTTTTCAGAAGAGTTTGCCATACTTCGGATGATGTTTCTAATCCAATGATTAAGCTCAGAATATTTTCAGTAACAGCTCCTGAGATCCATGATGAAATCAACTGATCTGTTCTAGTCCGGTCCAAATGTACTGGATTGATAAGATCGGTTTCACAACCTTCATCCTCTCGCTTGCAGCATTCGAGAGGGTGAAGGAATATCTCCATTAACAAAACCAAATAGATCTTGGCTTTTCAAAACCTTTGGATCCGAGCTTGCCACAATAGGAAGTTGTCCTCAGCAAGTTTGATTGTGACAAAGTTTGTGATATTCACATGTATCGGAAAAGGATATTTTGGAGTTCTAACCGCCATTATTATGATTCTTTGAAGAAGATGATAACAGTAGTGCTTATGAGCTGTAAGCCTGTATGAGTTTACCTTGATCCAGAGAGCTTCGGTGTTCGTTTACTTCTTCTGACTTGATGCACGAACTGATTACTCGATAGATTTTATTCTGATGCATGTTGATCTTCCTGCTCTGATACCATGAGAACTTATGAAATCAAGAATACAGAAGATGAAGATGAAGAATGATAGTAGATGATCTGTGAAGAATTTTTTCGATACTGTATTTCCATTCATTAGAACAAAAAGGAGATTGAAGAATACAGCAGAAACTTTCTGAATCGTTATACTCTCCTTCTTAGCCTTGAACCGATTACAATATCTCTCTATATATGGACGAAAAACAGAGGACTAACAACTAGAAAAGCGAACTAACTAACTTCAACTAACAAACTTTTCAGCTGAACATAACAGAACAGCAATCTTGAGACTTAGACTTTGGCAATCCGTGTCTTTGACATTTGTATGATCTCCACCGTTGATAAAACTTGTTATCCATGAGTTATCAATCAATCTCTTCAGCTCTTTTACTTCTTGATTGCCTTCTGGTGATCCACATCTATAATAGTCGAGGACTTCACTTTATGTGGTTGACTTCCTGAGTCGAGAACCTCCTGTGATTGATTTCTCAATATTGCAGACTTGGCTTCTGATCTTGATTCTCTAACAGACTCTGCTAGCGCTCCGCGACTCGCGAGGGAGCGCGAATTTCTGCGAAGCTCTCTCTCTCTCGTCGAGATTCTAGAGAGAGAGAGAGAGAGAGAGAGAGAGAGAGAGAGAAAAGGAGGAATGGAGCATCTGCAAGATGCAATGGTGGATTCCTGCGATGATCCTGCTGGCTTCCTTCGCCGCCTATCTCTACGTGAAGGAGCCGTCGAAGGTCAGCTCTCGCGTCGCTCTCGCACCCTTTTCCTTTCCTTTTATCATCTCTTCGACTGGTCATCTCCATCGTCGTCTTCCTCGCGAATTCATTGTTTTCGAAAGATGATTACGTTCTTTTTTTTTTTCTTTTTTAATGAGATCGTGCAACGAAGCAATCGGTTCGGTGTAGTAGACAAACAGAGCGTTTGTTCAGAGCATCCTGACGCTCGATCGCGCGCTCGCTTCGAGCGTGCAGAGTCACGGATTTAGCGAACGGAAAATGGACTTGCTGGTTGCGATTAAGGTCTCTAGGATTCACGCGTCGGTTGCTTTGCCAGTAACTCAGGGAGACGATATGCGGTTCGGTGTAGAAGTTTCTACTCGGCCTTTGCTAGACAAACGGAGCGTTGTCCAGCACTCTGATGCTCCGTCACGCGCTCGCTTTGAACATGCGGTGTCACGAATTTAGTGAACGGAAATGGTGTTTCTCGTTGCGATTGAGTTTTCTAGTCATGGGGATGCTCACAAAAGTGGCATTCCAGACGGAGCTAAATCCACTTTAAAAAATGGCACAATCTCTCATCGCTTGTAAAAAAATTTTATGATATGTAATTAGATTAATTTAGTGGCATCCATAAGTGCAACCTTAAGTCTTATTAGCAGTTTTCAACAAAAAAGCGAGTGTTCACTAGACTAACAATCCTGATGACATGGGTCACCATTATCCTAGCGATGGCCACATACACAAGTCATACACAAGTACTCCACCCGTATAGTAAAATCAATGTGTCATTTGAAATAATCGGCATTACTATGATCACATGGCTAATGTTTATGGCCGTTCTGCTTTTCAACCAACTCATTCAATTCTTCCACAAATTATTTCGCAGAAAGTGGGAGAATATTATTGGACTCACAGATTATTATTTTATTACTTGAGTCTAAACAAAGAGCCCATGGAGCTTATATAATGCTTTTATATAAAATAAAAAGATTAAAAAAAAAAAGATAAAGAAAAATTTTCCTAATTAAGTTGGTAGAAGAGTAGATGGCCATAAATATCAGCCGTATGATCACAACAATATTGACTATTTCAAATGACACGTTGGTTTTACTCTAGGGGTAAAATTTCAATGTAGAAATTGTGCATGTGGTTGCTGCTAGGATGATCGTGACCCCTGTCATCAGGATCATCAATTCAGTTACCCACCTTTTTTGTTAAAGACCGCTAATAATATTTAAGGTTATACTTGGGGACGCCACTAAATTGATAGTATTACATGTAATTAAAAACTCATATGCAATGGGAAATTGGGCCATTTCTTTAGGTGGATTCAGCCTTATCTGGAACACCATTGTCGCGAGCACCACCACGAATACAACAGCATAGGCTGTTTGGGCGAAGGTCATGGCCCATGGGTGAAGTAGCCTCACCAAAAATTTTTTAAGGGAAAATTGTTTAAAAATTTTATTTACCATAACATTATTTCACTAGGAGGGTCTAAACAAAGAATAGCCCATAAGGCTTGTGAAGGAGTAAAAAGCCAATTCAACTGTTAAATTTTTCACCAAGTCTATAATAAATATTTTGATTTTGCCAATTGAGCCTAGTTTTAAACCAAAGAATCCACATTTTGCCAAAATTACAATTTCAGCTGAGTTTTAAAACTTATGTGCGTAATCTCATGCCATTTGATTTTGCTTCAGATTTGGACCGGATGTACAAGAGTTCACTCGTTAATATTACATGAGCAACAATTTAAGATAACTTTGGCTACCTTCTGCTACGAAACATTTCATCAGAGGAGTAGCTCCATTGTTCGATTGGGGTCGAGAGAGAGAGAGAAGAGACCAACAATGGTAGTTTCAAACACAACTAGCAATGAACCGCATCTAGCAATGTTGGAAAAATTCAAAATGGTAGAAGCTTATTAGGGCAAAGGTGGCCTCTCCCAGTTTTTGGGCGAGGCTGCTTCACCCACAATCTTTGTCATTGCAGTGGTAGTCACTTTGATGCTCGCAACAGTAGCGTTCCAGACTAAGCTAAATCCACCTTAAAAAATGGCTCAGTCTTTCATCGCATGTAAATTTTTTATGATATGTATTAGTATTAATTTAGTGGCGTCCATAAGTGCAACCTTAATTCTTATTAGCGCCCTTCAACAAAAAGGACAAGTATTCACAAAACTCATCATTCTGATGACATGGGTTGCCATTATCCTAGCAACGGCTGCGTACGCAAGTCCTACACTTATTCCACCCATATAGCGAAACCAACGCGCCATTTGAAATAATCGACATTGCTGTGATCACATGGCTAAGTATTTATGACCGTTCTACTTTTCAACCAACTTACTCAATTCTTTCACAAATTGTTTGCTTTGCCGAAAGTGGGAGAATATTATTGGACTCCAAGAATATTATCTTATCACGAGTCTAAACAAAGAAGAGCCCATAGGACTTATATAATGTTTTTATAAAAATAAAAAAGAAAAAGAAAAGAGAGGGTAAGACCATATTTTCCTATTTAGGTTGGTAGAAGAGTAGAATAGCAATAAACACTAGTCATATGATCACAACAACACCGACTGTTTCAAATGACGCATTGGTTTTACTATAGAGGTAAGGTACCAATGTAGAAATTGTGTCCATGACCACCGCTGGGATGATGGTGACCCCTGTCATCAGGACCATTAGTTCAATGATTACCCACCTTTTTTGTTGAAGGCTGCTAATAACAATTAAGGCTACACTTAAGGACGCCACTAAATTAAATATTATTATATGTAATCATAAATTTACATGTGATGGGAGACTAGGCCATTTCTAGAGGTGGATTCAGCCCCGTTTGGAACACCATTGTTGCGAGCACCATCACGATTACCATCACGATGGCCATTTGGGCGAGGGTTACAGGTGAAGCAGCCTCGCCCAAAAACTAGGCAAACTCTCCTCCCCAAATTTTTTAAAGGAAAATTGTTTATTTTTATTTTTTTTACAATAACATTATTTCATTAATAGTCTAAACGAAGAATAGCCCATAATGCTGTGGAGGAGTAAAAAGTCAATTTAACTGTCAAATTGTTTAAGGGTAAATTGTTCAAAAAGTCCTAAATTTATTGTACCTTTACCAAGTCTATCCTAAATATCAAGTTTGCCAATTGAGCCCAGTTATAAATCAAAGAATCCACATTTTGCCAAAAATCGCAATTTCATCCCAGTTTTATAACTTATCCACACAATCTCACGCCTTTTGATTTTGCTTCAGATTTGGACCGCATGCACATGAGTGCACTCATTAATATTACAAGAGTAACGGTACAAGATAACTTTAGCTATCCTCTGCTGCCCAACATTTCATCAAGGGAATAGTTCCATTGTTCGATTTGGGTCGAGAGAGAGAGAGAGAGAGGAGACCAACAAGGGTAGTTTCAAAGGCAGCTAACGATGAACTGTTGGGGTTTCATGAATCATGTATAAGAAAAATCAACAGAATAAACGCAGCGGAAACAAAATTATATTTTACACATGATTCTCCTTAGGCGTTGTTCGTGCGTTTTAATCAAAAATCTAAACATAAAAGGGAGTTAAACGAAATACCTCTCGAAGCGCGCTTTGAAACAAGTCGATTCAGATGCTCTACAGTACGAGTCCCACAAGCGTCGGACCTCTACTTCAGACACACCAACAACGAACATCGAACGGAAGAGAGAGCTTTCGGATATCCACCACTTCGATCGTACTAGCAATCACGTGGAAAGAATCCGTCGTATTCTTGGTGTATAGTAGTCACGGCCCGAACGAGAGAATTGTTTCTCTTCCTCGTGTCTCAAAGACAAAAGAACACCCACACACTTTGCTTTCTATTTTCAGCAAAGCATCACTGATTTCTCGCTTGTGTTTCTCTCAAACAAAACCAAAACCACACTAACTCTTTTCTCTGTTTTTCAACAACCTTTTTAACTCTCGTCCCTCGTTCATTTTATATTTAAAAAAATGACCAGCAACGGTTGCTGATCAATGGACGATCAGCAACCGTTGCTGATCGTCCATAATGGACGGTCGTGCATGAGCGGTTGCTCATGCACGAACGTGGCATGATGGTTAGCGGTTGCTGACCATCAATGCTACGTGCATAATGCTCATGCACGAACGTGGCATGATGGTTAGCGGTTGCTGACCATCAATGCTACGTGCATAATGGTCAGCAACCGCTGACCATTACGCTTCGTGCATGTGCACGAATTCGTGCACATGCATGAAGCTTTTTTTTTTTTTTTAATAAACAAGTTAATTTATGGCATAATACTACTAACAATCTCCCACTTGCACTAAAGCCAACTTGTTTGGTATGTTAACATATATCGACTTTGGGCATGCGTGTGCATCATATGCAAGTAGGCTCGTGACTATGATACAAATTAAATTAAATCTCATTTAATTTAATTTCAAATCGACTCAATTCGATTGTAGTAATTGCAAACATATTTGCAATAATATTTCTCTCTTGTTCCACGTCATCCTGGTTGTTTATGGTGTGTGACATCCCTAGGTTCATCACTAAGTTGGTAGTAAGACTTGTACTAACACATTAGTACTTCCAAAAAAATTAATTGTCCCGATTAATCTTTTAGGTCCTACAAGCCACGATTGACATCTAGCAATATGTCATGGCTACCCAGATAGTGTGAATGTTTTAAGAACATAATGAACCTGTTAGCTTTGGCTACAGTGTAATTCAATCCCTCTGTCTTACTATGTCCCGATCAAATAAAGACCATGGAATATTTGTCAAGTCATTAATTCGATCATATGCACAAATCTAATTGACATGCATTTTATTCGAGACATAAACAATTTATTCTCGGTTACAACCCCGGCCGAGGATTTCAATGCAGTGTCACAATTAGATCGCATAGGACATCATTATCATACCTTGCATATAACAAGGAGACAGATTCCATATTGCGCACACGTGTAACTTCGTATATGAACAAACTATGACCATCAAGTATAAAGACGGATCGACGACCCGACATTATGTGCACCCGTGAACCATAGTTGTTCGATACACAAGTTAACATTGTGCCTCAGGTCTAAGGATTATTTACACAAGACCAAAACATGAACAATTAGACATTGACCACGCTAAAAGCTTCCATGTCGCTAATCGTTCCATATGCGTCACGTTCAGTGAATTTGTCTAATACAAACACCCGTGTTCTAACTCGTGCATCATAATATCAAATGACATGTGACTCATCATTCCCTTAAGTATCCAATACTTAATGGCGAAGTTAAGAACACACCGGTCTCAACAGGATTATTAATATCCACTTAATAATCCATCGACCGGGAACAATTTAAAGATTCAGTCTAACTATGAACCCGTCACATATATTCTTGACATCTCAAGAATAGGTCTAGTTGCAACTGATCTTATGGAATCATTCATCAATATAAAATAATTGGACAAATGAATGAATACGTCATTGCCATTAATTAAATAATAATAATGAAAGTACAACTGAAATCCCTAATATGTAACTATTACATAGTAACTTTAGGGCATACGTCCAACAATTTCCCGCTTACACTAAAGCCAATTTGTCCGGTACCTCAAACCCATTTTGTCAATATGTCTTTCAAAAGAAGATTGAGGTAAGGCCTTAGTGAAGGGATCTGCCACGTTTTCTCTGAGGCAATTTTCTGCAAGGCGATATCACCTCTCCCAACAATTTCTCGATGAGATGGAAGCGTCTCTCAATATGCTTGGACTTCGGTGAGACCTTGGTTCCTTAGCTTGAGCTATCGCCCCATTGTTGTCACAAAACAATGTTGTTTGGAACTTTTCCAACTAACTGCACCACCATTGAATGTGAAGACAAAACCAGACGTAGACTTATAATCATTAGGATCCGATTGAAAATCGGAATCGGTATAAGCTACAACTTTAAATTCTCCTTCTCCATATATCAAGAATAAATCTTTAGTCCTTCGCAAGTACTTAAGAATATTCTTGATTGCTATCCAAAGGCTCTTCTCCGGATCGATCGATATATGCTAGTAATACTTACAGCATGCGCAATATCGGGTCTAGTACATAGCATAGCATACATTATGCTTCCAATAGAGGATGCATATGGTATCTTTGCCATCCGCTCTCTTTCTTCAGGAGTGTTGGGACACATCTCCTTAAAAAGACGGATCCCTTGCCTAAAAGGCAATAATCCTCTCTTGGAACATTGCATGTTAAACCGTGTTAACACTTTGTCTATGTACGTAGATTGTGAGAGGCCAATCAATCGTCTTGATCTATCTCTATAGATCTTGATACCTAAAATGTAGGTTGCCTCTCCTAAATCTTTCATGGAGAATTTCTGTGACAAGAATAGTTTTATCGATGATATCATTGGCACATCATTTCCAATCAAAAGTATATCATCGACATACAAAACCAAAAATGCAATTGCACTCCCACTGATCTTCTTATATACACAAGGTTCATCCGGATTTTTGATGAAGCCAAACGATTTGACTGCCTCATCAAAACGGATGTTCCAACTTCTGGAGGCTTGTTTGAGTCCATAAATGGATCTCTTAAGCTTACACACCTTCCGTTTTTCACTATTGGATTCAAAACCTTGTGGCTGTTCCATATAGATGTCCTCATCGAGAAAACCATTTAGAAAAGCCGTTTTGACATCCATTTGGAATATCTCATAATCAAGGTGTGCAGCTATAACCAACATAATCCGAATGGATTTTAGCATGGCCACAGGTGAGAAAGTTTCGTCATAATCAATTCCTTCTTTTTGACGATATCCTTTCGCCACCAGCCGTGCTTTGTAAGTTCCAATTTGACCTTCAGCATTCATCTTCCTCTTGAAGATCCACATTTACAGCCAATTGGTACAATACCATCAGGCAGGTTAGTCAAGGTCCATACCTCATTGGAATACATTGAATCCATTTCGGATTTCATGGCTTCTAGCCATTTACCAGAATCGATGTCCAACATCGCCTCCTCATAGGTTTTAGGATCACCGGGTTGATCACTATCATTCACAATGAATAATGGTTCAATATGATCAACCGAGTGTCTATAACTAGCAAGTGGGCGAGACGTTCTCGCACTTCTCCTAAGAGGTTGTGTATCAGAAGCTCCCACTGAATCAGAGGTTGGTATCTGAACTCGGTGATTTGGTACTTCATTATTTTCTTCTTGTAAGACTATTTTCCGCCCAGCACCACTTTCTTGGATGAACTGATTCTCCAAGAAAGAAGCGTGTTTGCATACCAAAATTCTTTGGTCTGAATGAAAATAGAAATAATATCCAAGAGTTTCCTTTGGATATCCAATGAAGCGACCTTTTTCAGATCTTGCCTCCAATTTTTCCACTTTCAGCTTTTTCACAAAAGCTGGACAACCCCAAATCTTAATATGATTAAGACTAGGTTTCCTACTATGCCATATCTCATAGGCGTAGTTGGAACAGATTTGGATGGCACTCTATTCAGTATATATACAGCTGTCTCAAGGGCATATCCCCAAAGGGATATTGGCAAATCGGTGTAACTCATCATAGATCGTACCATATCTAATAAAGTACGATTTCTTCGTTCGGATACACCATTATGTTCGAGTTCCGGGAGGTGTCCATTGTGATAAAATGCCATTCTCTTTAAGAAAGTCCAGGAATTCGGTACTAAGGTATTCACCTCCTTGATCGATCGAAGAGCCTTAATACATTTTCTGTTTGTTTCTCAACTTCACCTTGAATTCCTTGAACTTTTCAAAGGATTCAGTTTTATACTTCATGAGGTATAAATAACCATACCGTGACTGATCATCAGTGAAGGTAATGAAGTAATTATAACCACCTCTAGCAGATTCATTAATTGGTCCACATACATCTGTATGTATTAATCTTAATATGTCAACAGCTCGCGCACTTTGTCCCACAAAAGGCGCTTTGGTCATTTTTCCTAGAAGACATGCCTCATAAGTTGAGTATGACTCAAAATTTGAAGGATCAATATATCCATCATTAATCAACTTGTTAATTCTGTCTTCTCCAATATGACCCAATCGGAGATGCCAAACATACTTTTTATTTGGACCGTCTCTAGGGCGTTTATTAGTTATGGCATTTATATCAATTCTATTTTGCTTATTGACATTGGTAATCGCATTACCGGACATTGTAATGGTATAAAGATTGTTGGTTAATAAGCTAGAACCAACACATATTCTATTATGGTAAATAGAACATACATCATCAGCAAAAGAAAATTCATAATTCTCTTTACCCAAACGAGGTACGAGAGATGATGTTCCTAACAGCATTCTTATAATGCAAACAGTTCTTTAAAACCAATACATGTCCAGAAGGCAAACATAAACGAAAAGTCCCTATAGCTAATGCAGCAACTCTTGCTCAATTGGCAAACGTCAAGACAATCTCATTTTGCCCTAGCATCCTGCTTATTTCCAGATTCTACAAAGACATACAAATATGTGAAGTTGCAGCAGAATCTAGAACCCATGAGCTGGATTCAGCACTAACCATAAGATTAGTTTCAATAAGCATAGACACCATACCTTCATAAGGTCGATTCTTGGGCTTGACCTTCAAGCTCGCGAGGTACCTCTTACGCTTCCTCCTCCAAGTGCCCTTGACACCACAAGAATGACATTTCCCTTTATCAATCATGGGTTTTGGTTGCACAACAGGTTTGGCGTGCCTCTTCCATTTATTCTTCTTTAAAATGGTCTTACCCTTTGAAGAAGAAGCCTTAGCCATAGCCACTACATTTGGCCTCGTGTTATGCATTTTCTTCTCATAAACTACCAGCATGCTATGTAACTCCGCAAGAGTTTTATCCATCTTATGCATGTGGAAGTTTTGGACAAAACCAGAGAATGAATCGGGTAAAGATTGGAGGATCAAATCTACAGCTAACTCATTGTCCATAACGAGATTCAGCCTAGCCAATTCTTCAATGTGCCAGATCATTTTCAAAGCATGATCATTAACAGATGATCCTTCAGCCATCCTCATACGGTACAATACCTTAGATATCTCATATCTAGAGGTTCGACCATTCTCATCAAAGTATTCCTTTAAGTGCAAAATGATCGACCCAGCATCTTCCATAGATTCATACTTTTTCTGTAATTCATTATTCATAGAAGCAAGCATATATGACCTAACTTTTAAGTCATCGTCACGCCACTTATCATAAGTGACACGTTCCTCTTGGGTCCCACCCTCGGGAAAGAAGGTTGGCATCTTTTCATCAAGCACATACCCAATTTTTTCTGAATTGAGAACAATTCTCAAATTCCTCACCCGATCGGTGAAATTGGGTCCAGTCAAACAATTCTTGTCAAGTATAGAAGCGAGTGGGTTTGTGATCACCATTTTCAGAGTAATAATATGTATCTCATTTGCAGAAAATAAATTGTTAGCCGTTGTATCTTTCAAAGTAACTATTTCATTTTGGTCTTTAAATGAAATAGATCCTCCCACTAAATTTATATTCGAATCCCATACTTCTTAAGATGGGAAGCGGTAATCTTTGTTGGGTAAAGATTACTAGTGGGGATTGGAGTCCCACCAGTCCAAAGTCCACCCCACATAACAGTTATTGGTGTCCTATGAACTTAGTGAGTGAACCAGCTTGTTCAACTCATCATATGCGAGTCCCAATCATAACTTCGGCCTCTAGACCATGAAAGCCTCACCTAACAGTTATTGAGATCATGATCATAGTTAAGTCTAGCCCATCGTCTCATGCAAGTATTGAAAACACAAATGATTCCCTCACCTGACAGTTATTAGAAATCATTTGGCTCCAACCCCACAGCATCATATGCATAATGGAGTGGTCCAATATTATAAATGGTAATTAACCCCTATGTATCAATAACCGGTTAGTTAACCACTATAATATCGGATCAAACCACGACGATGGAAGGCCACGAGTCCAAAACCCGTTTCAACTTAATATTCTTTGTAAGGAGATTTGGGTCGTTATTAATGGTCTCACTTTGCACATTAACCGGTTTAACATGCACGATAACAAAAACATAATAAATAAATAGATATCACATAACATATATCCTATGTGGTGATCATGGAATTATGGTTCAATGGGTCTCGAGCCAAAGAGACCCATTTAGCCATTTTAATGTTTTAATTATATGGACCTGCTCTTCACTTTTTCTTCAATCTTTGAACTCTTCAAAGACCGGGCCCAAAGAGCTCACCAGTTTAATGGCTCCTCCAATGGCTCCTCCTCTCTTGTAGTATTTACATCAACAATTCAAATACTAAACTATACTAAAATTACATTTCATAAAAATAAATATAAAAGGAAGGACGCAGCCTCCATTTAATAATTACATCCCCAAAAAGAATACCTATAATCATCATACATTCATCCATACAACAATCACAACAATTAGGGATTTTTCCATGATCACCACCCTTCCTTACGAGCCATAAATTCAAAATTTAAAGCTCTGGAATGCATGCATAAAATTCTGCATATCATTTGCAAAATATAAACATCAAGTATAACAAGTTACAAATTTTTGATTCAAAATTGATTTAGTTCTAATTTTTGCTTAGTTGATTTAATTTATCACATAAATTAATCAACTTCTATAGGCCACATAAAAGGTAAGAGAACCGATTCTCTTAACAAAATAAATTGGCCATTAGAACGCAAAAATATATTTGAACTACAAATCAATTAAACGCACGAAAACGCCTAAGGTTGGCTCTGATACCACTGTTGGGGTTTCATGAATCATGTATAAGAAAAATCAACAGAATAAACGCAGCGGAAACAAAAATATATTTTACACATGATTCTCCTTAGGCGTTGTTCGTGCGTTTTAATCAAAAATCTAAACATAAAAGGAAGTTAAACGAAATACCTCTCGAAGCGCGCTTTGAAACAAGTCGATTCGGATGCTCTACGGTACGAGTCCCACAAGCGTCGGACCTCTAGTTCAGACACACCAACAACGAACGTCGAACGGAAGAGAGAGCTTTCGGATATCCACCACTTCGATCGTGCTAGCAATCACGTGGAAAGAATCCGTCGTATTCTTGGTGTATAGTAGTCACGGCCCGAACGAGAGAATTGTTTCTCTTCCTCGTGTCTCAAAGACAAAAGAACACGCACACACTTTGCTTTCTATTTTCAGCAAAGCATCACTGATTTCTCGCTTGTGTTTCTCTCAAACAAAACCAAAACCACACTAACTCTTTTCTCTGTTTTTCAACAACCTTTTTAACTCTCGTCCCTCGTTCATTTTATATTAAAAAAAATGACCAGCAACGGTTGCTGATCAATGGACGATCAGCAACCGTTGCTGATCGTCCATAATGGACGATCGTGCATGAGCAACCGCTCATGCACGAACGTGGCATGATGGTCAGCGGTTGCTGACCATCAATGCTACGTGCATAATGGTCAGCAACCGCTGACCATTACGCTTCGTGCACATGCATGAAGCTTTAACTTTTTTTTTTTTTTAATAAACAAGTTAATTTAGGGCATAATACTACTAACATGAACCACATCTTGCAATGTTGGAAAAATCAAAAATGAAAAAGAAAATTTGGGCAAAGGCAACATCTCCTAGTTTTTGGGTGAGGCTGCTTCACCCACATCCTTTGCCATCGCAGTGGTAGTCACGACGATGCTCGCAATAGTGGCGATCTAGATGAAGCTATACCCACTTTAAAAAATGGCCTAGTCTCTCATCGCAGGTAATTTTTTTTTATGATGTGTAATTGTATTAATTTAGTGGCATCCATTAGTGCAACCTAAATTCTTACTAAGGGCCTTCAATAAAAAGGGTGAGTATTTACTAAACTCGTAATCCTGATGATGTGGATCGTCATTATCCTAGCGATGGTCACATACACAAGTCATACATTGGTATTTCACCCGTATAGTAAAACCAATGCGTCATTTGAAATAATCGGCATTACTATGATCACATGTCTTATATTTAGGGCCGTTCTGCTTTTCAACTAACGTATTCAATTCTTCCACAAATTGTTTCGCGGAAAATGGGAGAATATTATTGGGCTCAAAGACTATTATTTTATTACTAGAGTTTAAACAAAGAAGAGCCCATAGGGCTTATATAATGCTTTTATTATATTTAGAGAGAGAGAGAGAGAGAGAGGCAAGACCAGATTTTCCTAATTAAGTTGTTAGATAAGTAGAGTGGCCATAAATATCAGCCATATGATTACAGCAACACCGACTATTTCAAACGCTGCGGTTCTTTTACTGTAGGGGTAAAATACCAATGTAGAAATTGTGTACATGGCCACCGATGGGTTGAAAGTGACCCCTGTCATTAGGACCATCAGTGATTACCCTATCATTTTTGTTGATTGTTACTAGTAACAATTAAGATTACACTTAAGGACACCATTAAATTAGTATTATTACATGTAATAAAAATTTATTTGCAATGGGAGACTAGGCCATTTCTTAAGGTGGATTTAGCCCCGTCTAGAATACCATTGTTGCGAACACCACCGCGACTACCACAACGAGGGCCATTTGGGCAAGGGTCACGGGTAAAGCAACCTCGCCCAAAAACTAGGCGAGGCCGCCTCCCCAAAATTTTTTAAAAGAAACTTGTTTTTTTAAATATATATATATATATATATATATATATATATATATATATATATATATATATTTTTTTTTTTTTTTTTTTTTTTTTTTACAACAACATTATTTCATTAGTAGAGTCTAAACAAAGAACAGCCTATAAGGCTTGTGGAGGAGTAAAAAGTCAATTCAGCTATCAAATTGTTTAAGGGTAAATTGCTCAAAAAGTCCTAAACCTATTATCCTTCTACCAAGTCTATCCTAAATATTTCGATTTTGCCAATTGAGCCCAATTTTAAACCAAAGAATCCACATTTTGCCCTAAATTGCAATTTCAACCCAATTTTAAAACTTGTTTGCACAATCTCACGTTGTTTGATTTTGCTTTAGATTTGGACCACATGTACAAGTGTTCACTCGTTTAATTGTTCAATTGGGGTCGAGAGAGAGAGAGAGAGATTCAAAGGTAGCTAGCAATGAACCACATTTAGCAGTGTTGGGAAAATCTAAAATGGAAGAAGAAGATTTGGGCAAAGGCGACCTCTCCTAGTTTTTGGGCGAGGCTGCTTCACCCACAACCTTCACCATTGCAATGGTAGTTTCGGTTATACTCGCAATAGTGATGCTCCAAACAAGACTAAATCCACCTTAAGAAATAGTTTAGTCTCTCATAAAAATTTTATGACGTGTAATTGTATTAATTTAGTAGCATTCATAAGTGCAACCTTAATTCTTATTAGCAACTTTCAACAAAAGGGGTTGGTATTCACAAAACCAGTAATCCTAATGACATGGGTCGCTATTACATACACAAGTCCTACCCTGATATCCCATCCATATAACAAACAAATGCATCATTTGAAATAATCAGCATTGCTATGATCACATGGCTAATATTTATGGCTGTTCTGCTTTTCAACCAACTTATTCAATTCTTCCATTAAATTGTTTCGCGGAAAATGGGAGAATATTATTGGACTCAAAGAATATTATTTTATTTCTAGAGTCTTTCATAGGGCTTATATAATGCCTTTATAAATATAAAAATAAAAATAAAAAAAGGAAAGGAAAGGAGAGGGCAAGGCCAAATTTTCCTAATTAAGTTGGTAGAAGAATGGAATGGCCACAAATATCAATCATACGATCACAGCAACCCCGAATATTTCAAATGACGCATTGGTTTTACTATAAGGGTAAAATACCAGTGTAAAAATTATGTACGTGGCCACTTCTTGGATGATTGTGACCCCCATCATCAGGACCATCACGTCAGTGATTATCCACCCTTTTTGTTGAAGACTGCTGGTAACAATTAAATTACACCTATAGATGCCATTAAATTAATATTGTTACATGTAACTGAAAAATTTATATGCGATGGGAGACTGAGTCATTTCTTGAAGTAGATTTTCGCCCCATCTAGAACACCATTGTTGTGAGCATCACTGCAACTCCCACGGCGATTGCCATTTGGGTGAGGGTCATGGGTGAAGTAGCCTTGCCCAAAAACTGGGCAAGGCCGCCTTCACCCAAATTTTTTAATGGAAAATTGTTTAAAAGTTTTTTGGTTCTATAAAAGCATTATTTCATTTGTAGAGTATCAACAAAGAAGAGCCTGTAAGGCTTGTGGAGCAGTAAAAAGCCAATTCGATAGTCAAATTTTTTAAGGAAAAATTCTTCAAAAAAACCTAAATTTATAATACTTTTTTCAATTCGATCATAAATATTTCAATTTTGTCAATTGTGACCAATTTTAAAACAAAGAATCCACATTTTGCCCAAAATTGCAATTTCAGTCTGTTTTAAAAATTACCAAAGCACAATCTCACGCTATTTGATTTTGCTTCAGATATAGACCACATGTACATGAGTTCACTTATTAATATCACATGAGTAACAATACAGGATAACTTTAGCTACCCTCCGCCATCCAACATTTTATCGATGGAACAATTCTTTTGTTTGATTGGGGTCAAAGCAGAGAGAGAGAGAGAGATTAAGAGGAACGCAACATGTGACTAATAACTTGCGACAGAGAGTGAGGCTACACTTGATATATATGATATGGATGTATATTTTGGGCCCTCAGACACAATATCAGAGTCCTTACCTTCAATTTCAAGTTTTTATCTTCATTTTTGGCAAAAGAGATAACTTTGTGCCTTATAGATTAACCTGAATAAAGAACCGCTCTCCATTGTGGCAATTAGATGTCCATGAATTGCTAGAGACATGAGATTCAGATAAGAGTGAGCATATTAGACTGTCTGGATTGAGAATCACCTAGACCTAATCGGACCAATCGATTTGGTCTGGTTCCCAAGAACGTCGGTCCGGTTTTTGATTCCATAAAAATGGAACCGGTGATTTTTAGTCTAGTTGCTTATTTCAAGGGAACTGGACCAAACCTAACCAACACTTTTTAAAAATATATATATATTTTTAGTTTCTTAAAATAATAATAATAAGCCCTAAAATTGTAATAACTCTTGTATTTAAAAAAAAATTCATCTTTTTTACTAAGTGGTTGATTCCATTGGACCGAACTAGACCCCCCGATCCTAAGACCCTTCCATTCCTCAATTCCAAAAATGGGAACTAATCACTGCTAGATATAGAGACGAGATACAATAGTTACGAGAATGTTGCCGCTAGCCGATGTGAAAATACTAGCTTTTAGAACTATTTAAGTCCCCACAAATTACATTAATTTGCTTGTCTGGGACAGAGACCACCACCCAGTAAACACCTTGATAGAGGCAATCATTGAAGAGTCTAAACCATTTCTAACTATCTAATTGAAACTAAACCAATTCTAATACTAAGATGTAACAACCTAATCAATGCTTATTTTTCTAACTATTAATCCATTTTTTTTCAGATTCAATTAACTATTTATGTTCTGAAAATGAGGATTCAGACCGGGCCCTTGGGCCTGGTCCAAAAATGGGCCGCACGCTGATCTCTCTGGACTGGGCTAATGGGCGCAATCCGGGCTTTTGTATTCAGGCCCACTCAAGTTTTTATCTCCCTTTCCGCTCCATCGTCTTCCTCACGGTGTCACCCGACATGCCAGAACTTACGCCATGCCTTCATGAACTTCAAGGTTTACAAACAGAGATCAATCTACCCTCAAATCCTAAACCATGAATGTATAAAACTTTGCTATTCACTACTTCCGGCCATCGGCACGATGATGGCCATAGCCTCCACCATCCATCACTAGAACACCACCATCAACTGCCACCGATTATTTGAAGATCTTTGAACTCACAGCGTCACAGATAATAATTCAACACAGCACGATGAGAATACAAACGAGAAAAAGGATTGAGAAAAGCTTATCTCCGGTCATGGTTGTCAAGCATTACACGAACTCCGGGCCATTTCTCACGGATCAACCACCATAGAGTCACCACCCGCACCTTGATGAAATGGGGTAAAACTCCGAGACAGCCGTACCAACGAGGATACGCCCTGGGTGGTTGAAGCGTCAGTCGAGACCGGGATCAATCAGACTTCTCGGCTGGGGGAGAAACAGAGCAACAGGTCCTGCGCTCCTCCGGAACCAGAGCCCGGCGGCGATCCATGAATGATGACGGGCAATTTCGGAGACGATCGACGAACATCGATTTTTCACTCTCTCAAAGCCGCTTGGCTCTCTGCATATGATATCTGTTTCTCTCTCTTAAAAAACGGGCCTCGATGAAGAAAACCGCTGCGGTTAACTCAAGACGTCGTGATGGAAGGCAATATCTACGGTAACCAACGCTCGAGAGGTTTTTGTGGATGAAGAAGACCTCCAGATCCCCGAAAAAGACGGCTTTAAAATCCCCGCGCTTCTCTCCTCAAAACTACCTTTGTTAGATAAAATTGCATAATTGATCCATTAACTTTAAATTTATTTTATACAGTCCCTAAATTCTAATTTATTGTACAACAAATTCAATCCATGAATCACGTTAAAATATTTAATGTTGTTCCCAAATTTAAATTTCATATCATTGTCACTTTTGAGATATTAATTTGACAAAAAACGCGTAAAAACTACTTTTTATTGTTAGACTATTATGGCCGTTGCATAATTTATCAAAGGTTGGTTTCAAAAACAAAAATCAGTGTGTAGATTTGAGGAATCAATTATGACTTTCAACCTATATATTTCTATCTATATTATATATTGAAAACTAAAGCCATTAGAAAGCATCTCGAGCTTCCTCTAGCCAAAATTAGATTCTATTCATTCATTCCTCATGCCTGGTCATTGATATCTACATACATTTATAATACTCATTTTCCACATATGTCATAACCTACTCCACCAAAAAGCCTCAGTTAATAATTCAATGTCAACAAACACTTGAAATTTTCCAGATTAAAATAGAATTGAACATAGGAAAATACATAATATCGGATTAGTTATAATATAAAATGATATCGTGTACATAATAAAAATTTCGCCAATGGGAGACAAGTGGGCTTACACGCATGCACGCACGCTCCGCTAAAGTCATAGACGAGACATCGCTTTGGAAAAATCAAAGTTTTTGGTCGTGCCCAGAAGAAGAAATATTATTTTCCCCTTATCGATTACAAAAACCTTTATTAAATTGCCTCGGTGAATGCTACACGTGGCGTGGAACAACTCGATAGATCACAGGCCCACCGCCGAGCGACAAGCGTCAGAGTTCCATTGGTCGGTAGGGTAAATATTCTTTATGCAGCCACGCACGCTGCTCCCGTGGAATGGAATCTCGAGCCATATCCTTACCCCGAAGAATCAAAATATTAAGGAGAGAGAGAGAGGAAGAAAAAAACGACAAGAGGGAGCTGACTCTGATAGCGCTTCGCGACTCGTGAGGGAGCGCGAATTTCTGCGAAGCTCTCTCTCTCTCCTCTCTGCGTCATCGAGATTCTAGAGAGAGAGAGAGAGAGAGAGAGAGAGAGAGAGGGGAGGAATGGAGCATCTGCAATGGCGGATTCCTGTGATGATCCTGCTGGCTTCCTTCGCCGCCTATCTCTACGTGAAGGAGCCGTCGAAGGTCAGCTCTCGCGCCCTTTTCCTTTCCTTTTATCATCTCTTCGACCGGTCGTCTCCGTCGTCGTCGTCGTCGTCTTCCTGGCGAGTTCATCGTCTCCGAGAGATGATTACGTTCGTTTTTTCCGAACGAGATCGTGCATCGAAGCAATCGGTTCGGTGTAGTAAGACGAACAGAGCGTTTGTTCAGAGCATCCTGATGCTGGATCGCGCGCTCGCCTCGAACATGCAGCGTCACGGATTTAGCGAACGGAAAATGGACTTTCTGGTTGCGATTGAGGTCTCTAGGATTCACGCGTCGGTTGCTTTGCCAGTAACTCAGGGAGACGATATGCGGTTCGGTGTAGAAGTTTCTACTCGGCCTTTGTTAGACAAACGGAGCGTTGTCCGGCCCTCCGATGCTCGTCACGCGCTCGCTTTGAACATGCGGTCTAACGGATTTAGTGAACGGAAATGGTGTTTCCGGTTGCGATTGAGTTTTCTAGGATTTACGCGTCAGCTGCTTTGCTGGGAAATCGGTGAAACGATATGCTCATGGGAGTTCTGGTGATGTGTTTTGGAATGAGATTGTGTGACGAAGCAATCGGTTTGGTGTAGAAGTTTCTACCCGGCCTTTGTTAGAGAAACAGAACGTTGTTCAGCGTTCTGATGCTTGATCGCGTGTTCGCTTTGAACGTGCAGTGTCACGGATTTAGTGAATGAAAAATGGACGTTTTTTGTGGCGATTGTGGTTTCTAGGATTTGTGCGACGGCTGCTTTGCCAGTAAATTGGTGAAACGTTATGCAGATGGAAATTTCGGTGATGTGTTTTGGAATGAGATAGTGCAAGGAAGCGAGTGGTTTGGTGTAGAAGTTTCTACTCGGCCTTTGCTGGACAAACAGAGCCTTTGTTCAGCGTTCTGATGCTTGCGCTTGCTTTGAACATGCAGTGTCACAGAGTAGCGAACAGAAATGGGCTTTCTTGTTGCCATTGAGGTTTCTAGGACTTTTGCATCAACTCCTTTGCCGGTAAATCCGTCAAATGATATGCTGATGGACGTTTTTAGTGATTTGTTTTGGAATGAGATTGTGCAATGAAGCAATCGGTTTGGTGCAGAAGTTTCTACTCTGCCTTTGCTAGACAAACAGAGTGTCGTTCGGCAATCTGATGCTCGATTGCACGCTTGCTTTGAATGTGCAGCATCACAGATTAGCGAACGAAAAATGGACTTTCTCATTGCGATTGAGGTTTCTAGGACTATGCGTATCGGCTGCTTTGCTGGTAAATTGGCAAAACGATATGCTGATGGAAGTTTATGGTGATGCGGATTGCAGGTTCCTCGCGATGATTGCAGCCTTTTGCCAGACCATCATTATTGGATAAAGAGCAAACGCATAGTGACGCCAGATGGGATCATTTGCGGGGCAGGTTTGTTGCTCCATGTGTGACTGCTTTATAGTCTTTTGTAGCTGTATTATTTGCTCTAAAATGGTGTCGAACTAATCTGCAACTCAAAGTGAGCAACAAAGTTTGCTTTTTGCGAGATAGAAGGAAATGTAACTGCCTCATCAGCTTTGTGCTATTTAGAAAAAAAAAAAAAAAAACTTTAATTGGCTGTTATTGTAGATTGATAACAAAGGTTTTGGTTTAACCTTTAACTTATTCGTGTTTTTAATGTGTGTTTATGAGCAGTCGAGGTGAAGGGGAAATTCATTACCTCTGTTGTAACGGAGAATGATTGGCGAGGGGCTTCCAAAGGAGAGCAAGTAATTGATTATGGAGAGGCTGTTGTCATGCCTGGCCTGGTTGATGTGTAAGTTGCATCTCTGCTCCAAATAATGGTTATATCTCATCACTTTCAACCAGAAAAAAAGTTTTAGGAGATAGTATAACATTGGATGATAAACAGAGGGACCAATAAAAGCAACATGACCATGGTACTTCCTTTACCTCCACACTTCTACTCTTGCCGTCATCTTCAGAAGGTTGGAAGGGTGAATGATAACTGGATGACTGAAATATTGGTCAAATTTAAATTAAATAGAGGGTGCTCATTTTTCGGTAATTTGGTCTTACTTAGATATCTACTGCCAAATTATGCTTTAGATGTCCCTCTATAAACTAATGTCATTATGCTTAAGAGTTGAGCAATCATATCCTTTTTAGAAAAACTTACACTCGTATACATTTTATAAAATGTCTGAGGCAGGCATGCACATCTTGATGACCCTGGAAGAGCTGATTGGGAAGGATTTCCTTCAGGGACTAAAGCAGCAGCTGCTGGTAAATTAGACTCTCTTCAAGTTTCTGCCCTTCAGTGACATCTTAGTTAATGAATTTCCTGAAATGCTAGTGAGGGGCAGCTGACACTACATTGACTAGATCATCTTTCTTTAGGAGAAAAGTCGCTTAAATTTTACATAGATTGCTTTCTCTTGCTAAATCTGTGGTGGATGAGATTAGCATAACATTCTGAGCCTTATACAAACAGAAAATGAACCATGAATCTACTTTTCTGTATCATTGTATTTTTTCAGTAATTGCACTGTAAAACATCTAATGTGAAAACTAGAAGTACTGAACTGTGATCATTTTTATATGTTGAGCTTTACTTGAGTGATTACTTTTTTTTCTTATGCAGGTGGAATAACAACATTGATTGATATGCCCCTCAATAGTGATCCCTCAACTACTTCCACAGAAAGCCTGGAATTGAAGGTACGAGAAGTAGGGAGGTTACTTTGCACTTTTTATCTGGCAAGTAACCATATGTTTCTGAAAACCACGCACTGCATTTTTTAAGTCCCTCTAGTCCGGATATTTCTTCATAGCCCTTATCCTGGCCAAATAAATAGAAATATGAGCCTTGCGTCTCCAATTTCTGTTCTCTTTATAAAATGTAAGTTCATGGTTTCTATTCATGATTTTCCACCTTCCTTGGCAGATTAAAGCTGCAGAGAAGAACATTTATGTCGATGTCGGTATGAACTGAAAATGACACATGAGCAGGCTAGATATCCTTTATGGGGTGCATGTAAATTCTCACCTTGGTTTCCACAGGTTTCTGGGGAGGTTTAGTTCCTGGAAATGCATTCAATTCAAGCACGCTGGAAGCTCTCCTAGAGGCTGGTGTTCTTGGTCTGAAGGTAATTACCAGAATCTCGGTGTCATCAATTACTTCTTTATCAAATTTTTGCCACTGTCTCTTTATGGTAAGTTTTTGAAAGTCCTAAGTTACAGAGATTTGATGTGAAAATTCAACTGGACCTGGACTTATTTTGTCTGATGCACTACGTCATTATTTGCATGGTTTTGGATATTTGTGCTGCAAGTACTATTAAACAGAAAGTTTCAAGTTCTCAAGGAAAACTTTTTCTTTGGGCCAATTTGCTATCTGACAATTTCACTGTCCTTGTTTTGTAGTCCTTTATGTGTCCCTCAGGAATCAACGACTTTCCCATGACAAATGCTGATCATATCAAGGTTCGTCATGCGACACTCATATTTACTTTTGAGCCCCAATATTATAGCAGAGAACTCAAACTGCTCGTTACAACTTTGATTTTTGTGTCAACTAAGAGTTTGTGGTATGTATTGATAGAGCAATGCTTTATTGTCCTTTAACCCGACCTGAGATCAAAACAATCACATGAATTAGTTACATTGTTCGCTAAAATTTAGCAAAGTTCTCTGTTCTCGTGTAATATTATCTTTTCACTATAGTCCTGGGTCAATGATTAGTTATCGATTATTTATGCAGGAAGGATTGTCGGTGTTAGCAAAATATAGAAGACCATTGCTTGTTCATGCAGAACTCCAACTAGACTCCGAAAGCCACTTGGATCTAAATACAGAAGATGCCCGATCTTATTCCACCTATCTGAAGACAAGGCCACCTGCTTGGCAAGATTTCCTTACAAATTGATTAGAAATATCACAACTATCTATTTAAGAAATTTGGTGTTAGCTTTTTAATGTTCTTATGGAGGTGATTGGCATATAGTTTAATGGAGTAGCTGATGTTCCATTAAGAACGTTAAGTTATCTGGATCTATGATCTAGCTAATTCTTTAAAATATTCCCTCAGATTCATAGCTACCAGCTTCCAATCCTCATAATTCTAGATTTTGTTGCTCTAATTGATGTGTTTACTTATGAGAGATGCAACGGTAGTATGAAAATATTTTTCAAATCCCAAAGAGTAGGTTATCTTCCATAATAGGAATCCAGAATGCCTTTTCACGTTTAGTGTCTGTAATTTTATTGAATTCAGCCATTTATGGGCACAAAATTAAGGAGAAAAGCTTTGCTTGAATAAGATAGATGAGTTTCTTTGAAAATTACTGCTTGATATGTTTGCGAAGTTTTGCCAGCCTACTATAAGAGGATAATCATGTCATGGTCTTCACCCAATCAAGTTGAATTATGAGCTCATCTTCCTCTTATCTCTAGCAGATCTCTTGTGGCAATGTTAAATAGACTTGGCTATTCATATCAATTAATTTTTATAAACAGGGAGGAGGCAGCTATTCGTGAGCTTTTAACTGTGACAAAGGACACAAGGATCGGTGGCTCTGCTGAAGGAGCTCATCTTCATATTGTTCATTTGTCTGATGCAAGTTCATCCTTGGATCTGATAAAGGTATATCATCTTTATCACCTCTTGTTAATAAGATCTCCTGGGAAGTTTCTCATCCAGTGGATATACAAAAATACCAGAAGTGTGTAAAATTTCTGGAAAATTTCTTTATGCTTTTCTGGACATTGATGTGTGATTTGCCTAAAAGGAGATCATATACCTCCCCATATTGCACTCCAAGTTCAGTTGGAGGTTCCTAATACACATTGTTAAATTCAGCTGGTTTTGGGATTGTGACTTCCTATGATGAAAAGTTTGATGATTAGTTACAGGCACCTTTTTGAGCAAAACTACTTTCTTGAACCTTTTTTCTGTCTCTTATTTGTAGAAAAAATGTTCATAAATCAATTTTATAGAATGGACATACAAGATTTTTTTCAGTGAAAGATCAGTAGCAATTATGGCTGAGTCAGTTGTGATAGTCTGCTATAATTGTTATTAGTCGTGGTAATGTTTTATGGATGCAGCACTAGTGTCTCCTATCCTATGCAAAAGAACTAAACCTAATTTTATTTTCTGTTTTGCACAGGAAGCAAAAGTTAATGGTGACAGTTTAAGTGTTGAGACTTGTCCCCATTACCTAGCCTTCACAGCAGAAGAAATTCAGGATGGAGATACACGCTTTAAATGTGCTCCCCCCATCCGTGATGCACCTAATAGAGAAAAGTTGTGGGAGGCTTTAATGGTACTTCTAATTTTTTGGATTCTCTATGTGCCACATGCCCCATTCTTTTAATTTGTTTGCTCTATCTATCAGGATGGCCACATTGACATGCTGAGTTCTGACCATTCCCCAACAGTTCCAGAGCTGAAACTGCTGGGTGAAGGCAACTTTTTGAGAGCTTGGGGTGGAATTTCTGGCTTGCAGGTTGGTCTATCCTTATAATGTACTTTGACTGATCTAAGCATGTATTCTCATTATGTCCTATACCTGATGAAGCTTGCCTGACTCAGCTGTGATTATTTGATTAATGAGAATCTGTAATACCATTGGCTCAGATGTGCCAAAATCTGTAATACCATTGCCACATAAGAAACTACTGACAAATACTAATTTTTTGGTTGATGGAGGAGGTTAGGTATTATAACTGAGAGTTGAATTTGATTACTTCTATCAGATTCAGGGTTCTGACATTAACCACTATAGCATTGCAAAAGCGCTTTGTTGCAGAGTCATGTGGCACTTTCACACCAGGACTGCTTTATCACTTATTGTTGTAGGCATTATCAGAGGGTTCCATGTCTGCACATTATGGTTTTATTTCCTACTCAAATTGTTTAAGCAGATGACATTTAACATTAGATAAATTAAGCATGCGCATGCATAATTGGCTGTAGAGAGTTATAAGGTTCTGGCATTCTTTTTTACGATGTTCAGTCATGAGGTTCAATCTTCCTCTGGGTAGTTTGTTTGTAGAGCATTTACTTAAGAGGCTATGGCAGTTGATCTACTCTCTAAGTTGTGTTCTGTAGGTGCATAGAATTGCAGATGAAATGTCATTAAGTTAGCTCCTTTGGTTGAACCGTTAAATGCTTTTTTTCAATATTGAGAAATCATGTATCTCCTCTCTGAATGTCATCTAAAAGTAATTTGTGAAAATCTGCAGTTTGTTCTTCCTGTCACCTGGTCATATGGCAAAAAATATGGGGTTACTTTGGAACAGCTAGCTTTATGGTGGAGCGAGAGGCCTGCAAAAATCGCTGGACTTAAGTTAAAGGTGACTGCTTTCAGCATCATCAGTTTCCCTTCTAATTTAAGATTATGAAATTATCATGTCACATTTTAGGAGAACTTTTCACAGAGTAGACTTGTTTCAAAGATCTTACTGTATGACTGACTACCTTTTCTTGGTAAAAACTGATCAAAGTAGTATTTTTTTTTTATTTAAACAAATGGAACTTTGGTTTATTTTAAATGGTGCCAATCAGATCAGGTTTCTCCATCTCCATATGCTCTTAAAGAACAGGCAATGAATAGAATAGGCTCCTGCTTTCGGCTTACAGTCTTCATGATGAAAAGAGTGACAATTCTATTTGCAGGGAGCCATTGCAAGTGGAAACTTTGCGGATATTGTAGTATGGGATCCCAGTGCGGAGTTTGAACTCACCGATGAGTACCCTGTATATATTAAACACCCGGTAAGTAGGCTGGTTTACCATTGAAAATATACCTATTCGATAATGCACAATTAGCACCTCATTTTTCTTCAAAAGCGTCAGTTGAAGATAATATTTCAGAGGTTTAAATAGATCAAGAAACCGGTGGTCAACAATTTTTCAGATGACTTGCTGCAGCTTGGGTCTCCTCATCTCTGCAGAAGTCACAAAACAAAGCATTTTTTTGGGGGCTCTTTGGGAGTAGAGTTACAGACCTAATGTATTACTTAGAACATCCAGATGACATTTATTTTGAATCTACATATAGGGTGAACCTATTTCCTTCCCTTAACTACAAAGCATGGATGCATTATCGTTTTGTCTAATGCTTTACAAGGTTTGTCTGTTTAGTAAATTGACATGTGAACAATCTTGTGAGCAGTCTATCTCAGCCTACATGGGAAAAAGATTAGCTGGGAAAGTTTTTGCTACTTTTGTTGGAGGAAATCTTGTGTATAAAGAGGGAAAGCATGCTCCCACTGCCTGTGGTGTTCAGATCCTTGCCAAAAGATGAACAAATCAACAGGTAATCCCATTGTTCTTCCCCCAAATAATCTTCTTTCGACTTCTTCACTTTCAGATATGTATTTTACTATGAATTTCAATTTTCTTTATGTCATCATACCTGTTCAGTCTTCTCTAGCTATATTCATAGTTGTGGGCCACAGGCAATAGGTTGTTCAGTAGGGAGGGTTGTGTACACAGATTGCATCTTTGAAATGAAAAGATTTGCATCCTGATTTCACACTCAAGAGGAGCCACAGGGTTTTAAGGACACAGGGGTCTATACCTAGTAATGATAGGTTGAAAACTGATTGTACTAAGAGGACATGTACTTGATTAATCCTGCTGAAAATTGATGCTTAGTCATACCAATAGAGCAAATTTGCATTTAGAGCATCGGTGTAGACATCAGTGGAAATTCCTAATTGGTAATGTCATGTCCTTGTCTTTGGTGAACATGTGAATAGACAACTTTGCACTGATATTGTTGGAGCCATGGTGCTAAAGTTTTAGAAGAACATCTCATTCTTCAAAAAAAGGACCACCTGCCATATAAATGGGGGTAACCATGTTCTTTGACTTGATGAATCGCATATTATGTCGGTGGTATCTTGAACAGGCCTATCCATCCAACAACCTTTGCACATTTTGTGAAGCATCGATTACCCATCTAAGCAAAAAAGGCAAAGTGAGGAAATTTCGCTCGGCCAGGAGATTTGTGGTTTGGAACTGAACGAGAACTTGCGACGAGGATAGAAGAGAGATTGCTATGCAAATGGAATGAAGAGATAAGATGATACTACTTTAGCATCTCTATTGGGCCCCGGTTTTGTATAGTTCATGCTTTGAAGTCTGCATTGTCCAACGCTTTTATTATCAAGCTTATTTTAAGTTAACTCAAAATATTTCATGTCAATCTGATACTGAAATCAATCTCTCTCTCTCTCTCTTTCTCTCTCGCTCTAAATGGATGGATTTAATTGAGCAAATATCGGTAGATCTTTCTAACTTTTGTGAGGAAAAACAAAGACGTGACAACTTGAGCTAGCGTACGAAATGTCCTTATCTTGTGCATGCCGGTGACGCACCATTGGATCAATGCTCAGATTTGGTGATAATTTGCTTGTCATCAATCTAAATCGAGACTGATGAATGGCTGAGTTTTGTGTCGATGACGAAGCAATGGCTGGTTTCTCAAACTCTCACAGGAGAAGAACGGCTAAGTGCTATGCATATTGATGATCAAGTTCTCTTGTCTGCCGATGGCCATGGAGTTGGCGAAAGGAATTCTCCCTAAGCTCTATTTATTGGTGGGTGTATGCAGAAGATTATGTTGGTTTCACGAGGAATTTAGGAAGCTCCAATCATTTAGTTACATTCAAGAGATAAGATCGTATATCCGTTTCTTCGCTTATCCTGATAACGTGTATTGAATTTGTTATGGTTGGATGTTAGGATTTGCAGCATTGGGCATACATCGGTGAGTCCCTCGAGTACGCGACATGTCCTCGGTTTGGCGTCATGGATTATGTTCTCGCTCTTCGCGAGAGAGCAAGTCTGGAAAATGTTCCGCTTCAATTCCTCTAGTTTTCCTGAGATTGCTCTTCCATTTTATTTTCTTGGACGACTTCTCGGTTTCTCGATATGGTCCGCGAAGAAATCAAGTGGGGAAAAAAGATCGCAGCAATTGGTTTTAAGTCATGGAGGAATCGCATCTGATCTCGGTGATGGAGTTTTCACCACTGCGCTACAGTATGAGTGATGGAGCGTGGGCAAGAACATGGCATACAACAAACCCGATATCTGAAGTACTACAAACAGAAATATTCCCATTCTGTGGGTGGTTTCTGTTCTTTCTGTTGGGGCATGAAAGGTTTGTGTCTATTTCGACTGGGACCACTGTCGGGAAAGCGAGAAAACGCCTGTACAAATTTGGTTTAGGAGTGATATGGAACTTGTGTTTTTCAGCGGAGCCTAGTATGAGCCCTATGAAATCTTGTAATGTACTTTATATATAAAGTTTATTAACAAGTGCCCTTAGGATATTGATTAAGCAACCAATTAATGAAATTTTACAATTTTCAGTGTACTGGTTATCCTCGTGTCATGAGCGATGAATGTCTTAAATTGAGTTGTTCAAAGTAAAATATGCTTACCACCGGCCGCGGTGACTCTGCTGGTTAAGTCTTCTCTACCGTGAGGGGACCCACAGAGCCCTTCTAGGAGGGAGAGGGTTCGACTATCCACGGAGACGCTTGGCGTCTTACCCGTTCCACAGAGGTGGTGGGTTCTCCCGTGAGGCCCTAGGGTTTACCCCCTGTCACCCCGCCTCTACCGAGGTTGTCCGTGTCGGTACGATACGTAGGTTCCTTGAGTCATAAAAAAATGTAAAAGTAAAATATGCTTAATCAATGTTATAGTGGCACTCTTTAACAGTACCCTTAGTAGAATACTTGCTTGTCAAAAGTGCTCTCTCACGATCTATGTCATCGAAATGCGGCCTCCTTGACATTATCGCAGCCATCGTGACCTCTAAATCGCCGTGGCCACAAAGAAACTTAGCCATCATTGCATACCTGGTCGCCACTTTAATTACGATTGTTTATCTCGCCCAGCGATTGCTAATAATTCGTAGCAAGATTGCATTATCTTAATTAAGAAGGCTGTGTTATTTAATCTTGTCAACCAAATGGTCTATGTACAGAAGGCATTTTAAGTGATTTTTTTAAAAATGCAATCAGATTTATTTATTTATTTATTTTATGTCTGTACATCTTAATCCGGTGGAAACTCAAGGCCAACACAAGCTGCTTTGCATCTACGCTCAAAACTACAAAAGAGAACGTATTTATATTTTACACATCACAATCAAATTCACTTCCATTGATTGTGTTTTGATGTCAAATAAGATCCATCATGGATCAAGACAATCACGATCATTATTATAGATTGATTTCATGTGAACCTCACATGACCCAATAAATTGTGATGATACGAATTCATATATAGTCTGCGTAAATGCTTCTCTTTAATAAAGCATCCGAAGATACTTCTCAGGAAGCTGAGGCTCTGTTTGGCAACTTGCCCAACAGTAACAATTTCTGATTTTTTGTTCCCAGAATCAGTTTGGGACGAGAAACGCGTTTGGTAACTTTTTTGTTCCCGGGAACAAATTTGTTCCCGGGAACAGTTTCGGACAAGGTTTGAGAATCTAAAAAAATTTGATTCTCGGAAGAGAATCAGAAAAAAGAATCAACACGGTAAAATCTTGTTCTTCTCTTTCAACATCTCGGTTACCATTCGCCATCGCCCGCCGCCGCCCGCCGCCGTCCGCCGCCGCCCGCCGCCGCCCGCCGCCGCCCGCCGCCGCCCGCCGCCGCCGCCGGTCGCCGGTCCGCCGCCGGTCGCCGGTCCGGCGAGGTCGCCGGAGGCTCGCCAGGCCAGGGCGAGGTCCGGCGAGGCTCGGCCTCGCCAGATCTGGCGAGGCCCAGCCTCGCCGGTGGCCAGGCCGGCCTCGCCCAGCACCGGCGAGGCCGGCCTGGCCACCGGCGGGGCTGGGCGAGCCTCGCCGGTGGCCAGGCGAGCCTCGCCGGCAGCTGGGCGAGGCTCGGCCTCGCCAGATCGGGCGAGGTCGAGCCTCGCCGGTGGCTGGGCGAGGCTCGGCCTCGCCAGATCGGGCGAGGCCGAGCCTCGCCCAGCTGTCGGCGAGGCTCGCCTGGCCATCGGCGAGGCTCGCCCAGCCCCGCCGGTGGCCAAGCCGGCCTCGCCGAGGCTGGGCGAGGCCAGCCTGGCCACCGGCGAGGCTCGGCCTCGCCAGATCTGGCGAGGCCGAGCCTCGGCGGGGCTGGGCGAGCCTCGCCCAACCGCCAGCGAGGCTCGGCCGACGAAGGCCGACCTCGCTGAGGGTCGGCGGCGCTCCGGTGAGCGTCGCCGACCCTCGTCTGGCCGGTCGCCGGTCCGGCGACCGGCCAAATGAAGAAGAAGAAGAATAGGAAAAAGGGGAAAAAAAAAAGAAAAAAAGGAAAAAAGAAAAGAAAAAAAGTAAAAAAGTAAAGAAATTATTTAAAATTTATTTAAAAGTAAATTAAATTATTTAAAATTTATTTAAAAATTAAAAGAAATTAATTTGGAACAGAATCAATTAATACTGATCAAACGCAATTCTATTCCGAATCAAAATTTTGAACGATTCTAAACGCTTTTTTACTGAATCGGTTAAGGAACGAACCTAATCAAAAAGACCGGTTGATCAAATCATTTCAGGAACGAGAATCGTTACCAAACGCGCCCTGAACAACCATCCCTTTCAGCTAACGCGATTTTTGCTTTTGGAAGCTACTGACAGATTTGAGGTTTACCCAGTGAAGAAGTTTCCCTTTCAACCACCCACGAGAAGTTCTTCCAGCTTCAGCTATTGATGGATAAAAAAATCGTTTCCAGGGGCCCATAAGGCAAAAAGAATCTTTAATCAACGACTTTGGAGAGTCGAGCTGCAGGCGAAAGCGACGACCTCCAATTGGAATCTGGCCCTGAAAAAACCTCCACTCGGAAGTTAATGATGCTTGGAAGCTACCAGGGCATGTTTCTTAAGTTTCAGGGAAAGCAAAAAAGTAGTGCTTTTCCTTGCTAAGATTTGAAATCTTATTCGAATTTCAAAAAAATTAGCAGTGAATTAACGTATAAAAAATTCGGGTATTGTGGGCTAAGAAAGAGTCAGGACCCCAACTACATCCGTCGCAAGTTTGAAATGAGTGGAAAGGATAAAGTAAAAGGCCACGTGATTTGACGGATTTCATGACAGTTGACAATGTTCTCGTGATATTATTCATGACATCAGACGAGGCAAATCCCTCAAAATCTCTTATTTGTGACTTTGGAAATTATTTTATGAGCTTAAAACTTTAAATCAAATTCCAGTTTATGAATTAAAAATGAAAATGGAGAGGTGGGGAATTCAAATTCTCATCTTTTTAGAGATTAGAATGGAAACTATTTAGCATCATGTGTAGATTTTGATTTCCATATTCTATAAGGAGATATGATAAAAGTATAAAAGTGAGAGTTAGAGTTAAAGTAAAAATATAATAAGATCGACAAAAAAAAATATTAAATTATGTTTCCATCCCATATCTTAAATTCTTAAAATTGTCGAAATTTGTCTCACAAGATATTCTTTATATGATGTTCTTAAAGGAACCCGGAATCTTAGATACGACAACATTCCACTCACTTTACTTTTCTTGCGCCGACCTTCCCACTCACTTCCTTAGAAAACTTATTTCCTTTGCTTTTTGCAGTTGAATTCATGAATTAATTAATCTACCCTAGTGTCCCGAATAGAGGATAAGTTTATAAGACGTTACTAAATCGAGCTCGAGCATCAAGTTGTAATTGAGCCCAACCCAAAGCATTGAAGTGTATTGACTTGACTTAGCACGATCATATGTCCTTGGACGGGGGCCTTTGATATGTGATTGAATCATTAAACTAACTAGTTCAGTAAAGAATTGTCGAATTGACTAAAATGAGAGGAAAAAAAATGTCCATTTGTAACGAATTATCTATGAAATTCTTTTTTGAAAAATGATAGGATATATTGCAAATATAAATAATAAGATGGGAGGGAGCAATCATCATTCAACAACCTCCTCTGAGCATCACCACAAGAGTTTTACATCCGTGACGGGATGTTTATTTTAGATCCTAACTGATGCTCATTTGAGCAAGTCTCTCATTTGCGCCCTATGGTGGCATTAGTAGAAATATAGTCGGAGTTATTTTACGCCATAACATGGCCTAAATTTATGCCACAAACAAACCAAAACTTCTTAAGGCTGGGAAGCGATCGGCGAATCTAACTCTGTGACCAAGAAACCTTAGATCAATTGAGAGAGAGCCTTGAACCCCTAGGCCGTCCATTGCTCTCACTCAATAGTAGTATATTCCTACTTATATATTTATCGAGGATGATAATCAATATGTCTTTTTGCTTATTATTTTTGTAGGATTGTCTTCGATTTTCATGAGGCTCAATATCATGAAAAAGGCCACATTGATATACTCGTAATGATTTTGCTCCCTTCTAAGGTTTCTGCTTCTCTCTAATAACGATAGCATGACTCACTTTGCTACCAAAAACCTTAAATTGGAATATATGCGAAAATTTTATCATTCATTAGTTTTCATCAAATTTTACCAATGAAAATTATTAGTTGTACAATAGTTTGTGCTTTTTTGTAATATTAATATAAGTTAACATAATCTAGAGAGATGATTAAATTTGTTATAAATATATTGGTTTGGGTGGTAAAAAATTAGTTTAGTGTAAATTTATCATAAATGTCTTAGTTTAGCATTTTCGGTGATTAAAATTTTAATTTGGAGATAAGCGTATTGGTTTGAGATTTTTTATAATATTAATTCTTAGAATGAATAATTTTCCAAATCGTTTCGGAAAAAAAAGAAGAGAGAAAAAGAGGAGGAAAAGCTTGCGAGGGAAGGTACGGCGGAGATGGTTTTGGAGGAATAAAAAAAACAGAAAAAAAACAAAAAAGCGCCCTTCACTAAGAGCGCGTCCCACTGCCCCCCCCCCCCTCTCTCTCTCTCTCATCGGTCAATCCATCGTTGACCATCGCCGTCTCTTTCTATAAAAACGGCCGCAGCCGATCGCAAATCGTCTCTCGCACACCGAGAATCCGCGCGATTGGCCACTTGCTGACTGCTCGTCCTCCTTCGCCACCATTGCCTCCTCTCTCTCTCTCTCTCTCTCTCGCTCGCTCGCCGCCGGCGAGGGCGAAGCGCGGAGGCATTTCCGGCCGAGCAGCCGCCGTCCCGAGCCGCCGCGGCTCCGCCCTCCTCCGACCCTTCCGAGGTGCCCCCCCCCCCCCTTCCCATCTCTCCCTCTGTGGCTTGATCCGTGTGGTTGTATCGTGGTCAGTCTCGTGCTGTTTTTTCACTGCTTGATTGGACGGGGGTTTCTGCCGCCCCGCCGGCGGCGGCTGCTCCATCGCATTGTGCGTGGCGTGATCGTTCGTGGGCGCGCTTAAATGTCTCGACTTTTTTCGCCGCATTGCCGGGATTTGGTTCGGCTCCTCTCTCTCGTGTCGTCGAAATGTTGGGTTTTGCGGCGTGTTTCTCCAGTGAAAGTGTCCTTTGTCATTGCCGGGTACCCAGAAAAAAATAGGAGTGATTGTTAGAATTATTTTTCCTTCTTGTTATTCTAGACCGGTTCTTCTCTTTGGTGTCAAGGCTTCTTTTGCCAGGATCATCTTGCTTGTCGCGCGGTGCTAATGATTCTGTTGAGTTGTGGTGTCAACTTTACTCGATTCGGTTAGTACATTTCCTTTGGTGGTGTTCTCTTGCTGGAGAAGTGTTCAGTAGCCTAACACTCTTGACAGCCAGAATTTTGATTATATGAATGGATGTGTCTGCACTGCATGTCTTAAGCTTTTCAGATTAAAGGACCATGTTTGTGGGACAATGGCAAAATTTCTGCTTTCAGAATAGATCTGCATTGACCTGTTCTGTGCAAGGTATGGTGCGGATGGATGATACTTGCTGGCTACAAAAGATTAAAAAAATAAATAAATAAGGCAAAAATTCCTTCCCTGATAGTTGTGGTTTACTAAAGTGCTCTTCTAGTGTGGCACTAAAAGTTAGCTTCATGTTGTGGATTCTCACTCGCTTCCTCCTCAGTACTCAGTGGGAACTTGGTCTTGGTTATGTTAAAGAAGAGCAAAAGGAAAATTCGTGATAAATGGCTAGGTGAGCGGGAATTCAGATGTATTATCAAGTTGTTGGATGGCAATTGAGATAATGCTCCATTTAGAATGTGAGAGTAAGATTGATGTTTTGAAGGTCTGATCGGGCCCGTTCAATCCAACTTTCAGACTGCAATGAGGTCTAAGGTTTCCAACTGAGATCATTAAATGTTGTATGGTAAAAAACACCTAACCAAACTGCTGTTTACCCATTTGACCTGGTTCTATTGGATAGAGAATGAAAAAGGAAAGAAAAGGCAACATATCCGGCGTCTTAGACCGCGGTTCTGTTCTTGGAAATGCAACTGTCACACTCCTCATAGTTATAATTATGAATTAAAATATTAAACAGAAACCAAGCTATAAAATATGGAATACACAGATAAAACTGGGGTTACGGAAGCACATTCGATGGCTGCGAGAAAGGAACTGCTCATTTAGGCTTTCTCATGTGTAGCAGCTTAGAGATATATCCACTGTATTTGAGTTGGCAATGTTACTTTGGAAAATCTTAAATCTAACATGAAGTCTGATGCAATGGAGATTGATATGGCAATATAATTTCATGAGTAGCATTTGTAATTTAGCTTAAGGAGCATCCCCAAAATGTAGCATACAGTAAAGAGAGCTAAGTAGTAATGATGATTAATAAGGGATACTCATATTGCGGTCACACACAACATGGGCTTTATAGTATGCAGGGCAGAAGATGATCCCGTCCCCTTTCTGTGGTCCGCACTGGGCAACAAGCTAATTCCTGTCC
This sequence comes from Eucalyptus lansdowneana, assembly GCA_017140395.1. Taxonomy (NCBI): domain Eukaryota; kingdom Viridiplantae; phylum Streptophyta; class Magnoliopsida; order Myrtales; family Myrtaceae; genus Eucalyptus; species Eucalyptus lansdowneana. Next base: position 61,052,123 of record CM029487.1, read on the forward strand.
CTACCCCAACTCTGTCATTGGTAGGGCAGTCCACCCCACGTGGAGAGGGTTTGATGGGTCACTACTAGTGTAGTTTTTTTCCCTCATTCTTAAGTTCACTTAAGCAGTCCATCATTGGTCTGGGTAAATAACCATTGGCAGTTTGGGAAAGTTGGGTAAAGCGTGGGGAAGGAAATTTCGGTGAGTTCATTGATGTTGGAAATGTTTTCATTTATTCTTTTAATAGCCAACTGTGATGGATGTTGATCTTTTATGTAACCATAGTAACATCTACCAATAATGTATGCTTTATTTCCCCATTTTTGCTTGTCATAATTGTATGCTTTATTGACTTGAAACTGACTATTGTCTCTTCTTAGTAGATTCGGGATGGACGCATCCGGCTTAATGGTACAGAAATGTGATGATGACCAGAAAGGATTGAAGGTTCTACTGGATGCATTTGGTTCTTTTTTTTCTCTGGAAGAGATTGCTTCTGCTTACCGCAATGCGGGCAGGAATGCAGATGATGCAGGTTATGTGTTGAGTGACATGAAGGGAAGCTCCTTTGCATCTACCACCAGTAGTACTAATTGTGTTGGAGAAAGTGAATCGTCTGAAGAACTTTCCTGTGGTAACTTTTCTGAGAAGTTGATTCCGGCTGATGGAAATCCCAGATCTTCAAAACAGAAGTGGCGTACTATTTCTGTTGGTACTGTTTCAAGTGTTAGTGGTAAAGATTATGTCAGGTCTACATCCTTGGCAAATGGTTCTTGTATGGCAGCACAACCTTCGAAACTGGACTCCAAGGTGTTGCCAGCATCCGAGCTTTTAGGCAAAGATTCCAAAATGGATGCTTCTAAGGATGATCAAATGCACCAGGACGTGGAAGATTTTCTGTTCAAAATGCTAGGAGATGGCTTTCAGCTCGATAGGGATGTCATTCGAGAAGTTCTTGGTAAGCATTGTCTTGGGTAATGCCATACAAGTGATCTTCAGTTGCCTTCAAACTTTAATAATTTATCGTTTCCTTCCTTGATATACCTAATAGCTCATATGTAACTTACATTGAGTTGAAGAAAATGGGAAGAGAACTAGGAAACAAGCACATAGGTTTATTTGATTAGATGTCGATGGAGAGATTGGTAAAATTTCACTTGTGCTGCTATTGTCATGGAATGAATTCCAGCTTGAGCTTTCAGTGGTCTGTTGGAAGAAGCCCTTGCGTGACTTCTACTGGAGCAAAACCTCTGTAACTAGGTGACATGATGCAGCTGCAGCTTAGTCTCTTAAGTGTCAGAAGTTTCCTAATGAAATAGCAAAAATAGAGATGCGTGAGGAATATAGTTTGACCTTTGCCATATAAGTTCAAAATGGAATTATGCTTCATCAATGGTAGCATCAGCCTGCTACCTCCTGGCTTTCTCTCTCTCTCTTTTTTTTTTTCCTTTCCTTCCCTCAATTGAGCTCCCAGTTGTGTGAACTTTAAAATAATTATTAGCTTGAGCAAGGAAGTTTTAGTTTACAAAGGAATAGTGAGACACTCCTCTATTTAGAAATTAGCGTTTATGGTGACTTAGTTTGATTATGAGTTTGCCTTTGTGAACTCTTAGGTTGTGTACTGACAAACCTTGCCTTGGATGCAGGTAATTGTGGATATAATATGGAAAAGGTATGCATGATTTGATTTTACTTTTAAAAAAAATGCATGAATACCATCTTTTAAAGAAAAAAGCTCTCTTGTGCTATATAGCATTCTCTGTCCCTCACATGATATTTATTATGATGGAGAATTATAGGAGATTGATTACTTCTATTTCTTGTTGGGTCATTTAGAGCATGGACAAGCTAATTGATTTGTCAGCTGCAATTTCAAGGAGAGGAAACAACTTTCTCGGCGAGTCTAAGAAGGTTGGTCTGATGGTTTGTCTGATAATAATGCTTCTCACACCGAGTGAATTCATAATATGTTTTATCAATAAAATTCAAAGTGATTCCATGTTGATTATTTAGGTATATGCCTTGTTTAAGGATTAATCAGTCTGCGATGAGAACCATTTGTTTGTGATAGTAGAAGTAATGGATTCCACTGAGTATGAGTTCTCCAATCACACTTTGAGTAGTGTCTAAATTGCCATAACATTCTTGCAATTTGATATAGATATGGTAGCTTTGCTTGGATTTTATTTGGGTGGATTTTTTTCTGTCTGATGCAATAGCATGTGTTCTCATAAATGGCTTGATATAAAAATTTGCTCTGCACATATTATTCTCTATGGGATGCATATTCAGCTGGGGCCCTTCCCTTTTTGCTTGATGATAAGCATGAGCCTCAAATTCTCTAACTCTTGGGAGCAGCTGATACAAGGTCTGAGTGGAATAGCTGTTACATCCATATTAAAGCTTTTGGAAATATTACTATCTGGCAGTATTTATCATGATGCTTTGCCAGATTTCAATTTCAAATGTTGCATCTTTTTGTATGCCTTCATCTGGCAAAGTAGAGTTGACGATGCTATATGAAACCATGTGTCTGGCATAGTCATTTTTCCCTGCCCTTCTGGCAAAGAAGACAAGGTATGCAGTAACTGCATTTTCTGCAAGCTCGTTTGGACCAAACACTTGGTCATTGGCTTTGTGGAATTTACTTGATTTTCTTTTCCAATTGAGCCATGTGTAAAATGGGCTTGTCTGCATTGCCTTCTGGGAATATAGATCACTTGGGATGATAATGGATATAGTCCTCAAGTCCTATTGATAGCTAGATGATATGCAACCCATAGGTTCTATATTTTTTTGTCAAATATACATTCCTAATTGGTTGGCTTACACATAGTCCTTCTCTGGCTTAATTTTGCAGGAGGAACTTCAAAGCCAAAAAGAGAAGCAAAGTGTAGATAATTCAGAAGGGTGTGTTTATTTTCTCTTCTCCTCCACTCCTTTTTGTTTAATTGAATGGGTAGAACAGTTTTATGGCAGAGAAGGGTCAATGCATATCACAAAACTTCTTTTCCATAGTGTTCCAGGTACATCTGGAGGTAAATTAAATAGACAGCAGAGACCGAGAAACAATCTTGAAGAAGAAGTTCTGGCTGCATTATTCAATAATTCCGGAAGACAGACGAAATCGTCTAGGGTAAAAGCTGTCAAGAGGTCTAAAGCATATGGTCAAGTGGTGGCTACACCTCTTCCAGATTCTTTTCTACTTGACAGGAATGAAATAGTAGATTTTCAACAAGATAATAATGAGGATGGTATGCACTTTTCTCCAGATAGCTTGGAAAAGTTCCTTATGCTATCATTATTATATAAATTCCGAAGTCTACCTATTTGTTGAAACTTTGAAGCAAATATGGACAGGCTCTAAGATTCTTTTTGACATATTAAATTTTGTTTTGATCTTGCACCCTGCCTTCTTGTGATGGGCTTGTGACTGGACAGTTGTATCTCAGAACAAAGGATTTCATTATGTCATCTTTTTCTTAATTGTTTACCCAAAATATTGATAGGCAGATATTTGTTCAATACATGTAACCTTCATTTTCTCGCCGTTTGATTTATGTACACTTTTTTCTCCAGTAGAAAAACTAGATGAAGAGGGTAGCTACGAGGCTCTTCGTAAAGCTGTAGAGGAATATAGGGCTACAATGAAGGAGTATTATAAGGCGGTGAGTTCTTTGTTCAGGATACCTTCACTTCATTATGTAATGGTTGTATCTCCTGATATGGTCATGCTAGTCTGCTTAAAGTTTGGTACCTCCTCTTGTTAGGCCGTTGAAGCATTTGCTAAGGGCGATCGTGCTCGGGCGAGCAAACTTTTAGAACAGGTAAGCAAAGTTGAAATTTCCTGCTGAGACTTTTCCCTCTCTCATAATAATTTGGATGTGATGTTTTAACAAGTTCAGTGAAGTCAAATGCTTGCAACGTGTAAACTCAGAACCAATATCCTTTTATTATGGTAATAGAAATGGATGGCATTATTAGTTTCATGAGCAAAGCCTATAACATCTTCTATCGTCTCTAACCATCATCACCAATTATTTTGGTATGATCCTATATTAATTGTTCCTATGAGCAAGAGAAAGATGTGTTCTTCCTAGTTTTTCTGAACTGAGATAATTCATTACTATCCCTTTTAGCTAGAAAGTTGTGTCTCTGATAGATAGTGCCACACAGGATATTCAGCTACTAAAAAGGATTTCTCCAATGACAGGGACGCTTCTTCTGCAAAAAGGCTCGTGAAGTTGATGAAGAGTCCTATCAGAAGATATTTGAAACAAGGTTAGTGCCCCATCAAACATGACGAGTCTCTCTCCCTCCCTCTCTCTCTCTCTCTCTCTCTCTCTCTCTCTCTCTATATATATATATAAGTGGTGGTTTCAGTATCTTTTATAATACTCAGTAGTTTTCTTTTCTTTTAATATGAGAGGTGGAGTTGGCTCCCTCCCTCCCCTATGTCCAGTTTGTGTAACGCCTTGTACTGCTTTTCACAATGATGTGCAGAAACAAGGATACAGCAGACTTTGTGTCACTTGACTTGCATGACCATGATGCCGAAGAGGCAATACGTCTTCTTAAGCGCCACCTCTTGTCTCTGGCTGGTATCCCAAGTATGTATCTGTTCTGCAGGTTAAACCTTTTTTTTTTATTTTCTACATAGTAAATGATCTTTTGTGTTTTGAAATCAGCATTCAACTATCTTAAAGTAATCATCGAAACAAATGAAGAAGATGCCTCGAAAGTGACTCGTAAGCGGCGGCTGGTAAGATATGCTGCTCTGTTTGTGTGACTCCAATTCTACAGAGTGAAAATTCTAACGAGGCTAGTCTTTTCAATAGCTACAAACTCCCTCTATCTACATGGTCAATATTAATAAATCCCAGTGGAACTATGATCTTTCAGATGAAAACATTGCTTTGTCGCCTCCTTTTCCATCTTGTAACCCAGCTTTTTAGATGTGAGACAGTTTTAAATATTACTTAGCCAAGGATTTTCTTTATGTCAAAACAGGTTATGAAATTATTGGAGAGGGGATCGATTCAGTGGACTGAAGAAGGAAATGCTGGAGTAATACTTATTCCCCTGACTAATATAAATCCAAAACTCTTGAGTTTTGCCAAAAAATAGATTTCTGCTTGGACTTCAGTTGGTTGCAGAAACACGTGATGAAGTAATTATATAAGTGAAAGAGGACTATGGTCTCTCTATTTTACCAAGGGCCTCTCATTAAGAGGGATTAAAGTTGAAATTCTTAAGTGTCATTGGCGGCTGGCGCTTAATTTTGGTCCTGTTTTCTAGGACACTGATTGCTTTTTGTATGTGTTGGTAGAAACCGAGTTAAGAGGTCTGCCATTCACTTTTGTTTTCTTTTTCTCTAAGTTAAGGGAATTAGAGGATTAGAGTTCAAAATGAAGATATTGAGGATGGTGTTGAAGCTTATTCATGTCACACGGTTCAATCAAGGAAAAGAAAGGCATTCTTCGTTTGCTATCTTTTATGTAGATGATTTCAGCTTTTGTGGAGCACTACATGGATAATCTTTTATTTTTTGGTGAAAAATCTTGTGTTGATGACTCATGCCGTGTTCTCTATATGGAGCTTTATGTAGTTGCCCTTTTTTAAGTGAACATGTCACGATTAATTACTCCTTGCCCAATCATTCCGGATAATGCTTGCATTCTTGTATTATCACTGTTGCTGGTGGCACAGAGTTACACTATCTATTTATAACTGCTCTATCAATAGAAAATAATAATAATAATAAAATAAAATCAAAGGTTAATGTAAATAGGATTCCAATTGATCAATGAACTTCTATTCCACATGCTTTGAAACCAAAGCAATCTTTTGGGCTTTTTCTATTTTGGTCTAAACCACTTCCTTATTTCTTTGTGAGTTTCAGGAATATCCCCATTCATAGGTTGGAGATTCACGTCTATGAATTGAGAGGTCTGAATGATCAATTCTGTCTCGGATCGACTTCCAGATCATAATTGCTCTAGTGAATAACTAAATAAAATAAGTGTCTGTAGGTGGCCTTTTTAAGTCTGCTATCAAATCCCAAGGCTCGATTAAATGATAAATTTTAGATTTTTGGCTTTCAATGCATTGCGCACAAGAAATGAGTTGAGAAAGGGAAAGATATGTAGTAAAATACTACGTCTGAACCAGCAAGAACCGGAGCTCCATGGAATGCAGTGAGTTACCTTGTGCTCTTGACATTGTTCAGGAATGGAAAACATAAACAAAATGAGCTAGGAGCTAATGGCGAATACGAAACTCTGTTATCTGTTGCTAGTAAACTTGCATTTCATCTTAGTTTGAGTCCGAGAAATGTACTGGGAATTTGGGATGTTAAAATGAGACTCCATTATTTAGCTAAGCCTGTGCGTCTTCGATGTTGCACCAATGTTGGCCTGTTCCTATGCATCGTCAATGTAATAAAGGGACAGGTTGGGCCTGCAATTCTACACGTTCAAGGAGGGTTGCCCCGTCAGTCATTCTAGTCAGCCAATTATCATTGCCTTAGTCTACCTCTTGATCTTGTGGTCACTTCTGAACTTGGAGAATAGGGAAGTCATTGAACCTACAATTTGTGTAGGTTTGCTGACGTGCACGGGCGAGTCCACCGGCTCGTAAGCCATTGGGTTCTGGTTGTCTGTTCGAGCGCAAATCGAGATCGAGATCTTGCCAGACTAATTGGGTATTTCCATCTTAGTTGTATCTTCAGAGCAGCCCTTGTATATTTTAGGGCTCTACTATTTTTCTGGTTCCAACCAGACCAGACCGCACATAGAAATAGGTCTGATTCTCAGTTCCAATGGCAATGGTCCAGTTCCCGATTCCAAAATTTTGAAATCTATTATGCAGAAAAGTTCCATGGTCTGGTGTTGAATCTACCCACCCACCCAAACCCGGTTAGAACTCATTTTTTGAAGTTGGAAGAAGATAATTAAGTATTGTTAAATGAGCTTAACTTCACTATTGCTTTATATTTCTGTTTTTTTTTTGTTGCTCATATTATTTTCCTATAAATAGTATCCCGAATGGACCTTGAAACTAGACCAGATAAACCTAATATATTTGGAAATTGTTGCTTAGGTTTATCCTTTTATTCTTGCCAAAACAACTACGGCAACGAACATAACTTCTTTTCAGAAAATTGTATTCTTTTCTTGTGCTTCTAGTTTCATCTCAGATGCTGAACTATGGCCGTCTCTTTGACGACTTCTTTATTCCTTTCCTTTGTTGTTCCGTGCTCTCGTCAATCTCGAATAAACTTTAGTTGTGTCTCTTTCTCTATCTTCTATTCTAAATTGGTCGGAGCCGTCCAAAGATGCGGAATCACCTAATTGCTTTGCTTCGTTGATGTGAATGAGACCGACCGTAAGCGGATATTCGAATATATTGGTCATGTTCATCACCAAATTCAAGTATATCACATCGATTAATATATGAATTTTATAAATTAATCATATTATAGCCAGCATTATTCAATTTTCCGTAGGTACTGCTCCATACATTTGCTCATTCCGGATGGATATTCCAACATGCTTGGATGCGGACGTGCTGATCAAGAGCCTAACTCACGGAATCTCACTGATGATTTCCGAATATAATATTTTGAAGTACGTTTTGAAATGGATTTTGGACTTTACCTAACAAGCGGGTAAAAAAAAAAAATCAATAATAGAGGATCATAAGCATTATTTTACCTTTGCTTTTATTCTGGATTCTTTTTTAAATAATAATCTTGTGTTAAGGTGATCGGAAAACTTTGGCTTGGTAAAGCAATCAACTTGAGACTCTGTGCGAGGAGGAGTCTGTGTTTTCTTGAGCTTCATGTCCGGCTACACACGTCCGGCTTCCGACCTGAGCATGCTATTTTTCTTGATAATTGGGAGGCAACCCACGTCTGCAGAGTCTTACAGTTCAATAAAATCTTGAAGGCGTGTGCAAGCCGTCCGGTGTCGACCTCTCTTCCGAGATTAGAAACCCGAACCTCGCCGGTGTTCTACGACACCTTGGCGAGGCGAACATCCTAGCGCTAATTAGGCTTAGGTTTGACACAAGATCAGGCCATCTTCCTTCAGCAATGGAATCCTGGAGCTCCCCATGATTGAAGAGGATAAGATTTGCATTAGGAAAGGCGATCAACGACTAGACCATGCATCAATCAAGGCCATCTGAAGAAAGCAACTGAGCACTTTAGGGCAGAGAGACAGGCAGAACAATTCCCAGGACAAGCTGGCTCCAACAACCAAAAGCATATATGATGATATGTAATTTGACACCTTGATGTAGACAAAAGGGGCAGAAGGGCATATCAAAAGTGAGATGCTGAATCGAGCACGTCCACCGCTAGTGCATCCCACACTGATTCCTTTGGATAGGAGGCTAGCAAAAGTGGTCAAAAGGCAAGCATTTCGAGGTTGCTTCTTCGTGCAAAAATTGATGCAGAAAACGATAGTTTGGATTGAAATGCTTGTCGAGTTCAGCTCACCTAGTCACCTGGCCTAGGCAAGGCGGACCCTCGCCAAGACTCTCCCTTGCCTGGCCAAGCTTCACTTGTGGTGGGTGAGGCCAACCTGACCTGCCATGACTTGTGGCTAGTGGCCGTCACCAGCAAAAGAAGAGAAAAGGGAAAAATTCAGAAAAAATAAAAAATGTTAATAATAAATTTGAGAAATATTGAAATATTATAAAAAAAAATCTATATCAATATCAGCCACATAGAATGGCCAACGTGCATGTAAGTAAATTCTGGCCAAAATTGATCGTATATACTCAATTAACAAAATTTGAAAATGTTTTAGCACCGAATTGACAATATTGAAAGGTTTAGAAGTTAATTGACAAAAGTGTTATGAATTTAGAATTTTTTGGATAATTTTTCCCAAATTTCTTTGGACTGGAGGCAAGCAAAAGTGGTCAAAAGGCAAGCATTTCGAGGTTGCTTCTTTGTGGAAAAAAATGATGCAGAAGGACAATTTGGATCGAAATGCTCGTTGAGTTGAGCTTTACCAAACCAAAGAAGAGCCCTCCCTGACCGAAAGAAATCAATTCCAAAGCTCATGTGCTTCGCCGTCGGTGAAAGATCCTAAAAATCTCGTTTAAAGTTGTCAAAATCATAGGGTGATCAGTCAATGCCAGCAGCCCTCAGGCGAATCTCTTTTAGATTTTTTTTTTGGTCATAATCTCTTTTAGATTGAAACGTAATGTAGTAGTTGACCTATCAGAGCTATAATATTATACGATGGTAGTTTCTTTCGTTCAACCACATGACACTGATATATATTTTGTTCAAATATCACATAGTAGCCATCAATTAACTATAGTATCCAATTCTCTAAACCCGTCATAATAATCTTCGCATTCCCACCATTACTCAACTAATATATGTCACCATCATCAATTGGCTTGAAACGCAACGTTCTATCTACAATTTATCTACTTAACTTGGTTTATTGGCTTACTCATCAGGGGTTTAATAGTATATGATGACAGTTTGTTTTGCTCATTATATGACATCAATACATATCTTGTTGGAATATTATATAGTATCCGCCACATTTGACTATAGTATCCAATTTTTTAAAACCCATCTTAATAATCTTCGCATTCCCACCGTTAGTCATCCATCGATTGGCTCGAAGAGAGAAAGAGTTCTGATTGGGACTTGGCATCTAACTTTAACGGAAGTTTATTTCCATGAAGACAGATCTCCAAATTCTATTGGACCACCCGCCAGCACTCTTTATCACCCATTTTTCCATATTCGTCGGACCAACTGGAGCCAATCCAACTTTGCACGGACGAGAGATTAGCGCGCATCTGTACCACAGAGTACCTCGTTCTTTATGGGAGGTCCACTACTATTCAGTCCTAGATCTCTATAGTTCAGTTGGATGCGATTGATTTGTCCTTATTCGTTTTTGTTTCGGTAATTTCACTGTATGCCGACCATAATTTTCATAATGATTTCGTTAATAAGTGCCCTAAGGGCATCAGTTGAGTGCACTAAAAATTATAATAACGCCTACTGACACGGTTTAATGATTGAGCAAGAACTCTTTCCAAAAAAGTCACTTAAAAATAGATATGTTTATGTTTCCAATGCTCCATGATGACCCTTCACTGGTGTCATGGGAGCGCTCTTCACAATTTCCTTTTCTATAATTTGATAGGTGAAACTAGATAAGGTTACTTGTCTTTTGCGATTTCTAGGAAGAACCGATCTGCATCCCGACAATAGGCAAAATGGTACAAACTTTAGCTGATGAAACAAGGATACATTGTCTTACATGATCTAAAACAGTGTGAACTATGAAGCAAACTGGTAAGAAAATCCAATATGATTTCTCATTACTGTTATAATCTCCTTTACAGGCTGAGATATGCGGTCCTCTCAAACATTCAAAAACCAACTAATTTGGACAAGATAAGATAAGGTTCAGGATACTGCACCGGGTTGCTTCACATATGCATGGAGTTTCAGAGGTACAACACTCTTTACAAGCAGGCTAAATAGCTAGGCCAAATCTGCATTGCTTATTCAGAACACAATAAGGCAAAGTAGGAAGCAACAGAAAAGGAAAACCGAAACTCTGTTCAGTGATTTATCTGCCTGCATCTCCTGCCTTCTCAACCTGGGGCTCTGCCCCCCAACAATGTGATGAGAGTGAGGGTAACCGTACAAGCTCAACGAGTTGCCAAACACCCTCGCGTAAACCATCTCGCCAAACATACCCACCATAGTATTCTGAGAGCTCGTGTTTCCAAAGTTGAGCAACGATGATGAAGCTTCATCCTCATAACTGCTCAAAGGACCAGTATAGAAATGTTGGTTTTGATAAGGGTTTCGATATGGAAGCTGCTGAGTGGTTGGACCTGCCGTAGATGCCAGAGCTCGAGTTCCACAGGCAGCTGGTCTCGGTGGTATGACCACAGCATGATTTGAAGACTTCCCTTCCAGCCCAAGTTGACTGGAGCATTGGCCCCGCCCATAGAGGGGGACCATGGCTGTATGTGAGATCTTGGACTTGCAGACAGGGCATTGTGGGTGCTCATCTGAAGCAAGAGATGCACTTTGCACATGGAGCCATTTGTAGATGCAGGGCCAGCAGTATAGGTGACCGCAGAGGGTGACCACGGGTTCATGAGCAGATTCCAGGCAGATATTGCAGTCAAAGCAGCCGATGCTATTTCCTGGATCAATTGCATCACTGTTGCCTGAGGTGGATTTCCATTCCTTAGCAAAATACTGCTCCAAGACCATGGATCCTTCTGAACAAAACTTGTTTAGGGACAACGGGAGTCTGGGATTGGCTAGGGAGAAAGAGAAGGTAAGAGACAGGAGTCCAATGTTGCAAGGAATGAAGCAAATGATCTACCCCCAAAACGCATCAAATACACCAACGCTTTCAAACTTTATCGGAATTATCTAAAACAATGCCAAGAAAGCAAACAAGATGACCCCACAAATTCATTGAGAGACAAAAAAAAGGGCCAAAATGAGGACGCACCTCAAGAAAGAAAGCAAAATGAAGGGCCCACGACATTGCTTTAAGTTAAAAATTTCAAATAAAGAAACTCAAGATAGGCTATCTAGAATACAATTACTGTATATGCAGCAACTGGACCTGTATATCCCGTGCAAGAACCTGTTCATATGTTAACATTCTTTTTTAAAATTTGCTTTCATCTTCCACGGAAATTTTCTTTTGACATTCACTTCTCCCGAAAGACATGCTTATAGAGATTTACTGTGGTGCTTTGATACCATGAAAAATGCTTTTGACTGTATAGTCCACAGGTTAAATTATCCAAAATGTGCATCACACTAGACCCCGTTCATGATAAAGTTACATAGAAGATAAGATCATATCCAAATAAAACGAAAAGTCCAACTAGAGCAACATGCATTGATAGTCTGCTAAAAATTATTGAAGAAAAGGAGGAAAAAGTCAAATTTACATATTTAAAAGCTCTTGGCAAGAAGACAAACAATGCCGTTCACAACTTGTACTCCCATAATCCAAGTCCAGATTTCTCATCTTCCACCAAATTACAGTGATGGCGACAGACAGACTTCCAGGAAAACTCAAAAGGACTTACTTGGAATTAGCTAAGCACTAAACCTAAACATTCAACCATGGCCCTTCCACATTAATAAAGCACAAATTCAGCAACATACATTTTCCAAGGCAGAATGCAGGCCTGAGAAAAATGTTTCACAAGGTCTTTCCAGATCTCATCTTGTAGGTATCACCAGAGGGAAGAGGTGAACACATCTAGAAGCTACCCGTCATTTACATGTTGAATTCTTAATCAGAACAAAAATTGATCACACTTGACTTCTGTTCGGTTTTCAAACTATAGTTAAGAATATGTCACTGGACTCTGCATCGTCTTCATCAGAATGAAACATTTTTATTTGTAAATAGAACTTAGAAGGAACCAATTATTCTGAATAGGATTGGACCTCTCCAAGTGTAGCCTAGAACCACAAATCCATAAGGCAATAAACTTGATACAAAAGCTCCAAGCATGTATTTGAGCAAGCAGAGAACAGCTACACAAGATCCAATTTAGATGTTTAAAAATTTGCTGCTGCACTTAGAATATGAAGTCCCTTCATCTATCTTACGTTACAGGAGACTGTATTTGCAGTTTGTTCTAATTTCAATTCTTACATTGGAATAATACTGCAAACAGTGGCAGGACTCAAGTCTCTGTCCAAATCATACGTATGAAATCACAAAACTAAACCCCAAGTACAAAGCATAAGCCACTAAAAAACCTAAACTTATACAGGCATATACTTTGAGGAAATACTAAAGAAATTTTCAACTGACATTTTAGGAATCTTCCCCATATAACAACTGTCGAAAACTCCTCAGCCGAAGATATAGGAATGACTAACCGCACAGATACATTATCATAAGACAAAGCCAAATGCTTATAGTCATTTGGAGCAGAAGGAAAAATTACTACCGACTTCAACCCACTAGGAAGTCATTTGCTCAAAATGTTAGCAGCCGTAGGAGAACCTAACACCTCCGCCTTCCTATTAGAATGCTCGAATACAGTTTCGAACCCGATATGGGATCCGTGGGCAAGAATTCCGGCGAAGAAATACACAGAAGAAGTGGGCATAATTCAAGCCGACCCGCGTCTCAAATTCACTTCAAACCCAACATAGAACTCCCAATTCTACCCAGCCTTACATTCATTTCAAACCCAACACCAAAAAAATTCCCAAGAAATCACCAACACAAGCAAACAAAGACACGAGCTCGAAATTTTTCAATTCCTCCCCTGGTCAGAGGAGCCTAGATGCGAGACAGAGATGGGTACAAAATTCGAATCCATCCGAATCCATCGGACGTTCCATGTCCCCATAAATTCTCTCGAAAGACAACCCACAAAATGGAGGCTTCCTCCGTCGGTCGACCCTTCAAAACACGTCTCGACAGTACGTTAAACCTCCGCACACAGCGGAGGGGATAGAGACAGACTCACCAGAGAACGAGACGCCACGACGCGAAGATCATTCGACAGAGAGAGATGGGGGTTGCTGCAGGAAGGTGGGTTGGACGGAGAAGCTTCAAAGCGAGAGAAATACAGAGAGAGGGAGGGAGGGGATGTACGGCATTCCTTTATTCTGAAGCGAGTGAATCTTCTTCTCTTCTTCCGGGGTTTACGTGCGGCCCCCCCGGTGCACCGTCATCACTGTATATGCACGGGGAAAATGGGACACACATGATCTTCCACTTCGGCCGGGTATGCAGGCCCTGAATTTTTAATTTACCTTTTATGACTTTTGAATTGTAGCTTAATGTGTCACGTGGTAATTAACTTTTTAATTTATTCATTATGATTTTTAAATTTTTGATACATATTTAACTTAATCTCCAAATTATATTCATATAATTCATGAATTAAATTCAATATGCACAGAAAATTTAGGGGTTATATTGAATAAATTTAAAAAAAAAAAAAATTTACCGACCAAAAGGAAAAATTCCTAACTTTTCTTACCCTAAACTTTGTTTTTTTTTTACATTAAAAACTTCAAATTTTGCCAACCGTGATACATTTATCCTCAAATTTTTTTAATCTCTAAACTTATACTTATATAAAACATTTTCTCCAATTTTTTTTTTGTGGCACCAAAAACCTCACATTTTTTTGTGATACCAAATTTTTACTAAATGTGTCACACAATTACAAGTTTGGTTTAGGGTAAATGTATTACATAAATATAATTTTGAGGAATTTTATGTTACAAAAAAAAAAGTATCGAGTAAATGTGTAACATTTGGCAAGTTTTTTTTTTTTTTTTTTTGACTTTTAAAATGTTTACCAAACCATATTTTAGCCTATATTAATTAAAATGGGCGGTGAATGGGTCAGCTCTTATTCATCATATTAATGGGTTCTCAAAAGAAAAAGTCCAAAATGAATAGGTGTCAATGGGTCCGAAAATCACGTTCGCCCCTTACAACCAAAACAGTCCTTGTCGGCAGAAATTCCGGAGACCGACACTGGCGGCTTCAGCTCCCGTCTTCTGCTAACCTCCTCTCTTTGCACCACTCCTCGTCCATGGCGTTCAAGACCATTTCGCTTATTTCGTACCCCGACTTCGCCTCCTTCCCTGTACCGCTCGCTCTCGCTTTTTCCGTTCGAACTCGACCCCATGGCTGTTCTCCTCCTCGGCATGCACAGTCATTCTGGCTTCTGACTTTTCTCTTAACCATCCACGAGCTCGTCGATTAGGAAAGCTCTTTCGTTTGTATATATTTCTGTTTTCGTTCGTCGTCGGCGGTAGTTCACTGGATGCTTTGAGAAATCATATTGTTCTTGTTGTCATCAACACTTGAACTCTCTGAAGATAAGTTCTTAGATAGGTCTTGCTGTATAATGGGGTGGTCATGGTCAGTAGTCTGTCGAGCTCGCTTGAGATGCTCACACTTCTCTTTCCTTACCTTTTTTTCTTTTTAAGTTTTTCATATAACGTAGAAAAGCAATTATCAGTGCGTTTTAATATTGTGAGTCGGATTAGTATGCTAAATTTTTATTGCCTATAAATGAATCAATTTAGGTTGGATCATTTTCGACTCAGCTCAATTAAATTCATCATATATGGCTGCCCTATTCATCATTGAACAAGATCAACCATCCCTCGCCTTGTATAAACATAAAAAATGTTAGGAGCCATTTCTTGGTTTGGTCCGGTCCTATCGTAAAACTGTGAACTAGACTAAAGGGTCCGGTTCCTAATTTTCAAAACCAGGGACTAGATCGGTAATAACTGACTAATCCGGTTCAATTCTTGAGCAATCCCATGGAACTGATTGAGTTTAAAGGAGAGAATGCCCTGAATTCTATGAGTGGTGAAAGAGACCTAGAGAAAGGGAAAGAGTGAAAGAAAAGAGTAAGTAGTATCGTGGGACAAAAGGAAAAGACCGGAAGAGGAGAGGGAGCGTGCATGAGATATTTAATAGATAAAAAAAAAAAATAACAATTTACCCGATAGTTATGTTCCCCCTTGGAATCGAGAACTGAGAATCGGACCGCCCGCACTCGATTCCACTTTTAGGAGCCGAGAATTGGACCAACACTCTCAAGAATTGAACCAAATTGGATAGCTCCCAGTTTGGTCAATTTATCTTGCTCACTCCTAGAAAATATCAAAATGCATAGAAAGTTAGAAAGAGTAAAGCAAATATTGAGAAAAAAGTATCAAAAAAATTAATTATTATTTAAAAATTCTACATCGCCTTTCGACCATGCCATCTACGATGGTTGTCATCCATATCAACGATTTCGGCCAAAATGAGTTAGGTGGACTCAATTGGTAAAATGTAAAAAAAATTCATGACTCAATTTGTACAACTAAAAGGTTTAAGTTTAAATTGACACAATTGTCATAAGTTTAGGATTTTTTTGGTAATTTTCCCAAATTGCAACCTATGTTAGCATTGCCATGATCAGTAGAAGCAAAATCTCGGCTTGTCTAGTTTGTCTGGCTCATGGAACCTACCCATGACAATCATGAGAAGAGAACAAACATCACATTCAAGTTCACAAAATTTTCTTATTGAAGTCAAATTTAGGGAGAGTTCGGAACCATAAAAGTATTAGGCAAGGATATCGGATGACGAAGCTCGAGTTGTTCATCACCAAAACCCAAGGATCAGTCTTAATATTATAGAGATGTGAGGGTTGGTGATTGTCTTAACATTACAATCGGTCTTCTTTTCCACTGGGAATTGCCTTCACAATACTCCATTGACCGTAACACATTGGTTTACAGTCCTTCCGGAGCGTCGTCATAAAATGTAAATAATTCCCCCATACAGCAGTAGGTTCAGGGAGGGAAGAGCAACTTTTTCCAATAAATATAAAAAATTGCTGTAGAAATTTCGACAAAATCATAGTGGTGCAGCGGAAGCGTGGTGGGCCCATAACCCACAGGTCCCAGGATCGAAACCTGGCTCTGATATTAAATACTAAAGCAGCTTCCCAAAGCCTATCATATACGACACTCTTACCTACTTCATTTTTTCTTATACTTTATTATTTTTCCCTCGTTTTTTTTTTTAGTGGTGGGCCCATAACCCACAAGTCCCATGATCAAAACCTGGCTCTGATATTAAATACTAAAGCAGCTTCCCAAAGCCTCACTCTTACCTACTTCATTTTTTCTTATACTTTATTATTTTTCCCTCTCGTTTTTTTTTATAAAAATTTCCATCTTCCATCGTTCTTTAATAATATTTTATTCAATAGTAAATTATACTAATATACCTAAATACTAATATATGTAATAGATATAAGTACTAAATATATATTTATATATCCAATTTATATTATAAAATACCAAGACACTCGATACATAAATAAAAAGATGAATAAATTAAAATGAATTTGTTGTTATTTTGGATTATATTAGAATTCTATTATTATTTATATTTAAACATTATTTTAATTTTATTAATTAAAAAAGTTATTATTCGAAAAAAATAACTTTTTTGTTATGAATATCAAAAATCTGATCTATTGCGAATTTAGTCTAGCTACTCATTACCTGTTGTTCAAAATAGATAGATTCCATTTTCAGTGATCATATAACTCGTAAGGATGTACATACTAGTGGTATTTGTGATGATTTAAGAAGGCCCACAGTATTATACACATATTGCTTAATGAAAAATATATTTAGAGAAAAAAAAATGATATTATGAACGTATCCTTTTATTTACACTCATTATTTAAAAATTTCAGTACATTTAACTCGATTGGAAATTTGTTTTGATTTAGTTTTGAGCGTGTTTGGAGTTCATTTGGAACTATCAGTTGACGTATAAATTATACAAAGATGCCTATGAATTGCCACTTGTCAATTATCACAAGACAGAAATTTACCTGTCTTTTGTTGCCATTCTTTTGATGGTCGCCAGCTTCTTAGCATCAAAGTGGAAAGATTTATATACGAGTTATTGCTTATAATGCTGTCATGTTTGATACATCACTTATGTGAACAAAGTCCTTGTAAACACCATTGATTTGAGGAGGCACTCTTCCTTTTAGTATAGTTCTATCATGAAAAGGGACGAGGGACAATGGCTTGCCTCTTGCTATTTTAGCCCATGTGTTCATAAAATCCATTGTTGACCCTCCATCTACCATGCAATGGTCAATTGTGATCCCAACAGTGAAACCTCCACATCTGAATTTAGTCACCTGTAATTTGTCTTCAAAGTTAATAATGTTTCAACGGAGAATGTAGAACATGTCAACATGTGAAAACATTCTTGTGTGGATTGAGTTTATGCACTTTATGTTCATATGAAATCTTACATTCAGTGGGAGCAAATAGAATCGGGATGTATGTACTTGACCCATTCCATAATATCTTGACTTTTTGCCTTCGATAAAGAGAAAGATTTGCCTAGACTCGATACACCACAAATTTAATGATTCTCGATTGCTAACCTCGTCATTTAAGCGGGGGCCATAGCTTTATCCAACAGTACCAAATCACCTATCACCGGTAGACTAAAGAATCATTCCTCATGAGACCTTACCAGGACGAGTTACAGCCCACCGGGAATATAATAAGGGAAGAGGACACTTGAAATGCAAAAGTTATGTACAGTAATCATTTAAATGTTAAAAGTTTTTATCAACTCGCTTAAATACCAAATAGGAGAAAAACGACCACTTAAGTGCCTTCACAATAAATTACGGCCAAATTGATTATGTAGCATTTACAATTTAAATTTTATTATGATTTGGCATATTTTTAAAAAAATTTGTTCTCGTGGACATCCAAAACAATGTCGCACAATAATCATTTTTTAATTGAGATTGGCACTAAAGTGATCAAATTGTAACAACGACTAGCACTAAAGTGGTCGTTTTTTAATAACGATAAATACTTAAGTAATCACTTTTAACAATAATTGGCACTCAAACAATCCATATTTACAAATTTTGGCACTCAAACAATCACTCGTTAACTTGTAGATACAATGTTGTTTGGGGGTTATATGCTAATTTGGCACTCTAGCAGGCCACATAGGATTGAGATATTAATAAAATATGGTCATGTAGAATTTCCAGTAACCCAAATCGGAGTTGACACTTAAGTGATTGTTTTTATTAAAAATTAGCATTTAAGTGATTTAACAAAAGCTTTTGGCATTAAAGTAAGCGTTGTACATATTTTTAGCATTGCTAGTGTTTCTTCTCCTGGAAAGGTAGCTATCTCTATCTTCCTTTATTTATCGGCAAGTTACTATCTAAATGGATAGATATAAGTCGGCATTGAATTTGAAAATTTATTATGTCATTGAGAGAGATACTAATGATAAACTGCCAATTTTCCATTTTTTTTGGACCATGAAGAGGCTGCTTCATAATATTGTTTGCCATGGAGATACTAATTTACTGGAGAAATAACTAAATGATTACAAATATACTGACCGTTGCCAAAAATAGAAAAAACAAATAAAGTTCTCGATCAATTATATAGAGAAAAACTGGTTACCTGCATGTAGATAATTATTATACTAGATGAAAAGTTAGAATTACCTCTTGCAAAAATAAGTTGGAACTTCTCCTTTATTATAACTAGAAAATATTAATTAACAATATAGGAAGTTGCTAATCACTATCGAGTTTTTTTCATATGAATTACTTGTCATATAAAAAAAAAAAAAAAAAAAAAAAAAAAAAAAAAACCTTCTTACCAAAAGAAAATTATCATCTTCTAAATCTTAAGCAAAGTTAACGAATTAGGAACCCAACTAGTTAAACACGAATTGGATCAACCAAAACAAATTGCAATCATGTTTAATGGCGAAAAACAAATAAAAAGGCAGAAAGGCGTATTTATGATCTTTACATAGAAATCTGAAATGAAATGAATAGATTAGAAAAGCACTCTCAAGCATTACCAGGAAAAAACAAAAAAATTGTTTCTTACCTGTGCAGTTAGAAGGGGGCAACTTCAGGTATATCTTCCGTAGGATCCTTGTAGATAAGCTTACCTAGAACATCAGAATCGAAAATTCTCGTATCACCCACACTTTCATAATCACGATTAGCTATTTCCTCCACAAATGGGACTCCTAACTTCTTTTGGCAATCAACAACCAACTTCCCTCGAGAGGTTTTAGCTAATCTCCCTGCAAGCGGATAGTAACAGACCAGAACTTTGGCCAAAGCATGCTTAAACACGTCTACCACATTTGCGTCACCCCTGTCGTAAGAATTGATGGATTTTTCCTTTTGATGGGCCTAAGTTAGCCCGTCCGCCCATGTTGGGCACAAAGGCCCGGCCCATGAGTTGAGGGCCCATGAAGGAAGTTATTATAGATAAGGGAAAATCAGAGAGGTGGTTATCGATAAGAAGTTATGTATTTTGAAAAAGAGAGATTACGCTCTCTCTGAAGTTACGTCTTTCTACACCGCTTTCTCCCGAAAAACAGAATAGGATTATCCTCTGAAGAATAGTGTGGATTCTTCCTCGTGTTGCAACATTGGTGTTTAGTCTGTGGAAATAAGGTACATTTGATTATGTGACGTGCCTTAGGATCAGTGATTCATAATTTTTCTGGGCTTCCTTCCGCTTCATTGTTTCTCTTAGGGTTCAATTCTGTGTCGAATCACTGTTTTGGGAATTCCGTTTCCTTCAAGAATAAACAATCAATATTATTGCTTTGGCCGTTTCATCAAGGCTATTTAAGAAAAGGGAACCCCCGGGAGTTTCTTGTTCTGGCAGGACGGCGAGAGGGACGGTTCTTTCTACTACGAGGGCACTGTTCTTCGTGGTTTGGAAGGCCTCCATCGGAGAAGTCCGGAATTCTATATCCTGCTCTCTTACTGAGATGGAAAAAAAAAAGTGTTTGAAAGTTCAAACAAAGTTATTAGGTAGAGAGATATCACATCTGAGTTAACAAGAGTTTCCATTAATCCCGTACATAAGCAAAGTATAGTTTAAGAAAACCGATCTCATGTGAGATTCCGGATGGAATCAATTCATACTAATTTCGGAAAACAGGCGGTGTCAAGGAATGTGAAATAACATGGATGAGGATCACAAGAAAGCAACGTGAAGTCTCGAACATGTCATCAATTCCGTGCATGGTCGAAAATACAATTTGAAATTTTAAACAATTTGCAAGTGGAGCGGAAAACATAAAGTGGAGTGCGTTCTCCTTAGTAACAAAGATTTGGTTGTGTCTTGTCATGGGAAGGCATACCATATAAGGATAGTGAGAGATATTAAAGATGAACGTACCTGAATTTGGAATAGCTTCTCTATGCGGATTTTGGAAAGTGGCCGTTTCTATGGGCAATTTAAATAGATCTGGAGTTCACGTTTATGGTTTTTAATATGAAAACTTGGCTGGTTAGTCAATCGCTCCAGAGGGACCTAGAAATTCTAATAATGTAGTTTCCCAAATTCTATGATCCAAGCAAGCTCAAGCTCGTCGCGATTCAGCGAGCTTGGGTGAGATTGGCTGAGCCTCAAGCTCGCCAAATCTGCCATCGGGTCTTTGTCGGCCGAGTAGTTGGCCATCGTTAGGTAGGAAGGAGGTGGCAGTGACAGAAGGAGGAGGAAGGAGGCGGCGGCAGAGGAAGGAGGAGGAAGAAGGCGGCGACGGAGGAAGGAGGAAGGAAAAGAAAAAGAAATAAATAATAATAAATAATAAAAATTTCGATTTTTAAAAAATATAAATAAAATAAAATAAATTTTTTGGTCAATTAAAAATATTAAAATTCAATTTTTGATAATTTTTCCCAAACAATTAAATGAGCTAATGACGGTATTTTCTACTCAAATTTTAGATTTTGTAGAACATTGGAAAATAAAATCATTTTCCCTAAAATGACTTCCGAAAAACGTTTTCCAAAACATGATATTTTCCACAAAACGAAACAGACTTTCAAACTGCATTCGCTTTTGAGGTTTTAAAAACATATTATATGAAGCATTTTTTTGAAAAATAATCATATTTTCCGATGTTCTACTAAAACCCAAAATCAACTAAAAATATTTTTTGTTGTTCAATAACGAAAATCTTTCCCTACATGCAACAATTTCAATAATTTTATTATTATTATATTTTTAAAATTGGTCTTTTTAATTATTTTTTATTATTATTTTTTTTTTTTCAGGCTTACGATCAACCAATGAAGAAAAAAAAAAAAAAGAAAGAAAAGCAAAAATAATTAAAATAATTAAAAATCAATTTTTAAAAAATTAAAAAGATAAAAGTAAAAGGTATTTGACAGAAGAAAATGAGGTGAAAGAAGATGTGAAAAATGTTTTTGCTCTTTCTCAAAAATATAAAACATTTTCTCTTATTTTAAAAACCTTTTTTCTCTTCTTGGAAAATGTTTTTCCCAACCAATTCATCTTCTATAAAATGAACATAAAAAAAATTCGGAAAATATTTTCCTATAAATTATTTTCTGCAAATAGAACAGAATCTTAATTTGGAACTTGGCAAACCAACCCAGCTGGCTTGTCAATCACAAAGATCTCATCGGCCAGCAAAACGAAGATGGACGACCACGGTCCCAGTAAGCTCGCCAAAGACCCAATTACCCAGAGATAGTCATTAACGTAGCCCATTCACGATTCTAACGTTGGGGTGGAAACCCGTTACTGCGTATCTGTTCGGAATATTCTTTAAAAGCAGCAGCACTTCCGAAAACACGACCATCGCCATATCGCGGTTTGCTGCCGCCGGTTCATAAAATGTTCAGAGGGACTAAAGTCTTCAAGCGATTACTCAGGTGCAGAAATTAATCTCAGGGCAAAAGTTTGAGAAGCAGATCATACGGCACATAAATTTTTCAGGCTTCGAGAACTAATACATAGGCATGTACATAAGGGACTTGAACTTGGATACTAATCGTGGTCTAACTAGCAATCCTTGATTGGCTTCTAGGAACAGACCCAGGCAGGCAAAAACATCTCACACGCCAGCAGTATTAGGGAAATATTTTGAGGATCGTTTTGATGCAGCTGTTAGGTCTTAACTTATCTCTGGCTGAGATCCTCTGAAACTGCAAATCTGGCTGCAGGGACCATTTTGGGTTTTCATAGTGCGGGCGCCCGAAGAAATGAGTCCAAAAAGCATGAGCGTAGCTTGTGCAGATGCAAAGAATTTGCCTTCATTCCCCGTTGATGTTAACATCTGCACAAGAAGCACACACAGATTTTTAGAGCAGTTCCATACGAGAATAGAAGCCTACTAGGATGCAGGGCAGCACATAATAATACATCTGCACAAGAAGCATACACAGATTTTTAGAGCAGTTCCGTACAAGAATAGAAGCCTATTAGGATGCAGGGCAGCACATAATAATAAGGCGTAGCAAAGTTCCAACTGGGGAAGTATAAATTCGGGATTCAGCAAGCATATCTCAATTATGTGGATGATATAACAAACATGCAATTAGACCGGAAAAAGCATTCAGAAAATGATACTACCTGCAGAACTGTAGATTTGCGTGTGCCCATCAAGGAACTGTACTGGGAGGGGGAAGTCTCCCTTGCTGTACCCCCCACGGGGTCCTTTGGTTGTGCTCCTAGAGATACAGATTAATACTCAGTTTAGGCATTACCATAAAAAATCAAGTTAAAGCTTGATGTACATGAAAAGGACTGATGCTTGTAAACAACCATGAATATATCCAATCGGTCACCCAAGTGCCAGCTCTTGTCAATGAGACCGTGCCAATGGAGAGAAAGTAACTTTGTTGCCTCATCATGTTAAATAGTTTCAAGTGAAAGGAAAATTAAGAAAATAATACAGACTTAGTGATCAATTTAAGACTAGCCAAGAGGGACCAGAAACGGGAATAACACCCCACCACTCAAAAAATCTTCAAAATCACAGCTAAATCATACAAGTATCTAATTCAACTTGGGTGTCCAATGAGCATTGGCTGACAGTTAAAAGAGATACATACAATTGTAATTTGGTTCCTCATGTCTACAAAAAGTAGAAGTCCATCAATGCGAAATATTTCCAGTCACAAAAAAGGTTATATATGTCCTAAAGGGACCCTAAGGATCATGGGACCCAAAAATTTCTACTGCCACTGATGTTTGCCATGGGAACCCACTCCACGGATGAAGGAAGTTAAAAGATATATCTACCAAGTATGGTCACGCAAAAGTTATTCAAGCAAACAGTTTGCATACCCCAATTTCTGTCACAGAACGGCAGGCCGAACACTTGACTGCTGGAGCGCCATATGGGTACATAAGCAACATCGCACATGTACCACACTTAACTTGTCCAAGCTGATGCTCTGATAGAAACAAGAACAAAGTATTTCATTTTTCAGTAAGTCAAAGACATACATCGCTGAATAACAGAAAGAAGTTTCCAGCCAGACTAGACTAAACTATCCAGTGGTAGGGACACCATAATTTATTTTAGACTGTGAACAACTTCAGCTTCAACACTGAATTGTTTTAGTCTCTTCTTCAATTATGCTCTTCTTGCAACAGAAATATGACATAATTAGTCTGAATGCAAAATAAAAGAGGAATTGCTCATCAATTGTATCCCTCCATAATATTATTATGCGATAAGATTTCATACTACTGAGGCAAAAGCTGCAGCATTGGAGGCAAAACTTTAATCGACAAAGGATATAATCATTTTCAGCCTGAAACTAATGCAAAAGAGATCTGAGCTAATATGACATTGGGGGGAAAACTATCCTGTAAACTCAAGACATGCCAACGACCAGCTTCTCAAAGCTTATAGTATGGTATATTACCCAGGCACCTACTTACTTCTCCGACAGACTCAAGTCACTTGACCTCCAATGACTACTTACTGTTGAACTCTTCCAGTTTAATTTCCCAAGGCACCATAGGGGCATCCATTTGGAAATTCATGTGAATTCTGACAAATTGCTTAACAAAGTGACATGTTACAGGCAGATATAGGTCTCTTCTCGATAGGCTTACTCTTCTCTCTTTTTTCCAGGATCAGACTCGAGCTGGATCTGACTATAATAATTTCTCTAATGGTTGCTATAGAGAGTATTTCCTATTTTAAAAACTTTTGCATCCAAGCATCGAGGAAGAGTACAGTTGTAATTGCATCAATTGTTATCACAACAATATGTCCAGCACGAACACATCATGCATACATAAAGCAAGTCAAAGAAATTCGAGCTGGATCAGACTATAATAAATTCTCTAATGGTTGCCATAGAGAGTATTTCCTATTCTAAAAACTTTTGCATCCAAGCATCAAGGAAGGACAGTCATAATTGCATCAATTTTTATCACAACAATATGTCCAGAACAAATACATCATGCATACATAAAGCAAGTCCAAAAAAATTTCACTCCTATAGAACAGTTTTGTTCCTCAACCTACATCTACCATGCTGCATAGCTATCTTTGACTCCCACTTCCTCCCACAACCCCATCTCACCAATCCCATCCCCATTCTATAATAAAAAGGCAAAAGGTTAAAATCCAAGATCACAAGATTAAGCACAAAACAATCTTATGTCCCACATGTAAGACAAAAATTCTGCATAAACCAACAAGCCATTTACATATTCCGAGAAGAAACTGCAGTGTCATGAAACATATGGGACTGATGGTATGACATCATATTTTTACTGCAATAAAAAGTCAAACTTAAACTTGAACCAGTCATGGAATCTTCTAGAGGATAATGCCACTGCAGCTCAGAACATAGTTACATACTAACGAGTTCTTTTAGCTCTGTGAAGCAGAAGTATAGGGAGTAACTAGGTGTGGGTCCACATCTACCATCTTACTATTGCAGATTAGAGTTGCTATTACGCAGCAGCAATCAATGCACTTGCTGATCTATCAATCAATACACAAACCATATGAGTTCAAAGTCCTGTCAATGTGTATAGTTCTTGAAAAGGGAAAAGGAAATATAATGATAAAAGTAACACCAGTAAAGATTCAGTGATAAACCTTCCAACACAAAGTTAATCGTCTTGCAGCATAAGCATTGCACATATTTGGCTCCTGGCTGATATGAAATCAATCTTTGGCAGGAACCACAAACCATTTGAGCCATTTCTGCAGCATCATTGTCTCAATAAGACATCAAGCATCAAGATGTTGTCATGATTGCATGAAAGACTAGCAGATATGAGCCTCAGAAACATGACTAAACTCCAAAAGAGGCCAATGAGTTTGACTTGTCTAATCCTAAGTCTACCAAAACAACGACCTGATAGCAGAGTACAATGGTATGGGAAAGAAGTACAAGCTAACAATCCATACGCATCCCCTCATGAAGCATGGTCAGCTTAAATTAAATGCACTCTTCTCTTTGCTTAAACAACCAGTTCTTACCAAAGAAACGTTGAAAGAACAATCCAAAAGATGGCTGTTACCCGATCTTCTATTACAAAGATGAGCATCCAGAGCATGAGGAACCATCATTACACAAATTTTACTCAATAGGGCCAGCACTTCCATATCTACCACAGCAAATTGTGCCCAGATAATATGACGAAAGATTAAAAAATATATAGATGAAACAGCAAAAGAAGAAGCAAACATGAAGCCACTATAAGCTCTTGAATGTGTGAATAAACAAGAAAGCCCTCAAAAACCACCAATCAGTCGTTCATCTTGCAGGTAGCCCGCTAAGACTAGAGCTATGATCTCCGCAAGAAACCTATTCATCATAACAAAACAGGTACCGCAACTATTGAAGGGACAGTACCAATGAAACGAAGGTTCTCCGGAGTCATCTCCACCGGAAAGCTTACTCATAGTAAAATGACCATTAGATCATGTCAACCGTCCAAGCAAGGACGAAGTGAAAATCACCCCTTGCAACGAACTTTAGAGAATCAAAAGAGAATGATGCTACAGACCACCTGCTAAAGCAACTACCACTCATCAAAAAATGAACTTGGGATATGGTCGGTCGCACTGACCTGAGGTACGCCGACCAGGCTGTGGGGCCGACGGCACTAACGTGGCCGGCGCTGGCTGCGGCACCTTAGAGGCGAGCGGCGGTGGGGCAGGTTCCCAACCAGGAGGTGCGCCGTCGTCCTTCACTCTCTCTTCTTCCACAACTCGTTCGCTCTCGATTCCCTCGCTCCCCGGTTCGATCGAGCGATGAGGAGCGTTTCCCCAACCAGGAGGCGGGCCGTCCTCCTCCATTTCGTCTCCCTCCGCTCTCTCTCCCATCCCATTTTCTTCCGCGGCTCCTTTGCTCTCAATCGTCTCGCTTTGCGGCTCGATCGTAGAATGTGGACCGATTCCCCAACCAGGTGGCGGACCGTCCTCCACTCCTCCTTCTTTCTTCGCTCTCTCTCCCATCGCATTTTCTCGTGCGGATTCCTCGCTCTCGATTCTCTCGCTTTGCGGCTCGACCGAAGGATGAGAATCGATTCCCCAACCAGGAGGTGGCCCGTCCTCCTCCGATTCCTCCGCCTCCTCCATTTCCTCGCTCTTCACCATTCTCTCACTCCGCGGCTCGATCGGACGATGAGGATCGATTCCCCAACCAGAAGGCAGACCGTCGTCCACTTCCTCCTTCGCTCTCTCTTCCATGACTGCTTCGCTTTCCATCTCCTCGCTCCCCGGTTCAAGCGAGGGACGAGCGCCGGCTTCCCAACCAGGAGGCGGACCGTCCTGTTCCTCCTCCTCCTCCTCCATTCTCTCTCCCGCCGCCCTCTCTTCTCCTACAAGCGCGACTGCTTCGCTTTCCGTCCCCTCGCTTTGCTGTCCGATCGAGGGACACGCAGCGGCTTCCCAACCAGGAGGCGGACTTTTTTCTTCTTCTTCTTCCCGTCCTCTCTCTTCGGCTTCGTTCAGTTGTTCCTTCTGCTCTTCTCCTACCACTTCCATGGCGGCGCTGGTCTCGATTCTCGCGAACCGAGGTGACGTCGGCAACGGCGGAGGGGGCCCGGACTCCCATCCAGGAGGCGGCCCTTCTTCTTCTTCCTCCTCCACCTCGCCTTCCGCCATTCGTTCTTCCCTGAGCTCTTCTTGGGCTTCCATTCTCTCTCTCTCTCTTCTCTCTCTCTCTCTCCCAGACAGTAGCGAAATTGAAATAACTGGCGACGGTTCAGCGGGCGCCGGCCGAACCGGACGACCCGTCTCGTTCGCGATTGCATCCGGTTCACTTGGGTGAACCGGAGTCAGGTTTTCCGGCGCCAGAATTAAATTCAATTTCTCCGACGGTCCAAACCGGTCGGGATTCAAGGATTAATCAAGATTCCTCGCCTCCTCGGATTTCCGAAATACAAAAAGTTCCGATCACTATCTATTGAGCCGGCCGATCTATTGTCTTGGTTATTTTTGCTTTTAACATTTTAATTTCCTTATCAGTTCCTACTCAATGTAGAGATTTCCACGCGAGTTGTTTCACCACCTCTTCTCCTACTTTAAACTACGACCCGTCCTGCCAACTTCGGACCATATTGAAATGTGATTTCAATTGGCTGCAATCCTAAAGCTGCAGTACACGATGCAAGGAAGGTCCTTAGTCACGAAAAAAACGATCGTGCCAATTGGTATGAACGGTACTGAAACTCTGCTGAAGTCAGGTGGTGATGACAGGTCTTGATTTGCAATTAGACCGGGGGATCGAGTAAAAATGTGAGAAAGGTGCATGGAGAAAGCACTCAAGGGCCCAACTTCCTATTGAACCGGTATCATCCTAGTTCCCCGGTTAAACCGGAAGACATTCTCCATACAGCCAGCCATTAAAATTAAGATTGGTTTTTGCACCGAGAATACAAAGGATATCTTGCCTTCACTCGGCAGATTGATTTAACTAAACATACAATTTCTTTTGCTAGATAAAATTTCAGTCCTTTGGACAAACAAACAAGAATTTACTTTAAGCTGAACACTGATGCCTTACATCGCGGGGACATCTCCTTTACCGAGAAGAACCGAGTCCCTCATTACAGATAATAAGGTGGTCGACACTTATAAAGTACAAGGCCATACAAAACAGCAGCGCTCGACCAATCGAACCAGATGGAATCTCGACTACCCGAGTTCAAGCACCCTTTTTCTTCTGGTCCTTTGCTGGTTTGATATCCTTGGTGAGCATTCTAGGTGCTATGGCCATGGACATAAGCTCTTGGAAGAGCAATTTACAAGCATAAGGAATGTGAACCTGCACAAGATCATGAGAGAACATCATTTGCGTTATCATGACATATACGATTATCGCCTAGGACAAGTTAGACAGCCTTGGTCTATCCAACTACAGAAGCATGCGGAGCCCACAGAGAAAATAACAAACCCAGAGCTTAAGTCTAAAGAGTGAACGACACTTTTGACTCTACCCTAACTTAATCAGAGGTGAGAAGTAAGCACCAAATGAAAGCACTGGATGAAAGCAATACACACCTGAACAATGTCGGTTTTGTTTTTGCAACCTCTGCACTCAAAAGAATTCTTCTTCAGGTTTGCAATGGCAATCAATCCACAGCGTTCGCACACATGGACTCTATACGCATCACTTTGGTCAAACAACCTCTCCTTGAGAAAATGAGCGGCTCCATGAGCAATCATGCAATCTCTTTCCATCTCTCCAAATCGGAGACCACCATCTCGAGATCGTCCCTCAGCAGGCTGCCTTGTAAGAATTTGCACAGGACCCCGACCACGGGAATGGATCTTATCATCCACCATGTGCTTGAGTCTCTGATAATATGTTGGACCCAGGAAAATCATAGCAGTGAGCCGCCGGCCAGTGTGACCATTATACATTGTCTCAAATCCTCGCATTTGATACCCACATTTATGAAGAGCTTTGCTGATGTTATCCACCTAAGTACCAGAAAATAGGGATTAGACATCAAGTCTTGCTGTCACAACTAAAAACAAAGGAATGTATAACTACGCAGTTATGACCAACTTCCAACATGAAAAATGCAGCTTGAAAGCAAAAGTAAAAGCTTATCTTCCAACCTGACACCTCATTAAACAACAAATTAATCCCCGCAATCACAGCATTTAAGAAAACAAGTGAAAATGTCTCTCCAGATCAGGTTGAGGAGCCATTGTTCTTATACAAAGCACATTTGTCAATGCAGCTTGAGAAAAGTAGCCCTATCTCTGCCAAATGGAAAATATATATGATATGCCTCCACCTCCTTACTCCATCATATCTAAACTGCATCACCTAACTCCCAAGATTCTAATGAGCATTTAAAAAATCTAGGCCAAAACAAAAAGATTAGGAGACATCAGAACTCACAGTCACATCTGTGAATGGAGTAGCATCTCCTTCCTTTCCCATGTGAGCAGCAACCTTGCCCATGATACACTCAATAAGCTGCCCAATTGTCATGCGAGAGGGAATAGCATGTGGGTTCACGACTATATCAGGTGTAATGCCTTCCACGGTCCAAGGCATGTCTTCTTGCGTGTATGTCATGCCCACTGTTCCTTTTTGCCCATGCCTACTGCTAAACTTATCCCCAATTTGAGGTATTCGAACAGATCTCACTCTTACTTTGACAAATCTCAAGCCATCAGCATTTGTTGTCAGCAGAACCTGCATTCGCCAAAGTATAAAGGGGATCGAATCAAAATAGAAGGTTTGATTACTGCAAGAATCTCTATTGAAATAGTAAACCAACAGGTAAGCAATCACTAATTCAGAACCGAAAGAAACAGTACGCTAAGCCTGTATCAGTGAAGTCAACGCAGGCCTAACCTGATCAACTATCCCAGTCTCACTGTGCCGTAAACTTATGCTGTGATCGCGCCTTGAATAACGGGAGGCTTGTCCCTGAGCATCATCTTGTGCGATTGGAGTTGTTTTTCCAATAATGACATCTTCACCTGAAACCCTCGTTCCCTATCACAGAAAACTGAATTAAGTGAAACCTATCTTTAAACCAAAAACAGATTATCCAGTGGACGTGCAAGTACTCACAGGAGGGGCAAGGCCATCATCGTCCAATTTATCATAGGAACCATGCCTCATGCCCTGTGCAACAAAGATGAAGTTAGATTCCACTACTTTTGCAATAGGAAAGGATGAAGAGCATTCAAATGGTTCTCACCATTGTATTGGCTCTGTCAGGACGACCAAATCCTCTTTGACCAGAGTCCCCATCTTTTCTCCTCATCCCTAAGAGAATAGTTTTAACGCAATATTAAAACTAAATTGGAAATAATTTAAAATATCATCAGGTTTATCACCAAGCCAGTAGCATCTTTACCTGTATGATCGGAAAAACAGAGATCGGAAAAATCCACGATCTATTGATGACTGGTTCATAATGACGGAATCTTCTTGATTGTACCCAGAATAGCAAGCAATGGCAACAATGGCATTCTAACCAAAACGAGATACAAAAGGTGTGACGAAGCATGATAAGATCATCACATAGGCAAAAGATGCAATCCACTCCCAAAACTAAATGCTTACAATGCCAGCAGGGAGCTGCCTGAAGTGAAGGTGCTCCATAGCTCGTGTAGTAACAAGAGGCTTTTGAGGGTAGTATAGCACATATGCCAATGTATCCTGGAAAGATAACATGTTTTAAGCAAGAATTGATTATATTAAGGAAACAAAAAAAATTATAAAAATCTGGAGTGAAAACCCACCATCCGAAATTGGTAGTTGGTGACGTAAATTCCCATGGCTTGCTTTCCCATTGCTGATTGATACGTATTACGTGGAGACTAGCCCACCAAAAGAAAAACTTCACTTTAAGTTGAATTCCTATGATTAACTTTGATAAATGAAGTTCATTGGCATGACTGGCCTACCTGGTTATGGTCAGGGAACGGTATGATTGAAGCACAAACACCTAGGATCAATGATGGATGGATTTCACAGTGGGTGTAAGTTTCTGAATATGCCTCCTCAGGGTTAAGCCGCTTGCACAAGGTCCTGAAACAGATGTCGGGCAATTTAAATTGGGCGTGTCACTGAGATGCTCCAAAACATGCTTATTCTGAGAAATCTATCCACTCACATTAATGGTCATGGAAATCATAGTAGTTTCTTCTTCCTCAGTGTCAATATACTCTATGAATCCCTTAGCCACTAACTCATGCCACCCCACATCATCCGGGCTCCCTTCCTGGAAAGCAGATAAAGACTCAAAATAAGCACCAGCAGTGTTTCAGGCAAATAACAGGTTTACATTCGAAGACATACTCTCAGTTGCAATGCATGTATATGCTGCTTCTTTATTAGAAGTCTCTGTTTCTCAACTATAAACAGTGGACGACTACACCGTCCATAATCAGTGTATATCCTCAGTTCCTTCAATCTGATATCTCTGACGACCCCAACTTCAGTATTGACATCAACCTGCACAATGTGAGAGCCCATCAGCACCAGGAGCTAACTCTCAATCTCTTTGACGACTAGTATCTAGATATCCTTATCATAACAAGAACATTGGAAAACATGCTGCTGATCCTGAAAAAGCCTGACAAGAAGTACTCTTAACTACTAAACATAAAAAGATCTTATGCACTCACCCTTCTCCTCAACCGTCGTAACGTTTTCACCAACATATCAGGGTCACGATGGATGCCAACCCAGCAACCATTGACAAAAATTTTTGTCGCTTGAGGAATAACCACAGGAGAAATTTCCTACCATGAATAAATAATAAAATTTGTTAAAAATCCTTAAGAAAACACAGAACTAGATCAATTAGCAAAAACACTTTGACAACCTCAAAATTCTCCGTGCCCCATTCTTCCAAAAATTCCAATATGGGATATGCCGCTGACCCGACCGTAATATAGACCATCAAAGCAAGATTCTTCACCAGTCCGCAAGCCTGATTAACATATCAATTGAATTTTAAGACGCCATAAAATAAGAGATTATCTTCACAAACCAACATAGATATTTGCTAATAGGCAAAACACTCACTTGTCCCTCAGGAGTCTCAGCTGGACACATCATTCCCCATTGCGAATTGTGCAGCTGTCGTGGCTTTGCCAATTTACCTGTAGAGAAAAGCATTACTCATGGGAAAAAAATATGAGAAAAACAAGCACATGCCTTGATAACTGTTGATAAAACATTCTCCGTGGTAAGAACAATCCACACAACTGGAGCTCCCAGAGTAACTAACTTTACCTTCACGCCCTATTGGTGAATTTAGTCTTCTCAAATGTGACAACGTCGAAGCATATGTTAACCGATTCAGCACCTGAATATCAATAAAAGATTCCCATCAACAGCACTGAGGAAAAAATCCTCATAATCAAAATTCAAAAGCATTGGGTAGCATAACAAACTTAAAAGGCAGCTTCAGGAAAAAGAATATGCAAAAAACCTGAGACACTCCAGCTCTTGTTCCAGCAGCATTGGCTTGTCCCCAGTTCCCCGTGGCAAGCGAGTATTTAAGACCACTAGTTATGGTTTTTGCTTTTATTGCGAATTGGAGGTTGACATCCTTTCCATTGTCAACACACTGTCATTCATGAACACCAGTAAGGACACAGAAGTGGTATGGCCAACATGTGGTTCAGTAGAAGGGGATATAGTAATTAACCTTCTGCACATATCCCCTAACATCCCTTGTCAATTTTCTAAAAAGCTGCATACACCAAAAGGAAAATAATCTTAGAACACAGAAAAAATAATGGACCGGCAAAGGAATTCCACGACAGACACTTCCATAGGACAGACCATTCTGAACAAGCCTCCAAGTAAAGGTCCAGCAAGATCTAGCCTCTTGTTGCCATAGTGATCACGGTCATCTTCTGCCCTTCGACCAAGAGCACATAAAAGAAGCCGATGGATGATGTATCTGGTGCAAACAGCACAGACTTACTGAGCACTTGCTGTGTCTCCATGAAAAATTACGTTCTGAGGGAAATGAACGTACCCAAAGTAATAAGCTTTTTTTGTCTCGCAATACTCTTCAACACCAACATGTGGAAGCATTTCTTTCTGAAGGATTTCTTTGGCATACCTGTGCAAAGAAGGACATAAGTCACCACGATACTATCAAAAGTTGCCTGAAGCAAATGTTACAGTGGTTGCCACATACTTTATACGTTTTTCTCGAGTCACGCCAACTGTCGCTCCTCGCTTACCAATGTAGTCTAGAGCAACCTACAGTTAAAGCTAGATCATGTCAAGAAGGCCAGATAACTTGTGCTGGAACTAGAAGACTCAACTTATTTCTTGGTAGACACAAGAAAAATGAGGTTCATATGCAAGGAAAAAGATGTAAAGATATCACATACTCTGACATCAAGAAATATAGTTGCATCATTCTAATTACAAAACTGTTGACTAAAAATATAAACTGATAAAACATCATAAACTCTTGTATAGATAAAAGTCGCAGGCTGTAAACAGAAAAACTCATAAATCTATTATCAAGCAAATTGCTCATGTCTTTCCACTTATAACTTAGAAACAGAAGTCCATTTCCTCATCCTAGTTAACAATAAAAAGTCATGCTTGAGGCAACAAACTCCCTTAGCAGCCCCAGTCTGAAAAAGAATATTTATGCATCGGCCCGGGAGATCGAATGCGACCTAGAAAATTCAACCTCTCCGTGTGATTGACTTTTATCCCAGAAGAAGAGATGACAGAAGCAAAAATACCTGTTGATTTTGTATTACAAATGCTTCCTCGAGAGAAGGACGAAGCAATTCCATCATTTTAGTATCAGAGAAGTCATAACATATATGCTCTAGTATGTCCTTATCAGCAACAAAACCCAGAGCTCGGAACACGATTATTATAGGGATCTCCGTCCGAATATACGGAAGAGTCGCCCGGATATACTGCCCTGAAGATCCCTGCAGTTTTCCAATCACAACAGCCATTTATTCAAGCAGTTAGAAGTAAAAAAGAACCGTTGCACCCTTCCAAACCCACCAACCTTGTCGTTGCAGACCCCAGACCCTGATCAGAACGATCAACACCCAGAAAAACAGAAGTGCACACAGAGAAGGAACAGAGAAATTGCATTACCCCTTTAGCACTTGTGCGAGAAAGCATGCGGACAAACATTGTGCTGGGTGGCCTATTTTGAGATTCAGCCATTGACCGAACTTCCCCAACATAGGCGTACTTATTGGGCTGCCTCTTCTTGAACACATACACATGGTTGGTGCTCATCTTCTCCTGAGCAATTAAAACCTTTTCACTTCCATTTATGATAAAATAACCACCTTGGTCATAAGGACACTCTCCAAGTTCAGTCAAATCCTTCTCTGAATTCTGAAATAATGTGCAATAGCTTGATCGGAGCATTATAGGGACCTAATATCAATGACATCAAAACAGTTAACATGGGCTGCTTCCCGATATACGATATCACCATTCTAGTACTCAAATAACAGACCTTTCCAATAAAAACTTTTTGCAAGTCCTGAGGTTCAGTGAGTTCTTCACCATCATGTCCCTTCTTGATAACTCTCATAGAAACATCAACATACAAGGGAGCTGAGTACGTCAGATTTCTCAACCTTGCAGCTTTGGGAAATAAAGTTGCCGTTTCTCCATCTGACTCAGTCATCATCGGCTTACTCAAGTAAATTTGACCAAAGTTGATTTTATATATGGTCTGCAGGCCAACAAAAAGCATTAAGAGCCAAGCAAGATGCAATTGCAAAAGTAGTTACTTAGCAAACTTGACTAACATGTAATCAAAACAAGCAACTCTATGAAGTCGCGCTGTCTAGTCAAGTTTTCAACCCACTGTCATCAACTAGCCATATATCACCACTCAGAAATTTCTCCTCTCTCAGCAATTCTTTGAAATTCTCTCCACCAAAGTCATTGTCATTTAAACTTTTGCACGAATATGTGTCTCATTAACATTACAAAAGGAAAGGAGAGCATCCTTATCCATCACAAAAGGGATCAATATCTTTTTGTATTCTGTGTCTTAGATGGATCCAATCAGACAAATGATATTTGAGGTGGTCTATGACTATACCAATGATAATCAACAAGGGTCTGGTATACAGAATTTCATAGCATTGTTTCTATGCTTGGTTCGCACATGATACAGTTGACTTTATCCCTCAAACATTACTTGACAGACTTTTCACCCACTTTGTGGGAATAATATAGCTTTGT
Organism: Eucalyptus lansdowneana; assembly: GCA_017140395.1. Lineage (NCBI taxonomy): Eukaryota > Viridiplantae > Streptophyta > Magnoliopsida > Myrtales > Myrtaceae > Eucalyptus > Eucalyptus lansdowneana. Next base: position 61,087,721 of record CM029487.1, read on the forward strand.
AACTTTGACCAGAGTAATATGCAAGAACTTCACAATTTCAAATGCCACAAGTAGAATTTGCCATCATCTGGTAACGTCAGAAGTTACACTGCAAAAATGAAAAGACATGAGAAATACTCATCATACATATGTAATTTTGAACAAATATCGAACCAACTCCATCCTTTCTCAAATCCAACTTGGACTTAAGAGCACACACTAAGCCTGAAATTAATCTAGCCTCAATTTGGTCTTAATTAACTTAAAGAACAAAAAGGAATTCAAATATTTTGCCCTTTCATTCCTCTAAAGTTCTCTAAAGTTCTCACTTCTCAAATGCTGCTGCCATGTACAACAGGACTTTCAGCAACAAAATGAAACCACTTTTTCCACAAACAGAAAATGACAGAATATTTTCACCATGGGAACGCCTTCCGGCGTACATATCTTTTCAAAATAACCTCAACTAAGGCTTATCAAATTCTCGACAACTGAAGACCACTGTCGAACTCCCGAGCTACTAGAGAACCCCATGAACTGATGTTACGAAACTAAGTACGTTCAAGCTCGACAACGTGCCTCATAAACCTCAAATGGGCAAGGTTTCTGAACCATTTCTATAAGCAAGACTCATAAACTGCTCCAACCAAGAACAGCCTATGCGATATGCACAGTTATAACCGTATTCACCGAAGAATCACAATCGCCTAGAGCTAGACCATCTCCAAAACCACAACTCGAACGCTCCGTCCTCAAACCAGCCGTCACTAACCTAAATCCCCGTCCGAATCGAAATCCGAAACGCGCCAAAAGAAGCTCGCGAGCTCGTTTCCAGCGGAACACGAAAAAACCGACCTCGGCGAAATCGGGCTGGTGGCCGGGGTTGTGCTGCGACTCGGGGCGAATCTCGATGTCGGCGGACTCGTCCACGATCTCCTGCATCGTGTTCTGGATGAACTCGTCGAAGGAGTCGAGCTGCTGCCGCACCAGGCCCTTGTCCTCGAAGTAGGCCGAGATGACGGCCCACGCGTCCTCCTGCGTGATCTCGTCGTCGTCCTCCCCCTCCCCCTCCCCCTCGGCGTACGCCGGATCGTACTCCTGCTCGTCCTCCATCATGGCCGCCGCGAGCTTCGAAACCCTAAATCGCCCCCTGGATTCTCCCCCTCGGATCGAGCTTTACAGCGTTAGCGGTTCGAGTTCGGAAGCGAGTCCGTTCGGAGTTCGGATTTCAATTCGTTTGGGAGGGAAGTCGTTCGCGGCGCGGCTGCTCGCGCACGGGGCAGAGAGGAGAGGGAGAGATCGCGAGTCTCTCCGAAAAGTGACGAAAGGATGGGGTGAGGGGGTATTTATAGAGGGGAGACGGATAGGAGGAGGGTCAACTATTCTCGGGAAGGCGGTGGGTTTACGTTTTGCACGGTTTATTACGTGAGAAGTTCGGAATTTTTTTTTGAAAAATTATTTTTCGAGAAAGCATTCTGGGAAATTGATGATATAATTTCGATATTTGACTGAAATCTATAAATAAAACAAAAATTATTTTCCAAATTTTCATTTTTCTACGGAGAAATGTACTGTTCGGGTAATATAAGAATTACAAATGCTATATCGTTGAAATTTAAAAAGTGTTTTGTTGAATTAGATTTTCCTTACCTTTTTATCTCTTGTGATATTTTATGGACACTTTTTCCGTTATGGTTGACATAAGCACCTAGAAAAAAAGAAGAAGATGGTTTATTTTTTATGTGTTGTGTAACGTAAGCTAACTTATTTTTTCTTTTATTTTTTCCTCGTATGATAGATGATGACTATATTAGAAGATTTATTATTTCTCTTTTTGTTGTTACAAGATCTATTGTCGTATATTTAACAATGCATAACATTAATTGAAACACGAATTCTTAGTGATCCATAAATCAATTATACTCGATAAATATGATCCAAATAAGCTCCTTATATTTGACTGAAAATTAACTTTACAGGAAAATATTTTCAAAGAATTTTTTTTTCAATGTAAATGATCATTTTTCCTATGCTTGGTTGCATTTTGCAAATAATATGGAGATTATCACTTGACGTTGGTCACAAAAGAAACTCCTCAAATGTATTTGAGAAAAAAAGTCTCAAGTTTCACCCAAGGTCTTGCATTCAAGACTCGAGGACCCAGCTCAGGTAAACTCCCAAGCTCAAGTGTTGTTGGCTTGGGCATGAGAGCATGGTACTCGAGTATGGTCACTAGAGAACTAGGCATGGGGACCTAGGTTGGGGGCCCAACCTTTATGGAGCAAGGCCTAATAGCTAAGGAATTGGGCACTTAGCCTCGATGGATTTGGGGGTGCAAGTGATTTTGGCACAAGAGCTAGGTAACAAGGCATGGCCACAAGGGACTTGGGACAACTGAGGTCCAAGGCTCAATCTCAAGAGACTTGAGCTTAGCTTTTGTGGACCTAAGTCCAAGCACCGAGAACTTGTGCATGAGAGATTAGTACCCAAGCATGGCCACTTTGAGAACCTTGGCTCAATTGATGTCTCCAACCTGGCCTCTATGGACCTAGGCACAATCGTTGGGGTCCTAGTGCCCAAGATCTGAGGTATTTGGACTGAGCGTAGAATATTTTGAAAAATTATATGATTTGTAAAAGAGAAAATCATTTTTATAAATTTAACATGCATTTTCCATTGATTATGAAATGATTTTTTGACTCACTTTTCTAAACTATGCAAAAAATGAGAAAGAGGTTTCGTCAAAAAAGTTTTCAAGAAAATAATGGGACCGGTGCGTTTGGGAAGGTTTTTAGGAAAAGTCATTGAGAAAATGTAAAGGCCTTTGAGCTAAATGAGTTTTTCAAATACACATTGTGTTTAATAAATCGTATTTATGAAAGTCCATTGTGAAGTATCTTTGAGCAAAATAATGTTTGGACAAATTAATTTTGCAAAAGACTTTTGTCATTAAAAAAAAAAGGAAAAAAAGGAGAATTAGTTGGTTATTGCCGATGAGGGGCAAGCATCCAGGTTAGGGGCAAGCGTCTGATGAGGATCACCATGCGGAGGACGCGGTGAGGCAAGGGTTGCCGTGATCGGGGTCGCTGCAACCAGATCGAATGGCCCCGGCGATTTGGTCGCACAGAGGTCGCTGGGGCTACTCGATCTAGTTGTGGCGACCCCGATCGCGACTAGATCACACGATCCCAATTGCTCAATTTGGGTCGTCAGAGGTTGCACGGCCCAGATCTAAGTCATAGTGAGACCTCCGATGACCTATATTTGTGCCTGATTTGGGTCGTTGGAGGTCGTGTGGCCCAGATTTGGGTTGTGGTGAGACCTCCGATGACCTAGATTTGCACCCGATTTGGGTCGTCGGGGGTCGCGCGACCCAGATGTGGGTTGCAGTGGGACCTCTGGTGACCTAGATCTGCGCCCAATTTGGGTCATCGGAGGTCGCGCGGCCTAGATCTGGGTTGCGGCGAGACCTCTGGTGACATAGATTTGCGCCCGATTTAGGTCGTCGGAGGTCACGGGGCCCAGATCTAGGTTGCGGCGACCTCTAGTGTCACACCCCGAACCTCGAGCACGTGCACATCCCACTGCGGTCGATAGAAATGCGACTTCCCAGGACACGTCGCCGACCCATTCTTTTTAATTGCACATGCGGAAGCGGATAAATAATCCCCAAACAAAACTCAATTGGGATAGAAAAGCAGGATCACATTTTTAAAACCAACCACATACTTTTTATACATATCAAACCAGTTCATTTACAGGACTAGGCTATTTACAAAAGATCTATAGAAGATCAGTCCTCAAAAACTAGGCAGTCCTAAGATCGGCTAGACAGTCCATTCGCCCTCTTCGCCGCTTGGGATCGGCGAAGTCAAAATCCTCTCGGCGACCCTCACTGGTCTACCAAAAAGCTCCGGAGGATCCGCCATCTAGGGACCTGAAATATTATCCCACAACCGGGATGAGACAATGTCTCAGCGAGTCCTACCCTCTAGAACTCGATTAGGAAGAAAATAAGCCCCAGGGTGCTCTAGCCACACAAAGAGAATAGATGACTTACCTCGCCTCAGTCCTTCCTGCACGTCAGTGCAATTCATACGTCGATAAATTCATACCATATATCAATTTATATCATCTATCAATTCATACCATCTATCCATCCATTAATAAATCACGGCTCACACAAGTTGATATAGATGGTAGCTCGCACAAGCTGATATATGCATAGATGATAGCTCGCACAAGCTGATATATGGATCATTGCTCTCACAAGCTGACATATATAAACCAATTACTCGCCAAAGTGGATAATTCAATAATAAACCAACTCATATCTCAATTCAATCAATCAATCAATCCAATTGATTCAAACTGGTCATACAAATCAATCACGGTGCTAGAAACTAACACCGGGTATTTTCAAGTTAAATACCAAAAACTTCTCCAATTTCATTTAATTCCACACTTTTGGAATAATTAACCATAATCATTAATCACTCAATTTATCAATTTAAACATACAATTAGCACAAACCGACCGCAGATCACAAGCGATCAAATACAATTCTAACGACCGCCATCCCAAAAAATTTTCGAAATTATTAAATAATTAAATTTAATTCCGAAAATTAAATAATTAGATATTATATTATAATAATATAAAACAATAAAATAATATTTAAAAATTCGAAATAATTATTTAATTAAAAATAATCAATTAGGGCTTAAATTAGATTACACTAATTTAAACATACAATTAGCCCTAATTAAACATCCATTAAACTAATCATACAACTAATCTAATTTACATTAAAATAATCTAATCTAACCACCTAACCCTAATTAGACTAATCTAAACACCCCTTAAGCATGATTAACTTGCTAAGCGAGGTTTAGAAGATAAACTCACCGGTTTTGCGCGCCGGTGAGTTCACGGCGACCACGACGCCAAGGCGGTCGATAAACCCTAAAGCGGCGACACCAACGGAGGCCGGGAAGACACTGAAAATGGGCCTCGAAGATCACACGGCTTGCCGGATTTCTTCGATCCGAGCCGAACCGGGAGAAGAAAAACAAAGGTGAACGGAGAGGAAACAGCCGACGGAGTCTCCGATAAGCGGGTGGTTGGCAACCAGCAGCTCCCGGGGGTCTTGGGGATCTTGCTGGAGGTTGGGACGGGCAAAGGAATGGTCCGAATGGGGCGAAACAGCAAGAAAACGCGGAACAGGCGGAACAGGGCAGAATCAGGCGGTCCGGCGAGCGGCAGATTCTCACCGGATTTCGGGACGACCGGAGAATCGTTCCGGCAATCAGCAAGGTGCTCCGGTACGGGTTGGGTGTTCTCGTCACGATGGTGGGTGGAGCGCTGGCTAATTCTCACGGAAAGATGACTTTTAACTCGAATCTTTGACGAAAGGTCAGCTGGAGCAGAAACTGGAACGAGGGGAAAACAAGGGGAAAAAGAGGTCCGGCGGGCAAGCGACGGTCTTGGGCGGCTGAGGGCTGATCTCCTCTGGTTCTTTGAAGTTCAAGATGGACAACAACAATGGAGAAAGCCTTGGATTAAGGGAGAAGAAGCTGCTGAAGAGGGGGGGCTCCCTTGGTGGCTCTCTAGCTTGCAACACTTGTCAATCTCTCCTTCCACTTGCCCCCACCATGACATCACATGCCATCAGCCACTCTCTCTCCTCAAGCTTCCTCCACAAGCTTGTTAATAGGTGCAAAATGTCCCTAGCCCCATGGCATACGAATTTTAGACATTTGTGCATCAAATTAAATCAATTCTCACTCAATTCCATCCAATTGAAGCTCAATTAAATCAACCCATGTGTCCTCGGCCTTCTCATGACATTTCCCCGTCAAATGATCCAACTTGCACCCCGAAGATTCGATTAAAAACGGCCCTCTGACAATCCCGAACAAAAACGGCCTTACTTTGCTTTTTCGCCAAAAATCTCGGTTTGTAGAAAAAATCTTCTGGATATGAGTCGACGTTCCTAAAATGAATTGTGACATGCCGAACCTTCAATTTCGAATCCGGGTTTAAAATCACGGTTAATTTCAATCGGCGCGATTTGAGCGCGTCCTAATCTACCGGGTAGCTTTTAGGAAATTTTCAGTGCAATTGACCGTGGTTGATTATTTTCAAGCCACGACATAAATCTTCGACACATTAGCGACTCCCGATTGTCGTGAAAATCTCAAGGTTTCAAATACGGACACAGGGTACCCAAAACGACAGAATAATCGGTTTAGTGCCTACGACGAGGATATTGAAATCGGTGGAATCACCCACACTCTAATTACATATCTCGGTCGAATTGACCTATTATTGATCTCTGTTCGATTCTGACAATGTCGTAATGATCCTTGCAGATTTATACGGTCGAGCAGTCGGTTCATGGTCAGATTCTCAAGCCTATTGCATTTAAATTCCTTAACGGCTTCACCTGATAGACTAGTTATCTCGTGAGTGATCAGCTCGGAGAATTGAACTATAAGCGCGTCGATGAAAAGTCCGTCTCATTTAATTGAAAACAGAATCAGAAATTTGGGATGTCACATCTAGTGACCTAGATTTGTCGAGGGTTGCAGCGGTTGCACAACCTTATTGCGACCCAGATCTAGGTGGTTGCCGAGGGTTGCAGTGATCACGATGACGCGACTTGCAGGGGGTTGCTGAGGTTAGGTGATTGGCCGCCGAGACCACACCAGCCTCATGCCGACCTCTGTCCAGCTCGTCATCGGCCTCTTGTAGCTCCACGCAACTTCACCCACCAACTTCAACAAAGAAGAATGTGAATAGTCATGAGGACAAAACCGGAAAAACGAAATGTTAGTGAGGACATTTGTGGAAGAAATTTTTTTTGTCTTACTCTCCCCTCAACATTACAAGAAGATTGAAAGCCTAAGGCAACCCCCCCAATAGCAGCCTTGGGCTTTTAGGGGTGTTTGGTCAGCTTTCCTAACGGGGCTTTCACCCGAAAGCCCCTTGGGGAAATATTTGGTGTTTAGTTTACACTTTTGAGCTTGCATTTCTCAAATGCCGATTCGGAATGCTAGTTTAGGGTCTAATGAATTTTTTTCTTTCCAATATTGCCCTTACCGATAATTGTTTTTTTTTTCCATTTTGCCCTCAAAAACACTATTCATCTTCTTCCTTGGACTTCCATGAACTTCTGCTCGGTCAAGCTTCGCGGTTGTGGGTGGCGCTCTTCCTTGGACTTTCATAGACTTGCTGCTCGGCCAAGCTTTGCGGTGGGCGACGCTCAGCCGCGAGCGGCTGGGGGGCCAAATTTGGCCGCCGAAAAGCCTCGCCTAAGGTCACGCGACCTTAGGTGAGGTGGCCTGAGGTCGGGCGACCTCAGGCGTCGCCTTAGTCGAGCGACCCAGGCGACGCCGCCTGAGGCCGCACGCTTGAGGCCTTGCGATCTCAGGCAACACCTTGGGAGGTGGCTGGCGGCGTCGCCTGGGTTGTCGCCTGAGGCCAAGGTCACCGCCTGAGGTTGCGTGGCCTCAAGCGGCTGGGTTGCGCAACACCTAAGGTCGACGCCTCCCTCCCCCCCCGCCATCGCCACTGCCGCCGCCGCCGCTAGCCACCTCCTCACCACCACCAGCTACTCCCCCACAATTTTCCCCTCACCACGCGATCTCCTCCTCCCTTTTCTTTTCTTTTTACTTTAAAATAGCTTTGCAAAACATGCACAAAAATTTGGTTTCCAAACACAACTCCATTCCCAAAATGCTCATTCTCTCAAAGGTACTTGGGGAAATGCAAAGCCATTTTCCCAAAGTTGAACCAAACGGTACCTTAGCCTTCCAAAGGCTCACTTTTTCTCAAGTATGTTTATAAAAGAAGTTGTTAAACACCATTTTTAGCCCAAAGGGCTTTGGATGCCCAAAGTGACTTGGCAAAGTCACTCCCAAACGCACCCAAAGAGGCTTAACAATTTGGCTTGTGCTCTTTTGGTAAAAGAACTTGCCTTTCTTTGACTGACCGTTTTGAATTTCTTGAATAAACTCTTTAGAAAAGACAGACATAATTGAATTAAATTTTCGTATATTCCCCATATTGACCACATTCAAGTTCTCCCTAAACAGCATTTCCTCAAATTGCTTCTTGTACCACACGACGCCGTCTCAAAATGCATCCTCACTCCTCATTGGATGACGTTTAATACCCTCATCGCCGGACGCACGCTTCTCCGACGTGATCCTTTCCCCAGCAAACTAAAGAGCATTTGCGAATGAATAAGTTTTACTCCCTCATTCTCTCTGAATCGAAAGGCGGCGGCAATGGTCCCGCCTCGTGTCGCCAGAGGCCAGCCAGGCCGGCAGTCCTTGGACAGCCATGCCCGACCGGCGGCTCCCTACCCACCTCCCTCTTCTCTCTCTATTCCTACGACAGTTTTAGATTATTATTTCTTAATATTTTGACCATTGTCATCATCATAGACGTGCGGACCCCTGGAGTGCCATAACTTTGGCCAAAGGGACACTTAAGTGCCATAACTTACGAAAGGTACACTTAAGTGCCACATTTTAAGAAAAGTGGGACACCTGAGTGCCATCTCCGGCGAAATTGGCCGGAAATCATACGTGACATTAAAATATTAATATTTCAGCCTGATGTGTCTCGCCGGAGAGCTGAGTCAGCTCGAATTCGGCCAAAACGACGTCGTTTTGACATCATTTGAATTTTATAATAATATAAAAATTATTTAAATTAAATTTAAAAAAAATTATTTAAAAAAATTTAAAAAATTTAGAAACTTTAAACATTAAAAAGATAAAAAGAATTAAAAAATTACAAAAAATTTACAAATTTACAAAAAAAAGTAAAAATTAATAAAAAATTTAAAAATTTACAAAAAAAATTACAAAATTTACAAAAAAATTTAGAAAGTTACAAAAAAATTACAAAAAATTACAAAAAATTTACAAAATTTACATAAAATTTAAAAAATTTAGACAAAATTTAAAAAATTTAAAAAAATAAAAATTTACAAAAATTTAAAAATTTGCAAAAATTTAAAAATTTGCAAAAATTTTTAGAAAGTTACAAAAAATTTACAAAATTTAGAAAAAATTTACAAAATTTAAAAAAAATTTACAAAATTTACAAAAAAATTCAAAAAATTTACAAAAAATTCAAAAAATTTACAAAAAATTTTAGAAAGTTACAAAAAATTTTAGCCCTCAACTGGTACCCTTTTTTTTTTTTAAATTATTTTTTTGTAACTTTTTTAATGTTGCAAATGTTTTTAATTTTTAAAATTTTATTTTTAAAATTAAAATTGATTAATTTACTGATTAAATTTTTTACCATGTCGCACCAAAATAACGTCATTTCGGTGTTGGCCAGATTAGAGCACTTAAATCGGCCAAAACGACGTTGTTTTGGTATAAGTTGAATTTTAATATAATATAAAAATGAATTAAATTAAATTTAAAACAAAATAATAATATAATTTATTTTTATTTAAAAAAAATGTAGGAGGAGGAGGAGAAAGGCAGCCAACGGCTGAGGGCAGAGCCCTCGCTGCCGCCTCCCCACCGTCGCCGGAAGGTGGGGAGGGTTGGCCGGGCCCGCCTCCTTTCTTAAAATTTTTTTTTAAAATGTTTTAAAATGTTTTAAAATTTTCTAAAATTTTTTGAAATTTTTTTTTAACTTTTATTTTCTTTTAAATTTTTTAATTTTTAAATATTTTATAAATTTTTATAGAATTTTATATTTTTTAAAATTTTTTTTATATTTTTAAAATTTTTTAAATATTTTTAGTTTTTTTAAATTTTTTTAATTTTTAAAAATTTAACATTTTTAACATTTAAATATTTTAAATATTTTTTAAATATTTAAATAAATTTAGTTTTAAATTAATTTTTATATTAAATTTTTGGCCACGTTAGCATTAAAACGACACCGTTTCGCACTTCCGTTAGGAAAATTGACACGCGTCATTGTTTTGCGATTTTGGCCGAATTAGCACTCAAGTGATCAATTTTACTCCGATTTAAGACTTAAGTGTACCTTTCGTAAGTTATGGCGACTTAAGTCATTTCTTTTCGCGAAAGTTAAGACTCGTGACTCGTTCTTTCGCCCATCATAAACGCCACAAATAAATCCATATTATTTTCAATTAGTCCAATCAGCGCTAACTTGATGTGGATATGCCAATTCACGTTAGTATTTTTATTTATATATTTAGTAAGAAAGATTCAATTGCAAAATGAAAAAGCTGATATAGAAACAAGTTTCATTTGTTTCTTAAAAATTAAATAAATAATTTTTTTTTTTTTTTTTTAAAAGCGATTGCTTACATCGCTTATCAAAATGAATGAACGAAAATATTCAGATAAATATTATTATGGAAAAAGACTACCAAAAACCCATAACTTTGCTAAAAGTGACAAATTTACCACAATTTTTTTTTTTTTTGTGAATGAAAAATTTTAAACTTTACCAACCGTAATACATTTACCTTAAACTATAGGTATTTTGGTTTTTTATTTTTCTTCTTCTTCTTCTTCTCTCTTCCCTCCGTTGGCCATGGCAGAGTTAGCGGAGGGAAGCCGGTGTCTAGTAAGGGCTTGGCGAGAATGCCCTCGCCAACGTCGGGTGAGGCTCTCGCTCGACCCAGCCGTGGGCCGACATCAATGAGGGCAGCCCTTGCCGAACGTCGGCTTCCCTCCACCAATGGCCAACAGAGGGAAGATAGAAGAAGGAAAAAAAAAAAACAGAAGAAATAAAGACAAAAATACTTTTGGTGGATTAAATGTGTTACAGTTTACAAAGATTAAGATTTTTCATGTCACAAAAAAAGTTTAAAATAAATTTGTTACTTTGAGCAAAGTTTGGAGTTTTTATGGTCTTTTCCCTATTATTATTGATAATTGAGTTAATTTTCAATTGGTGAAGAACTATCTAATGAGACAAATTACAAAGAGCTTAGGAATCACTGACGACGAGGTTCCATTAACCACGGACCACGTCATAAAAATCTCGCCAGCACGAGTATCTGACAGGGCATATCCTCCACACGACGACACAAGCCTTGGACTCGTGAGGACAACATTCGTTGTTTGTCCGGAACGTCGCTCAAAGCATCTGGTATTGCTCTCTCTCACCCGCATCGGAAGTCGTCGATCGAAGACATTCGTCTGCCGGAAAAGATGGTTACGGGAGTCATCAGCGCCCTGACGAGCCCTCCGTTCGCGACCTCCTCCTCGAGGTCGTCGAGGTTCGGGGTCGGCGTCCAGAGGCCACCGGAGCTCCAACGCCGCCGTCGCTCGGCCGTTCCGGCGGTGCGGTGCGAGGCAAGCCCCGCGCCGCCTTTAACCGAGGGTAACGACTCTTCTACTTCCTCGTCTTGGTCCATGTGTTCCTGCATGTGCCGAGATGTTGCGTGTAGAGGAGAGCAGAGTAGACATGGAGTGACAGATTGTGAGGTCTCGTGGGTTGTCTGCCGGATGCGACTGTCTGATTCGGAATGCCAGTTGATTTGCGAAACCACGCTCGTCTGATGTGAAGCGAGTGATAGACGAAGCACGAGCGTAGTGAGATGCAAAACTAGTGAGGTGTATATGCAAATTGGTGGGTGAAGTGTGATCTGCTGGGGGAGTTATGTGGGAAGAGCTTATAGAGCGCCGTTGTACTAGAATTGCTGCAATACAGTTGATTTCTGATCTTATGTTTCAAAATTATAAAGAAAGGAAAAAGCGAAACTCTTTATGCTTAGACAAAGTCGATGTTTACCAATCAGAAGTCATGGGCTTTTACCATAACTTTAATTTGGCAAACGAAACCATGAAGTATAATTTGGCTGGCTTGGCGATGCATCGGCTTTGACCATAACTTTAGGGAGAAAGCAACTTTTGTTGAGGGGTGTCTTCAAGCAATTGGCGACTGAGAGAGATCTGCAGAAGCCATCTTGCTGATTATTTCTCGATGGACATTTCAACTCGAGTTGGTTGTAATTTAACCCACACCTCCTCCACAGAGAGACTTGAAAATGGTGCTTCCGTGACTGGTGGTGCGTATGATTTTTCCAGAGCAACAACATCACTTACTGGGAAGATGCTGGATTCGTCAAAGAGGGTCACTATTGTTAGGCATGGTCTTAGCTCTTGGAATGAAGAAGGCAGAGTCCAGGTTTGGCTGTTATCTGATTAAGTTAATCGACTTTTTACTGGGGAAAAATAGTTTACTTCCTGTTGCTTGGATTGTTTATGACCTGACAAATCTTGTCATTTTACCATATATTTTCTTCACTTGTGATAATTTTAGAGTAAATCTTCAGCTAATAATCTTCCCATCTATGAAACACAGGGAAGCTCAAATCTTTCTGTGCTAACAGAGACTGGGGTGAAGCAAGCTGAGCGGTGCAGACAAGCCTTGTCAGAGATGCACTTTGATCAGTGTTTCTCAAGTCCAATATCCCGTGCGAAGGTTTGAAACTGATAATTGAGATGGTCAAACTAGTACTTAGTCATCCTTTTATCAGCAATCAATTTTGAGTGTTAATGCAGACTACTGCGGAAGTTCTATGGCAAGGAAGGGAAGAGCCATTGATTTTCCTGGATTCACTGAAGGAGGCCCATCTATTTTACCTTGAAGGAATGAAAAATGGTCAGTTCTTGTCTTCTTCTGATTCAGGCGCCTCAAATCTCAATAATGCTTCCTAAGCTCTCATTGGTATAAATTTGTCGTGCTTTTCACTGCTTTTTCTTTGCTAAGTTCCTGAAGCGTTCAAATTTCAAATTCATCAAGCCATAAACTTCCTTTCCACGTATAAATTTCACCTTTAGCTTTTGTTATATGCCTGTATGCTAAATGAAACTCAGAATTTGGAGGCAGTTGATGCTCGGAAGATATATCCAAAGGAGTATACATCATGGAGGGAGGATCCATCAAACTTTTGCGTGTATGGTTTTTACCCTGTAAGGGAATTGTGGGGGACAGCAAGAGAGGCTTGGAAGGAGATCTTGCTATCACCTGTTAGTTCTCTACTCATCATGAGATATTTTGTTGCTGAGAGTTGCATTGCCACTCATCTTCCTCATTTTTCTGTTTTTCCAGGGGAAAGATTTTCTGGTTGTGACCCACAAATCACTGTTGAGGGCACTGATATGTGTAGCTCTTGGTCTAGGGCCAGAGAGGTAGGTGCAGGATTATGATTATTAAGCAATTCTTGGATTGTTCTTTAAAAAATGTTGTTGGTGTATTCAATCATCATGAAAAGTCCAAAACGAATGCTCATGAGCGATTTTTTTTTTTTTTTTTTCTGAGAATTGTTACCTTGGCTTGGTGCAATGCCTCTGTCTACAATTCTTGTATATCTACGAAAGATCCAAGGATGGTTTTGCATTTCTTTATGGCAAATGGCAATAGCCTTGACTCGCTCTTCATCAAAGTCTATGAAACTCATGGATGTCATTCTACAACTGCCAGATTTTCTCTGTAATATCTATTTGACTTTCTTTTGCCACTTTTTCAGGTTTCGAGCAACAGATATTAATAATGGCGGGATTTCTGTATTCAGCTTCAACAAAAAAGGAGAAGCGATGCTGCAGTCATTGAACATGACAACCCACATGTACGAAGATCATGTCTACAAGTACTAGAAGCTCTCGATGACCTTTCTTCTGTATGCAGACGTCAGGATAAATGCAATGGCTGGAGCAGCAAGCACTCTCATTAATGCATGAGAAAGGGTTCACGATCTCCTGAATCCTAGCAAGATGAACCAGGGCTTCATCTTCTTTCTTTGAATCTACGCTTAGATTATTTTCGCTCTGATAGTTGCATGAGAGATTAAAGCTTCACCGGTGCTGCAATGAAGAAGCAGGGGCACTGAAATCTTGAACCTCGATTTGTATCATCTTTCCATGGATATGCATTTTAGTGTAAAATGACGCTTTTAAGAATCTCTCTCATGGTCTTACAGAGGAAGTTATATAGAGAAAGTAGGACTATAATGGACCTCATATCATACAGCAACTAGTACAGGTTTGTGGAACTAAAGAGTGTTAGGCGCGTTTGAAACGATCTCCTTCCCCTAACCCATTCTCACCGAAATGATTATTTTTGATTATGTTCTGAACCGATTCTAAAAAAAAACACGTTTGGTAACAAATAAAATTTCTGATTCTTTGAATAGAAAAGAATAAAACGCGTTTGAGAACTATATAAAATTTCTATTCCGATTCTTTTTTAATTACCTTTTTAGATAAAAATAAATTTGATATTGAATTTTCATAAACCATTCACTTTATTAATTATATTTTTATACTAAGTAATAAAAATATTAACTAATCAATTTTTATTATATAGTAAATAATAAACCATAGTATAAACTATACTAATATCCCTACAATATGTAATAAATAAAAATACTAAATTATAGCATAAAATTAAATATGTATTCTATATACAACAAATATATATTTCATACTTGGAAGAAATAAAAATAAAATATAGAAATACATTTTTTTTTTGATTCTAAGACTTTTGATTCTTCTTTTTTTGATTCTCGGACGGAGAATCATATTTTTTCTGATTCTAATTCTTGTCCAAAACTCGATTCTGGAGTAAATTTGTTCACAAAATCAGTTTTGACAAAAAATTTACCAAACGCGATTGCTCCCAAACCGATTAAGGACAAAATCGAACCGCAGATTTGGATGGTTGCCAAACAGGGCCTTAGTTCCATCGCTAGTTTAACGAGTGAAAGGAATTTTGGGAGCTTTCCCCCATGGTTTGTATGAACTACCAAATCAAGCCCTCTCCAGTAAGGTATCTCCAATATGGTAATTGCTTCACGCTCGGACTATGAAGGTTCTTTCCTTTCATGCGAATTAGAATGCTACACCAATTCAAAATGACAGTTTTCTGCCAAAATAGCCGACACCCATGTGTTGCGGGCTGAGACTTCTCTAAACTGAAGACAAGCTCGTGGAGCGCCTGATGAGCTAGGATACAAGACCAGCTTTCCTACTGTGCCAACCATATGTGATTTTTAGTTAGTTATAATATTATGATTATTTGGTCCTGGGATGAGAAAAGGACTACATTGATCTGACCTTATGGCTTCAAAATTCAATGAAGATATGGAATGATTCTTTCTCTAAGATGAGGACTTCAAGGTCGTTGTGTTCTGCCAGCGTTGATTTCTGCCAACATTGATCTGTTTCTAAAACCGGAGCCTTGCCTTGTGCGGTTTGTGTTATCATGGCAAATTCCAGATAGTTGTCTCTTTGCAAGATCTGAAGATCTTTTGGCTTCGAAAGCATGCACATCATGAATATGGTTCGCTGAGTGACATGTTTGAAAGATGTGCATGTAAGTTGTCTGCAGTCTCGATCCAAGAGGGAGTTCTAAATCTCTATGCATGATCAGCTTTAACAGCTTAGCTTTTCATGCTTATTCGTGAATCTTAATGAAATAAAGACAATTGAATCGTCTTGTACATGTTGGGATGGCTCCTCATTCGCTCAAATTTCAAAGCTAATAAGTGCTGAATAACTTGCTTGATTGGTTGTAAAATGTATAGGCCAATCTGGGGTCAGACACTGGTTAAAATCCCTGAACTAACATTCCTTGGTTTCTAACGCCTGCGATCTTCCGTTCCAATATGTCAAGTGACATTCCTTTGATTGACTTTATCCAATATGTTTTCATAGGAGAGTCAAAGTGGCGAGAGAGGGCCCGCGTTCAGGTACCCGGAACCACCAAGAAAAGCTGTTCAGCTGGTTTCCACGAGCTCATTGTATCCAATTATAAATGCCTACATCGGCCATTTTGAACCACCTTAACTAATCTTGTCTACACCTCAGTCACCTTCAGCATCTCCATCCCAGAAACTCCACGATCCTCTGACTCAAGATGAAGCTAAAAACACAGGTTGCGATGAGATAGGAGGAGCATACTCGTAAAGCCGATGCAGTTTTCAGCAACCTGTCACCATAAGTACTATTTGGGCATGTCTTTGTAATGGATGATTCTTGACTTAGTACTGTGCATCTCAAAAGCTGAGAAAGCTAAGAAACAACCATACTCTCATTAGGGTAGAATTAAAAGCCTTTCATCGATCTGTTTCTCTCCACTCGCAAACGCGACGTTAGCATGCTACCTTGTGTACACTAGACTTGCTTACCGAAATGCACTGTGAACGGGTACTTTCATGGTTAGTGAACACGCTTATCATTTCCTTACATGATTGGATGATCTTGATTGTAGTAGCTAGGAATCTACCCAGAGCTTACAACTTGTATACATTTGATTTATATTTTGGAGGAATTCAGGGGAATCTGTTCTTTATTCCACTTCTAGGACATGGGTTTATTGTGAGTAGACCACATTGATCTAGATATGTATGAACTTTCATGTCGTTTCTTGCATTGGTGGAATTTAATATATTGTTAAACCTTAATGGCTTAGATTAGATGAAACTAGAACCTTGAGAAAAGTTCATTGACCGCCACATGGATTACTTTTGGGAAAAGTGATTTCAGGGGAAGTAGGGAAAACCAAGATCTCCAGGAGAATCAATTTCATCCTACAAAGCTACAGAAAGAGTTAACCAAGTTTTTGTCCCTTAAAACAAGCAGCGAAACAGAAAACAAATCATGGACCTCCCGCTGGATAGACTCCTCAATTGTCCCTTGAGTTTGGAGGTGGACCGCAGAATGGGCAGTTTGTTTCATAGTGATTGAGATGACTACGATGATGATGAGATTGATATAGAGCGGACCATCAGTGCGATACTTCGTAGATGCAAGGAAATTTGCACAGATAGGAACAAGAACGATTGGTGAAAGAGTAATTATCTTTCCTTATCAAGAAGATGTTTGTCTACAGAAGTGGATTCATGCCAGCGCACACTTTGAGAGGTGCAATTCATAAATCAAGGATGCGGAAGGTCCGTACATGGTTGAGCTTTTCTTTAATCGATATTTGAAGGTTCCAGCATTAAAATCGTGAATTGAACTTTACTGTCATTAGAAATTCGTGAATTATGGATATTGTAGAACTCGTTTGTCTGTACCACAACCTTGCACACCAGTTTACTTTCCAAAACATAGCCTCCCCTACTCATGATCCAGTTTCATGTTTGTCTAAGTTGCGGTTTGAGTTGGCTTCCAGATGTAATATTTAGTTAGAGATTCTTGCAAAGCCCTATCTTGTACCATCAGATAAGAATGAGGTCGTTTATCCGTGTACTCATTTTATTATCATAATTTTGTGCTGTTTTATTCTCAGCACAAAGTATCATTGGAAACTAAAAAAAATTAGTTAGCTAACCCTTCTTTTTCATGGTGCATCTTTTGAGTACAATAATTCACAAGAAAATCTATCCCTGAAATGCATCTCGAGCATCATTGGTTAAGAAATACTTTGGCATAAACCACAGCGATAATTATTAGAGGAAAAAACAACGGGGTATCAGAAAATTGGTCAAAACAGATTCTGACTGTAAGGAGTTGCATTACAAGGAGTGAATCAACGGATTTCGTAGTCTTAGTAGTACAGCCACTCTTGGCTTACTTGCTCATTGTGGTGCTGCCACTTCCAGTGCGCTGTATAAATGTTTTAGCCAAAAGCTATGTCTTGATTGGCAGCAACTTTCCTAGTCGAACATAAGTCCTACGTTCAGGGAACCACTTGGGTCAAATATGTTCAGTGAAGATGTAACGACACGTCCACGTTCCTGAATCAAACATAGCCAGATATGCATGGCGAATAGCAAAAATCCTAAACCAGTTAGCTGACCAATTGATCTGTCAACCCTTGGTTTGAGATATCTTTTTGGAGATGTAGAACTGCCTCATCCAAATGCCGCCTTAAAATCACAGGGTGAGAGGATCCTCATAGTTTCATTCTCCAAAAATGTCATAAGACAAACTCGTTTCTCTAGACTATTTGTAAGTATTCACATATCCATATGTATCTATGCGTGTACATTTTAGTTTCATAAAGATATAAGTCTTAGGATCATCCCCAAACTATTCGCTTTGTAAGAGGATCGGCAGAGCATCCAATAACAGCCAGCAACGTCGATAAGGGCTGTATACTACAGCAATTGAAAGCATGAACAATTCATTAACGGTCTAGACATAAATAATCGGACAGTTGGGTAGAAGGGAGTTTCGTGGTCGAGTCACGGTATCACGAAACTGCAATCCCTTCCCCTTCCCTTACATTAATTAGAATAAACCAAGCTTAATTATTTATTTAGCATTGATGTTTCTAATAAAATATTTTAAAATTTGATAGCGTAATACATAAAGAGATCATTACTTATCAATTATATATCTTGAATAATTAAGATGTGAAATCTTTTAATCCAAGATAAAGAAGCACGCGTTCCTATTTCTTTGGTATTGGTTAAAACAGTTTGCAATACGTAAATATATATGTTTGTGTATAAAGTCTCTTCCTTACATATCTGAAAAATATTTGCAATATATATATATAAATTTTCTTCCTTATCTATGGGATATATACAGAGGCCATTACTAATCAATTATCTTTGTTGAATAATAATTAATTGATTGATTGATTAATTAAGTTAATAGGCAAAAGAATAAAAACTGCAACAAATTAAAAGAAAAGTGTAATTTCTTATGTATGGCAGCTGCATGTGAATTCATATGGTTCCGTCAGGTGGCGTGACACACGTGTCTATGTTCATAATGTGGTGCTGCATGGAATATGATCATTGGTGAAAATTTTATTTGGCTCACTGAATATAATGTAACCTAGCATGCTTGTAATATGTTATAGTCATAATTACGTTTAAGCAAGTATTCTGCATTAATATTGTCAATTACTTTAGTATTTAATTAGGTTTTCATTTTTATGTTTGATCTAACGTGGTTGATGCTATCGAGTAGTTTCTTTTCATAGAAAATTGTAGATTACATATAAGCACCATGGTTTACAATAAAATCAACTCTGAGCTTCTCAATTTTAGGTTTCACCTTGTAAGAAAAGGTTACCACAGTCTTATCTCGACTAAATTGGACATTCTACGAAAACACAAAGGAAGGAAAGAGGGCTAAAGAGCTATTACAGGGGGACAGATTGTCAAAATGAAGTTGCTGGAAGTGCATATTACAAAAGCATGCTGGTGAGAGCAGGTGCCCGTGAGAAAAAGCAGCTGGTCTGCAAAACGCGAGACATTCACATCCACCCGTTGAAGTCCTACAAATGTATTGGGCACCAGAGGCATTTGCCTAATGATTTACCAAGTAATGCAAGATATTATTATGACCTTTGGTTTCTCTTTCTGTATTCCCAAATCACTATCCCTACCAGCCAATCTGGGGTCAAAGACTGGTTACAATCCCTGGAGCGACATTCCTTGGTTTCTGACCCCAGTGGTCTTCCTTCCCTTGCATGGATGAGAGCTTTGATGCTCCACATCCGATGACTAAAAGGCCTGTTAAGCAAGCTCTATCAAGCATCCATATCATCTTGGCATCTCAAGTCGGACGCTTTTATTGGTTCTGTTCGTCACGTCTCCTATAATTTGACTTTATCCAATTTATTTTCGTGAGTCATTTGGCAAGAATGGGCCGCAATCAGGTAACTCAGTCACCTTCAGCGCCTCCATCCCAGACACTCCACAATCCTCTGATTCAAGATGAAAGTATAAACACCTGTGGCAGTGATGAATTTTGTTCAAACTCTGCTCTCTCAAACACAAATACAAGGATTCATTTGCTCAGCTGGATGCAGAACAAGCTGAACGCAAGACAGGAGTAGTCTACTCCTTAAGCCTAAGCAGTTCCAGTAGCCCGTAACTGGAAGCACTATTTTGGCATGTCTTTCTAAATAATAATACTTAACTCATTGTGTACATCACAAAAGATGAGAAAGTTAAGAAGCTTACCATACTCTCATTAGGGTGGAATCAAAGGCCTTTCATTGATCTGTTTCTCTCCACTGGCGAATGCCATGTTGCCATATGTACATTGCACTTGCCATCTGCGCTGTGAATGGGGGCTTCTATGGCCAGTGAACGTGCTTCTCATTTCCTTACAAGACTACATGATCTTGATTACAATGACCAGGAGTCTACTCGGAGCCTACAGCTTTCGTGTCATTTTAAAAAGTGCCTACTTTTCCAATCAACACACCTTATACTTTGGAGGAATTCAGTGGAATTCGTCCTTATTCCACCTCTGGAGAGCATGAGTTTTGTTGAGAGTATACCAAATTACGTAGATATACATGAACTTCATGTCATCTCTTGCATTGGCGGAATTTAATGTCATGTTAAACCTTACTGGTTCAGACCAGGTTAATATAGAACAATGAAAAGAGTTCACCGACTTGCCGTATGGATTACTTGTAAATGGGACTTTTGAGAAAACTGATTTCAGGGTTAACCGGGAAAACCAAAATCTCAAGCAGAAATCCGTTTTCACAAAAGTTCGAAAGCCACAGAAGAGCTAACCAAACTTTTGTCCCTTAAAAGAAGCAACGATCTTGGAGGTGGTCCGCGGGATCAGTTCACAGTGATTTAGATGGCTATGATGATGACGAGACTGGTATTGAGCAGACCATCAGTGTGGAACTTTGTAGAAGCAAGGAAATTTTGTGCAGAAAGTAACAAGAAGGTGATCAGCAAAAATTCATCATTCTTTCCTAATCAAGAAGCTTGTTTGTCTGCAGAAGTGGATTTATGCCAGCACCCTCTTAGAGAGGTGCACTTCAGGAATCAAGGATGGAGAAGTATTTGAAGGTTTCTGCATCAAAACCGTGAATTGACATTTACCCATCATTAGAAATATACTCAAGTTTTTTCTTTATGAGGAGGAGTAAATTGACAAACTTCATAATCTTAGTAGTATAGCCAATGTTAGCTTACTTGTTCATTGGCCGCGCTGTTCTTCCAATATTGCATAGATGCTTGAATTAAAAGCTGCACCTTGATCGGCAGCCACTTTCCCAGATGAAACGAAAGTTCAAATTATGTTCTTTACAGGACCACTTGGGTCAAACATTGGCACTGAAAAATTAAAGGCCATGACCATATTCCTGAGTCGGCTCACAACTCACTTTTCAAGCCATGGTTTCAGATAATGTTTTGGAGATGTAGAATCTGCCTTCGTCCGCTGCAACATCAAAGTCACAAGGTGAGAGGACCTTTTAAGTTTCTTTCTCGAAAATGTTAAACGTAAACTCGTTTCTGTAACCTGTTCTGCTTTTACATTTTACCTATGCAAATGATTCCACGTAGGTTCTTTTCAGTTCCTTGGACGTGATGAGTGGATGTCATCCTGAAACGATTCAAAGTTTCAGAGGTTTGTCAGAGGACCAAGTATAGCCGGGATCATCGAGAAGGAATGATGTGCTCCAGCAATTGAAAGCATCAACAATTTCATTAACGATGCCATTGCAATTGGAAGAGCTTTGACATACTGTTCGGGGGGCTTCCATGATGCTTCATCGTTTAATGCATCAATGGACTAGTAGTGATCCCCTTTACTGTATGCTAGCAAGCTAGATGAAGCTCCATTTATCATCTAATTTTTCCACACTTCTTGCAATTATTTTATATATGTGAAGTACTTTGGATTGGTATCTGGGAAAAATTGTCAAAAAAATTATAACATATTACATTTTTTTCAATTCAGTCATAAATTTTTCAATTTTACCAATTGAGTCCATCTAGCTAATTTTGTTCGAAAATTGCTAACATGGACGTTGGTTGTTCTACGTGATATGGTTGGCATTGATGTAAATAATTTTAATAATATTCTAACTTTTTTTCAAATATTTATGTATCTATTTCATTTTTTTTTCTTTTCATTTTTCCTTTCTCTTACTTTCTTATTTTTCTTCTAATTTCCTTTTAGGATTTCATCTTGAATGTGTTATTAAACTTTTGTGATAAAAGATAAGAAGAGAGAAATATGAACAATAGAGTATTATGAAGAAGAGAAAGTTATTTTTTTTAAAAAAAAAAACAATATGTGATAATAGAAAAACAACACATCTCTCGAAAATAAGTACCTTATTGGAACCATCACCACTTTTTATGCTCAATAATCACTTCTCTTCATGTCAATAATCACTTCTTTTCATATAAAACAATTACTTGTTTTCACGTCCAATTCTCTTCTCTTAAATTATTATTGATAACAATGTAGGAGCCACTACTAATGTTGATGTGGCGTGTATTCTGGGGGTGGAAATTCTTATCTTAGACACGGTCCAATCACAAGCAGCATGGACTAGAGCCAACCAATGCTGTCAGTCACGTGATTTTCACTCAAATTCCACAAATTTCGATGGCTATGATTGTGTATATTCATCATGGGTCTTGGTCAGCAAATCTACATCCCTTACTTTGGGGTGGAAATTTGAGAGAAACTTAGCTATTGGGATGTTTATTTCTAAGTCAATTAGTTTGGTAACCACACCATTGTTTTAGTACATCACAAAATAAATTGGAGTATCAAATGGTCACGACTTTGATACTCTTAAATGATAAGTAAAAATTATGTTTTGAATTGCAATCAAGTCATGTGTAAAAATTAACTCTTGCATGAGATATGTTTTGCCAATGAAACTCCCTAATCCATTGATAGCACACAGAAGAAAAAAAAGAAAAATGGGAGAACAAGAGGCAAAGGTAGAGTAGAATCCTTGTATTGAAAAGTTGTTCCTTTATGATCAATTCATCCTACTCTCTCTAGTACTTGGGGGAAATCGTTCAAAAAGTCCTAAAACTATTGTAATTTTCCCAGTTCAACTCTAAGTATTTTAATTTTACTAATTGAGTTCTAAAATATTTCTATGTTTTGCCAATTGAGTACGTCGAACTAATTTTGGCCGCAAATCATGAAGAGGACATTGGCTTTCCTATGTGGCACGATCGAGCTAATGTGGACAATTTTAATAATATTTTAATTTTTTTCAATTATTTATTTTTTCCTTATTTTTTTCCTTCATTGTTTTTCCCCTTTTTCTCTTCGCCAACCACTATCAAGCCTCATCGATGGCCGATAGAGGTTGCCAACTAGCCTCAAGCTAGGGCCACCTCTATCGGCCTTGGGCAAGGGTTGCCCAGGATTAGGCTGGTGAGGGCAGCCTTTGCCTTGGCGAGGGTGGCAATCCCCTGCCCAAGCGAAGGCAGCCTACACTCGCCCACCTAAGTGAGGGCCACCCTCGACTGGCCAAGCAAGGGTAGCCCCTCGCTAGTCTTGGCATAGATGTCCCTCGCCCAAGGTTGATGAGGGTGGCGACCGCTGCTGGCCATTAATGAGGCCTAGTGATGATTGGTGAAGAAAAATGAGAAAAAAAAAAAAAAGAATAAAAGAAAAAACATAAGAGAAAATTAAAGAAAATTAAAAAATATATATTATAATATTATTAAAAATTGTCCACGTGTCACACCTCGAACCCCGAGCATGCGCACACCTCTCGATGGTCGATTGAAATGCGATGTTCTCAGGACGCGTCACCAACCCTTTCCTTATATGTGCGGAAACGAATTAAATAAACACCCGGACAACCATCAAACACAGGGATAGTAAAACATGCTAACAATTTTTTCACAAACCACACTTTATAAACATACCCGGTTAACCTAGGAGTTTATATTCACAAGTCGGTCTCAAAAGAAAATCCTAGGTAACCTACACTCCACTAGTGATAGGGCCAGCCAAAAGGTGCCGCATCATGTGCCCACCACATCTACACTTGGCAAATCTTCATGCTACGGCCCTGAAAAAGGGTTAACCACTACAGAGTGAGATAAATCTCAGTGAATTAATACCTTAAACCTCGATTAGGACGCAAATTCACTTAGAGGCAACCTATACATGCGTCAACTTACCTCGCTTCAGCACGTTCCTATATATTAGTGCATCACATATATCATTTGCATACATCAAACGTATTTAATAATATAAATACCTCAATTTATCTTTCAAATAATCACATGGGTGCCGATTATAATGTAAAACTATTATGACACGTCTTATTCCGTGCCAAACAATTTTTCCCCATAATCAGATGTAGCCATCACAACCACTCAGGTGTGTTCCAGTTATTACGACCCATTGGCCATGGCCAACTCAATAGTTGGCAGTCATCTGGCATAACCGGGCGTTGTTTTGCCCCATTGAGCACGTCATCATTCCGCGTAAACACATTAAGATGGCATTCCATAAAGGAGCATCGGCTTGGTCTCCACTTCGGCCAACATCTGTTGACATGGGGCATCCGAACTTAATCAAGTATCATCCCACGTAAACGCATCAGGACGGGCTCACTACTCCGCGTAAATTTAGGTTAACTAAGGACACCATGCTTCGTGTTCAAATGCCTTGTTTTCAAATAATGAACTTGGCTAATTTTCATTTGTATTAAAAATCTCGGTAAAATAATCGTGCATGGTCACGTATTTAAATTGAACCAATAAACATAGTACGCTTTCATTTCAAAATCCCACGATTTTATATAATACATAAAAATTTGGGGTAAAAGATCGACACACTCGGTATTTTTTATTTTTTCTATTTAAATACCATAAAAATCAAATTTTGCAATAATAATCCATAATGATCACCGAGTACTCAATTACACAAATAAGCAATCAATTCCACATATAAATTCAACCATGAGAATCAGCATAAAATTTCATGAAACCGCTATCCCGTCACTATTTACGCTAATTACGATTAATTAAATAAATTACTATTAATTAAATTAATCCAACTTAATTAAACTAATCATGGTTAATTAACCTAACCATAGTTAATTATCATAACCATGGTTAACTAACTAACCCAAGTTAACTAATCTAACCTAGGGTAGGCTAACTAACTAAACTAACCACGTAACCAAACTAACCTAACTAAATTTGCCAATCCTAACTAACTAGTTACTCTAACTAGATTAACCACTAATCCCCCTAATTAACACTAACATAACCTACTAAGTGTAATTAACCACCAAATCCGGAATTAGGGAGCTAACTCACTAGAATTCAACGGTGACGAGTTCACGGTGACGGCGGTGAGATCTTGAGACAACCATTTCTCCAGCGGAGGCTTGACCAAGGTTGAAATTAGCCCAGCAAGCTCACAGCTAAAGGGGCCGTTTTGTGGAAGGGCTAAACTAGTAGGGTGGTCGAGTGGGCTGGCTGAGGTGGTTGGACGAAGTTGGCGAGTGGTTGGTGGATGGACAAGGCTGGTTGAGCTGGTGGTTCAATAATGGGGGCGTGAGGTGGTGTGGATTGTGGAGGATGTTGAACGTGAAATTGCTAGTATGAACACCTAGAGGAGGGTGAATACGTGTGAAGAAATTTTTTCACTAAACGTAGTAAAATATTCTGTTTTTGAAACTGAGTCTGAAGAATAACAGATTTTGAGCAAGTTAAGACTTTATCAATTAAATAGAATTACAAAAAAATAAATAATGATATTCAGGAAAAAGAATAAGAACACAAAGTTTATAATGGTTCGGTTTAGATTAAGCCTACGTCCACTCTCCCATGCTAACAACCTTCTTGGCTAGATTCTACTAGCAATTAACAAGAGATTGCAACTTTGAGTGCAAACATTTAATAGTAGATCACATTATCTCACTAAGTCACTCTTTTGGTATTTCTCTCATGATCACAAATGTTTAAGTTCACCAAAGAAAAGTGTATGATCGAAGGTCGCTCAGACTTTGGAATTATAAATTCTACACTCCGTCTCTTACTTACTCATTGGTCTTTGATCTCCTTAAATACTCATCTACTTCTAAACTAGCCGTTGGACAGTATCTCGAGGATCGTCTTCCAATTTACTCACTGGACAAATCTATATCTAAAAGATTTGATAGCCGTTGAGTAATAGAAGTAGAATCTCAAATTGATTCTGATCGCCCATACAAACAGATCTTGGTTTCCATAAGTAGAGCTTCTCTGTATAGAAAGTTCTTGTCTTTAAATTCCAATTGTTAATCAATTAGATTGAGTTAATCAAATCAATTTTGATTTAGAATCCAAATCAAATCACTAATTGTTATACATTTAGGGCTTGTGTTACGTGGTCTCATTCTGAATGTAAAGTTTGAGAGCAATAGACTTTACAATCTGAGTTTAAGCATAATCTGCTTTTGAATAGATTTAACTTTAAGGTTTGAACACAATCTGAATAAATTTAGTTTCAGCATAGAGTCTGTCTTCTGGTTCTTCATTCACGTTCAATCTAAAATTTGTTAGAGTTGGCAAACTTCTGATGTAGAACAGACTTTGACACTAGAGTCTATCAATCTTCAAACTTTGACACATAAGTCTGGAAATATTCAGAATAAACTTTGGATAATATCTTTTACATATTCTATCATCCGCATAATCTGTTACTCAGCAATTAATCACGTTAGTAGCCTTTGATTTATTTTGTCATCTTCAAAATATTATAGGAGATTTCCCTAACAGGATAGAGTTGAGTTGAGGTGGGCAGCAGCTCAAGACAAGGGTTGCTGGGCAGACACGGGTTGGCAGTGGCAAGCTGAGGGTGGTGCGGTGCTAGACTGAAGATGGCAGCGTGGGCTGGCTGGTTGCTGGAGGCTTGCGGCACCAAGGGAAATGGAAATGAAGAAGAAGAAGAAGAAGAAGAAGAAGAAGGGGTGGGGGTTCGGATGGCTGAAGTTCACGCACAAGGAGGGAGAGAGGGGGAAAACTAAGTCAAGGTGAGGACCAATGGGAGTCCAAGGGAAATATTCATACACTTAAGTGCATTTGGCCTCAAAGTCTTTAGCCAAGAAGTCAAGGCTCTTTCCAATGGCTTATTTCCTCTCATTTCTTTCCAAACAAAGCAATTTTGGCAGCCAATAAACCCCTTAGAGCAGCCCATACGAATTTCCATAATTTCTTTTTGTCCAAAATTGATTTTTCGCAAAAATTCCGAACTCGATGAAATTTCTCCGAAAGATGAGATGGCGTCCTTAAAATGAATCATGACATGCTGGAATGTTCGATTCCCGAAAATAAATTTAATTTCGTAGTTAAAATCGACCGAACACGATTTTAGTATAATCTAATCTATTGGTAACTTTTAAGGATTTTAACGCGTTTAACCTGTGGTTGATAATTTTCAATCCATGTTTGTGCATCTCTAACTCGTATGGGACTCTCGGTTGTCATAAACTTGGTTGACCATCGGAGATGAGATTGAGCAGAGTAGAGATCTTGTGCAAATTCGAGAGACTGATCAAGATTGTAGTTGAGGTCGAGACCAAGGTCACTATCAAGGTGGAGGTCAAGGGTGAAGCGGAGGAGATATTGATCAAACATCTATTTTTGTAACAATTACAAGGGCCAGTGTGCAAACACATCTTTTTTCTCGGCCACATACTTAAAGTCATCTTCCTCTAGTGTCATTCATTGTGATTTTAATTCAGAGAAAGCGATGCTACTGAAGGACAATACGAAAGCTCTTCCTATAGGGACCTGGCCATGTAGAATTCATTATTAGTGTAACAAAGGAATCCCGCATTTGAAATAGGGACCCAGCTTCTTCAATGGCTACGATGGCCTCGGGACTTGTATAGTCCCCATAACTGTAGCTATCGACACATTTAAATGAAATTTCTAGAGTTTGGCATCTTGACTAGTATTTAAGGTGTGTTTGATAACATTTTATTTTCGAGAACAATTTATGTTCAAAAATAATTCTCTTTGGCAAGTTTTTGAGCAAAAAAATGCGTTTGATAACTGTACAAAATTTAGATTTCGAAAATAGAGAAAGAAAAAAATGCATTTGGTACGATCCTAAAAATTTCTAACCCCAATTTTTTTTTTAATTATAAAGAGACATAACATTTCATGTTTAGATAATACTGAAATTTTGTAATGATTTAATTGATCAAGATATTCTAAAATGACCTAAGAAAACCAATATAATAGTTAGTTAAAGATAAATGGTTGAAATTGAGGAAAAGTATGAAAAAAAGTCTTAAACTTATTATATTTGTACCAATTCAGTCTTCAACTTTTTAATTGAATTAATTTAGTTCTAAACATTTTCGTATTGGTACCAATTTAGTCTATCTGACCAATTTTAGCTAGTCGGCGTTGACGTGGATGCATGCTGATGGCCAGACGCTAATGTTGCAATTTCTTAAATAATTGTTTTATTTTATGCGAATTGTTTATTAATTTTTTCTTTTTGTCCATTTTCTTTTCTCCCTTATTCCTCCTTAGATGTCCTTGTGGTGGCCAACGAGGGCCGAGGCCCTCGCCTTGCCTCACCTAGGGCCACTGGTGAGGCGGCTTCACCTAGATTTGGGTGAGGCCAACCTCGCTCGCGACTAGTGAAGGTAGCCTCGCCAGCGGCCATCACTAGGCCAGAGGCTCACCGACCATTGGCCCTCACCGAGGTTGCAGCCCTTACCCGGGGCTGCAGGTGAGGTGGCTTCACCTGAATCTGGGCAAGGTCAACCTTGCCCTAACCTTGCCTGCAATTGGCGAGGCCATCGCGGTCCTCACCAGTGGCCGGCAAGCCTCTGGCTTGGTGATGGCCACCATGGCCTCACCCAGATCCGAGCGAAGCCACCTCACCAATGGCCCTAGGCATCAGTGCCAGCTGGTCAAAATTGGCTAAATGGACTGAATTAGTACCAATGCAAAAAGGTTTAGGAGTTAATTGATACCAATATAATAGGTTTATGACTTTTGTTATACTTTCTCCTTAGAAATGGTAACGGAAAGTCTTGTTGGTTTACAACTCACAATATGAGGAGATTGATAGTAAATCTTTAAGCATTACAATAAATAGGTGCATAGACCTTTTGAGAAGAAAACAAAAGTTGCTTGGAGTCACCAAGCTTTCGCAATCCAGCATTATCTCTAAAAAAAGGACAGTTAAAAATCCATATAGTAAAGCCCTAAAAGCTTTTCAATTTTGAATCCAATTTTTATCAAAATTTTTTACATTTGTTATGCTAAACTAATTCTAAATTGAAATTAACATTAAAATTTAGTAAAACTACTAAAAATCTAATTTCTCAATTTTTTTCCTAATTTTTTTTATTTTTTGATTGTCTTTTATTTTATTTTTTATTTCGAAAAATGGGAACTTGGATCGGGTTAGGAGACTGAACCTTGTGTCGATTGTATAAAGACGAACATTAGATTATGTTGACCTTATTTTCTAAAATGACATTTTTTTGTGTTTTCGGGAACAAATAAGTAGGTTTATTTATTTATTTTTTATACTTCGTGTTTCTATTCCAATTTATTCCCTTGCTACTAATCTGTTTTGAGGAATAGAAAAATTTGCTAACATTATTAAATAAATTTGTGTTCTTTTTCTGTTTTAAGGAATAAAAGAACAGACAAATAAAGAAATAAAAATGTTGTCAAATAGGACAAAACTGTCTAAAAGCAATGTCAAAATCAATCAGAAGATGTGAAATTGCTAATTTAACGGTAGCTTTCTCGAGTGCTTTGAGAGGTGGGATAGTCCAAATGTGATGAGCTAAAAACACGTGGCGGATTAAGAATGACCTGTCCGAGAACACGACAAGGCCAATCCACACCCACATAAAATGATATACTACTGCCTAGGTGGGATTAGGTAAGGTTGGGCGCGGATGCGGACCACAAGTGCTGCACCCGTTCATAGGAACGTCTTCACGTCAAATCAGGGACCACACACCGCGGAAGATACTTCCATTCTTAACGAGGCGGTAGCGTCGCATGGGGCCGTGATGGCGAGAAAATATTGGCACATCACTCGCACCACTCGAGAAAATATTGGGTGGGTTTAACCCAACACGTAGGCGGTGGGTTAAACCATTCAGCGGTCGACACGTGGCGCCACGTTGGCGAGGGCGTCAGGGCGTTCAAAATTCGCGCGGGCCGACCACTCTGACGCTCCCTCTGCTCTGCTCTGCTCTGCGACGCCTGCGCCTGTCAAAATCGTCCTCTCTCTCCTCTCTTTCTCTCTCCCCCGTTCTCCGTTCCGTTCCGTTGCGGGGGAGAACAAAACTCTTTACGAAAGCTGCTTCTCTCCCCCTCCTCTGCTCTCTCTCTCTCCATTCTCGAAGGTCGCACAGCTGCTTCTCTTCCCCCTCCTCTGCTCTCTCTCTCCATTCTCGCCGACGAGCTCTCTCTATCCATTCTCGACTCCGACGCTCCTCAAGGCGGTTGCCTTGGACGCCGACGACGCCGCCTCCGCCTCCGCCTCCACCCCGACGCCTGTCGCGACTCCGACGCCCCGACTCCGACACTCCTCAAGGCGGTTGCCTCGGGCCGCCGACGACGCCGCCTCCGCCTCCGCCCTCGACGGCCTCTCGCGACTCGACACTCCTCAAGGCGGTTGCCTCGGACGCCGACGACGCCGCCTCCGCCTCCGCCTCCGCCCCCGACGCCCTCTCGCGACTCGACGCTCCTCAAGGCGGTTGCCTCCAACGCCGACGACGCCGCCTCCGCCTCCGCCTCCGCCCCGACGCCCTCTCGCGACTCCGCCTCCGCCCCCGACGCCCTCTCGCGACTCCGACGCCGACGACGACGCCTCCGCCTCTGCCCCCGCCTTCGCCCCTGACACCGACGTCAACGCCGACACCCTCCGCTTCCGCTTCGGCGAGGGACATCGACGACCTGCCGAAGAACGCGGCCAACTATCCTGTCGGTCCTTTCGGCACGAAGGTTAGCCTCATAGAGTGGATTGCTGTAGAATTTCAACCAAACAAAATGACTGTCGACAAAGTCCCTTTTAAATTTGAAAATTCTGAAAGTGGCCTAAATCTCCAAGTGTTAGAAAATTCCATGGTTGAGGATGAAGATCTTGAGTTACTTGACGCTTTGAGTAGTCTGGAGAAGATTAAGGATATTGATGAATCAAGCATCAAAGTGAGCTTGAATCATCCCTGGTTTTCATTGGGAGCACCAGGCCATGATGCTTATTGATGTTAAATGAAAGTGCTGTTTGGGTAGAAGAAGAATCTTTGTTTTTGATGGAGTTATAGGTGTTCTTTTTCTTTTTTATCAAAAAGACATTTATTGGGATATGTTGTCTCTATACGAACTATACTCTTGCATATGAGTCCAAATATTTGTGGGGATTAGTATGAACTTGTGATGATACAAGCTTTTCCTTTTTTTAATTGCTTGTGATTGCTTGAACAATACCTAGTCCATTAACTGGATAATTACACTGTGAATATTGTAGTTAAATTTTTAGAGCAATTTTATCAATTAAGCATTTCATAGATGGATCTCAACTTCTCTAAATAAGTGCTAGGCATTTGTGTCATGGGGATAAAGTGATTGGTCATCTAATCAAAAGTAACTTTAAAATTTGTTGTTGCATTGCGCTGAAGTGTTGTCCACATCGCTTGTATAGGGATTTATCATGGCCTATTAGCTTGAGCTTTGGGGTTAGACTTTTGACATGGTTTTAAGAGTCAAGTTTTAATCTGTCCTGCCAGTTTTATGTTTATTTCACATGTAGATCCCTGATCTGCAGTTCCACGTGCATACATATGGTTTCATTCTGATTTGCACGTGAGACGGGGTCTAAATTTTATTCCACCTCACTTGTTTATGGGGTTGGGGTCTATTGCGACCTTATCTGCATGAACCCTCTTTCCTTTCAGTAACTTAAGTTTTTTGACATTGTAATTTCTAGCCTTTTTAAATGGGAATGACGTAGGATTGAGAAATGAATTGAGTATTTTCATCGTCAGCATTAGTATTATGTGGTAGGTGGCATATCGTCTACAATCAGCCTTTTCAGTGCTTAAAATTGAAAGTCTTGAAATTTTGCTACAAATATGGAGGTTAGTTACCAAGGTATTTGTACAGGAGAATAGTGCTTTGTTTTGAATATATATTTAAGATATCTAGATGGTTCAAAAGTTTGCTTGGCAACTTATTTTGTACTGCTGTCTTGAGAATAGTTTGACTAGTCTGTTTTCAAGTTTTCCCCGAATGCTTTTCTCTTCTATTGGCATCTGGCCGTTTCTCATATTTTAACAAGAGTTATCCAAGATCTATACACTGCTTTGTAGTTTTTGTCTTCTTAGACTGAAAGTTGAAAAAGGAAAAGCATGTAACCGTGTGAAAGCTAACTCGAAGTCACGGGAAAATGCATTTTTCTGTCAAGAACAGCCGAAATGTGACTTCATGTTTCTCATATTTGTCATCCATGATCGAGGAGGTCACGAAATGCATCCTCTCGGGACAGCCGATCAGGTGGAAAAGCATGATGAACAGAAATCTGAGGTCCCACGTTCGCATTGATGCTGGTTCAGCTGGAAACATTGCCAGGTTTATCAATCATAGCTGCGAGCCCAATCTATTTGTCCAATGTGTATTAAGTTCCCACCGAGACATTAAGCTGGCTAGGGTGGTTGTATTTGCAGCTGATAACATACCACCATTGCAGGTAATTCATTTTTCTCTTGTGATGCACTCTTCGCTTGGTAGCTATAGAATTAATTAAATATATTCAGCAGCACTGTGTCAAGTTGTAGCTCTCTCTGTCTGTACTTATGTGTGCGCTTACGAGATATAGGTGCATGCACATAGCTGCTAGTCTGAAAGCCTTGCGTATTCATGAAACTGACTGCTTTTATTTTAGTAAACTTTTGCTGATAGATTTGTTGAAAGTGTGGACCACTGGTTCTCGCTAATTTTGTGGAACCGACATCTTTTAAGCGGGTTTGTTCGATTCTTCTCAGCATGACCGACTCCCGCTTATTTCGTGCGTAGGAGCTTACGTATGACTATGGCTATGCGCTTGATAGTGTTTTTGGCCCGATGGAAAGGTGAAAAGAATGCCATGGTACTGTGGTGCAGTGATTGTAGGAAGCGCTTGTTCTAAAACATTAAAACATTCCAAGTGCTTGTTCCACCTTCGTGGTTCTTATGCTTTTCTTGGCCAAGCAAATTTTGTGGTAATGTGCTATTGCGTAAGCTTGTCTCATTCCGTAATGTTGTCTCTTTGACGGGAGTTTGATACATAGGTTAGATTCTATAGCCGAAACGGAGAGGGAAAGCAAATAGGTTCTGTTGTGAAAATCAAAGAAGTGCACGTCGTTTGTCGGCTAAGGAAGTTTTGTGTATTTAGGATCTGTCATTTTCCCGTGTTACGACACTTTCGGCTTTGATTGCCCACTATATCTGCAAATGAAAATTCAGGGGTGAGAGGGAAGCAACAAAAAGTGCTTTTCCCTCACTAAAAAAGACTTGGTTTTGTAGAACCCGTGCGGTTGATTTCTTATATTGTGAGCCCTTTGGTTTCCTTTCAAGTCACTCACGCCATGCGGTCACTTCGGAGTGTCAAGTGCCTTGCCGCTTCCATCAAGTGGTCCTGTCCGAATTATCTTCCGGGAAGACAACTAGGCTTGTGAAATCTCATGCCCGACAGACAATTTTGCATGACACTTCTGACCTGCATGTCAAGAGAAAACGCAAGGTAATTATGATGCTTCGAGAGCGAGTATTGTCATCACTTTTTGATATAGATTTAGGGTGACCAAAAATGTCATTTTGTTGCAGATTGAAGAAGCCCGGATCGCAAGGGAAGTTGAAGCTAATGAAAACCGAATTCGCAAAGCACTAGAGAAAGAAAATATTTTGAGGAGAAAGGTTTTCATTTATCACTTAAGGATATGTGAACTTTGTGGAGAAAACTTAGGCATGTACTGATATCCTGTATTTTTCTATTGCAAAACGAGGAACGAATGAGGAAAGAGATGGAAAGATTTGATCGTGAAAGAAGGAAGGAAGAAGAAAGGTTGATGCGTGAACAGCAGAGAGAGAGGAGGAGAGATTGCTACGTGAGCAAAGGCGAGAATCGTAGCGACGGGAGAAGTATTTACGTAAAGAATCTATTAAGGTAAGTATTTGAGCTTGATATTGCATTTTCACTAGTTAGTTTCTTTTGCTTTATTTGATCGGTTGAGCAGCACCTCTTCTTTTCTCTTTTCTTTACCAACTTCTCTGGTTTTTTGCTTGGAAGGCGGAGAAAAAGAGACAAAAGAAGAGCTTCGTCGAGAAAAAGAAGCAGAGAGACGAAAAGCTGCAAGTGGAGAAGGCCACTTTGCGCGGGATTGCCAAGGAATCCACGGAGCTTATGGAGGATGAACAGCTGGAGCCGATGGAATTGGCCGCTGCAAGCAAGGGGTTGCCTTCAATCGTTAATCTCGATCATGTCACTATGCAGAACCTTGAGTTGTTCGGAGGTAGGTTTTTTATAGCGATTACTTGTTAAGACCAGTTTCACTCCATTGATTCATTGATTGTGTGATATTGTTGTTTTAACTAGGATTCTATGGCAGCTAAGAGAAGCTTTTAAATTCCTATGCTCGTCTTTATCGTGTACCTTAAATTCAGTAAAAGGAAATGAGGCCCGATCCTTTCT
The DNA here is from genome assembly GCA_017140395.1 of Eucalyptus lansdowneana. NCBI lineage: Eukaryota > Viridiplantae > Streptophyta > Magnoliopsida > Myrtales > Myrtaceae > Eucalyptus > Eucalyptus lansdowneana. The sequence goes on from CM029487.1 coordinate 61,122,082, forward strand.
AGAAAATTTACCGGTGTTCCATTGTTGTCAAGAATAATTCTAGATATACTAAAGTTATACAATTACCATCATACTAAATGATGTTAACATTGGATATATGAATGAGTCACCACGAATTCCAAGATTTCCGCGGTCTTTAGATCGTAGTAATAATCACTTGAAAATGAACAAAAACAAGACCACAATTGATTGTGCTGGAACTGAAAGGAAGCTGTCAGAAGAACATGAAGATGCTGATTCGCGTAGTATGGTGGTTTTCTCGATGAGTCAGTCAACTCCTACTGATCTGAGGTCCGTCCATGATGTTAATGACATAGCCAAAGGAGAAGAAAGAGTAAAAATACCATGGGTTAACAAGATTGATGAGCAGTGTCCACCATCCTTTCACTACATACCTCATAGCCTCGCTTTCTCTAGTGCTTCTATCAATTTCTCCCTTTACGAGATCGGAAATGAGAATTGCTGTTCAAATTGTTATGGTGATCGCCGCCTTCTCCAAAGTACCCGTGCTTGTGCATGTGCAAATGGGGGTGAGTTTATATACACCGTGAAAGGTCTTGTAAAGGAAGCTTTTTGTTGAAGTGTATTTACTGTCAATCGCGACCCTAAAAAGAGCCACCACTTATATTGTCGGAATGCCCTCTAGAAAAGTCAAAAGATAACAACATTTTAGAACCGTATACGGGCCACCTGAAGAGAAAATTTATCAAACAGTGCTGGAGAAAGTGTGGTTGTGGTAAACATTGTGGCAATCGAGTGGTGCAGCGGGGCATAAGTTATAATATGCACGTAAAGAATTGTTTTCGTGGTATTTTAAAGCTTTTGCCTGTTGTAGCTCTACTGTCATATTTGGACCTTGTGGTGGTTATCATTCTTAAAAGTGTTTCAGTTACTACTGCAGTGAGTGACTTTGTTTCGGAACCCTTAAGCTTAAGCCTGTACTCTTTTGTGACTGATTTTGTCCTTTAGGTGTTTATGACGCCTGAAGGAAAAGGGTGGGGTCTGCAAGCACTGGATGAACTGCCTAAAGGTGCATTTGTATGTGAGTACATAGGTGAAATATTAACCATCAAGGAAATGCATGAGCGAAATTTGAAGAAGGGTGACGCTGCGAAACGTACTTATCGGTGCTCCTTGATTCGATTGGAGCTCCATGTGTGTGAAGGATGATGAAGCTCTTTGTTTGGATTCAACGACCTTTGGAAACATTGCTAGGTTTATCAACCATAGGTATTTGCTTGTTTTGAGAAGTAGCATTCTTATGTTTATTTGGTTTTTGAGCTCTTAGATTGTTATTGCATCTGCCTTTAAGATGGAAATTCCTCAATAGTGGATGGTTTAATTCGTAAACGTAGCTCCTGGCAAAAAGTTCACTTTTTAAGCATAAGTCCTTTGGTCTAAAGCTTTGAGAATCCAACTTTCAGCTGCGCATTGCAACTTATCTCCTAAAACAGCATAAAAATTCAAGACACTTGGAAAGGATTTCCCCTATTCATTCATCGTAGAACTCATGTATTAAACCTGGTGAAACTGAGTTATTTGCTTTGTCATGGTACTGCTATTGTTTCCCGAGTGATCGTAGAAAGCAGACCTCGACTCTGCTTGGCTTTTTCTGATTTCTCATGTTCTTCCCTTCTTCAAGCTTGCGAGAAAAGGCATCAATGCCTACTTAATGGAAGGCTAATTGAACTGAACGATGTCACATAATTCGACCTAATTGGGGAATCATATTCCGTGGAGGGCTCTTCCATTTTTTTTTTGCTAAGATAGAGGTCTTGATCCTGCTTTCCTTCTGATGGAATTCAACATTGACTCTGGCTAGTGAGTATCTGTTATTGGATTCACTTTTCTCTTACCCTACATATTGTGTTTAAGAAAAGACAGAGGATGAATTACTCAAGGTTCATTTAAGGTTGGGGATACTCATAGTTGTATCACTGTATATTGTGAACTTTCAATCCCTACGGCTACCTTATCACAATGTGTAAAGCATACCAGCATAGTGTAATCGAGGTTCCAGTAATGACATTTCTATTGGGTCACTCCATCTACTATCCATAAGAAACGAATAGAAAGCAGACGTGGCATGTAATACAGCATGTGGATGAAGTGCGACATCAATCTCTACCATGTGTTGCCTGACATTTCAATCACTTATGTAACAAACACATTTGATGTACTACTATTTGCTGGATTTACAGCACCTTTGGAATATAGGCAAACAATTTCTTCAAAACGTTTTAGGCAACAGGCTTCACCTTGTTGCTGGTATCTTTTTGGGTATTCGAAGAAAATCCGATTTGTTTTGGTCATACTTCATTCATTAAGGATGCTGATTTGGTTGTTATTTGTAACTTGTGTTTATATTTGCTAAGAATGACGATGAAATGCACTTTGAATGCATTCTCTGGGAGTCCATCTTATACCTAGATGGAGTTGTCATGCATCTATACCGAATGGATTCTAGAATGACAATCTCTATTTGTTATTTTTTGCTTTGATGAATTTCAATGGAGGAACTTGTGATTTCAGGTTAAAGGTTGTGAAGAAGTCATTTCTACTTTACGCAGTGGTTCAACTGCAGAGAAAGCGCTCACCATCACGCGAGATAAAGGTTTGTTACTTCCTATATACTTACACCCTACATGTCCTTTCTCGATACTTTTACAAGTTTGTTCTTCTTGTCTTTCTGTATAAAACTGGAATTGTCTTTTTTAATTTTAAGAACTTTAACTGCTCTTAGAAGAATCTAATAAAATTCTGATGCTAGTTTCGCTTGTTAACATTCAATTTTCGAAGTCATATGTGGATTGTCAATATTTGCGTTATGTGTGATTATCCAGGTTGCTTCAAGACTTCTCCACCATGAGTATCGCTTGCTGCATGACCAGCCCGCAAGATACCATACCCCGGACGGATTGCCCAAACTCACTATCTTGATGTCCTGGTGGATGGGCCAACTACCAATGCGTCATCTATTGATGGAAGTGAGAAGCTGCCTAGTGTTGATGGTGTTCGAGGTCACCGACTGCGAGTATGCCTTGTCTCATAAGAAGATAGAGAGTAAAACAGTGTTTTATCCCCAATGAGAGATGATCATTCCCTTCAGCCGAGAGTCTTTTGTTAACATTCAAATGGATGCTCACCAAGGAAGCCATCCATTTATTGGTCAAGACAATTCTTCTACCCCGCCCGACAGACAATTTTGCATGATACTTCTGACCTGCATGTCAAGAGAAAACAGAAGGTAATTCGATGCTTCGAGAGCATAGTATTGTCATCACTTTTTGATATAGCTTTAGGGTGACCAAAAATGTCATTTTGTTGCGGATTGAAGAAGCCCAGATCGCTAGGGAAGTTGAAGCTAATGAAAACCGAATTTGCAAAGCAGTAGAGAAAGAAAATATTTTGAGGAGAAAGGTTTTCATTTATCACTTAAGGATATGTGCGCTTTGTGGAGAAAACTTTGGCATGTACTGATATCCTGTATTTTTCTATTGCAGGCTAAGGTACGAATGAGGAAAGAGATGGAAAGATTTGATCGTGAAAGAAGGAAGGAAGAAGAAAGGTTGATGCGTGAACAGCAGAGAGAGGAGGAGAGATTTGCTACGTGAGTAAAGGCGAGAATCAGAGTGACGGGAGAAGTATTTACAGAAAGAATCTATTAAGGTAAGTATTTGAGCTTGATAGTGCATTTTCGCTGGTTAGTTTCTTTTGCTTTATTTGATTGGTTAAGCAGCATCTCTTATTTTCTCTTTTCTTTACCAATTTCTCTGGTTTTTTGTTTGGAAGGCGGAGAAAAAGAGACAAAAAGAAGAGCTTTGTCGAGAAAAAGAAGCAGAGAGACGGAAAGCTGCAGTGGAGAAGGCCACTCGCAGAATTGTCAAGGAATCCATGGAGCTTATGGAGGATGAACAGCTGGAGCTGATGGAATTGGCCGCTGCAAGCAAGGGGTTGCCTTCAATTGTTAATCTCGATCATGCCACTATGCAGAACCTTGAGTTGTTCAGCGGTAGCTTTTTTATAGTGATTGCTGTTAAGACCAATTTCACTCCATTGATTCATTGATTGTGTGATATTGTTGTTTTAACTAGGATTCTATGGTAGCTAAGACAAGCTTTTAAATTCCTATGCTCTGTTTTAATCGTGTACCTTAAATTCAGTAGAAAGGAAATAGGGCCCGATCCTTTCTAGAAAATTTACCGGTGTTCCATTGTTGTCAAGAATAATTCTATACAATTACCATCATACTAAATGATGTTAACATTGGATATATGAATAAGTCACCACAATCGACTTTGTCCGGAAGAAAGGTACTCTGTTTTAGCTATATGTGAGCAAGATAATTCCTACAAGTGCCTTATTCATTAAGTTTTTTTCTATCTGCAGGGTTCAAGAGTTTCTCCAAACGAAGGAAGCCTTCCAGATGCTAATGAAGGTATTTTGTTGTGTCAACTTTCCCTTTGTTGTTTGACAGCTGCGGACAAATTAACTTTTACTCAAGAAATTTAATTACCTAGTCTCATGATTCAACTCATAACTCATAGGGACCTGAGATAGTCACGTAATATGTCACCCCAAGAAGAGAGCATAGAAAGCGAAATTTTGTAAACGTGAAAGCACAAAACCAAGATGTGAGTCTTAACAAGCCAATTGAGAAGAGCGAGGGTTCAAGAGAAACTTCGTCATACCGTATCCTGTAAGTAAATTCACGTCTCAACAATTGTCAGTATTTTACTAGGCTGCAAATATGGTTGCCCCTATTTTCTACTTCCTCTGCTCATGTTTCTCTGATATGCAAGATTCTTATTCTCTTACTCCAAGAAACTTCTTCTTCTAAGGTTTTTCCTGGATCTGGTTTGTATTTTTGATGAGATGTTTAGAATGGGCGATTGAGTACAATATTCTTTTCTTTCGTGGACTGACAGCTGTTTGTGATGCTTTCAAGCTGAAAACCTAATTTTAAGCTTTGCCTCTCTGGGCAAGACTAGACAAACTTTCTTTTTGTGAACCAGAAGTTTCATCATCTACATCACATGGCTATATATATTTGGCTCCTGGAGAAGTTCAAATCCAAGTTCCACCACTCCTGACCTTTGAGAATGTGCAGATAACTTGGTGAAGAACGCCGGATTTGAGGAGGGTCCCCACCGCCTGATCAATTCATCCAATGGTGTACTCCTCCCCCCTAGACAGGAGGATCTCACATCTCCCCTTCCTGGTTGGATCATTGAATCGCTCAAGGCAGTGAAGTTCATAGACAAGAAGCACTTCAACGTCCCCTTTGGACTCGCAGCAGTAGAGCTAGTTGCAGGAAGAGAAAGTGCGATTGCCCAAATCATAAGAACCCTCCTGAGTAAATGCTACAATCTCACCTTCGCCATTGGAGACGCAAGGAACGGCTGCCATGGCTCGATGATGGTGGAAGCTTTTGCTGCTAAAGGCACCCTCAAAGTCCCTTTCCAATCGCAAGGGAAGGGGAGGTTCAAGACCGCCAGTTTCAAGTTCAAAGCACTTTAAGCAAGGACAAGGCTCACTTTCTTCAGTTCATTATACCACACCAGGATCGACGACTTTGGCTCTCTGTGTGGCCCCGTGATTGATGAAGTTAGAGTTGTCCCTCTGTCTAGATGTTGAGACAGGAAACCGAATGATTTTCACAAAAAACGTCGTGGAGACTTCACAAGGAGTTCTAATAGGCGTGTCTTGTGTGTTGACATTTGATTGAGGCAAATTTTCTGCTTTAGCGCTTGCTTGTCGTTATGAGTTATGTGAGCACAACTGCTATTTCCTAGTAGAAAATACGAGTGATGGAGAGATAAGAAACTCCATAGGATCTACAATCTATCATATTGAATAAGATGAGATAGGAATGTTCTCTAGAATGACACCTGGTATATTTGTGGAAACATTGTCTTCCAATCATGGAGGAGTTTAACCTACCCAGCAGATAGTTTCAGTCATCTTTTACAAAAAAAAACTACAATATGATTGTTTTTATTTGGTGCACCATTGACCGAGTTCTGGAGCATTTCAAGTACTCACTACAGTAGGACATAATCTTTTGCAACTTTGGACTACAGTATAGGCAGTATGCATTATTTTCTAAATGTCATCGGGACATACAACAACATCGATCTTTAAACACGATACTACATCAGTTCAAAAACAAAAACACGATACTACGTAAATGACAACGCATTAGAGCCAGTAGGAACCTTCCATCCAAATGCAGATGACATTTCCGCAGCAAATGATAAAATCCAAAAGATTGAATTGGAAGATATTTTTCCCCACTAATATCAGGTTCGACAAACAACAAGCGAGATCTGGCCCAAAAGATAACCTTGGTAAATGACAATGGAAGAACATTGGGATCAATTTCAACCAAAACATCAGTCCATAACATGGGGATGCACATCCATCCTCTATATTCCCGAGAAACAACCATATTTTGTGAACTGAAACCACCCCACGCACCAAAATCCTCCTCCTCCACACCATATGGAAGAAATGCTGGCCGATCATCATCTTCATCATCATTCAACTTGATGGCACCTCTACCAATACTTGGGCGTGTGTGAAAACTTAAGGCTGATGATATTAAGGCAGCAGCATCAGAGACCAAGATAGTTTGAATGAGATCAAGGGCAGGTTGCCGCAAAGAAGGATGAAGAGAAGAATCCTTCAAGGAAGACACAAGAGAGGGACCCCTGTCCAGTTCAGTATTTTCAGAAATGAGCAATATTATCCTTCTTCCTTGTACATGTCAAGAATTCTAAACTCTGAGATTGGACACTAAAGTTCCATTCACAATAGATAGAGTTCATTGGGAAAGAAAAAGAGGGATGAGTAAAGCCAATACACCTCCATGATGAAATATTTGAATCTAATAAACGATCATTTGTGAAATAAAAGCTCACTCTCAAGTAAGAATGCCTAAACTTGAGGGGCAATTATCCCTCAAGATGCAGCCTTCATCATTTTCCCTTAATGTGCATAGAGCAAAATTCATAAGAAAAATCAATACAAAAAAGGCACAGATATAGAGTAGATATAGCCGTACCACATATATGAACATTCAAAAGGGGGAGAAGGTGGATTCATCTTGTAACCTCTGTGTATGATAAGAAAAGCTATCTGAAAACACGAGATTGAATAAGTAACAAGAAAGATCAGCCCATTAGATAAACCAAACAAGTGCACCAGATAAAACTACCTGAACTCACAAGAGAATATGTACCTGGCGAGCTTTTTGTCTAGTAAGAACACTGAAGTTGCTGCTAACTGGCACTTGATGGAGGAGAAAATAAAGAAAATTCCTTCTTTGCTTCTCAAGCTCGCCATCTTGCCAAGCTTCAAGAGACTGGAGAAGTCAAAATTTACCCATCACAGACATCAGCACTTGAAAGTAAAAGAAGTAATTGAAGGACAGGAGATAAATGCATGCCTGCAAAAGTGGCTGGAAAAGTTCAAAGATATCCTTATGAATTTTTTCATTACGAGAATGGAAACACTGCCCAACAAGTGTGCTTCGCATGATGCTTGGAGATAAGGCAGACCTCAACCATAGCTTACAACCTTAAAGCAACACCAAATGCAAAAAGGAGGAGAAAAATGAGACTCCTATAATGGCAACAATATTGCTTTTGTTCCTTGAAAGGACAAATCAAAAGAAAGCAACAAACCAAGCATTTCAAAGAGAAGCTAAAAGCAAGTGATCGCATGAGAGAATACAGGAGAATCACTGGAGACTTGGTTAAGAACAACATCAAGAAAAATAGAATAGGACTCCAATATCCCTTCTTCCAATGCTGGAGGCTCTAGAAACCCAATCCTTCAAAATTAGAATTAAAAAATCAGAGAGCACAAACAAAGAGGCTGAAAATGCCTGACTATACGAAACTTCAGCATCCCAACCTACAATGATTTAATCCCAATCCACGCAGCAGAACGGTCAAGCTCCAATCTTGGCCTTAAATTTTCACTGGTCGAGGGCGTCACTTTAGTGACGAGTATCGACATGGCATGAGGGCGTTTTCTGGAATGTAGGTGTTCTCGGTGAGAATCGGCAGCAAAAGCAGAGCCAGAACCCCAGCAACGCAGCAGATGACACTGCAAAGAAGTCCACAAGGTCGAAGAAGCGCGTCAGCTCACGCTCGAGTCGCCGGAACAGATTCGCCCGAATAACAACGAGCAGAGATAATCAAAGACCGAGAGGCTATTGCGGTACCTGACGAGGACGCTGTGAGATATTAGCAGAGTCCGCAGCCGAACGATCGGTCGAGGCTTCGGCGGAGGTGGGCGTCGGCGTCGGAGTCGGGGACGACGGAGTCACGAGAGGGCATCGGGGTGGAGGCGGAGGCGGCGTCGAAGGCAACCGCCTTGAGGAGCGTCGGAGTCGCGAGAGGGCGTCGGGGGCAGAGGCGGAGGCGGAGGCGGCGTTGTCGGCGTCGGAGGCAACCGCCTTGAGGAGCTTGAGGAGCGTCGGAGGCGAGGCGGAGGCGGCGTCGTCGCGAGAGGGCATCGGGAGGCCGGAGGCGGAGGCGGAGGCGGAGGCGGAGGCGGCAACCGTCGTCGGCGTCGTCGGCGTCGGAGGCGGATCGGGGGCGACGGAGGCAACCGACTTGAGGGGTCGAGAATGGATAGAGAGAGCTCGTCGGCGAGAATGGAGAGAGAGAGCAGAGGAGGGGAGAGCGACCTTCGAGAATGGAGAGAGAGAGGAGGAAGGGGAGAAGCAGCTGTGTAAAGAGTTTTGTTCTCCCCCGCAACGGAACGGAACGGAGAACAGGGAGAGAGAAAGAGAGGAGAGAGGACGATTTTGACAGGCGCAGGCGTCGCAGAGCAGAGCAGAGCAGAGGGAGCGTCAGAGTGGTCGGCCCGCGCGAATTTTGAACGCCCTGACGCCCTCGCCAACGTGGCGCCACGTGTCGACCGCTGAATGGTTTAACCCACTGCCTACGTGTTGGGTTAAACCCACCCAATATTTTCTCCGCACCACTCAGGTCAGTAGTGGGACCATGGTACAATAATAGAGAACATGCAGAGCGGAATCTTCTTGCACGCAGCAAGCGAAGACAAGGAAGACTAAATTCTGATAGGCAAATGAAGGGTGGAGAAGCAAAACACAGTTTCCAAGGTATCTCCAACAGCCGCCACCGTTCGCAGGTTGAAAAGCCTTTCCGAAATTCTATACGGTACACGTGTTAAACGTCGTACATCAACCGGCCCGACAGAACCCCACATACTCACGTGCATAAACTGGGCCCCACTAGTTTGACCCAAAAAAAGGAAAAACCTGGGTACTAGCATTTGGCACAAATCGTTATTTTGGGAAACGATGAGTCCGAAAATAATAGTACAATTACTAAAATTATTAAGGGTGTGTTTGATAATATTTTTATTTCATTTCTTTTAAAAATATTTTTTTTATTTCTGATTCCTAAAATAATTTTTGAGTTAAAAGAACGCGTTTATTAGTTATACAAATTTTTATTCTCGAAATAGAAAAAGAATATGAATACGTTTAGTATAATCTACAATTTCTTTTGTAATGTATAATTTTTTAAAATTTTTTAAAATTTTTTAATTTTTTTCTTATCGTTTTCCTTTTCGCCGCCGCCGCCTAGAGAAGAAAAAAATTAACTTATTTCTAGAAATTGTTCTAGGAACAAAAAATGGGCGGGAGCGGCAAGGAATAAGAAGAAAAGAAAAAAATAAAAATAAAAATAACTCATTTTTACAAATTGTTCTCGAGAATAAAAAACTACTTTTTTCTACTTTTTATTTTTTTCCAAATCTATTTCCCAATCACTTTATTATTACGGAGACTAAAAAAATTAATTGATATTATCAAACGGATTTTAGTTATTTTTCTACTGAGAGAGTAAAAGAGCACAAGCGTTACCACACTGAGCCTAAGCCGTTCCTTGCCTATAAATACCCATCAATAATGTCTTTGGCACTCATAGAAAAGCCCCTCGTGTTCTCTATCTCTCATTAGAGAAAGCCATAAAAGACGGGAAAAGAATGTCTCTTCCGATTTCAGCAACTCCATCTTCTCTTGCAACTCAAGATAAAAGCCATGTGGTTGAACGCCATTCAGCAAATTTTCATCCAAGCATATGGGGGGATTTCTTCCTCAAATATGCCTCTTGCTCTTGCTCAATGGTTAGAATTTAATACATTGCTTCTAACTCAACTATATATATGTATACATATTTCGTGAATAGTAGTGGTATAGCACGTGAAAATAAATTTCCTTATATGCACTTCATTTGGAATAATACAAAGCTTCCTCTCGTGCTTAAACTTGGTTCTTCACTTTGTTACTCTATAATGACCAAGGAAATTCTGACATTCTCATTATAAATTTAAAATTTTTGCTAAAAGAGTGAAAATATTGAGTAAAGGTGAGAGAGCCCTTTGATGTAAGGTGAAAAGAAACCACATGAAATCTAAACAAATCTCGTAAACAAGGAATGTGAGAATTATCATTATCAATAACATCTTCGTGAATATCTTGGTGCACAATTTCAATAAACACTCTTAGTTATCCCATATTTACCATCTTTCTTTCTCTATTTTTTTCTTTCTTTTTACCTTATGCATTCAAGAATTCAATACCCACGTCCTCTCCGGACCATACCTAGATGATAATTAGTTACAGTTTATGATTATTTGGACTATCCCGTACTTGTCCACCTAGCTCTAGTCCTCCTCTTCGTACCAACTTCAAATTCCCCCTCTCCTTTCTCTCTCACACCCTCCTCTCTCATGCACACCGCAACTCGATGTCGCCCCGCAACGCTCCGATTATCCCGGAAAGAACTCTATTTTGGCTCATGAGAAAATATCGACAATTTTACTCTGAACCATTCACACGTCGACACGTGTCCTCAGGGCCCGCCACGTCAGCCAACTTCAAACCAGCGCTTTCGCGCTCTGCTCTCTCCTCTCTTTCTTTACTCAGCGGGTCATTTCTCTCTCCTCTCTCTTCTCACTCTCTCCCTTCTTTCCTGACCCAACAACGTTGTCTCCCAAATAGCGCTCTCCGATGAGGGCCGCGCTCCCACCGACGACGGCGACGCTTCCTCCCGATGACGGCCTCTATCTCTACTCCACGGCCGTCGGACAGAGCGCCGCCGTCCTCAGAGAGCGAAGAGGCCGTGGAGTAGAGAGAGAGGCCGTCATCAGGAGGGAGCATCCTGGTCGTCGGACAGAGCGCGGCCGTCGTTGGAGAGCGAAGAGGCTGTGGAGTAGAGAGAGAGGTCGTCGTCGGGAGGGAGCGTCGTCGGAGCCGCCGCCCTCCATGGCCATGGAGGTTGAGGTTATAGATCTGGAGGCATTGGCTCCGGATCTGGAGGAGGAGGCAGCCTCTCACTGGCAGGGAGAGAGACCGCTTGAGCTCCACAATTGACTTTAACATCAAGGAGAGAGAGAGAGAGAGAGAGCCCTTGCGCGAGTGAGAGCAAAGTAAAATATCCACGTGCTGCAGCGTGATGCACAAAGATATCGATTTTGGCCCGGTCCACTGTGGTCTATTTGTTAGATTTTTGTGGAAGCGTGTGTGCAAGTGTGTAGGTGTGAAATATGGGTGGATATAAGTGAACTACAACGGTAAAGTATGGGTAAAAAAAAACAGGACTTTTATTATGATAGTTGGTATTACAAAGAAAGGAGTATTGCTAATTTTTCTGCTACATAGAGTGTTGAGTCACCGCCTTCCTCCACCGACTTTGAGTACAAAATTAATATAAAATTACAAGCTTGCTTCTTGAATCCTGCTTGTTGCGACTTCTCCCAGATCTTCTGGTTACTTCTCCCTTATTCTCCATTTTTCTATTCTCTGTAGCTCCCTGCCACTTTTGTTGACTTTATTCAGCCAACTTTCAGCTGACTTTTCTTCCACTTGCTGCCCACATAGTACTAGAAAATTCTCCAACATATGAGAATCTTAAGCATGTGTAGTCTGGTGTAGTCTAAAGTTTTCCAAAAACGGATCACTTTCTAACAGTTTTGTATCAGAGAGAAATTGACACCAATAGAAAGCCCCTCTCGTCCTTCCTTACGGGCCAGTGAACTTCTCATGCACTCAGTACCAGAGAGAAATTGACATATGTTTTTCTCTGTTATGTGTAGGAAAATGGCCATGATCAGCATGCGGAACAAGAAATCCAGAAGCTGGATGACGAGGTGAAGAGAATGCTATGCGCTGATGCCGACAAGCCGTCCCTGAAACTGGACATGATTGATCAAATACAACGATTAGGCATTGCACACCGCTTCGCAAGTGACATTGATCACGTGTTGAAACAACTTAGTGAGACACGTTTCGTTTGCAACAATGGAGACAAGGATATCGATGACCTCTACACGGCTGCTCTCCTCTTCCGATTGTTGCGACAACAAGGCTACCGAGTTTCATCTGGTGAGTCGCGTTCTTTTGTTTTTAATACTCAGCCACAAAATTGATGATCTATATACTTTGATCTTTTCCAATTGTCCAAAATCTATCCCCTTTGCCTTTCTCTACCGTGGATTGAGGTCATTCGACAATCAATCACCTGAAGTTACAGACGACCTGCCCAAGTTATTGCACAACAGAACCCCAAAGCCACAATCCGTTAAAAGTATAACGCACCTAAATAGTACTCCTACTAGGCAAAATTCTGACCGTAAGGAACTTCATAAATGTGTTAAACTTGTGGCATACTTCACGTTCTTGACCAAATATGCCGGATATCCCTAGAAAACCCTAGAATACAACTAGTTTGCGACTGTTTCTTTTGGAAAAATGCTAGAGATACAGAGAGTGATTTCTACATATAGTTCACTTAATACACACTAAATGATAGGTCACATGGTTTTCATATCATGAGGAACAATTGTTATAGGGACTGTCCTTGGCAAGAGATAAAAATAATAACTACAAGTGGCTTCAACCATCGTTTGTAAGTTGGTTGTTATTGTTGCTCGTGAAGAATCTCTGTCTAACAGAGATGTTTACAATAGAAATCCTTATTTCACTGTGATCTATGAGCAGACATCTTCGACAAGTTCAAGGACCCCAGTGGAAAGTTCAGTGAGAAACATGCAAGTGACGTAAGGGGACTACTAAGTTTGTACGAAGCTAGCCATTTGAGTGTGCGTGGAGAAGATGTTCTGGATCAAGCGCTTTCTTTCAGTTTAACCCATCTCGAATCCATTAAGGAGCAACTAAGCCCTCCTCTCGCAACACAAGTCCGTCATGCCTTAAAGCAAACAATTCGTAAAGGGGTGCCGAGGCTCGAGGCCAGACGATACATCTCCATGTACGAAGCAGAACCTTTACATAATGAAGTCCTGCTATCACTAGCCAAGTTAGATTTCAACCGCTTGCAGAAGCAACACCAGAAGGAGTTATTTGATATTACAAGGTTCATCAACTATGAAATCACATGATTAAATAGTTTGAGTTTACACTCTACGGAAGATTTATATGACTAATGCCATTTTACATGTAGGTGGTGGATGGGTTTAGACTTCAAGAGGAAGTTACCATTTGCAAGAGACAGGCTCGTGGAAGGATACTTTTGGATTCTGGGAGTTCATTTTGAGCCCGAATTAGCGGTTGCTAGAAGAATGTTGACCAAAGTGATCGCAGTGACTTCAGTTCTTGATGACATATATGATATCTATGGCACCTATGAAGAGCTAGAGCTCTTTACTCAAGCAATTCAAAGGTTAAATTCGCTTTTCTGCCTTTTGGTTTGCAGCATGTGCGTCTTACTTTCCGTACATTATGTTTCACCACTACTTGTATGATGTGGCAAAACGTATCTGATCAGTAACTCTATGTCAAAAGAAGATGGAGTTTGATTGATCAACCTTTTCATAAATGGTAATATGGTGATTCCCAAATCCTTGTGCGATCTGAAGTTTAAAATTATCACGTAGTTTATACCCTATCTTATAATATCTCATAATTTCAGGTGGGACATTGATTGCATACATGAACTTCCAGAGTACATGCAAGTGTTTTACAAAGCACTTATCAATATCTATGTTGAAATTGAAGAAATACTGGCATGCACGGGAAAATCGTACTGCATCTGCTATGCGGTAGAAGCAGTAAGATCGTACCACCTCTACTATATTCTACAATCTTAGTGCTGTCATTCTCGATTGATAGAAATATAATCTTTTGCATTCTCAGATGAAGAGGCAGGCGAGATACTATTTTGCTGAAGCAAAATGGCTGCACCAAAAGCACAAGCCCACCATGGATGAGTACATGTCCATTGCGCTAGTATCAAGTGGTTACCCATTGTTAGCTGTCACGTCCTTTGTGGGAATGCCTGATATCGTCACAAAAGACGATCTAGATTGGTTGTTCAACGACCCAAAGATCCTCAAGGCTTCAACAATCATCTGCAGGCTCATGGATGATTTGGCGACACATAAGGTACTTTTTGTTCTTGCAAGTGTTCCATGAAGATATAGACCCAACCCAGCTCCTATGGAATATAGACGGTCTTGTTTAAATGTCTTGTTATACATATCTTTGCAGTTTGAACAATCAAGAGGACATGTGGACTCGGCCGTGCAATGTTACATGAAGCAATATGGTGTCACAGAACAAGAAGCGGAAAACAACCTTCGCAAGCAAGTGAATGACTCGTGGAAGGACATCAATGAGGAGTGTCTTCGCCCGACTGCTGTCGCAATGCCTCTTCTCGTGGGAATTCTCAACCTCTCGCGAGTGATGGATGTGTTGTACAAGGATGGTGGAGATCATTATACCAATCCTCATATTGCACTGAAAGATTACATACATTCGGTGCTCATAGACCCAATGCAATAGTTATGATATGCAATTAGTCAACTAGAAGTTCACCAGCTGGACATTAGAAAACTGGACCCATTGTTCAAAAGATGATACATCTATGCAAGTGTATTGTGTTAATGATATTGAAGATATCACCACTTATCTCTTGTGGCTCTTTATGTTTTGGTCGAAAGGCTGTTCAGTTTTTAGCGAAAGCCGTTTCGACACACATATTAAAGTGTCTTTATTACTATTTATTTAGACATGTCTCTTCATATATCTAAGGTATGTCAAGAGTCTTGTTTTAAGCCTACATATAAACGAGTCGTGTAATTGTTTCAAATAATGGAGAGTGAAAAGACTTTTCTGTGAGTAAAGTAGTGTATTCATCTCCTTCCTTAAGAGCTTCTCTTGTGAGAGTGTTATCAAAGCTATGCGACTTTGATATTCAATTATTGGTATCAGAGCCAGGTTATCTGGGTCGACGAATGGCATTGAGAAGCTCAACAACTCATATTACAATCATTGGAGTGTCCGGATGCAGTTTTATTTGCTGGGTCAGGATTTGTGGGAAATTGTTGGCAACAACAACACCACGGCACCCAAAGACGATAATGAACAGAGGAGATGGAAGATCAAAGCAGGTAAGGTTCTTTACAGTTGAAGATGATTTATTGCCGCACATTAAGTAGGGGTGTGTATGGTCTGGGCGGGCGGTTCCCGACCAAGAATCGGGAACTGCCCGCTAAGGACCAGTTCTGAAAAATTAAAATCGGAATCCACTCGTTTATTGCATGGATCCACCCGAGAACTAGATTGCCGATCCGGTCTGGTTCCCGGGTGGATCCATGGAACCGATCTCGACGCGAAATAATTTTGGTTTTCAACATAGAATGACTACGTGACATCAAAGCAAACCAAAGAAAGAAAAACCAAATTTAAGTACGTGGAGATGTGGACGGCGGGAGAAGTAAACGCAGCAAATTTACAAATACGGTCCGGGTGGTTCCCAGGTATTCTGCACACCCCTAGAAGGGAGTGAGATGAGATCTAGGGTTTCTTTTAGTAATTTTTTTTTTTAATATTAAAAAGGTTCCGATCAGTCCGGAGGACGGGTGGGCGGATTTGCCCATGGAACCGGGGACCGAACTGGTACCCACCGGTTCCCATAAATTGGAACCAGGAATCAGACCGGTTCCCTTAAGAACCGCCGGTTTCGAGGGGTTCCAATTCGGTTTCGGGCTGTCCAGCGGTTCGCGGGTATTTTGCACACCCCTAACATTAAGAGTGTGCATACTCCTAAGGAGGGGTGGGATAACTTGGCAGCATTATTTGTAAGGTCGAATGATGCTAAGCTACAAAGGCTAGAGAACGAGCTACTGTCGATGTCACAACAAAATATGACGGTGAGTCAGTATTTCTCCAAAGTTAAGTCTATTTGTGATGAAATTTCAAAGTTGGATCCCGCTAATGCCAACTCAGAAACAAGAATGAGAGGAATTATTATTCATGGGTTAAAGCCGGAGTATAACGTTATTATTATGACTACTCGTGGATGGGCAACTCAATTGACGTTGACTAATTTGGAGAATATTCTGGCTAACCAAGAGACTTTAGATAGTCAAATGTCTAAGGTTTCGATTAAGGAAGAAGAAAATGCCATCTTCAGTGATAAAAGAGGGTTTAAGGGCCAAAGGCAAACCGGTGCTGACAATAAAGATGGCAAGTCCAGGAAAAGCCATGTCGAATGGCAAAAGCAACTAGCTCATGAAGGATGTCAAAAGCGTCCAGAAGAGTCGAGCCTTCGACCAGGGGGAGCCGGGTGACGCGATGGCAAAAGACGTAGTGGATGATGTTACGTCTGCAGTAAGGAGGGCCACTTTGCTAGAGATTGTTGTCACAACCTCTTTTTTTTTTTTTTTTTTTTTTTTTTTTTTTTTTTTTTTTTTTTGGCGCCCGAGATCGGGTACGAGTGCCTAAGGAGGCTAATGGCTCAGGCTGAAATTAGTTATGCCCGGACTCTCCCAAGTCCACTAATTCACAACTTTAATAGTCTAAGTTTTTAACCTGTAAGTTAATTTTTAAAATGGAGTCACCACTAATCGATTTGAGGTGGGTTGATTAGAAACCCAAGCGAAGTATCGGGAGAAATACTCACTCCTGCGCAACCAGAGAAATTAGGATCGAGGACTTTATTACACTAGTTAATCACTAATGCCCTTTCGGTACCTAGTCTTGTTTAAACCATGAGGTTTTTTGGATGTTCGAGGATTTTCCATGCATTTTTTTGGAGGAAAAGCATTTTTTGAGTCTTTTCTAATTTTTTGGACATAAAAATGGATTTTTTTTTTGGGAAAAATACAAGTCTTTTTTTGGTTTTTTTTGGCATTTTTTGGAAAATATGGAATATTTTTTTTTTTGATTATTGAAAAAAAATTTTTTTAACATGGAAATTTTTTGGAAAAGAAAATATTTTCTTAACATTTTTAAATTTTTGGAAAATAAATTATTTTGATTTTTTTGATTTTTTTTTTTTTTTCGAAAATAAAACATTTTTTAATTTTTTTGAAAATAAAACATTTTTTGATTTTTTTGAAAATAAATTATTTATTTATTATTTATTAATTTTAAATATTATTTAAAATAAAAACCAGCCCGGGTCGGATCCACGAGTTGTGTCCGACCTGGGCCAGCCCAAAACGTAGACGGGCCTGCTATGCGGGCCCGACTTTTTTTTTTTATAATAAAACGACGTCGTGGCCGGGCATTTGGAGATGCCTGGCCCGACCCGATGACCCGACTCCACGACCCGCTCCCTCGGCGAAACCCTACTCGGAGCCGACTCGAACCTCGACCCGGCTCCGCTGCCCCTTAAATCATGGAATCCCTACCCGGTTTTCCAAACCCGGATTCGCTTCGTGACCCGAAATTGCAAACCCTAGGTTTTGCGAATCCGCGACGCCGAAGGGGGGGAAACATGAGCATTATGGCGGCGACGGCGGCTACGGTTGCTATGGCGACGGTAGGGACGGTAGCAACAAGGACTAGACTACGAGGGGGGAATGCGACGGCGACGGAGATGGTGACGGTGGTGGTGGCGGTACGTTACCTGTTCGTGGCAACAGCGTCGGAACGGTGGTGGATGACAAAGGGTTGCAGGTGTGGGTGGCAGCGACGGATTAGCGACGGCATCCCTGCAATTTCCAGATTTGGTGCGACTTTGGCGAATTGGTTACGGCAACAGTGTCGGAACGGTGGTGGAGCCGCGGTTGCGTTGGCGACAACAAATCCCAAATCTGGTCAGATCTGGGACTTCGCCGGCCCTCCTCATCGCTCGCGCTCTTCCCTCTCTCCCTCTCCGGCCGCGAGCCTTCGGATTTAGGCTTGCTCGTCTTTGGCTCCCTTTCGAAGTCTCTCGATAGGAAGCACGAAGCTTTGCAGCCCTCGATCGTTCTTGGCGTGCCCTTTACCGTTGTCGGGGAGCCTTATTTATGGCGAGGGGGCGGTCGGTCAATGGAGCTTTGACTGCCGGTCCCTGTGCGCCGAACGGCCTCCGCCGGCCGAACCGGTGTCCTATCCGCCACCTGCCCGTCCTTCAGTGCGTCACCAGCTCCCCCATGTGCGTTGCTGTCCTCTCCTCCCTTTCGACATCGCGCCCTCCACGCGTGTGCTGCAGAGGCGGACGGTGGAGGGAGATGACCGAAGAGGGCTAGGCTTGGAGGAGGAAAAATGGGCCGTAGGGGCCCATGGCTATTTCTTTTGATTTACTTTTGTTTTGTTTGTTTTTTTTTTTTTAAATTTTTTTTTTTTTTTCTAAATAAGACAAGCTATAAAATAAAATAATATAAAATCCTAATTAATTTAAAAAGAGGAATAATTTAGGTGTCAATAGTTGCCCATCTTTGGAGGTGAGCTCGCGAGGTTGCGTTCAAAGATAAACTAATGCCTAAATTTTATCTATGCATGCGTAGCAAATTATATTTTATTTATGACCTATTATTCTATGTAGAAAAAATGGCAATATAACTTTACATATACTAAGATAGATAATAAGATACTTGTGGTTACTTACCGGGAGTGAGTGAGATAGGGTGTGAACCTCGAGTTGGGCAAGTATCAAGGCGTCATCTTACCTGGTGATATGAGGAGGTTGCTTTTCCAATGCTCGAACCATTCTTCAATCGTTTGTTAAAACAATCAATGATTTGTTTAGGACCCGAACCTTTCTTCGGTCGCCTTGACGGGAAATTGCTCCTCCAGGACCCAAACCATTCTTCGGTCGCCTGTTAAAATAATCAATGATTTGTCTAGAACCCGAACTTCTCTTCGGTCACCTTGACTGGGACCCGAACCATTCTTCAGTCCCTTGTTAGAGCAATCAGTGGTTTGTCTTGGACACGAACTATTCTTCGGTAGCTGTGATGGGAAATTGCTTCTCCAAGACCCGAACCATTCTTCGGTCACCTGTTAAAACAATCAATGATTTGTCTAGGACTCGAACCATTCTTCGGTCGCCTGTTAGAGCAATCAGTGGTTTGTCTCGGACCCGAACCATTCTTCAATCGCCATGACGGGAAGTTGCTTCTCCAGGACCCAAACCATTTTTCGGTTGTCTGTTAAAACAATCAATGATTCGTCTAGGACCCAAACCTTTCTTCGATCGCCTTGATGGGAGATGCACCGACCTTTTTCAGGGCATCTCATTTCTAGGTGGTTGATTTATATCGAGGACACCAGTTGGTACCCGACCTTTCTCGGGATATGTGCCGACCTTTCTCAGGGCATATGTTTTGCGAGGGTGTCGACATTTGTCAAAGACAACAGCTGGTACCCGACTTTTCTCGAGAGGATGTGTCAACCTTTCTCAGGGCATTGATTCTGGAAGATACCTGGACATTCACAAGCATATCAATGAGTACCTAGATATTCACAAGTACTAACCTGAATGATATTTGGGCCTTTGCAGGCATCAAAATGGGTATTTGGCTGACCATAGGCAT
The DNA here is from genome assembly GCA_017140395.1 of Eucalyptus lansdowneana. Taxonomy (NCBI): domain Eukaryota; kingdom Viridiplantae; phylum Streptophyta; class Magnoliopsida; order Myrtales; family Myrtaceae; genus Eucalyptus; species Eucalyptus lansdowneana. Next base: position 61,141,891 of record CM029487.1, read on the forward strand.
TGAAGGGGTACTTGGATGATCACAAGTATGAATTCTTGGGGGATACTTGGACATTCACAAGTCTTGAAGGGGTACTTTATATTTGGAAATATTGAGAACATACATTGGATATTTGTGAAGGTATCCTACCTCATGGCAATTGGGAAATATTGAGGGCGTACTTAGCATATTTGTGAAGGTCTCTTACCTCATAATAGTTGGAATATCGAGGATGTATCTTGGATATTCATGAAGGTCTCTCACCTCTTAGTAATTGGGAATATTGAGGACATGCCTCGCATATTCATGAAGGTCTCTCACCTCCTGGTAAAGGGGAATATCGAGGACGTACCTGGGATATTCGTGAAGGTCTCTCACCTCTTGGTAATTGGGAATATCGAGGGCATACCTGAGATATTTGTGAAGGTCTCTCACCTCCTGGTAATGGGAATATCAAAGACATGCCCCGCATATTCGTGAAGGTTTCTCATCTCTTCGTAATGGGAATATTGAGGGCGTGCCCCGCATATTCGTGAAGGTCTCTCACCTCCTAATAATTAGGAATATCGAGGGCGTACCTGAGATATTTGTGAAGGTCTCTCACCTCCTGGTAATGGGAATATCGAGGGCGTGCCCCGCATATTCGTGAAGGTCTCTCACCTCCTAGTAATGAGAATATTGAGGGCGTGCCCCGCATATTCGTGAAGGTCTCTCACCTCCTGGTAATTGGAATATCGAGGACGTACCTTGGATATTCATAAAGGTCTCTCACCTCCTAGTAATGGGAATATCGAGGGCATGCCCCACACATTTGTGAAGGTCTCTCACCTCCTAGTAATGGGAATATCGAGGGCGTGCCTCGCATATTCGTGAAGGTCTCTCATCTTTGGTAATTGGGAATATCGATGGTGTATCTGAGATATTCGTGAAGATTTCTCACCTCCTGGTAATGGGAATATCGAGGGCGTGCCCCGCATATTTGTTAAGGTCTCTCACCTCCTAGTATTATAAACTTGAATGTGGCATGAGGCTTACTTGGATTGCCGCAGGCACTTAAAGGGGTGGAAGACCTGGATAGCCACAGGTGTACAAAGTATTGAAATACTTGGATGAATACAAGTATTTAATGATATGACTTGGGACCACTCAAGCTAGTCCAAGTGCTAGAACGCATACCTAGACGGCGGTGCCAAGCAAAGTAATGGAATGCTTGAACAGCTGCTATATTATTTGGGGACAACTCGAGCAGGTTGAGTGTCATGAAAAGGAAGTACTTGGACAACGGTGGGTACTTGACGATATGGGGATATCTAGACAGCAGTAGGTATTCAAAGATAAAAGGATATTTGATCAATCACAAGTATCAATACTTTGTGGACAACTCGAATAAGTCGAGTGTCAGGAAAATGGAGTATTCGAACGGTGGCCGGTACTCAAAGACAATAGGGATATCTAGATAGTAGTAGGTATTCAACAATAAAGGGATACTTGGTCAGTCACAAGTATCAATACTCTGTGGACAACTTGAATAGGTTGAGTGTCATGAAAAGGGAGTACCTGAATGATGGCCGGTACTCAAAGACAATGGGGATACCTAAAGAGCAGTAGGTATTCAAAGATAAAGGGATACTTGATTAATCACAAGTATCAATACTTTAGGGACAACTCGGACAGGTCGAGTGTTAGGAAAAGGGAGTATCCGAACGGTGGCCAGTACTCAAAGACAATAGGGATACCTAGACAACAATAAGCACCCAAACTCAAGGGACGACTCAAATAGGTTGAGTGTCAATAAGAGAGTACCTGGACAGTGGTAGGTACTTTAAGACAAATGGGGATAGAGATATGCTTTCCTGGCAATATCTCTGATCTCTGAGAGTATGTTTGCTATTTGCACAATATGCATACATGATTGTATATATTGTAAATTTATGAGTTCAAATGAGATTCATGCATGATAATTTTGTCAATTTTGCATCATCTGATTTCCATTGGAAAAGATTTTTAAAGACAACCTTCATTTAGAATGTAGATGTCTTGAGCATGCCAGATGAGGGACTTTCAGTCTGAAAGGACTTTCCACTCACTCTCATGGAAAATGCTATCTTGACCATTGATGTAGGATTTATAAAGATCACACTATTTCACTATCATCATGTCAACAGGGGTTCGAGTATTCTCGCAAATGGTACGACTTTACCAATGTGAAAGGACTTTGTTGAAATTTGTGATGAAGTCTTGGTTAGCAGCTCATCAAATGGAACCGTCAAGGTCGAAGCCAATGGACGAAAATGTTGCACGATCATCTTCGAGTTTACAAGTCAAGAACCCTGCGAAAAGAGATAGAGTAATCTTGTTCGTACTTCTTTGAGCGATGTTTTTGCACATATGAAGTCCTACGTTAATTGAAGTGCCTCTAGTCTAAAGAGACTTTTACAATAGGAATATGATGTAGACTTGGCTCACATGTAAGAGGATGAGAGTTCGTGACTATCTTAACATTTGTCATTGGTCTTTCTTCTCACTGTTAGATAGAGGTTCTATGGATCACAATAGCAACTTTTTCTTGGCTGTATTTTTAATTGGGGGGGCATTGGCATTGCTTTTACTAGGCACATTGCTTTTTTTATGCCCCTATTTTTATTCCAGTTCTTCATTCATGGTTATTGACCTTGTTTTTACCAGGTACACTGCTTTTTTATGCCCTGCTTTTTCTTGTTGTTGGAGGAACTAGCATAGGCAAGTTCAATCGAAGCACCGTTATTAGACTCTTGAGTCTTCATCTTCAGCCGGCGCTTAGGCTATGGCAATAACTTCTGCTTTGTCTCAATGTGAGGGTAAAAGTACAGACTTAATTGGGTTATACAAAGAATACAAGTGTAGAAAGAATTGCTCTTCGTCATTTTATGGCACTTAAATTAACGCGAGTGTTCATATGCAATAAAGACACCCGAAGATTGATGCAAGTGCGAGCAAGAAAATTTCTATCTTTCTTCTCACCTTGTGATGCTGCTTTGCCTCCGCTCTGCCCCAATGTGGGGGTGGTTCTTGATGGGGGTATGAGAGAAGCTTCACTAGTGTATGGGGCTCAATGGGGTGAGCGATAGAATGCCTCTCACTATTTTGGTTATCGTACCATTTGCGAGAAAACTCTTTACCCTACAGCTATGGAATCTTCTGCGCTCATCTCATAAGTGTATAGATAAGGGACTGTGTGTATGATATGGCTTGCCTGTCATCATTTTGACGTGCCTCATCCAGCATGCGCAATTAATCTTGTATTCTTCACTTAGCTGTTTATTCTAATAATCCTTAATAGAATCAAAGATTTAGATAGACAAAATCATCATGCAAAATTCATTTGGAAAAAGGCATGCAGTATTTTAAATGTGATGGAGTTTGTACTCTCAGAACAAATGAATGGTTTTGGCTCAAAAAGATCTTGTTGGTAGCTTTGAGGGTCAATAGAATACTATTGTTAAGTTTTGAACATCAAAATGGTTATTTACAAAGGAGTGTCGATGGTTGTCCCTATTGATTAAGGATATGACACATGAATGATCAACCAATGATTGGGAATTTGATCGGGCATCTCTACTTTTGCCCCTGTAGAAGAGAAGATGTACAAGTAGATCAATTGGTTTGGCCAAAATCAAATGTGAGTTGAGGCTTGAAGATTTTCTGTCATTTTCTTTGATGATGTTTTGTTTGGAAAAGCTTATCAAAGTCTGACATGCCTTTCATTGATTTGTTTTTCGCATTTTTAACGGTTACGTGATTCTGTAAAAGACAAGAGAGAGCATGTTGGTCACGAAATTTTTTTTAGAAGCCAAACAACTGGAAGCGATACAACATTACCCTTCATTGGTTTGCAAACGATTAAGTGGACCTGGAGTACAAGGAGGACATGAAGTCTCGTGTCTTCCACTTCATTAGGTCAATTATTCTCCTTAATTGGCTTATGGATGGCACGTCCCTTTACACGAAGTCAAGTGAATTCGATGCAGGTCATTTCCGTATACTAGCTTGGCCAGTATTGATTTGGCAAACCTAACCATTGAGTTTGGTTCTTGAGTTGTGATGCTCCCTGTCAAATAGGGAAAATATGTCAAAAGCGGGTTCAAATAGTGGGAATATTGGAAACGATACCAAATTACCCTTCCCTAGAGTTTGTCTGTGCTAGCTCTTAAAGATATTTGAATGTCGATGATGGCCTCTTTATCTTGGCATAGTTCAATGTTTTCTTCAATTGTCCTTCCTCATTTGTGACCATGTATGCATGATTGCTGGTCGTTGATTCATCTTCAACGCCTTCTTTCTATGGAATTTCTCCTTCTGTCTTTAACTATAGCATCATTAGGCAAAAGTCATATACCTCAAGCTTCTATGGAATCTGAGATAAAAAATCTCAAGCTTTCTGATGGCAATTACTCCTTGGAAGAATATGCATCTGGAGTGAAGCTTCTAGATTCCAAAGTCATTGTCCAGGGTGTGGGGTTATAGATCGCCTTGATTATCTGGATTTTCTCCCTGTTGACAGTAGCCAATTCAAGAGAAGAAATTCTTTTTCTGTGCTTCTTGGCTTGTCAAAGCTGGAAATCCCGTTGATGAAATCACAACATCTAGTTGCTCAGGCACATTGTGGGGAAAAGATATTGTTCGGGCTTGTGAAGCAGTTGGGCATGAGTGAGGTGGAGTGCACAAAGCTCCTGGGGACGGCTTGATTTCAATCGTATGTCTGTACCTATTACGTCCTATCTTTCATTTCCCTTTTGAAATGGGATGCTTCTTTCTATTTGCCCTTGTTTTCTTGGCAAGGTGTCTTCGAATTTAGTGAGTTCACCTGATGTGCTTGCTTCAAATGCCCCCTACCACACTAAGTCAAAGGGGATAGGAATGATCTTCTAAGACACAAAGTGAGTGAGTTAGAAAGACAAACATGATTTAATCATCTTGTTTTGACAAAAGATTTTTAAACATTTTTTTTGTTTTGTTTTCAAAAGTATATATCTTTGAGGGAAAGAAAGCATAAGGAAGCCCAGCCCTCAATATTCTCCTTGGATGATATTTTCTTTTCATGGTTGGATATCATCACCGAGCTGGTTTGGAGTACCGCCTCATGCTCTCAAAACAAAATATTTGAACTGTATAATAGAGTACTTGGAATGGAAAATACAACAGTAGCATACTAGACAAGATAAAAAACATGAAATTATAAAAATAAGTAAAACCCATGAAAACTTTTATGTAAAGGAGTGCTTTGATAATGCTGGTTTTGAAACTAAGCGTCTTTGAATTCCTCGTCTTCAGTAGACTCGAAGTATTTGCATGCGATGACTACCTTGTTGAAGTTACGGAAGTGTAACCCATGCAGCCAACAGCGATGCTTGCAAGACAAAGCTTCTATGAACTGCTTCATTAACTCCTCTTCAGCCAATTAAGGGTGGGTTTGCATCATGAAAGCCCTCCACCTTCCTGCGTATGCTCGGAAATCCTCAATTAATCTTCTTTTGAAGTGAGCCAAACTCTCACAAGGTAGTTTAATTCCAATCTGGTTTTGGTACCCGTAAGAGCTTCTTGGAATGCCTGAGTTGTGAATGACATCGAGCCATAGTATCGACTCATTTCCGCATGGAGATACTGATACGTCTTGGTTAGGCCACTGGTTTTCCCACTGCATGTTCATCGTAGTGGTGAATTTTTCTGTTTCAAGGAAGCTGGACTCTATCGAGATTACCCCATTGCTTTCTTTTGGGTCAAAATTACCGAAAGATGATGAGGTATATAAGCTATCTTCATGGTTAGGTGACGAGCTTAGTACTTTGTTGGGATCGTAGCGGATAAAGACGTATGTTTCCTCTTTGACGGGCCTTTATCCCTAGGTGAGAGTAAGGAAACAGTTATATAATGAATCATTAGTTTCATTGTCGAAATAACATTGGAAGTCTTTGGGGCTGTATTCTAGGGATGGGAAGTCTTCAGGGTTGTACTCTATGGGGATAGTAGCCTTCAAACTTGTATTCTTGGGAATGCTCGAAACTTTGGTGCGGTGGCTCATCGGCAGATACTGCATTGACCTGCTTAGGCTTTCTTTTTTTGGCTTCTGGTCCAGGCCTTTTGAGTAAAGCCCTTCGTTTTGCCAGCTCAATTCTGTCAAGGGAAGTGAGAGACATTAGAGTTTCACTGTCTGATTCACTTTCCAGGTTGATAGGGGTTGGTATTCTTTGGACCCTAGCTCTTGGAGTAAGCTTGGGGAGTTGTCCAGTTGTGCCCCGCTCTTGAACAGGCTCTGAGTCTATGATCTCATACAAAGGCTCATTGCCTTTCCTAGTGGGAAATTTTCCAGTAACAGGATGTTGCTCAACTGCCCATTTATTATGCAAGGCTTCATTGACACGTTTCTCTCTTATCTCAGCAACTAACGGCTCTTCATGCTCCGCGATCATCGGCTCTTCATAGGGCAAGGTGATGTCGGGGTGATGTCACTATCATACTCTTTGTGAAAAACATGAATTAGTTCCCTTAAGGTTTTAAGGGGACTAATCTTCTTGACAATGTACCATCGCAAGGCAGGGCTAGTTGAGCTCGATTAGTACGATTGAATCATCCTTCGAACCAGGTAGGCCTGCAAGTAGGTCTCTGGGCGGGAGGTATCAGCATACCTTTCGTATTTAGGTGCTTTGAGTTTTTCAAGGATCTCAACGCCGGCGTAATTGGACAGGTCCATGGGATTCTGCTCCTGCAGCAGGCTTAATGTTTTCATGATCCTTTCAAACTGTCTATGGTACTAGCTATTTTTTGGTAAATTTGCGAGTGTCATGATGGTGTTTAAGGCAACTACAAAGTTGGGCTCAGCTTGAGTAGATTTCATTTGTCTCGAGAGTTGTCGAAGGACAATGGACATCTGTCCTATGCTGTCTTCAATGTTAATAAGGCGATTTTGTACATCATTCTGATAAGGCCTTATTGCATGAGGCCATTCGCGGGTGATTGGTGGCCGGCGATTCATAATTACCTGTCATTGTGAAAGCAATGAATGAGCACGAAAGTAAACAAAGATTGACCCATGGCAATTGTTTAATTGCTTTTTTATTTATCAAAGAGGATTTTATAGACCGCAGACTTCTAACATCTAAAACTTGAAATTGAAATGACAGAATGAAGTACTAGATATTAAACAAAAGTCCCTAAACAATGGGAAGAAACTTTCACAATATTAACACTAAGGGAGATACGACTGCTAATTTATATGCGATAGGGAGCCTTGTTCCTGCAAAGGTTGCTTGCTTTCTTGGACTGGCTCTGAGATAAGTATCTGGCCTATTCCCATATCCTTTGCATAAGCTCTGCTTGCTCGTGCGGGTTGCTCTCTCTGATTGAGCGAGGGACCGATGGCTTCCACCTTGTCGGGATGTGATGATTGTGGATGTAGGCCACAGAGGCGTGGTGGGCTTTTTCTTCTCCCTCAAGCCTTTCAGGTACCACGATCCTTTTGTGATGGCACTTGTCCCAAGTTTCCTCAACAATAGAAATTTCGACTGCATAGTCACGGCTTGTGTTGAAAAGGACTGGAGGAATTTTCCTCCTGGAAGGCGGTGGAATCTCCTAAAGGGCTCCAAATTGTCGTGCCACCCGATATGGGTAATAGGGAACGGCGCCGGTGCAGCCAAGCAACGGAATTGGGTGGGTGCGTTTGTAAGTAAAGCGAGCCCTCTTTTCATGGAACAAACCAGCACACCATTGGAATGCCTCAAGAGCTGGGTTTCTTAAGAAGTCAACCCAATTTAAACAGCTTTGATTGGGAATATATGCTCCTAAAACCATAGATTTTTATAACAGATTTTTGAAAGCATTTGTTTCAGACGATCGCATGAAGTCTCGGAATTCGCTTAGGTGAGAAAAGAAACATACTTGTAAAATTTCAGGAGAGGCTCACATGATTTTCTCCGTGTTGTCTTTAAAACGATTAAAGGACAAGCATATTTTAGTTAAAATCATGTTGACATAATTTCTCTCTCTCAAGATCTGATCAACTATCCATGCCATCTTAGGACTTATGGAATTTTTTGATGAGGGAAAATGATGAGCTCGAAAAAGGCTAGGAGGAAAATCTCACTTTTTTGGATCATAGGTTGATTTTGAAAATAGACATTTCATAAATTTAAATGGGCAAGTATTATGGTTGTTTTCAAGAATTTGTATCATAACATGGACTTTAGTTCTTAAAAGTCGCGCCAACCCACGCAACGGGATGATGCCTGTTGATGGCCTAACAAGTTTTTTTCTCAAGAGACATTCCAGTGATGATGCGGTATTCCTTCAGGGTTCGGGTTAGCTCAAACCTACCAAACATAAAAGTAAGTGTCCTTGGGCACCAGAAATGTGCCATGACTTATATGACTTCAGGACGAACAGTGATTTGGATCAGCAATAGGAGATGACCGACTTTGGCCTTCACGTGCTCTTGGGCAAATTGATCCAATTGACCCCACCATCTGAAGAGCTCCGCCTTGGGAGCAGGAATGAATTGGATATCATCTTTCCCCATCGCATATAAACTAGGACTTGAAAAGCTTATCCTAAATTGCCATGAGCTAATAAAAATGCTGAGTAAAAGTAAAGAAATCACTTTGCTTTTAAATAAAAATGGCAAGCACAAAGACATGCGCATGGGATGTGCGGCTTGATTTCTAACTGAGAAGGCTTGTTGAAATTAAAAGGGTATCCGCCCGTCGCAGTCTCGCGTTAGTAGCATACCTTCTTAACCTCGGCTAAGAAATTCGGGGAAAAGAAAGGCAACCTTTACATCGCAGTCTCGCGTTCGAGGTCATATTTTTCTTAACACCATTCTAGAAATTCTATGGCGGCCTAGGTCCGTCGGCCGGATTGTGTGTGCCATGTGTAGTGTTAAAACAGTAAAGCATGCACAACAATTTATAATCACAAGATAATCTATTTTAAGCAAAATTAAAATAAATTTCTAAGCTTTTGACCTGCATAAAGAAAAAACCCAAGTCAGTAAAGAATTCAAAGTCCTAAGTCTTCAAAGTCCCCAGCGGAGTAGCTAAGCTGTCGCGACCTCTTTTTTTTTCGGCGCCGAGATCGGGTACGAGCACCTAAGGAGGCTAATGGTTCGGCTAAAATTAGTTATACCCGAACTCTCCTAAGTCCACCAATTCACGACTTTAATAGTCTAAGTTTTTAACCTGTAAGTCAATTTTAAAAATGGAGTTGCCACTAATCGATTTGGGGTGGGTTGATTAGAAACCCAAGCGAAGTATCGGGAGAAATACTCACTCTTCGTAACCAGAGAAATTAGGATCGGGAAGTTGATTACACTAGTTAATTACTAATGCCTTTTCGATACCTAATCTTCTTTAAACCCCGATGTTTTTTGGATGTTCGAGGGATTTTTCATGCATTTTTTTGGAGGAAAAACATTTCTTTTTGAGCCTTTTTCTAATTTTTTTGTACATAAAAGGGATTTTTTTTTTTATTTTTGGGAAAAATAAAAGTCTTTTTGGCTTTTTTTTTGGATTTTTGGCATTTTTTGTAAAATATGGAATATTTTTTTTTATTTATTTTTTTGGAAAATAAAACATTTTTTAAATATTTTTTGAAAATAAAACATTTTTTGATTTTTTAAAAATAAATTATTTATTTATTATTTATTAATTTTAAATATTATTTAAAATAAAAACCGGCCCGGGTTGGATCCATGGGTTGTGTCCGACCCGAGCCCGACTTTTTTTATTTTTATTTATAAAACAATGCCGCACTGGGCATTTGGAGATGCTCGGCCCGACCCGATGACCCAGCTCCACGACCTGCTCCCCCGACGAAACCCTACCCGGATCCAACCCGAACCTTGACCCGGCTTCCGCTGCCCCTTAAATCACGGAATCCCTACCCGGTTTTCCAAACCTGGATCCGCTTCGTGACTCAGAAATCACAAACCCTAGGGTTTGTGAATCTGCGGTGCTAAAGGGGGGGAAACGAGAGCATTACGGTGGCGACGGTGGCTACGGTTGCTACGACGACGGCAGGACGGTAGCGACAAGGACTGGACTATGAGGGGGGAATGCGACGGCGACGGAGATGGCAACAGTGGCGGTTGCAGTACGTTACTTGTTCGTGGCAACGACGTCGGAACGGTGGTGGATGACAAAGGGTTGCAGGTGCGAGTGGCAACGACGGATTAGCGACGGTGTTCCTGCAATTTCTAGATCTGGTGCGACTTCGGCGAATTGGTTACGGCAATGACGTCGGAACGTTGGCGGAGCCGCGGTTGCGTTGGCGACAACGAATCCCAGATCTGGTTAGATTTGGGACTTCGCCGGCCCTCCTCGTCACTCGCGCTCTTCCCTCTCTCCCTCTTCAGCCGTGAGCCTTCGGATCTAGGCTTGCTCGTCTTCGACTCCCTTTCTGAAGTCTCTCGGTAGGAAGTACGAAGCTTTGCAGCCCTTGATCGTTCTTGGCGTGCCCTTTGCCGTTGTTGGGGGAGCCCTATTTATAGGCGAGGGGGCGGTCGGTTGACGGAGCTTCGACCGCCGGTCCCTGTGCGTCGAACGGCCTCCGCCAGCTCGAACCGGTGTCCCATCCGCCACTTGCTCGTCTTTCAGTGCGTCGCCAGCTCCCCCATGTGCGTTGCTGTCCTCTCCTCCCTTCTGACATCGCGCCTTCCACGCGTGTGCTGCAGAGGCGGATGGTGAAGGGAGATGACCGAAGAGGGCTGGGCTTGGAGGAGGAAAAATGGGTCGTAGGGGCCCATGGCTATTTCTTTTGTTTTTCTTTTGTTTTGTTTGTTTTTTTTATGTTTTTTTTCTATTTTTTTAATGTTTTTTCTGAAAAAGACAAGCTATAAAATAAAATAATATAAAAACCTAATTAATTAAAAAAGAGGAATAATTTAGGCATCAACAATTGTCGAGCGAAGGTTGTTGAAGGAAATGTCGCAACATCATCGAAGAGGAATGATTTCGATGAAGATAAGGAATGGGATTTCTAAACGTCTATTGCAATAGTGGTGTCAAATGAGTTCGTTGCCTCTTTCGCAGTCAAGTTAAATGATGCGATGGCATTAATCTCTATAAGTGAAAAGTCAATTAATTATGATTACGATTGGATTATTGATTCAGGGTGTTCGAGTCATATGACTAGAGATTAAGGCAAATTGTTGAACTTGCGTAATTATACCAGAGGGCATGTTGTTATTACTGTAGACGGCTCGAGGTTGCCGATTACTCATATCGGTGAGACGATGATAACTCCTCGGTTTTATTCACAGCAAGTTGAATTGAAAAGTGTGTATCACGTGCTAGGAATGAAGAAGAATTTATTGTTTGTGTCTCAGCTCACAAACTTGAGTAACTATGTGGTGTTTGGTGCATGAAAAGTAAAGGTGTACCAAAGTTTGAACCCCACTGGTCGACCAATCATGGAAGGACGTCGGTTGGACTCCGTTTACGTGATGTCTGCTCAAACGGCATACGTAAACAAAACCTGAAGAAATGATACACCTGATTTATGGCATGCATGGCTTGGGCATGTAAGTTATCACAAGTTAAAGATGATGATGCAAAAGAACATGTTGAGGGGTCTTCCCCAGTTGGAAGTGCAAGAAAATGTGGTTTATGCCGGGTGCTAGTACGGGAAGGTACATCAACTTCCATATGAGGAATCGTCATTCAAAGCTCGGATGCCTCTCAAGCTCGTTCACTCAGATGTGTTTGGTCCAGTGAAGCAACAATCTGTTAGCAGATATCACTTTCATCAACAACTTCTCCAGGTACGTCTGGGTTGATTTCATGAAGGAAAAATCTGAGGCATTGATCAAATTTAAAATTCTTAAGGAGAAGGTTGAAAGTGAAGTAGGTAGAAAAATTTGTTGCCTACGCACCGATAACAGGGGAGAGTACACTTCCTACGAGTTTACGAAGTATTTGCAAAAGTACAAGATACGTCGACAATATACTTGTTCGTATACGCCGCAACAAAACGATGTTGCCAAAAGAAAGAATTGACATCTAGTTGAGATATGCAGGAGCATGTTACACGCGAAGAATGTTCCACCGAGTTTTTGGGCTGAATGTATGAAGACGGCGGCTCACGTGACTAACAGGTTGCCACAAGCAAGGCTTGGTTTTATGTCACCATATGAGAAGCTATGGAATCGCAAGCCTGTGGTAAGTCACTTTAGAGTTTTCGAATGTGTATGTTATGCATTTGTGCCTGATCATCTTCACAGCAAATTCGACAAGAAGGCAGTCTGCTGCATATTCGTGGGATATGATGATCAACGAAAGGGGTGGAAGTGCTGCGACCTTACAATATGGAGGTGCTATACTTTGAGAAATGTGGTGTTTGACGAAATGTCCTCTTGGTGGTCACCTCAAGCTGTCGAATTGTCAAATTCACAGCATTTCGATGAAGAGGTCGAAGAAAGGCTGAAAGAATTTGATGAGAATTAGCCTGTTGAAAAAGATGTTGAAAAAGAAGTCGAAGCACAATCACCAGGATCGACAAGTTCATCTAGTGAGCATCCAAGGTCAACAGAAGAACTTTGACCAAGTCAGGTCGAAGAACTTGAACAAGAGGAGCCTCAACTTCGGAGATTGATGAGGGAAAGGAAGCCGAACCCCAAGTATGCCAATGCAGCATTGACTGAATATGTTGGCATGGTTGAGCCTTCTACATATGAAGAAGCCTCAAAGAGTACATAATGGAGGAAGGCCATGGAAGAAGAAATCCTCACACTAAAGAAGAATGAGACATGAGACTTGGTACTGAAACCTGAAGAGGTACATCCTATTTCTTGCAAATGGGTTTGTAAACTTAAAACTCGACTAGATGGGTCAATTGAGAGGTATAAAACACTTCTAGTGGCTCGAGGATTTTCACAAAAATATGGGGTTGATTATAAAGAGACCTTTAGCCCAGTGGCAAAGGTTACCACCATTCGAGTTCTATTAGCCCTTGTAGCAAGCAAGTCGTGGAATGTGTGGTAGATGGATGTGAATAATGCTTTCTTGCACGGAGAACTTGGGCGAGAGATATACAAGGAACAACTGGATGGCTTCAAGAACAAAATTCATCCAGAATATGTCTGCAAGCTAAAGAAAGCATTGTATGGCTTGAAGTAAGCCCTGAGAGCATGGTATGGAAAAATTGCAGAATTCTTGTTGAAGAACGATTATAATGTAGCTCCAACAGATTGAGCCTGTTCGTGAAAGCAGAAGATAGAAAGGTTGCAATTGTGTTGGTTTATGAGGATGATCTCATCATTACTGGAGATGATGAAGATGAGATATGCCAAATTAAAGCCAACCTCTCTGTGCGGTTCCATATGAAGGAGCTTGGAGAACTAAAACACTTTATGGGGCTCAAGATTGATAGGACAAATGAAGGATTATTCCTATGTCAATAAAAGTATGCACAAGATCTCTTGAAAACATTCGGAATGCTTGATTGCAAACCTATATCAACTCCGTTGGATGGGAACACAAAGCTATGTGCTGAAGAAGGTCAAGAACTAGAAGATTTGACTATGTATAGGCAACTAGTAGATTGTCTAATTTGCTTTACCATAATTCGGCCTGATATCTCTTTTGTAGTCGGAGTAGTGAGTCGATTCATGGAGAAGCCAAGGAAGCCTCACTTGGATGCAGCCAAGCATATCCTGAGGTATGTAAAGAAGACTTTTGATTTTGGGCTTTTGTATAAAAATGGATCATCAAGTGAGTTGGTTGGTCATTGTGATGCTAACTACATTGGAGATCAACACACACGACGATCAACTACTGGATACTCGTTTAATCTTGGATCGGCAGTAGTGTCCTGGTGCAGTAAAAGACAGCCCACTGTGTCTTTGTCTACAACAGAAGCTGAATACAGAGCAACATCAATGGCAGCTTAGGAGAGCATGTGGCTAGTGCAGTTATTGGATGATCTTCATTAGTCAATAGGTTATTCGACATGTATTGTGATAATCTATCCACTATAAGCTTGGCAGAGAATCCAATTTTCCATGCTAGGACTAAGCATGTGGAAGTCCACTATCACTTTCTGCGAGAGGAAGTGTTGGAGGGCGAGATTAAGATGAAGTACATCAAGACAGGTGATCACGTTACTGATATCTTCACCAAAGGTCTTGGAGTTGCAAAGTTTGAAGAGGTCCGAGCTCAACTTGGTATGGTTGCGAGGACTATCCTTAGAGAGAGTAGTTGGTGAGGGGGAGTATTGAAGATATTACCGCCTATCTCTTGTGACTCTTCATGTTTTGGTTGAAAGTTGTTCAATTTCCAACAAAAGCCGTTTCGGCACACATATTAAAGTGTTTTTATTATTATTTATTTAGACATGTCTTTTCTTATATCTAAGGTATGTCAAGAGTCTTGTTTTAAGCCTACATATAAACGAGTTTTGTAATTGTTTCAAATAATGGAGAGTGAAAAGACTTTTCTGCGAATAAAGTAGTGTATTCATCTCATTCCTTAAGAGCTTCTCTTGTGAGAATGTTATCAAAGCTGAGAATGTTATCAAAGCTATGCGACTCTGATATTTAATAAATGAGTAGCAATATGGTGTGGGATACACATGTCAGTTGGGGTAAAATTAAAGCTTTTAGTAAGAATGGTTTTTTCACTGAAGAATGAAATGAAGTGTATAATTTAAATGTCCAAAAAGGATTAATCAAGCTTTTGATGAGCTATTTTCATTTCGAATATCAAAGGATGCGATTTAGAATGGTATGGTTATAAAACCAATTGATTTGATCGGTATGGAGTATGGAAAGAAGGGAATGAGATCTACTATTAGCACGGAATGAAAGGCCTCCTGCAGGGACTTGGCCATGTAGAATTCATTTTTAGTGCAACAGGAGAATCCCACATTTGAGATAGCGATCCTGCTTCTTCCACGGTTACGATGGCCTCTAGGCCTATATAGTCCCTGTAACTGTAGCTCTCAACACATTCAAATGAGCTTTCCAGAGTTTGGCACTCTCAACTGGTATTTTACTGTCTAAAAGAATTGTGAAAATCAATTGGAAGATGGGAAACTACTAATTTAGAGGTAGGTAGCTTTCTTGAGTGCGTCGAGAGGTGGAATGGTCCAAATGTGATGAGCTAAAAGCACACTGCGAAATAGAAAAAGGGAGGAACTTGCGAGTGACCTGACCAAGAACAACGAGGCCAATCCACACCCACATAAAATGAAGTACCACTGCCTTGGATAAACTACGTGAGGTTGGGTGCGGATGTGGACCACAAGCGCTACACACGTTCACAGGAACGATCTTCACGTTTTAATACAGAATCAAATCAGGAACCACACAGCGCGGTAGATATCTCCATTCTTAACGAGGTTGCGGCACCGCATGGGCCGTGAAAGCGAAAAGGTGTGGGGGACAACGCTCACATCACTCAGTAGTGTTTTTTACCTTGGTCGGAACTCAGTTAGTAGTTGACCGCACTGTAATAACGGAAAATATGTAGAGCCTTCTTGCCCGCCGCAAGCGAAAACGAGGAAGACCAAATTCTGATAGGAAAATGAATGGTGGAGAAGCGAAACACAGCATGCATGATATGTCCGACAGTCTGCACCATTCGCAGGTTAAAGGGCCTTTCCAAAATTCTACTGTCTAAAATCAACGTGAAAATCAATTGGAAGGCTAGAAATTGATAATTTAGAGGCAGCTTTCTTGAGTGCTGAGAGGCGGGATGGTCCAAACGCAATGAGCTAAGAACGCGCTAGAAAGAGGGAGGAAGTTGTGAATGACCTGACCAAGAACGGCGAGGCCAATCCACATCCACATGAAATGAAGTGCTGCTGCCCTGGTTAGACCAGGTATGGTAGGGCGTGGATGTAGACCACAAGTGCACAAGTTCACAGAAACATCTTCACATTTTAATTCAGAATCAAATCAGGAACCACATAACGCGAAAGGAATCTCCATTCTTAACGAGATGGCAGCACTTTATGAGGCCGTGAAAGCGAAAAGGCATGGGCACGACACTCTCATCACTCAGAAGGTTACCGCACTGTAATAATAGAAAATATGTAGAACCTTCTCGTCCGCAGCAAGCAACCGCAAAGGAAGACCAAACTCTAATAGGAAAATGAACGGTGAAGAAGCTAAACACAGCATGAACTCGCAGGTTAAAGAGTCTTTTCCAAAATCCTGCACGGTACCCATGTTAAACGCCGTCCATCGACCAGCCCGATAGAACCCGATGATAATGCATTTACTAAAAATCAACCCTACTCAGGTGCATAACTTGGGCGACTGGCATTTGGCACGTATTGTTATTGTGGGAGATGAAAAATCCCAAAATGACCATGCAATTACTAGAATTACTAAGCTATTCCTTGCCTGTAAAAACCCTAGAGAGAGAGAGAGAGAGAGAGAGAGAGAGAGAGAGAGAAGAATGTCTCATATTTCAACAATTCCATCTTCATAATAATTAGTCGAAGATGGATGGTTGGAAATAGTAACAAAGAGTTCCGTTGATTTATAACTTATAATATGAGGAAGTCGATAGTAAATCTCTAAGCATTACGATAAATAGGTGTATAGATCTGTATAGATCTTTCGAAAAAAAAGAAAAAGAAAAAGTTGTTTGGAGTCATCAAGCTTTCGCAATCTAGTATTGTCTCTAAAAGAAAACGACATTCAAAATCTATATAGTAAAACCCTAAAAACTTATTCAATCTTGAATCCAATTTTCATCAAAATATTTTCACATTTTTATGTTAACCTAATTCTAAACTAAAGTTTACATAAAAATCCAATAAGACTACTCAACATCTAATTTCTAAAATTTTTTCCTAAATTTTGAATTTTTATTTATTTTTTATTCTAAAATGTTGAGAACTTATATCGGGCCCGAAGACCGAACATTGTGTTGATTGTGTAAAGACGAACATTAGGTTATGTTGAGTTTATTTTTCTAAAATAACCTCTCTCTCTCTCTCTCTCTCTCTTTGGTATTTCCACGAACAAAGAAGTAGGTTTTTCTATTTTTTATTTTTATTTCAAATTTATTCTCTGGCTATTGATTGTTTCACGAAATAAAAAATTGGCTGACGTTACTAAATATGAATCCCATGCCATGGCCACAAAAGACAAACGAGGGGTCTCTCTCTTGCCTGCCCCTTATACGCCCAAAAGGAAAAGGAGAGGTCGGCTATAATTCCGAGTAGGGCAGAGACAAAAGGGTGGAGTCGAAGGAAAAGGACAGAAGCTAAGCTCTTTTCTCCATGGATTGACGCAAGGGGGTCTGTTCCTCTCTTCCTCTTTGGTCTCCATCCACGTTTACACAAAAAGAAGCAAAAGAAAGGAAGGAAAAGAAGAGAGGTCTGCTCGTTTTCATGAGAAAGCAAACGGAGAAAAGCTTGATGGGGCAGTTCACAGAAGAAGAAAAAGGAAGAAAGGACAAAAAAAGGGCGTCCGCACGTTTTCATGAGAAAGGAAAACAGAGAAGAAAAGAAAAGAAAGCTAATGGAGAAAATCTTGAGTTGTGCCGTACAGGTTTTGTGGGGTTTGCGGCAAAGACCCACAGACGCCAGACGCCAGCCGCAACCGCGGCCCTCTCGCGGTGCTCCAACCGACGCCGCGTTCGCAGCCGTTGATCGCTAGTCCCACGCTGTGCCACTTGCTGCTGTTCTTGCGCCGCCAGACTTGTCCCAGCGACTCCTCCGGCTACCTCTGCAGTCTCCATCTAGCAACCCTAGGCATCTTCAGCAATAGTGCTATTTCGCCGGTTTTGATTTCGCGACGAAATATCTTTCACCGAGTGTTATTCTCAGCTTTTGTTTAAAAAAGGACGGAGGTTATGTGCTAATTCTGAACAGAGATATCAAATGCAATTTAAAGATTGAATCTCCAATTTCAAACAGCACTATACAATCTCGATAATTAACTAACTCTAAGACCCAATTTGAACTATATGATGGAATCTAATCAATAGTACAGCTTTAAGATAATTTGATACAATGTCGGAACTTAATCGGTGACAATGCACCTAGATAGATGACACAATGTCGAAATATAATCAATGAAGTTGGAGTAGGAATACAATGTCGGAATTTAATCAACAATGCGGCGCTAAGATATAGACACTTACTGAAATTTAATCAATGATGGAAATCTAAACACAATAGCTAGGGAAAACTAAAATACAATAAGGAAATAACATTTGATGTGTTGTTCAGTGGGTTCTTGTTGGATGATTAGCGGTATTTTTACAGGAGCTTGGTAACCATCACTCAGTTATTCATTTCTGATAACGGCTTCCAACCTTAAGCACGTTCCTTCTTGTTCATAATCAATCCGCTCATTCCTTTTACAACTGTCTTGATCGTGTCCTAATTTATCAACAATGACTTCACACCTAAATTCTTGGATGTTAACCGCTCTTCAACCGTGCCCTTCTTTGATGCTTCTTTGTATATTTCGAATGTTTTTGTCCAAAACTTACCACCGGCATCATTCGGGTAGCCACTTAAAATCTGCCGTTTTATTTTAACAATTGACCATGCGGAGGCTTCTCGCTTTGCTCTCGATCCTTGAATCCTCATCCTCTGGCTCATCAATAGTTAACCATATATTACAATCCTATTGATGCACATGTGTAATTTCATTTGACTTCCATCATGTTTTTCGCCCTCGTGATCAACAGGTGATAGTACGATTAATAGTGAATGTTAACATATGTCCCATTTTAAAAGAAGTAAATTTGAAATTGATTTCTTTTAAAGAAAATATCTTGTCTTATGTGCGATTTCCTCCTAGTGACAATCATGCCTTTCTTTCTTTAAACGCTTCTTTTCCTATGCATGGCCAATACAGATCATTACTTCCTGTATTATTTTGATGCGTCCTTTCGAATTTTTGTAGATAATTGATTACTGCGATTTCGAACCATCGTCTTCAACCCTATTATACACATTAGAGACTCCCTTTTAATACTCCTTTTGTCTTCTTCCTTAAACCCTAAAACCTTTTGCATCTCATTTTCTGAGTCTACTTCACCATCTTCCATTGCATCCAATACCTCAAAATTTCACCCAGATAGTTACATTGCTAATTTTGATGATCTAGAACAAAGTGAGGACGCTGATAATTGTCGTTTTGGACTCTCGAGTGTTATGGAAGAACATCACGAAGGCCTACTCCTTGGGCCTTGCCTTTTAGACCATCAACACATCCCGCCATCTCTCAAGCCTTGTTTACCAATGAAACGCGAAGAGATACTTCCTATTCAGCACTCTTCTCGATGGACATCTGGACTTCGGCGCCCTTCTAATTTTGTGGTTTTCTGTTGTTTGAAGTGGAATTCCACTCATCGTACTTACGGATGAAGGATTATCTGTGAGTTAAGCTTGCTTGGAAAAAAGCAAAGATAGAGACAACACTTGAGGTTAGTATGTTGTCCCGTGATCTGAACAGGGAACTATTGGGTTTTGCAATAAGTTTCTATCCCAATCAACCAATTGCTTCTTTTTCTCTTGGGGACCCAAAACTGTCACTCTTTTAGATATTTTTACCATAGCTGGCTTTGTGCTAAATGGCATTCCTGTAGAAAATTTGGAACCGTTGGAAGTACCTTATATTTCTAAGAGTGTCCTTGCTCATGGGAAATTCCTTGATTGATTCTGCTGCACTTTTGGTCCCATTGACTCCACTAAACGTATTGTCTTTGTGCTTTATTGACCATCGAAATATGTATTCTTTAACTCTTAAAGTTTCAAGGAACCATCTACACATTGCCTCTGATCTTGCAGCGGGTAAATGGTTTGCTCTAGGTTGTTGGAGAAATCTTTCCAGAATATTTTGAAGCTGACAAAACGTTTCTTTCAGTCTAAGTCTGGATGTTCGGAGACCGACAGTGTAAAGTCTGAAGACTTTGTATTCCCGAGATTCAAGACTCAAGACTCAAGACTCAAGACTCAAGACTCAAGACTCAAGACTCAAGACTCAAGTCTCAAGACTCAAGACTTAAGTCTATTCTCACTGACAGTCTTTCTAATCCAAGTGACGAAGGAGATCCAAAGCCGAGGTAAAAGGGTTGAGGATTCGATCTTATCCTCTGGAATAGATTCTTTGGTTGGATAATCATTTCGGATTCTTTGACTCTTATCTAAGATCGATTGAAGATCCGATGGTCGACGAAATAATCTTGGAATGTTCTATTCTTGGAAACCAAGATCCTGATTGTATGGGCAAACATGATTGATGGGCTATCATCAGATTCCTTAAATAGCTCGGATGATCTTCTTGATTGATTCCGTCCAACGGGTAGATTGGAGGAATTCCTTTGGTAAGTGCCAATGGCTATGATGGCATAAAGGAGTATAAAAGGAAGACGTTCTAGTTGTTTTAAGAGTGTGAATGATAGAAAAATTCCAGTCTCAAGGACCTTGATTGTTAGTCGATACAGCTTGAGCGAAATTGTATACACGAGAGAGTGTTTATACTTGATGATACCTTGAGCGAGTGTGGTAGATCATCTACACCTAGAAATCAAGGAAGATCAACACCGTAATAGCTCTTTGATCATAGTGGAATCCAGCCAATTGGCCGTCGCGTGCGAAGAGTGGACGTAGGCTTGAATCAAGCCGAACCACTATAAACCGCGTGTTCAATCCTCTCTTTCCCTTACTCGCCTCGCGATTGATTTTTAACCGTTGCAAATCCTTTAACCGTTTAAATATTGTGCAATCTTCAAGGAAATTTTTATATACCTATTCACCCCCTCTAGGTTCACATACTAGCTCTATCAATTGGTATCAGAGCCCGTGTTCTTACTTTATTTGAAGTGTTTTACTTCAGAGTAAAAGATCCATGGCTAGTATGCTAGCACCAGGGCTGATGGAAGGGCAAAGCAATACGAGACCACCCTACTTTGATGGAAAAGATTACAACATCTGGAAAACAAGATGAAAGCTTTTCTACGGTCAAAGGATCCTCCGGAATGGGATGTGGTGGAAAAAGGAATCACTCCTACCGCTGCATCAATATCTCGAAAGAGGGAAAGAAACCGTTGAACCAGCGGAATGTCTCAAGAAGAGATAAACAAGAGACAAGCACTCGATGCTAAAGCAATTTATTCTTTATATTGTGCTTTGTCACCAACTCGAATATACAGTAATATCTTCTTGTGTTACAAAGAAAAGAAGTCTCGGGATAGATTACATATCACTTATGAAGGGACAACGAGTGAAGGAGACCAGAATTAACATTCTCCTTGGTCAATATGAAGCCTTCAAAATGAAACCAGGAGAATCTATAACCGACATGTTTAGTCGTTTTACGTATATTGTCAATGGTCTTGAGAATCAAGGACAGAAAATTTCTGATCCTATGAAAGTGAACAAGCTATCGCGTGGACTCTCCAAGGATTGGAATCATATAAAGACTTCGATAAGAGAGACGCAAAGAATTATGCCATTATCTCGTAGACGAGCCGATTGGAACCCTTCGCTTACGAAGTGGAACGAATTAATGAAGACGAAGATCCAAGAGGTAAGAAATCCATTGCATTAAAATCTAACGATGATTATGATGATACAGATTCTCAAGAAGATCTCGACAATGAGGAGCTTGCTCTTATGATTAGAAGGTTCGTAAAGCCGAATAGAAAAGGAAGAAGGTTCAACTCAAAGAAACAAAGTTTTCGAAAAACAGCAAACCAAGTTTGTTGATGATGAGGAACCAAACAAAGATGTAGTTTGCTTCGAGTGTAAGAAAAAGGGACACATCGTATCTAACCGTCCTCTTTCTCGAAGAAGAAAAGAGGAAAGCCTGAGAAGTCTCGAAAAGCTCTTAAAGCCGAAACCTGGAGCGATACAGAGTGTGAAGAAAGTGATGCCAACCAACGTGTCTCGATGGCGCAATCGACTCGCACTGGATCGACTTTACGTGAATTTGAGGTAAGTGATTATAAAATCCCCGTCAAAGTCTCTAAATACATTGATGAATTATGTTTTAGTCTTAAGACTTCTCTCAAAAAGATTTCCGAACTTAAAAAGGAAAACTCGCTTTAAAACAAAAGGAAAACATTTTAGAAGAAAAAGTGAAAAGTTTAAACATGAATGTTTCTACTCTTAAAGAGAATGAAGATAAACTTTCAAAAGAAAATGCTTTCTTAAAAACTGATTTATCAAATATTTCAAAGAAATTTTCAATAGGGTCGGAAAAACTTGAAAAAGTTCTTTTCACAAAAGACCTTACTTTAATAAGTCCGGTCTAGGTATGACAAATGCGGAAACAATCCCCTTGATTGATTTTCCAAAAGTAAAAGAAAGAATTAAGAAAAGACCGTCAAAAGAGGCTTACAAAAATCATTTCAAGAAGGTCTTTGTAAAGTCTCGTAGGTCGAAATGCTCTAAGATGTTCAAAGTGTAACAAATCAAGATCATTTTGAAAAAGACTGTCCTATGGTTTGGAAGCCTCGTTAAGAGAGTATGGCCTAATAATGCTCATCCTACTAACACCAAAGGACCCAAGAAAATTTGGGTACCAAAGAAAGCTTGAGACTCTCATTTGAATGCGTGTCTCTCGTCAAAAGAAGGTAAAGTGGTATCTTGACAAATGATGCTCAAGACACATGACAGAGACTCAAATTGTTTCACAAAGTTTATTCAAGTAAATGGTGGAAAAGTTTCATTTGGAGGAAATGGCAAAGGAAGCATTGTGGGATTCGGGACGTGAAAATTGGAAATCTTACAATAAGCAATGTTTCTCTAGTGGAAGGACTCAATTACAATCTTCTCAAAGATTAGCCAATTGTGTGATACCGGTTTCAAGATCTCCTTTCAAGAAGGCATATGTTCTGGGATTAGTAAAGATTCGACTCGCCTTTCATGGGTCGAAGGCATGAAAACATCTACCTCCTTGATGTAAAACCAAATGAAGCACAATGCCTAATCTCAATTCAAGATGAAGCAGTCTTATGGCACAGAAAACTTGGTCACATCAACATGAAGCAATTAGCCAAAATCTCATCAAAGAAGCTTGTTCGAGGACTACCTAAATTGCCATACCAAAAGTCTGATTCATGCACTCCATGCATTCTAGGAAAGCAGGTAAGAAATTCATTTAAGACAATAAATCATATCTCTACTAATCATGTTCTACAGTTGCTTCATATGGATCTCTTCGGACCAACAAGAACCCAGAGCATTGGAGGTAAGAAGTATTGTCTAGTAATTGTAGACGATTACTCTCGCTTTACCTGGGTGTATTTTCTTGCAAGTAAGTCAGAGACCTTTTCGTACTTTGAGAAGTTTGCTAAAAAGGTTCAAAATGAAAAAGGATGTGTTATCTCTAGTATAAAAACAGATCATGGAAGTGAATTTGAAAATCAAGACTTCACAAAATTGTGTGATGAATCTGGTTTTAAGCACGTATTCTCCTCTCCATACACTCCTCAGCAAAATGGAGTTGTGGAAAGAAAGAATAGATCTCTTCAAGAAATGGCTAGGACACTTTTAATTGAAAGTAAAATCTCTTCACGTTTTTGGGCTGAAGTTGTTTCAACTGCATGCTATATCATAAATAGAGTCTTCCTAAGACCTATTCTAGAGAAAACCCCTTATGAATTGTTCAAAGGTAAGAAGCCTATTGTTTCATACTTTCATGTGTTTGGTTGCAAATGCTTTACTTTGAAAAAATGCAAATGATCGAGTTGGTAAGTTTGAAGAAAGATCGATGAAGGCATCTTCCTTGGATATTCTACATCAAGCAAAGCCTACGAGTCTATAACAAGAAAAGTCACTCAGGAGGAATCAATGAATGTCAAATTCCAAGACTCAACGCAAGATGAATCCAGCCGACTCAATATGAAGAGTCCGAATCCGCTCTAGACCTTCCAATGTCTTCAACTCTAGAAGCATCTCGCACTGAAGTCCAACATCAAGATACTCATGAAGATTCAAATAAAGAAAGAGATTATCAACCAAGCAAATCAACTAGTAACTCGGAAGCACAAATCCACTATCCCAAAGATCTCATTATTGGCGAAATCAATGAAGGAATCCGCACCAGATCAAAAAGGCGTGAAGAATCTAGTGCTGTGGCTCTCATCTCTGAAATTGAACCAAAAAGCATAGAAGAAGCTTTATCTGATGAAAGTTGGATCGAAGCTATGCAAGAAGAACTTAGACAAGCTTCAACATCAATGATGTCTCGAATTGACATCTAAACCAAAAGGTAAAACTGTTATTGGAGCCAAATGGGTATTCAAACAAGATGAATGAAGAAGGAAAAGTCGTAAAACAAAGCAAGACTCGTGGCCAAAGGCTATACGCAAGAAGAAGGAATAGACTATGACGAGACTTACGCACCCGTAGCAAGGTTAGAAGCTATTCGTCTATTACTTGCATTTGCTTGTTATAAAAATTTCAGGTTATTCCAAATGAACGTCAAAAGTGCATTCCTAAATGGATTTATCCATGAGGAAGTTTATGTGGAACAACCACTGGGTTTGAAGACCCAAAGAAGCGACTCGCCATCGACCGAAAAGGCTCGTATGGTCTAAAGCAAGCACCTCGAGCTTGGTACGACAGACTAAGTAAGTTTTTATTGCAGAATGGTTTTGTCAAAGGTAAAGTAGATACTACTTTGTTTATCAAAAAGGAAAACAAAAGCTTTTTAATTGTTCAAATATATGTAGACGATATTAGTTTTGGATCATCTAATGAAAGTCTATGCAAGAAATTTTCTAAGTCTATGCGACGAGTTTGAAATGAGTATGATGGGAGAGTTAACATTCTTTCTTGGACTCCAAGTAAAACAAATGAAGGAAGGAACTTTCATTCATCAAGAAAAATATGCGAATGATCTTGTCAAAAGGTTTGGATTGGGAAAGTGCAAAAAGACCGACATACCAATGTCATGTTCTCAGAAGATAGACAAGGACGAAGAAGGGAAGAAAGTAGATCAAAAGCTATACAGGAGCATGATCGGTTCACTTCTTTATCTTACTGCTTCTAGACCTGATATTTTGTTGAGTGTTTGCATCTCGTGCTAGGTTTCAATCGATCCTAGAGAATCACATCTCATTGCCGTGAAACGTATTATCAAATACGTTGCCTCATCTTCAAGCATCGGTCTTTGGTATCCAAAGAGGGGAGACTTTAATCTTCTAGGATACTCGATGCGATCCGTCCGGCCGCAGAGTCGATAGAAAGAGCACTTCCGGAACTTGTCAACCGCTTGAAAACAGGACAGATGCTGTCTTGGTTTTCGAGGAAGCAAAGCACCGTAGCTCTCTCAACGACGTGCGAGTATGTAGCTCTTGAAGCTGTTGCCGCAAATTCTATGGATAAAACAACAGCTACAAGACTTTGGCATTGAAGACTCATGCACGTAAATCAGATGTGACAACACCAAATATCAATCTCACCAAAAATCCAATCCTTCATTCAAGAGCAAAGCATATTGAGATTCGACATCACTTTATTAGAGATCATATTCAAAATGGAGAAATCTCAATTCAATTTGTTGATTCAAAGAGTCAACTAGCGGATATATTCACAAAGCCTTTGGAGAAAAATCAATTCGACTTTATCCGTGCAAGACTCAACATTTTGAAGCTTGAAGAAGTTAAAGTCTAGAGACTCACCAACTCAGAGACTCACCAACTCTGAGATTCTGATCATGAGACTCAATCATTCATGACTAAAGACTGTAAGTTGCTATTCGAAAAGGTACGAATTATTGTTTAGTTATTTTATCTAAATTTGAAAAGGTACGATCTTTTGTTTGGTAATAATCTGTGTGAAAATTCGAAAACTTGTCTTTTTTAAAAGAATTAATTATGGCAGTTATTGATTTTGAAAAGAAGTGTTCTTACACTTTCTTTGTACCGATTAAACTTCTCTTTTCAAATCCGATATATATATACAGTTTTTCTTCGCCCAAGTTTCAAAACCCTAAAAGGCACTCTCCTCCCGATACTGTTTCTACTTCTTGTTCGTCGTCGAGAAAGTGGTCATTTTTCTTGGGAAAAGCAAGTGAAGGAATCTTCCAATAGACAAAGAAAGATGTCGTCTTCGAGGAAATCATCCAGAATCGCAAGCAGGGGACCACAAAGAATGGAGAAGGGACCGACTCACTTTGATCTTACTGAGGAAGAAGACTTATCAAGTCAGCGACAAAGTCCGATTCGCTCTCCTCCACGTCATTCAACACCTCCTACCCCACAAGGTGCAAGTCAACATCCGGAAGAAGAGATAATCGAGGAAGCCGACCCGAAGAGTCCAAAGACCCTCCTTTATCTATAAGCTTTATCGTGCGTTGAAAAGCTCCTATTCTTCATTAAAATATATAGATGACTTTCTTAAGGACAAAAATTATGGGAATGAGTATCTTTTTCTGCGGAGAATGGAGGAATTGGGAATTGCTCCTAAAGGAAGGGCAGAGGAGGCTCTTGCGAACATTCCTAGAGATCCTCGTTTGCCAGGACAAAATCTGATTGAAGGGAACGATGATGACAAAATGTTCCTTGAATTTAAACCTAGAATGGGTGTGGCAAAGAAAGGTGAAAGGAAATCGAATGGATTTGTTTAAATCCAAGGATCAGAAAAAGTGTATTTCAGTGTTGAAAAGAGGGGTGATAAACCCTAGAAGTGTTGATTTTGACTTCCTGGACACCATCAACATGAACTTAAGAGAGAAGTTGAATTTGCTTCAACTTGAGACTTTTTGCTCTGACTCAACGGACGGATATGCTCAACTGACCGCTTATTTCTATTCAAATCTTAGCTTTTTGGATGCGAATAGAATTTCATTCAGTGTTCGAGACCAAGTCTACATGGTAGATGTGAATATGTTGGCGGATATAGTTGGAGTTGAACGGGGACGCTATCTCCCAATCAAAGTCTCACCGCTCGTACTACTCGATCTTGTCAAAGATATGAACGCAGAGAAGAAAATTACCTACTCAAGGATGAAGGCCATCAACATCGTGCTTCATAAGATTGTGATCAACTGTCTCAGACCAAAGTCTACGTCAAAGACTTCTGTGTCTCTTTCTGAAGCAAAGTTGATGTATGCGATCAACTCAGGACGGAAGTTTTCTCTCCCGCACACTATTCTCTTCCATATGTACAGAGCATTGTGAAAAGACAAAGGACAATTGCCTTATCCTGGTCTGGTGACCAAGATCTTCAGACACCTGAACATTGAACCGCCACATACATTTTGTGTTCGACCGTGTGATAAGATGGTGGTAGGGTTGAAAATGTTAATGAAAATGCGTCTGCAAGAACTCTCCAAGGCAATGGAGAAATTCAAAGTGAAATCTCCCGTCCAGTCTGTCTCAAAGAGAAAAGGAAAGGAGGCCATTGGTGCTCCATCGAAAAAGAAGAAAAGAACTCTCATCCTGGAGGATGAAGATGAAGATGAAGATGATGAAGATCCCACTATCCAAGCACTGACAAGAACCAGACGTTCTGTGTCTCAACCGACAGAACTTCGGCAGAGCAGAGAAGAAGAAGAGCAGAACAGATAAGAAGAAGAACAGAGAGAGAAGGAGAAAGAAGATGAAGAAGAAGGAGAAGGAGAAAAAGAAAAGTCTGCTGATGAATCTGGAGAGAAGGGAAATCAAGAGCATGATCATCACTCTTCCTCTTTCGATGTCCTAGAGACAGGGGGAGTTGGCGAGCAAGAGAGGTCTACACCTCATGCTGCTGTTAGTGAAGATCTAAGACAATCTCCGTAAGACCTTAAGAAGTTCAGTCTCTCAATTGCCCGAGGAAGGTCACGATACGTTAGAACCAAATCGCAAGACTTAACAAGCGCCATCGTCTCGCATACACACCTTCCGAGAAAGCCAATGCTAGTACACGTACGTAAGATTCTGCAGATTTTCGTCGTATCATGGATATTCTTCTCGGAAATGCGTGGCCGTATATATGCTATGGACCGTGAAATCCAAGCCTTGAAGAATGCCGGACAAGCATCTTCGCCCTCTCGAGGATAAATTCAAAGACCTCACTCGCAACTTCAAGCCAATGCTAAGGGAGAAGAGGTAGCTCAACCGAGGGAAGACATGAAGAAGCTCGAAGGAGTAGTCCAGTCCATTGGGGATTTCCAGATCGTGCGCATTCCCAAGCAGACATGACTCCTTTCTCACCCTTTTTAATGCTGACAAAAAGGGGGAGAACCAATTTGAACCAACAACTTTTTCAATATTTTTGAACTTTAGTGGTTATGTTTATGTTTGAGTATGACTTGAGAACTTGAACTTGAGTGTGAATTTGACTGAATTAGCTGTGGATTGTGATGCCTGACTGGCTGCATTTATTTCAAGTGTTGTTATATGGTGTTACTCATGAAAGACTAACCAATTTTCTGTGGATGCAGAGTCTGGTTGTTTTATGAGTTAGCCATATTGCTTGAGAAATGTTTTTGCAGGTCAAAGTTGTTCAAATCTACAAGAAAGTTTTGTCACCATCAAAAAGGGGGAGATTGTTGGAGAAATCTTTCCAGAATATTTTGAAGCTGACAAAACGTTTCTTTCAGTCTAAGTCTGGATGTTCGGAGACCGACAGTGTAAAGTCTGAAGACTTTGTATTCCCGAGATTCAAGACTCAAGACTCAAGACTCAAGACTCAAGACTCAAGACTCAAGACTCAAGACTCAAGTCTCAAGACTCAAGACTTAAGTCTATTCTCACCGACGCGTCTTTCTAATCCAAGTGACGAAGGAGATCCAAAGCCGAGGTAAAAGGGTTGAGGATTCGATCTATCCTCTCGGAATAGATTCTTTGGTTGGATAATCATTTCGGATTCTTTGACTCTTATCTAAGATCGATTGAAGATCCGATGGTCGACGAAATAATCTTGGAATGTTCTATTCTTGGAAACCAAGATCCCGATTGTATGGGCGAACAGATTGATGGGCTATCATCGATTCCTTAAATAGCTCGGATGATCTTCTTGATTGATTCCGTCCAACGGGTAGATTGGAGGAATTCCTTTGGTAAGTGCCAACGGCTATGATGGCATAAAGGAGTATAAAAGGAAGACGTTCTAGTTGTTTTAAGAGTGTGAATGATAGAAAAATTCCAGAGTCTGAAGAACCTTGATTGTTAGTCGATACAGCTTGAGCGAAATTGTATACACAGAGAGTGTTTATACTTGATGATACCTTGAGTGAGTGTGGTAGATCATCTACACCTAGAAATCAAGGAAGATCAACACTGTAACAGCTCTTTGATCATAGTGGAATCCAGCCAATTGGCTGTCAGTGCAGAAGAGTGGACGTAGGCTTGAATCAAGCCGAACCACTATAAACCGTGTGTTCAATCCTCTCTTTCCCTTACTCAGTCTCGCGATTGATTTTTAACTGTTGCAAATCCTTTAACTGTTTAAATATTGTGCAATCTTCAAGGAAATTTTTATATACCTATTCACCCCCCCTCTAGGTTCACATACTAGCTCTATCATAGGTTCACTTGTTTTGGCTTCGTTATATAGGGTTTACTCATGCATCTCTTTCAATGAAAGCTAAAATGGATTGAATTAAAAGCTGCACCTTGATCGGCAGCCACTTTCCCAGATGAAAACGAAAGTTCAAATTATGTTCTTTACAGACCACTTGGGTCAAACATTGGCACCGAACAATTAAAGGCCATGACCATATTCCTGAGTCGCCTCACAACTCACTTTTCAAGCCATGGTTTCAGATATTGTTTTGGAGATGTAGAATCTGCCTTCATCCGCTGCAACATCAAAGTCACAAGGTGAGAGTGTTAGACGCAAATTGCGCAACCCCAAGATCTCCATAACCAGAACAAGAACATGCATAATTGAGTAGAAAGATTAACGTACCTGGATCCATCGAACATAAAGCGGAAGCAGAAAAATGGATTACCCACATATAAAGGGGATCCACGCATCAAGTCCTTCTCCTCTATTGCCCTCCGTATCACTGGCTCAATGAGGCGGCCCCCTCACGTGTAGCGTTAGGTAAACGCCCCTTAGGTGAGGATACATGTGAGAATTAGGGTTAGAGGAGAGACTTGAGCACTATTTATAGAGTTTCCAGCCAGGCCCCCTCATTACGGGCCAGGCTCAACTCGGCCCACACTAGCCAGCCCTATATTAGACTAATTAAGAAATCTTCTATCTCTTTAGACCAACCCTGTTTTACGATAACCGTAAAAACAGTAAATTACAATATCAATTAATTTAGTCCACGTTAGGAAAACTCTTACATTCTCCCACTTGGACTATATTAATTGAAATCGTACCATATGTGCGCACATTTGGTCCGTAGATAATTCTTAATAGTCAATCCTATCCCATAAAGTCTTAAACACCGAATCATGGCGGTAATCGCGTGTATACACACGAGCCTTCCATGGTCACGAATGTTCTCAACTTTATTGATATGGATTCAATATGGTAGTGTGTCAAATGGATAACGCCTCTCATAGAGAGATCCCATTTGTCACACCATTCTCTTACCTTAGGTGTCACAAAAACTTGTGCCACAAGAGAATGCTTTATGGTTCCAATGAACCCACATATGTCTTGTCCTTATGGTCAACCTTTCTTTATGTATCACAAGACATATGCACAAGGCTAATAACCGAATGCCCGGATGCCCCTAGCCTTCACTCAAGGTTTATACAATCCCTTGAGACTTTATCAATATGTATTCAACATAATAACAATACATTCAAAAATATTTTATTGAATGCAAAAGTTGATACATATCAAACCGTTACTAAGTGTAACGAACCACAGATGTGATCATAATAGTTCCCACTAAACAACAGTATCCGAAGATACTCCTAAGCCCATGTTAACGATATGTTACTAAAATACACATGGGCGTAGGCCTTTAGTTAGTGGATCTGTAACCACATCATCTGTGAAAATATGTTATATTATAAGTCACCTTTCTGTACCGTTTTTTATGGTAAAAAAATATCTTATCACCATATATTTAGACCCCTTGAGACCTCTTTGTAGTAAATAAATAATACTACAAATTTGTTATCTCAATACAACCGTATGGGTCTATCCATCAAGTTAAAACGATCAATTCCGTCATGAGGTTTTGGAGCCTAAAAGCCCAAGTAACAGCCTAAAAGAATGTTACTAACACTGCTTACATAATAGAAGATGACATAAGACTTTATTTACTGCACTTACTGCTAACATAAATATGTATTCTGTTATTGATTGCATGTCATCAGAATAGCCAGCAAAGTTTACATCTAAATACCCTACTAACTGCAAGAATTAAACATGGCTATAAATTAGCATATAATCTATTGTCTTCTTTAAGTACCTTAAAACCTTCTTAACAACAACCTAGTGATCATGTCCTAGATTTGACCGATATCTGCCTAGAAGTCCCGTCACAAAGACAACATTTAGTCTAGTGCAAATTCGAGCATACATTATACTTTTAAGTGCATTGACTCAAGGTACACCATTTAATTAAATTTTCTCAATATCTAAATAAGGACAATGTGATAGATTTAGTCCATCACCCTTAACAACAGGAGCAATTCCTGGCTTGCAATGATGTATATTGAATATTTCCAATATACAATCAACAAATGTCCTCCGAGAAAATCTAATATAATATGGCAAAAACAATCCTTACAGATCTCAGTACAAAGGATATAAGATGTCTCAAGGTCACAATTTGTAAGCAAAACATGAGAAAAAATAAATTTCCTCCCACTAACCTTGCAGTATATTGAATTACTTTGTTCTCAATGGAACAAAATAATAACACTATGAAACTTTAATAATATTGTCTAGAAACTTGCTTAAGACCATAAATTAGAACTTTTCAGTCTACACACAAGTTTACTTGAATCTACTTTGTTGCAAAATCATCCAATTGCACAATATAGATTTTGTATCTATTTGGCGTAGCTTTATATCAAAATAAATTATTAATGCCACGTTCACTCTGAAAGAACATTTAAAGAAATAATTATTTCTTCACTATAAACAATCCACCCTCTTTCAAGTTAAAACGTTAGTTACAAATTTGGCTTTAAATTCTACAATCTTTGTTTGAAATTCTTTTAGTTTTGTACGCTAATTTGCAACTAATAAACTTGTGATCTTTAGACAAGTCAGTAAGTTTCCAAACATATTTCATAGATTGTATATCGCCTTTTATGGCATTTAATCACATACTTAATTGAGAATAAGAAAAAACATTTATAAATATGTCATTACATCAACAATATAGTGGATATTGTAATCATGCTCTCACAAATAGACTATATAGTCTGATGGTATAACTGATCGTCTCTCCTTAACAAATCTCCTTAATAAAGCTGCAACCACTTCATTCTGCACTTGAGAGGTTTAAGAAATTTCATTATAAACTATATCAAGAATAGTACCTTGAACCTCAACAAGTTTAGTCTATGGTACATGAGATTCCATAATTATCTCATATAGGTAAAGACAAAAACACAAGAACCTCAATCATACTATTATCTTTAATAACTCGAGAGCATCTATCCTCTATAATTATGTCAATATTTAGAAACTTTAGAGTATGTGATTCCATAATTCTTGTACCTTCTTTAGGGTCATAAAATCAATACCCCTTGTGTATATGAAAAAATTGCTTTCATAATATCAGCCCACAAAAGACCAGATAAATTAGTCTTACTAATCATACTCATCACCATGTTCAATATGGTGCATTTATGCCTTTTGACCAAATCTTTTTTGTCAGAATTTTCAGGTATAGTAATTAAATTACCACCCCAGAATCTACCAAGTATTTGACAAATGACCCTTTAAGCT
Organism: Eucalyptus lansdowneana; assembly: GCA_017140395.1. Lineage (NCBI taxonomy): Eukaryota > Viridiplantae > Streptophyta > Magnoliopsida > Myrtales > Myrtaceae > Eucalyptus > Eucalyptus lansdowneana. The sequence continues at coordinate 61,174,675 of CM029487.1, forward strand.
ATTTCGCATTGTCATACTTGCCAAAATACTCATTGCCACTATTAAACCTGACAACATTTTAATCATATACGAGATGTATATGTCATTAGGACTTAAACACAATTTTTGCAGATGTGTCCTAATTTCAATATCAAATAAGACATAATTTCAAGCAACTAAGGTTTCCATCATCTTATAGCAGTGCAGTCCACAGGCAAACCTCTTTTCAAGTGTTCCAGAATGGAACGCTTCATGGACAATAAGCAAATTCAATTGCTCTTTTCTCAAGCAACAAATTATATGTCCACAACTTAAAATTTGAAGCAGTAAAAACTTCAATGATGACGGAATTACCATTTACAAAAAAGGTGACTGAAAAACAAGCAGTATATAATTAGCATCATGTGAGCATTGTGTAACTTGACGTACAAGTACACATCCAGAGAATTACATGCAAAATCACATAATCACCTTTGGGCAGAATACATGATACGCAATTGTACACTCCCCACATGATAAGGGTTATGAGAATATGTTCCAATTTTTCGTGAATTCATCACCTTTGGGCATATGAATCACTAGAATCAGTCACTCCTCCACCACACTATCATGTATCCCTCCATGAACTAATATACAATCACCTCCTTTGGGAGTATGATTACGCATTAGACCAGGAGACATCTCAATCATCATACGAGACCGAAATTTCTCAAACCCAATCAAGCGTGCCACTTTGGTGGTCACTACTCAATTGAATCATTGAAATTCTCTCATACCAGGGATATAAACTTTACTCCTCACATACACCATATATATGTGATTTTAACTTTAGTGATAGGGGCATCATATCACCAAAATCACATATCATGCTAATTACATTGCTTTATTCATTAATAAAAAAATAATCATATATATATATATATATATTGATCACAATAATACAAGAAACTTCTCATAACAGAGAATAAAACATCTCTTATGCACCCCTATTACATATTATTAGAACAACATAAAAAGAATGCTGATCTATAATATCTCTCACAAATTAACATCAATAGTAATACAAGGTACACCAAATCAACAAGCACTATTGCTCATGAGTTTCATATGGCAAAACATGACTCCAAGGCCAACAATTGATTTATTAATCAATTTTAGGTAACAAATATCATTACTTCAACCAGTGGCCTATAAATTGAGTCAAACCACAGAACTAAATATCTAAACTATAACAGTAGATACTATTGTTCTGCATAAATATTGCCATACTCCTTAACCATAAAAATATTCAACTTGATAGACATTAACAAGTGACCAGATGAGTTCATGTACAATATGCAGTAACTTAATCGACATGCATTACCCACATTCAGCAGATATGTTAATCAGTACATCAGTTTGGTCACGAGTCCTTAAGTCGTCTATCATTCAAAGATTACCAGTGTGTAAAGGAGTATACCTGAGTAACAAAAGTTTCATAATTTTTATTGTTTCTCATCAGCTCAATACATAGCTTAAATACAATCTCATACGAACCGTATCTCATTAAGCCAGCTTCAATTCACAATAAAGTTTGATTTTTATTGATGAATCACACCTTTTTATTATGTGATAACATACTAGTAACCCATCACCTGTATTTCCAAAATCACAGAAAATACAAGAAAAATACACTAAAAATACACGTATTTAGGGTTTCATATGCAATTTCACATTAATAAAACCATCAAACATATTAAATAAATATACCTCGAGATAGGAAATCACCATACGAGTCCAACGCCACCAGCCACGCGCCGATCGGAGCCTCCACGCGCCCACACGCGCCGCCTGAGTGCTCGGCGAGTGGCTCTCACGCGCGGCACGCGTTCGACGCGCAGGCGGCGCGTGGCCGCGCGTGGGGACTCCTCCGGCGACGCGCCGCCTACCCTCTTGCTCGTCTTGTCGAGCCCAGTCCGAATTTATGATTTAATTTAATTTTTATTGAACAAAAAGTCTCGAAAATCACAAATTAGGGCAAGATCAGTACCAATTAGGGCTAATCCATAAAAATTAGGGTAGATCTGTACAAATTAGGGTAAATCCGTACAAATTAGGGCAAAACCAATTGTGTTCGAGTTCTAAGATTATGGTTGCTCTGATACCACATGTTAGACGCAAATTGCGCAACCCCAAGATCTCCAGAACCAGAACAAGAACATGCATAATTGAGTAGAAAGATTAACGTACCTGGATCCATCGAACATAAAGCGGAAGCAGAAAAATGGATTACCCACATATAAAGGGGATCCACGCATCAAGTCCTTCTCCTCTATTGCCCTCCGTATCACTGGCTCAATGAGGCGGCGCCCCTCACGTGTAGCGTTAGGTAAACGCCCCTTAGGTGAGGATACATGTGAGAATTCGGGTTAGATGAGAGACTTGAGCACTATTTATAGAGTTTCCGCCAAGCCCCTTCATTACGGGCCAAGCTCAACTCGGCCCACACTAGCCAATTCAATATTAGTCTAATTAAGAAACCTTCTATCTCTTTTTAGACCAACCATGTTTTACGATAACCGTAAAAACAGTAAATTACAATATCAATTAATTTAGTCCACGTTAGGAAAACTCTTACAGAGAGGACCGTTTAAGTTTCTTTTTCGAAAATGTTAAAAGCAAACTCGTTTCTGTAATCTGTTCTGTTTTTACATTTTACCTATGCAACTGATTCTATGTAGGTTCTTTTCAGTTCCTTGGACGTGATGAGTGGATATCATCCTGAAACGATTCAAAGTTTCAGAGGTTTGTCAGAGGACCAAGTATAGCCGGGATCATCGAGAAGGAATGATGTGCTCCAGCAATTGAAATCATCAACAATTTCATTAACGATGCGATTGCAATTGGAAGAGCTTTGACATACTGTTCGGGGGGCTTCCATGATGCTTCATCGTTTAATGCATCAATGGACTAGTAGTGATTCCCTTTACTGTATGCTAGCAAGCTAGATGAAGCTCCATTTATCATCTAATTTTCAACACTTCTTGCAATTATTTTATATATGTGAGGTACTTTGGATTGGTATCTAGGGAAAATTGTCCAAAAATCATAACATATGACATTTTTGCTAATCAGTTATAAATCTTTCAATTTTACCAATTGAGTCAATCTAGCTAATTGTGGTCAAAAATTGCTAACATGGACGTTGGTTGTTCTACGGATATGGTTGGCATTGACGTAAATACTTTTAATAATATCCTATTTTTTGTTCAAATGTTTATGTATCTTTTTCATTTTTTTCTTTTCATTTTCCCTTTTCTCTTACTTTCTCTTATTTTTCTTCTAATTTTCTTTTAGAATTTCATCTTGTTATTAAAATTTTGTGATAAAAGATAAGAAGAGAGAAATATGAACAATAGAGTATTATGAAGAAGATAATGTTTTTTTTTTTTAAGAAAAATATGTGATAATAGAAAAACAGCACATCTCTCGAAAATAAGTACCTTATTGGAACCATCACCACTTTTTATGCTCAATAATCACTTATCTTCATGTCAATAATCACTTCTTTTCATATAAAACAATTACTTCTTTTCACGTCCAATTCTCTTCTCTTAATTAATTATTAATAACAACGTAGGAGCCACTACTAATGTTGATGTGGCGTGTATTTTGGGGTGGAAATTCTTATCTTAGACACGGTCCAATCACATGTAGCATGGATTGGAGCCAACCAAAGCTGTCAGTCACGTGATTTTCACTCAAATTCCACAAATTTCAATGGCTATGATTGCGTATAGTTCATCATGGGCCTTGGTCAGCAAATGTACGTCCCTTACTTTGGGGTGGAAATTTGAGAGAAACTTAGCTATTGGGATGTTTATTTCTAAGTCAATTAGTTCGGTGACCACACCACTGTTTTAGTACATCACAAAATAAATTGAGTATCAAATGGTCACGACTTTGATACTCTTAAATGATAAGTAAAAATTATGTTTCAAATTGTAGTCAAGTCATGTGAAAAATTAACTCTTGCATGAGATATGTTTTGCCAATGAAACTCCCTAATCCATTGACAGCACACAAAAGAAAAAAGAAAAAAGGGAGAACAAGAGGTAGAGGCAGCAGTAGAATCCTTGTATTGAAAAGTTGTTCCTTTATGATCAATTCATCCTACTATCTCTGGTACTTGGGGGAAATCATTCAAAATGTCCTAAAACTATTGTAATTTTCCTAGTTCAATTCTAAATATTTCAATTTTGCCAATTAAGTTCTAAAACATTTCCATGTTTTGCCAATTGAGTACATCAAACTAATTTTGGCCGCAAATCGTGAAGAGAACATTGGCTTTCCTATGTGGCACGATCGAGCTAATGTGGACAATTTTAATAATATTTTAATTTTTTTCAATTTATTTATTTATTCCTTTTTCTCTTTTCATTCTTTTTTTTTTTCATTTTCTTTTTTCTTCTTTGTTTTTCCCTTTTCTCTTCACCAACCACTATCAAGCCTCATTGGTGGCTGATAGAGGTTGTCGACTGCTAGCCTCAAGCTAGGGCCACCTTTATCGGCCTCGGGCAAAGGATGCCTAGGCTTAGGCTAGTGAGGGCAGCCTTTGCCTTGGCAAGGGTGGCAATCCCTTGCCCAGGCGAAGGCAACCTACACTCACCCACCTAGGCGAGGGCCACCCTCGATCGGCCAAGCGAGGGTAGCCCCTCGCTAGTCTAGGCTTAGATGTCCCTCGCCCAAGGTTGATGAGGGCGGCCACCTCTGCTAGCCATTGATGAGGCCTAATGATGAATTGTGGAGGGAAAAAGAAAATGAAAACAAAAAAATAATAAAAGAAAAAATAATAGAAAAGAAAAGAAAATTAAAAAAGTATTATAATATTATTAAAAATTATCCACATGTCTCGCCAACCCCGAGCACACGCACATCCCTCGATGGTCGATAAAAATGCGATGTTCTCAAAACGCGTCATTGACCTTTTCTTTTTATCTTTCAATTAAGCATATGCAGAAATGAATTAAATAAACACCCGAACACCCATCAAACACAAAGATAGTAAAACATGCTAACGTTTTTTCACAAACCACACTTTATAAACCACGACCATTGCCCTCGGCGGCGCAGCTGGCTCGGGCTCTCTCCCCTCATGAAAGGGAGAAATTCGAATCCTAAAGGCGTCGTTAGGGATTCTTACCTGGAGTATTGTGGTGGTGGGTTCTGCAGTCACTCCCCCAGGGTTTGTTTGCCGACTATCGGCTTACACGGTTCCCTACGTTACCAAAAAAAAGAAAAAGAAAATACTCCACTAGCGATAGGGCCAGCCAAAAAGTGTCGCATCATGCGCCCACCACATCCACACTCGGCAAATCTCCACGCTACAGCCCTGAAAAATGGTTAACTATGATGGGGTGAGATAAATCTCAATGAGTCAAAACCTTAAACTCCGATTAGGACGCAAATTCACTCAGATGCAGCTTAAACAAGCGTCACATACAAACTTACCTTGCCTCAACACGTCCCTGCATATTAGTGCGTCGTATATATCATATGCATACGTCAAACGTATTTAATAATCGGAATGCCTCAATTTATCTTTCAAACAATCACATGAGTCCCGATTTTAAGGTAAAACCGTTATAACACGTCCAATTCCATGCTAAACAATTTTGCCCAATAATCAGGCGCAGCCATCACAACCACTCAGGCATGTTCCAGTTATTATGATCCATCGGCCACGGCCAACTCAACAGTTGGCGGTCATCCAGCATAACCGGACGTTGTCTCACCCCATCGAGCACGACATCATCCCACATAAATGCATCAAGATAGCATTCCATAAAGGAGCATTGGCTTGGTCTCCATTGCGACTGGCATCCGTTGACGTGGGGCATCCGAACTTAATTAGGCATCGTCCCTACGTAAACCCATCAGGACGGGTTCACTACCCCGTGTAAATGCATCAAGGTATTTAGGTTAGCCAATGACACCATGCTTTGCGTTCAAATGTCTCGTTTTTAAATAATGAATTTGGCTAATTTTCCTTCATAAAAATTTTGATAAAATAATAGTGCGTGGTTACGTATTTAAATCGAACCAATAAACGTAGTACGCTCTCATTTCAAAATTCCATGATTTTATATAATACATAGAACTTTGGCGTCAAAAATCGACACCCAGTATTTTTTCTATTTAAATACCATAAAAATCAAATTTTGGAATAATAATCCATAACGACCATCAAGCACTCAATTGCACAAATAAGCAATCAATTCCACATATAAATTCAACTGTGAGAATTAGCGTAAAATTTCACGAAATAGCTATCCCATCACTATTTACGCTAATTACGACTAATTAAATTAATCCAACTTAATTAAACTAATAATGATTAATTAATCTAACCATAGTTAATTATCCTAACCATGGTTAACTAACTAACCCAAGTTAACTAATTTAACCTAGGGTAGGCTAACTAACTAAACTAACCACCTAACCAAACTAACCTAACTAAACTAACCAATCCTAACTAACTAGTTACTCTAACTAGATTAACCACTAATCTCTAATTAACACTAACCTAACCTACTAAGTGTAATTAACCACCAAATCCAGGATTAGGGAGCTAACTCACTGGAATTCAACGGCGACGTGTTCACGGCGATGGCGGCGTGACGGTGGTGAGATCTCGAGTCAATCGTTTCTCCAACGGAGGCTCGATCGGGCCTGAAATTAGCCCAGTAAGCTCACGGTTGAAGAGGTAGTTCTGTGGAAGGGCTGAGCTAGTAAGGTGGTTGAGCGGGCTGGCTGAGGCGGTTGGACGAAGCTGGTGGGTGGCTAGCGGACGAACAGGGCTAGCTGAGCTGGTGGTTCGGCGATGGGGGCGTGGGGTGGTGCAGACTGTGGAGGGCTTTGGATGGAGCTAAGTTGAGGTGGGCGGCAGCTCAAGACGGGGGTTGTTGGGCGGACACAGGCTGGCGGTGGCGAGCTGAAGGTGGTGTGGTGCTAGATTGAAGACGGCAGCGTGGGTTGGCTGGCTGCTGGAGGCTTGCAGCACCATGGGAAATGGAAATGAAGAAGAAGAAGAAGAAGAAGAAGAAGAAGAAGAAGCTGTGACATCTCAAATTTTCAACCTTGTTTTCTATTGAATAAATTGGGTTTTTCATTGATGCGCTTATAGGACTATTCTTAGAGCTGATCACTCTTAAGATAACTGGACTATCAAGGGAAGCTATTAAGGACTTTAAGGCAAATATATGTGGCATCCCGAAATTCAACCTCTAGATGTATTAAAGCCTATGATTAGGTAATGAAATTACCTTTGGTTTATGCTTTAGCCATTGATTTTCTTTTAAGGCCAAGCGTTATGTATCGTGTTCATGAGTTATTAAAATTAATATTATAGGATGAGTAGATAAGAAAAAAAATTGTTCTTGGTTATGCACCTCATAGATTTGATCCCTATAGTTTAAATGTTACAAGATTTATGGCCATATGAAATTGAGAATTTGAAATCTATAAAAGAGAGAATTAAAAATGGATTATTAAAAGTGAAATTGGGATTTATTAGATTGAACTTTAGGCCCAAGGGTATTGGACCTAAAGTGGGCCAAATTGGCTTGGCCCATGAAGCCCATGAAGAAGGCTGCCATTGACCACAAGGGGGAGAGGTTGGCCCAATCTTCAAGCCCATCATGCATGGGAGTTGCCAAGTGGCAAAAAGAGGGCTTCACCTATTGGCCATTTTGGGTCGCTCCTAATGATGGCTAACGATTGAATTGAAGGGGAAATAAAAGGAAGGGGTGACCGATTTAGGGGGCTGTCGACCATAAGGGGGAGAGAGAGAGAGAGAGAGGGCTGTCGAGAGAGTGAGGAACCGAGAGAGAGGAGGAAGAAGCTGTGTGTCCATCTGTCCGCTCATCCATCGCTCGTCACCATGCGTCCGTTTGCCGCCGCCGTGCTCGCTTTAGCTCGGTACGAAGGCAAGTTGGGATCCATATTCTACTCTTTCATGTTGTATCTTGCATATGTGTTTGAATGGTGATGAATCTTGGACATTTAGGGTGTGAGAAACCGAAGCTTTGAGTGTGTTGTTTTTGAAATAGCATTCTGTTTTCGAGTATATCGCCTGACCCAGAATGTTGTAGAGGCTTTCATACGGGGTTTGAATCGGATTTTGGTTTCGACTTCTTCACGAAAGTTGTAGAAAACATCTCAAAGTATAACATACTAAAATTTGAGATAAAATAGTTGAGTTTTGAGTGGTGAAACCCCCCCTATACGAAAAGGCTAGATCTGAAACTGTTTTGTTGACCTCTTGGTGGTTTGTATGTTGCATGTCACTTTTACTGAGAATTTCAATTCGACTTCTTCATGAAGGTTGTGTAGAACATCTTGAAGACTAACATACTCAAATTTGAGGTAAAACGAACAAGTTTAGCCTAGTGAAACAATTTTTCCTTTGAAGACGACAGATCTGGAAGTGTTGTACTGGATTCCAGCGACTTCGTGGACTATAAAGTGACTATCCTTTGAGAATCTCACCTAGATACCTTAATGAAAGTTATATTGGATTCCTTGAGGCAAAACATATCAAAAATTCAGAGAAAATGAAGGAAGATAAGTAGGTGAAACCTTGATTTTTCGGAGACAGCTAAATCTGGACTGTTTGGCACTAGGAACAGGGGCTTCGACCGTCCATAGTTAATTATCTAGGACGAATCTGGCATTGATGTCTTCATGAAAAATCTACTTTAGGGTCTTGACTATCACCTGGTAAAATTGCATAATTTTTTAAGGTCATTCGGGTATTTAAATTGAAATATTTCAAGAACTGCGTAATCTGATGTGTCCGAATTTTGCAAGCTGTAATGTGTGAGTTATATCTTTTTGTGTGAAGTTCTTTTGGGCATGTGCTCTTCATGGAGTTGCTACCTTTATGTCTTGACTATATCACATGTTCATATTTTATAATTTTTGAAGATCATATGAATATTTAATTTATATGTTTTCCGAAATTGTGCAAGCTGGAATTTGGTAAATTTCAAAAAGTTATGATGTGTGGATTATTCTAAGTTGTATGGGCCCCATGGATTGTGTTGTCATAAGTGATTGGATCTTACTGCATATATCATGATGATTGGAAATACATATAAGAATCAAATGCTGAAAATGATCTTGTTACCATCATATTATATGCCATGTTGAAATTGAGCTATAATTGTGAATGTAAACTATGATAAATGAGAAGGCCATCAGAGATGTGAGCGGACGATGCCCTGGGAGTTATCGGGATGCCTGGCCAGGGAGTGTAAATGCCGAATGCCCGGTGGCCTAGTGGTGTAATTTCGGAGGGTCCTCGGGAGTTTTGAGATGCCTGGGATGTGGGGGTGCCGAAAACTCGAAGGTGTGAGCCGGGGGATACCTCGTGATGCCAGTTGGGGTACGAGATGCCCGGAGTGTGTGTGCCGGAGGTTCCTCGCAATGCTAGGTGGGGTGCGAGCAATAAATGTGGGATGCAAATACTGATCCCGAGAAAGAGAAATGCGGCGGCCCAAAATGAAAGAATAAAATTGGGAAATTGAAATTGAATTATGCATGATATGGTAACATATATACATGAATGCATGATGATGAGTGCATAGATGTATGTGCACCTATGGCATGATGGTATATGTGACATGATGATGGTGAGTGGATGAATGTATGTGCACCTATGGCATGATGGTATATATATGACATGATGATGGTGAGTGCATGGATGTATGTGCATCTATGGTATGATGGTAAATGTATGACATGATGGTGAAGGTTATATGAGGATGTATGTACATGTGGTGTGACGACATATGCATGGCTTCAAGGTAAGTTATGTATGGATGCATGAATGACATGTGTTATGCTATGATTGTTATGATTGTATCGTGTGATGCATTGAGTGGTTTATTGGATCTTTACCTACTGAGTGGCTGTACTCACTCCTTCGGGAACCAATATTTCAAATTAGAAAGATGCTGCTCTCTGCTGACACGCGAGGCGTCTTTTACGGCCTTCCATCTAATGTGGAGGTCAAGTGTGTGGAGATCGACTATCCCACCATCCTTGGTCTGATGTTCATTCAGGTTCATGCATTAGTGATGTATGATGTGGGCCTGGCTGGGGGCCCGGTCATACATGAGTTCATATCTGCTCACGTTCGTCAAGACGGAGTGATGCGGGGGATGTTGCTGCCACCACCGCCTGACGCACCGGGATGGGTGTGACGGCCTACGTGTGAGGAGTAGGAGCTGCTACTTTTTGGACAATAGCCGACATTAGTAGATGGAGGATTTTGCATGTTTGACATAGAGGGTCGAGTTGTCTCTTTTTGGGGTTATGGCCAAGTGTAGTAAAAAGTCTTGGCCTTTCTTTTGTTGTACCAACCCAAGAAAATCCATCATGAAAATATGTAAATAAAAGTATATTGGCTTTATCTTTTCTTATGGTGTTTAGTGGTGTGCATTGTATTATGATTGTTGGAGGGAGAATTAGTAAGACTTGATTATGCTTCCACAAATAAGATGCGTTGGGACTGTTTAAATATATATATATATACCCGAGAACTAAGGTTCTTCTTTGGTATCCGTGGTGACCTTAGGTGTTTCGGGTTGCCATAATAGACTTGGTCGACTTCTTGATTGTGCACATCTTTAGAGGCCATTACGACATAGCATAAAATCGATTTGAGATCAGAGATAGGTCTGTTCGACTAAGATGTGTGATCGATCGTGAGTGATTCCACTAAATTGGAAAATTCTTGTCGACCGGCACTAATATGATTTTATTGTCATTTTGGTACTCGGTGTCAATAATTGAATCCTCGAGATTTTCACGACAATCGAGAGTCGTCAATGTCACGCCCCGAACCTTGAACGCGCCAACATCCCGCCATGGTCATGCAAATGTGACATTCCCAAGTAGTGTCGCCTACCCCATTCATTTATTATTGCGTAAACGGAACGTAGTATAAAACTCCTGATCACGGGATAGGAAAGTAGGAAACCAACTCATTCATAAACAAACATGCTTTCAAAGGTAACCACACTAGAGTTTACACATATACCAAAAAGCGGTAGTCTACAAAAGGGATCAGTCCTATGACCATTAGTCGGACTCGTTCTTCGATCCCACTTCTGATTGATCAGCCTCCGGGAGTTCCACCATCTACGGTCCTGAAATTTTGGCCCACAATGGGGTGATATATTGTCTTAGCAAGTTTAACCCCCTAAACCCATATTAGTAAGAAAATACACCTAATGGTGGCCTAGCCCCACACATAGAGGACTTACATCGCCTCAGTTCCTTCCTACAAATTAGCACAGTTCATATCACAACCATAGTCATATAGCAATTTCACACATCAATTGGAACATCTCTGTCAATCACAATATTGCTCACACAAGCATAACCTAACGACACACATTGGTCTATCAAGTCAATCAAAAAGGGGGGGTCCTGATTATAGGACCAAATCATTATGACACGTCACATTCCATGCTATACAATTTTGTCCCATAATTCAGCATATTAATAATACTCAGCATGCATTCCAATTGTTATTTACTACCACACAAGGGCATAGCCTCGCAGTTCGGCTATCTACTAATATTAATGCCAAGCATCACCTCTCCCCTTAGAGCCCAGCCTCGTCACTACGTCGACGGCATTCTCAAAGGAGCACAAGTCCAATTGGCCTAGCCTCTACTGTGACCCGAGCCTCGTCACTATGTTTACGATGTTTCTAAAGGAATAAAGGTCTAGTTGGCCTAACTACTACTGTGACCAAGTCTTTCAACCAGCACACAACAATTCAATACTGACCATCGGACACTTTGCATTTCACTCAAATGCTCCCATTACAATAGTAATCCTTAAAAATATAATTTCAGTGCCAAACTCGACACTCGGGATTTTTTTGAATAAATCCATATTTTTCACAATCAACATTCAATTTGCAAAATCTAACCATTAAATCAATAATTTGAATGCACAGCAGTGATCAACATGAAATTCTAAGAAAATAAGGTCTCAAAATAATTTTCAAAATTTATTAAATAATTAATTTTATTTCGAAAATTAATTAAATAATAATTTTTTAATAATTTTTGTAATATAATATATTATTAAATAATTAAATAATTTCGAAATACATATATAATTCAAAATTATATATTTAAGTCAAATCATTATTAAACTAACATAACCATCAATTTAACTTTAAGTAAACACACCTTAAACTAATCTCAACCCTTAATCTAATCCACATTTAAATAAATTAAATTAACCACCTAATAACACTTAACATAAACTGAACCTCTATAAGTATAATTAACCATATAATCGAGATTTAGTGAGCTAAACTCACAGAAATCGCTTTTCAACGAGTCCCCGGTGAAGAGCACGGCGAGCTCGATGACAAAACTTCTCAAGGCAAGACCAAAGGAGGCCGAGAAGAGCTCAGAAACGCTCCTCAAAGATTCGGATCTTGCTGGAAGTTCCGGTGCTGCTCCTTGCTGGTTGAAGGTGGTCCGACGGCTAGTTGGGCGGAGCAACGGCCGAGATGGGCAACGGCGACTTGCACGAGCTCCCAGTGAGTTGGACGATGGCTCACGGTGGCGATGGGGACTTCGGCGAAGACGAGTAGCAGCTGGGACGGCTTGGTCGACGGGATAGAGGGTCGGGCGAAGGCGGAGTAGCTCATGAGTTGACCGGCGAGGCGTGCGTGAGCGCACGGGCGAACGGTGACCACAATGGCTCTGGCGACGCCGACGAACAACGAGTGACGAGCGGTGAAGGGGCGGCGTCGAGCAATTGGAACCGGCCGGATTCTCCCCCTTCTCTCTCCCACGTCGAATTCCAATGAGCTAGAGGTTGAAGATGATGTTGATGGGTGCCTTTTTTAGATTCAATCTCCACCATTTATTTGTCAAGCTCCCATCACTTGGCCCCAACCACCATAACATAAGGTGATGTCATCTTTCACTATCCAAATTCTTCCACAACTTTTCTCTAATAGGTCCAATTTCCTTTTCCACCATGGCATGAAATCTTGTGCATTAATTTTTTCAATTCCATTCAATTCTCTTCCAATTGAGTCCAATTGAAGTTTATAAAATTAATCCAATGTCACCACACTTCAATTCACATATTTATTTGATCATAGAACCATCTTGATCTAAAAAATACAGCCAAAAGCAAGCCTACTAATTTTTTGAACCAAATTAATCATACTTTGATTATTTTGCTGAAAAACTTGATTTGCATGAAAAATCTTCTGAAGATGAGTCAATATTCCTAAAATGATTTGTGACACACAAAGACTTCCAATTTCTGAATTCGATCTCAATTCACGGTTAATTTCACTCTGGCACGATATTAGCGCGTCCTAATCTACCAGGTAGCTTTTAGAAATTTTTATGCATTTGACCTGTGGTTAATCAAGCCACAATGTACATCTTTGACACATTGGCGACTCTCGGTTGTCGTGGTAATCTCAATATTTCAAATACGGTCATAGGGTACCCAAACGACATAAAAGCCGGTCTAGTGCTAATCGATAAGAATTGTGCAATCTGGTAGAATCACCAACACTTGATCACATGCCTCTATTGAGTCGACCTATCTTCGGTCTTTAGTCGATTTTTAATTTTTCCGTAATGACCCTTACAGATTAGCTCGGTTGAAATGTCGCTTTTTGGTTAAATTCTCAAGTTTGATGCATTAGAATTTCTTAACGACTTCACCTGATAGACTAGTTTTCACATGAGTGGTTGACTCAAGGAAAAGAACTATATGTGCAAAGATGAAATGCCCATCTCAATTTACAAAAAATAGAATTGGAAAATCGGGATGTCACAGTCAATGAGTCAAGTGGGTTCATAGTGGCTCAAAAAAAATCGATCATGGGTCATTTGCCCTAAAAAATTCTGAAAACTACCCGATAGTTTAGGTTACGCTATAAACGCGTCGAATGGAAATTAACCCCAAATTTAAGTCCGATTTTAGAAATTGAAGATTCTGTCATGTCACAATAAATTATAGGAGTATGGACTCAGTCTCAGAAGATTTTTCTGACAACTGAGACTTTTTGAGAAAAAAGTCGATTTATGACCGTTTTATGTAGAAAAGGCTGGGGATTGTTATTTATTTCAAATTTGGGGAGAAAGATGGATATATAGGTGAGGAAAAAATGCTAAGATGATCAATGAGGTATCAATTGATTTTATAGAAGCTATTTGAGGTTGAATTGAAGAGAAATGAGTGGCCAATTGAAGACGATTTCGTAGCTCCCCCTTTCCCCTAGCCAAATGGACTATTTGAGAGGTTGTATGTGGTGTTTGTGTGGCTCAATCTCAGCCATGGATTGCTAATTTCTTGGGCAAGCTTGGAGAGGGACAAACCATTGGAAAAAACAAGGCTAATGGGGCCCTTATCTCTCCTCTCTTTTATCTTATCTTCCTCTCTTCTTCTTGGCTGGCCACACTTCCTCCTCCCCTTCATTTGTGTGACCAGCAGCAACAGAGGAGGAGATTAGCAACCGGAGCTGCCTGGACGCCACCGCCACGCCAGATCGTTGGCCCCTCATGCACGCCGTCCATGCGCACCTTTTGCCCTCTCCACCTTCAACTGCACCGTTCAGCCATCTCGCCGTCCAGCAGGCCCAATTGGAGTTCGTTTTTGGCCGTTTCTTCATCAATAAACCTCCCTCTAGGCCCGGTTTGGCCTATTCTTTCATTCCCGAGCCTCACCGCACAAAGCTGAGCTGATTTCCTTCCATTTGCAGCCAAGATCAGCAACTTCTGTTGTGGGTTTTTTAGCCACTTGTAGGCCCGCTTTTGAGGTGTTTCGGGCCTTGAACCCGATGCCCGCTTTGGAGAAAAACGTCTCCCGCAACGTCCCCTACGTTTCAATCCAAGCGGATTGTTAAACAGGTGAGTTTAGCTCACTAATCATTGCTTAATTTATTAATGATGCTTAAGGGTTGAATATATTTAATTAAGTGCAATTAAGTGGTTATATGAGTTTATAATAATTTAATTAGTGACTTAATGATGCATGTTAGGTGATTGATTAGTGTAATTAGCAAATAGAGACATATTTCTATTTATTGAATGTATCTCGGATTTTTCCTGATCCGCTCGGGCATCCAATTAGGCATTACGGGCATAAATTGGATTTTTAGTAATTATTTATTAATTTTTGAAATTTATTAATTATTTATTTATTTTTCGAAAATTAGGTCGGGATAGTCAACGACCGAAATTTTATGCTGATTGTCATGGTGCAGTCCTTTTACTTATTTGAGCTCTATGTTGTGTTGAATTGAATTGATTGTGCAATTTGAGAAATTTATCCTAAGTTGAGTTGAATTTGAATAATTGATTAGTAGATGGCCGAGTATGATTATATAGCGTCAGTAATATTTTGATGGGCTATAAAGTGGAGAAAATTGTGAGAGTGAACTGAATATACTCTTGGCTAAGACCAATTGGGTTCGATGTCATTGGATATGTTAAAGTTAAGGAAGAATTAGGTATCACGTGGCTTGATGGTTAAGTATATCACCATAGCGAAAACGGCGCCTGAAAGAGAATGCACGTGACTTATGGACATACGTGGCTTAGTGATTAAGTACACCACCATGGCGAAAACGGCGTCTGAAAGAGAATGCACGTAAATTATTTATTATATAAATCACCTTGGCGAAAACGGCGTCTTAGAAAAGACATGTGGCTCGGCGATTAGTACGTTACCTTGGCGAAAACGGTGCCTTAGAAAATGTGCATAATCAGTGATCGGTACATCATTTTGGCAAAGACGGCGCCTTACAAAATGCACAAGGTTGGTATTGGTACATTGTCTTGGTGAAAATGGCGCTTGAGGGAATACACGTGACTCGATGACTAGGTATATTATATTGGAAATTGATTGATTGAATGGAAATAACTGGTGAATGGTTTAATTGACATGTAATCGACTAGGTTGATTGTGGCATCCCAAAAATTCAAGACAAACTCTAAGGTGTATTAAAGCCCATAATTAGGTAATGAAATTACCTATGGTTTATGCTTTAGCCATTAGTCTCCTTTCAAGACTAAGTGATATAGATTTGTGTTCATGAGTTTTTAAATTAGTATTATAGGATAAATTAATGAGAATGATTTATCCTTGGCCATGTGAAATTTAAAATTTGAGATCTATAAAAAAAAACTAAGAAGAAGAAGAAGAAGAATTAAAGATGAATAATTGAAAATGAAATTGTGGGTTTAATTAAGTTGGGCCTTAGGCCCAATAGCTTGGACTCTTGGTGGGCCCAATGGCTAGCCCATTGGAGCCAAGGAGGGGCTGTCGACCGGCCCATTTGCTGGCCCAAAGCCCAACCGAGAATGAGGCCCATCGTTGCATGGAGAAGGCCATGTGTCTCTCTCAAAATGCTAAGTGGCAAGAGGAGGGCTTCATGCATTGGCCATCTTGGGCGGCCACATGCAGCTGCAATGATTAAGTATAGGGGAAATAAAAGGAGGAGAGTGGCTGGTGAGGGGTTTCCGCCCAAGCCAAAGGGAGAGAGAGAGTTGCGAGAGAGAAGAGAGGAACTGAGAGAGGAGAAGAAGGAGCCGTCATTGCCCGTTCGTCCGTCCGTCCGTCATTGGTGTGCCTCGTTTGCTCGGTTTTGGAGGCAAGTTGGGATCGATTTCCACTCTTGCATGTGTGATTTGTTGGTGGTAGATTTCGAAAGTTAGGGTAGGCGAAACCGAAGCTAGAATGTGACTTGTTTATGAAAATGCTTGCTGATTTCGTGTAAACTGCTCGACCCAGAATCTCGTGGAGGCTTGCATGCATGTTTCGAGTTGGATTTTGACTTCGATTCCTTCATGAAAGTTGTAGCCAACATCTTAAAATACAAAAAACTAAAATTTGGGACAGAATGATGGAGATTTAAGGGGTCAAACCCTCATCCTACGAAGACACTAGATCTGGAACGATTTGCTGACCATTCGGTAGATTTGTGGTTGTATGTCAATTTTTATCAAGAATTTCTCTTCGACTTCTTCATGAAACTTGTAGAGAAAATTCTAAATATTAACATACTCAAATTTGAAGTAAAATGAGGAAGTGTAGCCTAGTGAATCGACTTACTCTTGAAGACGGTAAATCTGGAGACGCGGTACAGGACACCCGAGATTTCATGGACCCGTATGATGACTATTCTTTGGAAATTTGACTTAGATCCCTTAATTAAAGTTGTAGGGGACCTCTTGAAGTAAAAAATATCCACATTTTAGAGGAAACGAAGAATAATAAGTGGGTGAAAACTCGATATTTCGGAGATAACTACACTGTACGTTTTGGTGCTATAATCATAAGCTTTGTACGACTATAGAAAATGATCTAGAGCGAATCTGGCCTAGATTTCTTCATGAAAAATCTACTTTAGTGTCTTAAATATAACCTGGTAAAATTTTATAATTTTCAGAGGTCATTCGGGTATTTTAATCGAATTATTTCAGAAACTGCGCAATCTGTTTCTATCCGAAATTGCATGCTATATTTGTGTGGATTATATCTTCTTGTGTGAAACTCTTTAGGGCATGTGTTCTTCACGAAATTGTTATCTTATTGTCTTGTCTATCTCATGTCCTGATTTCATGATTTTTGAGAATCATGTGGATATTTAATTTAAATATTTTCTAAAATGGTACAAGCTGGAATTTAGTAAACTTCAAAAAGGCATGATAAGTGGACTATTCTAAATTGTATGGAATCCATGAATTGTATTGTTATGAACGATTGTGTCTTGCTGCATGTATGATGATGATTGGAGATGCATGTATGAATCAAAGGATGAAAATGATCTTGATTGCCATCACATCACATGCCATGTTAAAATTGAACTATAATTGGAGACGTGAATTGAGATAAGTGAGAAGGCCGTCGGAGGTGTGAGCCAACGATGCCCCGAGAGTGTCGGGATGCCCGGTGGTATACAGTACGTAATTTCATGGGAGTTCTGGTGGTATGTCGGTACGTAATTCCAGAGGGTAGGGGAAACCATTTTAATGGCGAGCCCCGGAGATTCCCCGAGAGTGTCAGGATGCCCGGTGGTATATGGTACGTAATTCCAGGGGAGGCCTAGTGGTATGTCGGTACATAATTCCGGAAGCCTGGCAGGTATTGTGCCGGGGAATACCTCGTGATGCTAGATGGGATGCGAGATGCCTAGCTAGAAGGGTATGGCCGGATACCCGGCAGGTATTGTGCCGGAGGGTCCTCGTGATGCCAGTTGGGATACGAGATACTCGGAGCGTAGGGGTGCCGGATGCCCGGCGGGAATTGTGCTGGAGGGTTCTCGCAATGCCAAGACTGAGCACGAGTGATGAATATGGGATGCAAACATTAGTCCCGGGAAAGAGTAATGTGGCGGCCCAAAATGAAATTGAAATTGAATTATGCATAATGATATATGCATGACATGAAGATGATGATATATGTATGATATGATGATGATATTACATGCATGGATGCATGGTAATGATGATGGTACATGTGATATGATGATGATGTTACATGCATGGATGCATGGTAATGATGATGGTACGTGTGATATGATGATGAATTTATATGCATGGATGCATGGTAATGATGATGATACATGTGACATGATGATGGTAAGTGTATGATATGATGGTAATGACTGTATGATGATGTATGTACATGAGGTATGATGATGTGTGCATGATGCCAAGGTATGTTGTGCATGGATGCTTGTATGACATGTGATGCTATAATTGTGATGATTGCATAATGTATTGAGTGGTTTATTGGTCATTTACCTGTTGAGTGGCTGTACTCACCTTTTTTGGGGATCAACATTTCAGATTAGTAGATGGATAGAGCGGTTGGATATGACCGCGAGGAGAAGTATAGCAAAGGAGGGAACTTTTGGATGCCGACATTGGTTGATGGACCCTAAGCATACGACTATGGGAGGAGATGTCAGTCATCTTTTGAAGTATAGCTGAGTATAGAAGACTACGGCATTTTGATGTACCGATGAATGATGTCCATTTGGTTTAAGTAAATAAAAGTGTGCGGCTTCTACCTATAAATGTTTAGTTGGTGTGCATCATTTTTTGAATATAGGGAAGGGAATTTGTTGGATGTGCTTCCGTATATGAATTGCGCAAGGGACCTATCAAAAGAAAAAAAATGTGTAAACCCCCAGGTTGTATGGACCCACTGCAATTGAAATGGTATTAGAGTGACATGTTAATAGGGAAAGTGAAAGGTAAGCGAACTGTGGCGACTCTAATGGATCGGGGGCCGTCGAGGGGTGCCACATCGATTGATCAAGATATCGATCTGTGATGTGATTACTTGGGTGTCTATTGAACTGTATTGATTTGCAGGTGGAATTTGAGGCCGATGTAAGTCTGCTGACCCGTGTGTGCATAGACAGCTCGAATAGCTTATTGGTTTACTAATCGAGTCTTAGGGGGTAGAACTTGCTGAGACGTTGTTTTAATGGTTATTGTATAACCATTTCAGGTTCCTAGATGGCAGCACTTCCACCTCCTCATACTTCTATGCGTTTTGGTATTCTTGAAGAGATCACTGAGGTAGGATACCACTTCCGATACACCACCACTCAGAAGGGCTAGAGTATGTGTTGGTAGAGTCCAAGGTTTAGGTTGATGTGAATAGAGACAACCTGGTACCCCATGAGTATCGATCATAGTATTGTCACTACCATGACGGGCGAAGAGAAGGTCCCATCCTGGAAGGTGATGTACCTATGTATGTTCTGGAGGCAGCATTTGGGCTGGGGACGACAAACCCTAAGGATGGGTCGGTAGTAAATGCCAAGGATCCCAAGTTTGAAAGTGATCCTAAGTCACCGGTATACTCAGCTGAGGATGCTAACTAGAGTGAAGAGGAATGGGAGATAATTGAGCAAGAGGAGGGATCGGAGGAGGATTAGGAGTGGGAAGAGATGGAGGAGGAACCTGAGAACGAGCCTGAGGTGAATTTTGAGGAAGGAGAGCTCGAGGATGAACCTCGAGAAGAAGGAGAATCTAAAGAAGAGGACGATCCAGAGGAGGATCCTGAGCACGACCCGGATGAGGACTGAGATCTCATCTTTTTTGCAAACATGGGTGGGAACTGATGTGTGATAGTTCAACTTTTAGTGAATAGCATTGTAATATATATTATGTGGTTTCTATTGTATAAAAGTGTGGTCGTGATTTTTCAGTTAGAAAAAATATGGCCTACTTTTCTATTCCATTATTTTATTGTTTGGTGAATTTATTATATGCTTTCGCATACGCATATTAAATGAAAGGGGTCGGCGATGCATCCTAGGACAGGTGAGGGATGGGCATGCATTCGAGGATCGGGGCGTGACAGAAACAGTAGGGGTGGGGGTTCAGTTGGCTATTCACGCGCAAGGAGGGAGAGAGGGGGAAAACTAAGTCAAGGTGAGGGCCAATAGGAGTCCAAGGGAAATATCCATGCACTCAAGTGCATTTGGCCTCAAAGTCTTCAGCCAAGAAGTCAAGGCTCCTTCCAATGGCTAATTTCCTCTCATTTTTTCCAAACAAAGCAATTTTGGCAGCCAATAAACCCCTTAGAGCAGCCCATACGAATTTCCATAATTTCTTTCTTCTCCAAAATTGATTTTTCGCAAAAATTCTGAACTCAACGAAATTTCTTCGAAAAATGAGATGGCGTCCTAAAAATGAATTCAATTTGTGGTTAAAATCAACGGAACGCAATTTTAATATAACCTAACCTATCGGTACCTTTTAGGGATTTTAGCGCGTTTGACCCGTAGTCAATAATTTTCGATCCACGTTTGTGCATCTCCGACTCGTAGGCGACTCTCGGTTGTCATAAACTTGGTTGACCATCGGAGATGAGAAGGAGAAGAGTAGAGATCATGTGCAAATTCGAGAGACTAATTAAGATTGTAGTTGAGGTCGAGACTAAGGTCACTATCAAGGTGGAGGTTGAGGACGAAGCGGAGGAGATATTGATCAAACATCTATTTTTGTAACTCCAGGTACAATTACAAGGGCCAGTGTGCAAACACATTTTTTTCTCGGCCACATACTTAAAGTCATCTTCCTCTAGTGTCATTCATTGCGATTTTAATTCAAAGAAAGTGATGCTACTAAAGGGCAATACGAAAGCTCTTCTTGTAGGGACTTGGCCATGTAGAATTCATTATTAGTGTAACAAAGGAATCTCGCATTTGAGATAGGGACCCAGCTTCTTCCATGGTTGTCGACACATTTAAATGAAATTTCTAGAGTTTGGCCTTTTGACTAGTATTTAATGTGTGTTTGATAACATTTTATTTTTTAGAACAATTTATGTTCAAAAATAGTTTTCTCTAGACAAGTTTCTGAGCAAAAGAATACGTTTAATAACCGTATAAAATTTATATTTTTGAAATAGAAAAAGAACAAAAATGCGTTTGGTATGATCTTAAAAATTTCTAACCCCAATTTTTTTTTATTTAATTATAAAGAGACTTAACATTTCATGTTTAGATAATATTGGAATTTTGTAATGATTTAATTGATTAACATATTCTAAAATGACCTAAGAAAACCAATATAATAGTTAGTTAAAGATAAATGGTTGGAAATGGGGGAAAAGTACAAAAAAAAAGTCTTAAACTTATTCTATTGGTACCAATTCAGTCCATCTGCCAATTTTAGCCAAATCAACACTAATGTGGATGCATGCTAATGGCTAGACGCTAACGTGACAATTTCTTAAATAATTCTTTTATTTTGTTCGAATTGTTTATTAATTTTTTTTTTTGTTCATTTTCTTTTCTCCCTTGTTCCTCCTTGGATGTCCCCATGGTGGCCAGCAAGGGCTGGGGCCCTCGCCCAACCTCGCCTATGGCCACTGGTGAGGCGACTTCACCCAGATTTGGGTGAAGTCAACCTCGCCCTAGCCTTGCCTCAGGTGAAGGTGGCCTCACTCGTGACTAGCGAAGGCAGCCTTGCTAGCAGCCATCTCCAGGCCAGAGGTTTGCTGACCACTGGCCCTCACCCGGCCTTGCCAAGGCTACGAGCAAAGCGGCTTTGCTGGGATCTAGGCAAGGTCAACCTCGCCCTAGCCTTGTCGCGGGCAAAAGTGGCCTTGTCCGTGATTGGTGAGGCCATCGTGGCCCTCGCCAGTGGCTAGCGAGCCTCCGGCTTGGTGATGGCCACCATGGCCTCGCCCAGATCTGAGCGAAGCCACCTCACCAATGGCCTTGGGTGTTAGTGCCAGCTAGCCAAAATTGGCCAAATGGACTGTATTAGTACCAATGCAAAAATGTTTAAGAGCTAATTGGTACCAATATAATATGTTTATGACTTTTTTTATACTTTCCCCTTGGAAATGGTAATGGAAAGTCTTGTTGGTTTACAACTCACAATATAAGGAGATTGATAGTAAATCTTTAAGCATTACAATAAATAGGTGTATAGACCTTTTGAGAAGAAAAGCAAAATTTTCTTGAGTCACCAAGCTTTCGCAATTCAGCATTGTCTCTAAAAAAACAACGGTTAAAAGTCCATATAGTAAAGCCCTAAAAGCTTTTCAATTTTGAATCCAATTTTCATCAAAATATTTTCACATTTTTTATGCTAAACTAATTCTAAATTGAAATTAACATTAAAATTTAGTAAAACTACTCAAAATCTAATTAAACTGCTCAAAATCTAATTTCTCAAATTTTTCCTAATTTTTTTTAAATTTTTGATTGTATTTGATTTTATTTTTTATTTCGAAAAATGGGAACTCGGATCGAGTTAGGAGATTGAACCTTGTGTCAATTGTATAATCTATGAACATTAGATTATGTCGAGCTTATTTTCTAAAATGGCATTTTTTGTGTTTTCAGGAACAAATAAGTAGGTTTGTTTTATTGCTAGTCGAGGTTTGTTGAGTTGTTCATAGTGTTGCTTATTCGCCAGCCTTGGGCTATGCTCCTGTGTTTGTTGTTTCCTTTGGTCTTTTCTTTGGCTTCCTTACACTATTCTTGTTGTTGTAGCTAGAGTGTAAGTTTTGGCGCCGGTTTTGTATATCTGTCCGTAACTCAATATATTCTTACCTCTTACCAAAAAAAAAAGAAATTTAAATTTTCTATATTTTGTGTTTCTATTCCAATTTATTCCCTTGCTACTAATTTGCTTTGAGGAATACAAAAATTAGCTGACATTATTTTGATTTTTTTTTCTGTTTCAAGGAATAGAAGAACAAAAAAATAAAGAAATAAAAATGTTATCAAAGAGGACCAAACTATCTAAAAGCAATGTGAAAATCAATCAGAAGATGTGAAATTGCTAATTTAGAGGTAGCTTTCTCGAGTGTTTTGAGAGGCGGGATGGTCCAAATGTGATTAGCTAAGAACTCACCCCGAAATAGAAAGAGAAAGGAACTTGTGAATGACCTGATTGAGAACGACAAGGCCAATCCACACCCATTGATGTACTACTGCCTAGGTGGGACTAGGTAAGGTTGGGCGTGGATGTGGACCACAAGTGCTGCACCTGTTCACAGGAACGATCTTCATGTTTAATTCAGAATCAAATCAGGGACCACACACCGCGGAAGATATTTCCATTCTTAACGAGGCGGTAGCACCGCATGGGGCCGTGATGGTGAGAAGGTATTGGCACAACACTCACACCACTCAGGTCAGTAGTCGACCATGGTACAATAATAGAGAAGATGCAGAACAAAATCTTCTAGCACGCAGCAAGCGAAGACAAGGAAGACTAGATTCTGATTGGCAAATGAACGGTGGAGAAGCAAAACACAGTTTTCAAGGTATCTCCAACAGCCTCCACCATTCGCAGGTTGAAAAGCCTTTCCGAAATTCTATACGGTACACGTGTTAAACGTCGTACATCAACCGGCCCGATAGAACCCCACATCTCATGTGCATAACCTAGGCCTCTATTTTGACAAAAAAAAAAAAAAAAAAAAAAAAAAGAAATATCTGGGCCACTAGCATTTGGCATAAATCGTTATTTTGGGAAACGATGAATCCGAAAATAACAGTACAATTACTAGAATTATTAAGGGTGTGTTTGATAATATTTTTATTTCATTTCTTTTAAAAATATTTTTTTTTCTATTTCGATTCCTAAAATAATTTTTTGAAATGAAAAACGCGTTTATTAAATTATACAAAATTTTTATTCTCGAAATGTAAAAAAAGAATACGAATACGTTTAAGATAATCTACAATTTCTTTTGTAATGTATAATTTTTTTAAAAATTTTAAATTTTTTTTCTTTTTCTTATCGTTTTCCTTTTTCGCCGCCTACCGCCTAGAGAAGAAAAAAAAATTAACTTATTTCTAAATTGTTCTAGGAACAAAAAATGGGCGGTGATGAGCGGCGAGGAAGAAGAAGAAAAGAAAAAAAAAAATAAAAATAACTCATTTTTACAAATTGTTTCTAATAAAAAAATTACTTTTTTCTACTTTTTATTTCTGTTCCAAATCTATTTCCCAATCACTTTATTATTACGAGACTAAAAAAATTAATTGATATTATCAAACGGATTTTAGTTATTTTTCTACCGCAGAGAGTAAAAGAGCACAAGCATTACCACACTGAGCCTAAGCCGTTCCTTGCCTATAAATACCCATCAATAATGTCTTTGGCACTCATAGAAAAGCCCTCGTGTTCTCTATCTCTCATTAGAGAAAGCCATAAAAGACGGGAAAAGAATGTCTCTTCCGATTTCAGCAACTCCATCTTCTCTTGCAACTCAAGATAAAAGCCATGTGGTTGAACGCCATTCAGCAAATTTTCATCCAAGCATATGGGGGATTTCTTCCTCAAATATGCCTCTTGCTCTTGCTCAATGGTTAGAATTTAATACATTGCTTCTAACTCAACTATATATATGTATACATATTTCGTGAATAGTAGTGGTATAGCATGTGAAAATAAATTTCCTTTTATGCACTTTATTTGGAATAATACAAAGCTTCCTCTCGTGCTTAAACTTGGTTCTTCACTTTGTTACTATATAATGACCACGGAAATTATGACATTCTCATTATAAATTTAAAATTTGTGCTAAAAAAGAGTGAAAATATTGAGTAAAGGTGAGAGAGCCCTTTGATGTAAGGTGAAAAGAAACCACATGAAATCTAAACAAATCTCGTAAATAAGGAATGTGAGAATTATCATTATCAATAACATCCTCGTGAATATCCTGGTGCACAATTTCAATAAATACTCTTAGTTATCCCATATTTACCATCTTTCTTTCTCTATTTTTTTCTTTCCTTTTTTACCTTATGGATTCAAGAATTCAATACCCACGTCCTCTCCGGACCATACCTAGATGATAATTAGTTACAGTTTATGATTATTTGGACTATCCCGTACTTGTCCACCTAGCTCTAGTCCTCCTCTTCGTACCAACTTCAAATTCCCCTCTCCTTTCTCTCTCACACCCTCCTCTCTCATGCACACCGCAACTCGATGTCGCCCCGCAACGCTCCGATTATCCCGGAAAGAACTCTATTTTGGCTCATGAGAAAATATCGACAATTTTACTCTGAACCATTCACACGTCGACACGTGTCCTCAGGGCCCGCCACGTCAGCCAACTTCAAACCAGCGCTCTCGCGCTCTGCTCTCTCCTCTCTTTCTTTACTCAGCGGGTCATTTCTCTCTCCTCTCTCTTCTCACTCTCTCCCCTCTTTCCTGACCCAACAACGTTGTCTCCCAGATAGCGCTCTCCGATGAGGGCCGTGCTCCCACCGACGACGGCGACACTCCCTCCCGATGACGGCCTCTCTCTCTACTCCACGGCCTCTTCGCTCTCTGAGGACGGCCGCGCTCTGTCCGACGGCCGTGGAGTAGAGATAGAGGCCGTCATCAGGAGGGAGCATCCTGGTCGTCGGACAGAGCGCGCCCGTCGTTGGAGAGCGAAGAGGCTGTGGAGTAGAGAGAGAGGCCGTCGTCGGGAGCCAGCGTCGTCGGAGCCGCCGCCCTCCATGGCCATGGAGGTTGAAGTTATAGATCTGGAGGCATTGGCTCCGGATCTGGAGGAGGAGGCAGCCTCTCACTGGCCGGGAGAGAGACCGCTTGAGCTCCACAATTGACTTTAACATCAAGGAGAGAGAGAGAGAGAGAGCCCTTGCGCGAGTGAGAGCAAAGTAAAATATCCACGTGCTGCAGCGTGATGCACAAAGATATCGATTTTGGCACGGTCCACTGCGGTCTTTTTGTTAGATTTTTGTGGAAGCGTGTGTGTGCAAGTGTGTATGTGTGAAATATGGGTGGATATAAGTGAACTACAACGGTAAAGCATGGGTAAAAACAACAGGATTTTTATTATGATAGTTGGTATTACAAAGGAAGGAATATTGCTCATTTTTCTGCTACATGGAGTGTGAGTCACCACTTTCCTCTACCGACTTTGAGTATAAAATTAATATAAAATTACAAGCTTGCTTCTTGACTCCTGCTTGTTGCGACTTCTTCCGGATCTTCTGGTTGCTTCTCCCTTATTCTCCGTTTTTCTATTCTCTGTAGCTCCCTGCCACTTTTGTTGACTTTATTCAGCCAACTTTCAGCTGACTTGTCTTCCACTTGCTGCCCACATAGTACTAGAAATTTCTCCAATGTAGTCTGGTGTAGTCTGGAGCTTTCCAAAAACGGATCACTTTCTAACACTTTTGTATCAGAGAGAAATTGACACCAATAGAAAGCCCCTCTCGTCCTTCCTTACGGGCCAGTGAACTTCTCATGCACTCAGTACCAGAGAGAAATTGACATATGTTTTTCTCTGTTATGTGTAGGAAAATGGGCATGATCAGCATGCGGAACAAGAAATCCAGAAGCTGGATGACGAGGTGAAGAGAATGCTATGCGCTGATGCCGACAAGCCGTCCCTGAAACTGGACATGATTGATCAAATACAACGATTAGGCATTGCACACCGCTTCGCAAGTGACATTGATCACGTGTTGAAACAACTTAGTGAGACATGTTTCGTTTGCAACAATGGAGACAAGGATATCGATGACCTCTACACGGCTGCTCTCCTCTTCCGATTGTTGCGACAACAGGGCTACCGAGTTTCATCTGGTGAGTTGCGTTCTTTTGTTTTTAGTACTCAGCCACAAAATTGATGATCTATATACTTTGATCTTTTCCCATTGTCCAAAATCTATCCCCTTTGGCTTTCTCTACCGAGGATTGAGGTCATTCGACAATCAATCACCTGAAGTTACAGATGACCTGCCCAAGTTATTGCACAACAGAACCCCAAAGCCACAATCCGATAAAAGTATAACGCACCTAAATAGTACTCCTACTAGGCCGGATATCCCTAGAAAACCCTAGAATACAACTAGTTTGCGACTGTTTCTTTTAGAAAAATGCTAGAGATACAGAGAGTGATTTCGACATATAGTTCACTTAATACACACTAGATGATAGGTCACATGGTTTTTCATATCATGAGGAACAATTGTTATAGGGACTGTCCTTGGCAAGAGATAAAAATAATAACTACAAGTGGCTTCAACCATCGTTTGTAAGTTGGTTGTTATTGTTGCTCGTGAAGAATCTCTGTCTAACAGAGATGTTTACAATAGAAATCCTTATTTCACTGTGATCTATGAGCAGACATCTTCGACAAGTTCAAGGACCCCAGCGGAAAGTTCAGTGAGAAACATGCAAGTGACGTAAGGGGACTACTAAGTTTGTACGAAGCTAGCCATTTGAGTGTGCGTGGAGAAGATGTTCTGGATCAAGCGCTTTCTTTCAGTTTAACCCATCTCGAATCCGTTAAGGAGCAACTAAGCCCTCCTCTCGCAACACAAGTCCGTCATGCCTTAAAGCAAACAATTCGTAAAGGGGTGCCGAGGCTCGAGGCCAGACGATACATCTCCATGTACGAAGCAGAACCTTTACATAATGAAGTCCTGCTATCACTAGCCAAGTTAGATTTCAACCGCTTGCAGAAGCAACACCAGAAGGAGTTATTTGATATTACAAGGTTCATCAACTATGAAATCACATGATTAAATAGTTTGAGTTTACACTCTACGGAAGATTTATGACTAATGCCATTTTACATGTAGGTGGTGGATGGGTTTAGACTTCAAGAGGAAGTTACCATTTGCAAGAGACAGGCTCGTGGAAGGATACTTTTGGATTCTGGGAGTTCATTTTGAGCCCGAATTAGCGGTTGCTAGAAGAATGTTGACCAAAGTGATCGCAGTGACTTCAGTTCTTGATGACATATATGATATCTATGGCACCTATGAAGAGCTAGAGCTCTTTACTCAAGCAATTCAAAGGTTAAATTCGCTTTCTGCCTTTTGGTTTGCAGCATGTGCGTCTTACTTTACGTACATTATGTTTCACCACTACTTGTATGATGTGGCAAAACGTATCTGATCAGTAACTCTATGTCAAAAGAAGATGGAGTTTGATTGATCAACCTTTTCATAGTTCTCATATGGTAATATGGTGATTCCCAAATCCTTGTGCGATCTGAAGTTTAAAATTATCACTTAGTTTATACCCTATCTTATAATATCTCATAATTTCAGGTGGGACATTGATTGCATACATGAACTTCCAGAGTACATGCAAGTGTTTTACAAAGCACTTATCAATATCTATGTTGAAATTGAAGAAATACTGGCATGCACGGGAAAATCGTACTGCCTCTGCTATGCGGTAGAAGCAGTAAGATCGTACCACCTCTACTAGATTCTACAATCTTAGTGCTGTCATTCTCGATTGATAGAAATATAATCTTTTGCATTCTCAGATGAAGAGACAGGCGAGATACTATTTTGCTGAAGCAAAATGGCTGCACCAAAAGCACAAGCCCACCATGGATGAGTACATGTCCATTGCGCTAGTATCAAGTGGTTACCCATTGTTAGCTGTCACGTCCTTTGTGGGAATGCCTGATATCGTCACAAAAGACGATCTAGATTGGTTGTTCAACGACCCAAAGATCCTCAAGGCTTCAACAATCATCTGCAGGCTCATGGATGATTTGGCGACACATAAGGTACTTTTTGTTCTTGCAAGTGTTCCATGAAGATATAGACTCAACCCAACTCCTATGGAATATAGACGGTCTTGTTTAAATGTCTTGTTATACATATCTTTGCAGTTTGAACAATCAAGAGGACATGTGGACTCGGCCGTCCAATGTTACATGAAGCAATATGGTGTCACAGAACAAGAAGCGGAAAACAACCTTCGCAAGCAAGTGAATGACTCGTGGAAGGACATCAATGAGGAGTGTCTTCGACCAACTGCTGTCGCAATGCCACTTCTCGAGGGAATTCTCAACCTCTCGCGAGTGATGGATGTGTTGTACAAGGATGGTGGAGATCATTATACCAATCCTCATATTGCACTGAAAGATTACATACATTCGGTGCTCATAGACCCAGTGCAATAGTTATGATATGCAATTAGTGAACTAGAAGTTCATCAGCTGGACATTAGAAAACTGGACCCATTGTTCAAAAGATGATGCATCTATGCAGGTGTACTGCGTTAATGAGTGGCAACAAGATGTGGGATACATACGTCAGTTGGGGTAAAATTAAAGCTTTTAGTAAGAATGGTCTTTTCATTGAAGAATGAAATGAAGTGTATAATTTATCTGTCCAAAAAGGATTAATCAAGCTGTTGGTGTTTGTGCGGAAGCGTGTGTTTGATGTATGTGCAAGTGTGTTTTATGGGGGAACTTTCAAGAGGGCTAAGGAAAGAACAATATGGGTAAGAAAATGGTTGGACAAGTAATTATAAGAATATATAAAAGAGAGTGGCAGCAAGGGAACAACAAAAAAAAGCTTATTTATTTATTTATTTAGTTGTAGTACAAAGGAAGGGAAGGAGCTTACCTTTTTGCTCTGCAAGACTTCTACGCTCCCCCCCCCCCCTTTCCTTCCCTATTTATAGGGACACTCCACCGACTTAGCCCATCTTCTAGGAGTTTCTTTTACAATTTTTTTCTAGAAAAATAGGCTTTTTTAAGGCAAATATCTCTGCCATTTTCAGAGATAATTCCATAGAGTCTTCTAGACTTTTTCTTGAATTTTCTAGCTCATATTTATCTTGAAGTTTCTAGAAAATTGGATCAATAATTTAACACTCCTCCTTGATCCAATTTCGTGTTACTTCGAGCATTTCCCGCAATGTCTCGAACTTGGCTCGCGATAGTGCTTTAGTGAAGATGTCGGCTACTTGTTCCTCGGTTTTGCAATATTTCAGCTCAATCTCTTTGTTATATTGTGCCTCTTGTATGAATACAAAGTGATATTTGATGTCGATATGTTTGGTTCTTCTATGGAATACTAGATTCTTTGATATAGCAATTGCAGACTTATTGTCGCAAAGTATTGGAGTTGATTCCATCTGTGCTTCTCTTCTAGAATTCTTCGAAGCCATATTGCTTGATTGGTGGTCATTGCAGCTGCAATGTATTCAGCTTCGGCAGTAGACTGTGCCACTGAGTCTTATTTTTTGGATGCCCATGAGAATATTCCAGAACTCAGAGTGAATGCATAGCTAGTTGTACTTTTTTTTATCATCAGCTGAACCAGCCCAGTCGCTATCAGCCCAGTCGCTATCAGTATAACCAATCAACTTAATTGTTGCACTAGGTTGGTACCAAATACCATAATAAGTAGTTCCTCATAAGTATCTTAGAATCATCTTGGCTGCTCCAAAATGAATTTGGCTTAGACTTTGCATAAACCGTGATAGTAAACTTGTCGCGTACATAATATTTGGCCGTGTAGCAGTAAGATATAGTAGACTCCCAATTAGGCTTCTGTAGAGTAAAGCGTCTGCTTTTTTAGCTCCATCATTTTTCAATAGTTTCTCATTCATCACAAGTGGTGTTGCCACTATTTTGCAATTACTCATTTTGAATTTTTCAAGGAGCTTTTCTGCATATTTCTTTTGCGAGATGAAAATTCCTTCATCTTGATTGACTTCAATACTGAGAAAATAGTTCATCAAGCCTAAGTCCGTCATTTCAAATGTCTTCATCACTTCTTCTCTAATTTCTTGGATCATTGTCTCATTGTTTCCTATATATATAAG
Source organism: Eucalyptus lansdowneana (assembly GCA_017140395.1). Lineage (NCBI taxonomy): Eukaryota > Viridiplantae > Streptophyta > Magnoliopsida > Myrtales > Myrtaceae > Eucalyptus > Eucalyptus lansdowneana. The sequence goes on from CM029487.1 coordinate 61,205,805, forward strand.
ATCATCTACATATAGAGAGACAATGAGAGTGTTGGTCTTACCTTGGGTCTTGATGTAGAGCGTCAGCTCACTAATACTCCTCCGGAATCCTTGCTTGATAAAGTACTAATCGATTCTACTATACCACGCACGTGGTGCTTGTTTTAACCCGTATAGGGCCTTCTTAAGCTTTAAGACTTTTTCTTCATTGCCTTTGACAATAAAGCCTTCCGGTTGAGCTACATAAATTTCTTCTTGAAGATATCCATTTAGGAATGCCAACTTTACATCTAGTTGATAGATCTTCCATTCTTTTTGTGCCGCTAGGGCTATGAGTGCTCGAATAGTATCAAGGCGAGCGACGGGAGCAAAAGTTTCAGTATAGTCGATACCTGTTTGTTGCAAGTATCCTTTTGCCACAAGCTTTGCTTTATGCTTCTGGATTGATCCATTTGCGTTGAGCTTCGTCTTGTAGACCCACTTGACACCAATGATCTCTTTGTCTTCGGATCGATCGACAAGCTCCCAAGTTTCATTTTTCTCGATCATCTTGATCTCTTCCTCCATGGCTTTTATCCAAACTTCTTCTTTGGATGCTTGTTCGTAGTTTTCTAGTTCCAAAATAGCAAAGTTGCATGTGTCGTAAATTCTTCTAAGGGCTTTTACCCTTAGTATTGGAGATTCTGGAGTAGATTCTTCTTGCGTTACTCTTGGAGAGCTTGGTGGAGTCATGTCATGAGTGGTGGAATCCGATGCTTCTCCTTCTTCTTATGACGTTGACTCCTCTTGAGCAGGTGGTATGTCTGGCAAAGTGATGTACTTCTTCTCGATCTTCTTGCTCTCCCAATTCCAGGCAACATTCTCGTCGAACTCGACGTCTCGACTAATCATAAGCTTCTTGGTTCTTAGGTTGTAAACTCGATAGCCTTTTGATTGGTCACCGTAACGAAGGAATATTCATTTTTCTATCTTTTCATCTAGCTTACTCCTTTTTTGAACAGGGATGTGGACGTAGCATATGCATCCAAATACTTTGAGATGCTTTGCTGAAGGCTTCCGTCCACTCCATGCTTTGACTGGTGTTTTATTTTGTACAGCTTTAGTTGGACACCTGTTTAACAGGTATACTGCAGTATAAACTACTTCTGCCCAAAAAGTGTTGGGAAGGCCTTTCTCCTTTAGCATAGACCTTGCCATCTCCATGACAATTCTATTTTTTCTTTCAGCTACTCCATTTTGTTCTGGGGCGTAGCCAACAGTTAGTTGATGATGGACTCCTTCATCTTCACAAAATTTATTGAACTCCTTTGAATTGTATTCTGTGCCTCTGTCACTCCTTAGGACTTTGATTCTTTGGCCACTTTGATTCTCTACGTGGTTTTTGAATTTTCTGAAGATAGAGAAAACCTCAGATCTTTCTCGAAGAAAGTATACCCACGTCATTCTTGTGTAATCGTCAATGAATAGGATGAAATATTTATTTTGACTGGGTGTAGGTGTCCTCATCGGACCGCACACGTCCGTGTGGACAAGTTCCAATGGCTCCTTAGCTTTCCATGCAACTCCAGATGGAAAGGACTGTCTCTGTTGTTTTCCAAGAAGACAGCCTTCACAAACATCTGAAATTTCTGTGATGGCTGAAAAATCTCTCATCATATTTTTCTGATGGAGAATTTTTAGCCCAGCAAAATTGAAGTGGCCAAATCTTCGATGCCATAGCCATGAATCATCAAGTTGAGCTTTCATGGCTATATCTTTGACCAATTTCCATTGAATAGGAAAATTGTTATTTTTCATCTTAACAGAGGCAATGACATTTTTATATTTATCATAGATAATGCAGGTATCTCCATTAAAATATAGAGAATACCCACTTTGTATCATTTGGTCCACACTTAAGAGATTTTGTGCAAGGCGAGGGACTAGATATACATTATGTATATATTTTGGGCCTTTATTCGTTACCACGGTGATGGTGCCTTTTCCTTTGACATCTACTAATGCACCATTGCCCAACTTTACTTGGGATTTCACCGACTTATCAATATCAGTGAATATAGATTCGTCCCCTGTCATGTGAATGCTATACCCACTATCGATGTACCATGTTTCACTTTTATTATCATTTGCTGCTTGGCTTGCGTAGAATGTATTCTCTTCACTTTCTTTTTTTTTCTACATAGTTTGCTTGATTATTTGTTTTCGAGCGACAATCATTTTCTACGTGGCCATATCTTTTACAAAAGCGGCATTGTTTTTTATTTTTAAACCAACAATCCTTCTCCAAATGATTTGTTTTCTTGCAAATACCACAAGGTGGATAATTTTCCTTTTTTTATAATTTCTCCTCCTCTTTTGTTTTTCCATGAGCTCCTTCCACCATTTTTAGTTTGATGAAACCGTATATTTACTTTAGACTGAAAGGCACTTTCAACTGAATCTTCATCTTGTGCCATTAGTCTTTTCTCATGTGCTTCTAGAGAGCCAATTAATTCACTTATTGATAATGTCGTCAAGTCTTTAGTTCCTTCTATAGTTGTAATTATGGAGTTGTATTTTTTGGTAAGTGACACCAATATTTTCTCAACAACCCTTTGATCAGTTATCCCATCTCCATAGGCTCTCATTTGATTAGCGAGTTCCTTTAATTTTCCACAATATTCTTGTATGGTCTCATAATTTTTCATTTTAGAATTCTCAAAATCTCTTCTTAGAGTTTGAAGGCGTATAGTGCGTACCTTTTCCGATCCTTGAAATTCTTCTCGTAGTATATCCCAAGCCTCTTTTGCAATCCTCGCTCCAATAATTCTTGGAAATACAGTTTCCGAGAGCGCTTGTTGGATAAAATATAGCACCCTTGCATCCTTTTGTAGTTGATCCTTCGAAACACTTGCACCGTCTAGCGGAGCCTCGCAACCTTTTTCCATGATGTCCCATAAGTCTTGGGTCATCAAGAATGTAGTCATTTTTATGCTCCAAAAGTCATAGTTGTTCTCATCAAAAATGGGAATGAGAAATGAGGATGAGGTAAAATTGGCCATGGTTTAGTTAGTGGGTATTTGGAAAAGGGTAGTTTTAGGAATGGGTAGGTAGGACAAATGCCCAATACCAACCAAAGACGTGGCTCTGATACCACTGTTGGCATTTTTGCAGAAGCGTCAATATTTGTGCAAGTGTGTATGTGAATAAAAGTGGACTACAATGGCAAGGGAGTATAGGTAAAAAAAGGAACTCTTATTATGGAAGTTGATATTACAAGAGAAGGGAGTGTTTTCTGGTTTTTCCGCTACCTAAAAGAGACACCACACCCCTATTTATAGGCGTGAGCACCGCTTTTCCTTCAACGACATTGAGTACAAAAAGTAATATAATAGTACAAACTTGCTGCTTGTGCGACTTCTACAGATCTTCTGGGGACTTCTTCATTTTTCTTCATTTTTCTAATCTCAGCAACTTTTGTTGACTTTTCTTTGGCCTTCTAGGCTTGCTTTTTGCCGGTTTGTTTCCGCCAACTTTTTCTGTCTAGTGTAGCATAGAATTTTCCAAAAATGGATCAATTTTTAACACAAGCTTTTGATGAGCTATTTTCATTTCGAATTTCAAAGGATGCGATTTAGAATGGTATGGTTATAAAACCAATTGATTTGATCGGTATGGAGTATGGAAAGAAGAGAATGAGATCTACTATTAGCACGGAATGAAAGCCCACCTACAGGGACTTGGCCACGTAGAATTCGTTTTTAGTGTAACAGGAGAATCCCACATTTGAGATAGCGATCCGGCTTCTTCCATGGTTACGATGGCCTTTAGGCCTATATAGTCCCTGTAACTGTAGCTCTCAACACATTCAAATGAGCTTTCCAGAGTTTGGCACTCTTAACTGGTATTTTACTGTCTAAAAGAATTGACAAAATCAATTGGAAGATGCGAAACTACTAATTTAGAGTAGGTAGCTTTCTTGAGTGCGTTGAGAGGTGGGATGGTCCGAATGTGATGAGCTAAAAGCACACTGCGAAATAGAAAAAGGGAGGAACTTGCGAATGACCTGACCAACATAAAATGAAGTACCACTGCCTTGGATAAACTACGTGAGGTTGGGTGCGGATGTGGACCACAAGCGCTGCACACGTTCACAGGAACGATCTTCACGTTTTAATTAAGAATCAAATCAGGAACCACACAGCGCGGTAGATATCTCCATTCTTAACGAGGTTGCGGCACCGCGTGGGCCGTGAAAAGCGAAAAGGTGTGGGGACAACGCTCACATCACTCAGTAGTTTTTTTTACCTTGGTCGGAACTCAGTTAGTAGTTGACCGCACTGTAATAACGGAAAATATGTAGAGCCTTCTTGCCCGCCGCAAGCGAAAACGAGGAAGACCAAATTCTGATAGGAAAATGAATGGTGGAGAAGCGAAACACAGCATGCATGATACGTCCGACAGTCTGCACCATTCGCAGGCTAAAGGGCCTTTCCAAAATTCTACTGTCTAAAATCAACGTGAAAATCAATTGGAAGGCTAGAAATTGATAATTTAGAGGCAGCTTTCTTGAGTGCTTTGAGAGGCAGGATGGTCCGAACGCGATGAGCTAAGAACACGCCACGAAAGAGTTAGAGGGAGGAAGTTGTGAATGACCTGACCAAGAACGGCGAGGCCAATCCACATCCACATGAAATGAAGTGCTGCTGTCCTGGTTAGACCAGGTATGGTTGGGCGTGGATGTAGACCACAAGTGCACAAGTTCACAGAAACATCTTCACATTTTAATTCAGAATCAAATCAGGAACCACATAGCACGAAAGGAATCTCCATTCTTAACGAGATGGCAGCACTTTATGAGGCCGTGAAAGCGAAAAGGCATGGGCACGACACTCTCATCGCTCAGAAGGTTACCGCTCACTGTAATAATAGAAAATATGCAGAACCTTCTCGTCCGTAGCAAGCAACCGCAAAGGAAGACGAAATTCTGATAGGAAAATGGACGGTGAAGAAGCTAAACACAGCATGAACTCGCAGGTTAAAGAGTCTTTCCAAAATCCTGCACGGTACCCATGTTAAACGCCGTCCATCGACCAGCCCGATAGAACCCGATGATAATGCATTTACTAAAAATCAACCGTACTCAGGTGCATAACTTGGGTCACTGGCATTTGGCACGTATTGTTATTGTGGGAGATGAAAAATCCCAAAATGACCATGCGATTACTAGAATTACTAAGCTATTCCTTGCCTGTAAAAACCCTAGAGAGAGAGAGAGAGAGAGAGAGAGAGAGAATGTCTCATATTTCAACAATTCCATCTTCATAATAATTAGTCGAAGATGGATGGTTGGAAATAGTAACAAAGAGTTCCGTTGATTTATAACTTATAATATGAGGAAGTTGATAGTAAATCTCTAAGCATTACAATAAATAGGTGTATAGATCTTTTGAAAAAAAGAAAAAGAAAAAGTTGTTTGGAGTCATCAAGCTTTCGCAATCTAGTATTGTCTCTAAAAGAAAACGACATTCAAAATCTATATAGTAAAACCCTAAAAGCTTATTCAATCTTGAATCCAATTTTCATCAAAATATTTTCACATTTTCATGTTAAACTAATTCTAAACTAAAGTTTACATAAAAAGGACTCGACGAAAATTTGCCGAAAGATGAGACAACATCCAATAAATGAATCGTGACATGCTCGAACATTTGATTCATGAAACCGAATTCAATTTCGTGATTAAGATCGACCAAATGCGACTTTAGTACGACCTAACCTATTGGGTATTTTGGGGTTTTTTGCGCATTTGACCCATGGTCAATAATTTTTTATCCACGTTTGTGCATCTCCGAATCGTAGACGACTCTCATTTTTCATAAAATTGCGATGGTTCAATCACGTGTCCCAAATATGATATCAATAGAAAATCGGGTTATTACTGTTCGACATGAATATCGTAATTGTGCGGAACCACCCGCAATTCGAATACGTACATCCATCGGATCAACTTATATCCGTCCGCTAATCAATTTATAACGGTGTTATATTGATAATTACCGATTATTATGGTCAAACGGTCGATTTCTAATTGAATTCTTTAGTCTGTCATGTTTATATCCTTTAACGGCCTCACTTAATAGATTAGTTAACTTGTGAATGGCCAATTCCAAGTAAAACAAACATAAGCACGTCGACGAAACAATCATTTCATATATTCGAAATGGGACAAAATTTTGGGATGTCACAACTCTTCCCCTCTTATAAAAATTTCGTCCTTGAAATTTAAACTATTACAATCCTTCCTAAAAAAATGTGGGGGTATTGACATCTCATTGACTCCTCACTTTTCCACGTGGCTCCCTCCGTTCCGTGGTGTTGCCAAACCACTTTAACCAAGGGGATCGTCTTGCTGCGCAGCACTTGCTCGATCCACTATCCGAATCGGTCTCTTCACGTACGACACTCTTTCATCCACATCTATTTCCTCGAAATTTAGCACGTGGGTTGGATTAGGTTCGTACCTTCTTAACATCAACACGTGGAAGACGTCATGCAGTTATGCAAGTCTTAGTGGCAATGCAAGATGATATGCCAAATTCCCAATTTGCTCCAAAATTTCAAAGGGACCGACGTACCTCGAGCTTAGCTTTCCTTTCTTGCCAAAGCGCAAAGTACCCCTCATCAGTGACACTTTGAGGAATATGTATTCACTAATTTGGAATTCCAATGGTTTACACCACTTATCTGCATAACTCTTTTGATGACTCTAAGTGGTCTTGAGTCTATCTTGAATGACTTTGATGGCATCAACTAACTGCTGAACCAACTCAGGGCTCGTAATCTTACGTTCTCTAACTCCGTCCCAACAAATAGGAGTTCTGCAAGCTCTGCCATACAATGCTTCAAACGGTGCAATTTGGACATTCTATTGATAGTTGTTGTTGTAGGCGAACTCAATTAGATGAAGCCATTCCTCCCAACTTCCTTTGAAGTCTAATATGCATGCTCACAGCATGTCCTTGAGGGTTTGATCACTTGGCTAATATTTATGGATATTCTGCTTTCTAATCAACTTATTCAATTCTTCCACAAATTGTTTCGCGGAAAATAGGAGACTATTATTGGACTCAAAGAATATTATTTTAGTACTAGATTCTAAACAAAGAAGAGCCCATAGGGCTTATATAATGCTTTTATTTATTAAAAACAAAAAACAAAAAGAAAAGAGAGGACAAGACCAAATTTTTCCAACTTAAGTTGGTCAAAGTGTAGAATGGCCATAAATATCAACCATATGATCACTGCAACACCGACTATTTCAAATGACACGGTGGTTTTACTATAGGGGTAAAATACCAGTGTAGAAATTGTGTACGTGACCACTGCTAGTATGATGGTGACCCCTTCATCAAGACCATCAGGTTTGTGAATATCCACCCTTTTTTTTTTAAAGATTACTAGTAACAATTAAGGCTACACCTCAAGATGCCATTAAATTAATATTATTATATGTAATTAAAAAATTCATATGCGATGGGAGACTGGTCAATTCTTGAGGTGGATTTAGCCCCGTCTAGAACACCATTATTGCGAGCACCACGGCGACTACCACAACGATCGCCGTTTGGGCAGGGTCATGGGTGAAGTAGCCTCGCCCAAAAACTAGGCGAGGCTGCCTTCACCCAAATTTTTTAATGGAAAATTGTTTAAAAGTCTTTTGGTTCTATAAAAGCATTATTTCATTTGTAGAGTCTCAACAAAGAAGAGCCTATAAGGCTTGTGGAGGAGTAAAAAGCCAATTCAATAGTCAAATATTTTAAGGAAAATTGTTCAAAAAGTCCTAAACCTATAGTATTTTTTTCAATTCGATCATAAATCTTTCGATTTTCTCAATTGTGACCAATTTTAAACAAAACATCCAAATTTTGCCCAAAATTGCAATTTCAGTCCCGTTTTAAAATTATCAACACAATCTCACACTATTTGGTTTTGCTTCAAATCTAGACCCCATGTACAAGAATTCACTTGTTAATTTTACATCAATAGCAGTACAAGATAACTTCAACTACCCTCCGTCATCCAATATTTTATCGAAGGAATAGTTCTTTTGTTTGATTGGGGGCGAAGTAGAGAGAGAGAGAGAGAGAGAGAGAGGAATGCGACATGTGACTAATAACTTGTGATAGAGAGTGGGGCTACACTTAAGATATATGATATGGATGTATATTTTGGGCTTTCAAACACAATATCAAAGTCCTTACCTTCAATTTCAAGTTTTTATCTTCATTTTCGGCAAAGGAGATAACTTTGTGCCCTATAGATTAACCTGAAGAAAGAATCGCTCTCCATTGTGGCAATTAGATGTCCTTGAATTGCTAGAAACATGAGATTCATATAAGAGTGAGCATATCATACCATTCGTATTGAAAATCACCTAGACCTAATCGGACCAACCGGTTTGGTTCAGTTTCCAAAGGCATCGGTCTAGTTTCTAGTTCCATAAAAATGGAATTGGCGATTTTCAATATGGTTGCTAATTTTATGGGGAACTAGACCGAACCGAACCAACTCTTTTTAAAAATATATAAATATATATTTTTTAATTTCTTAAAATAATGATCCCTAAAATTGTAATAACTCTTGTATCTTTTAAATTTGTCATCTTTTTTGCTAAGTGGTTGATTCCACTAGACGAAACTGGACCAATCATGATCCTAAGACAATCTAGTCCGGTCCTCAGTTTCAAAAAATGGGAATTGATCTCTCCTAGATATAGAGACATGAGATACAATAGTTATGAGAATGTTGTTGCTAGGCGGTGTGAAAATACTTCAAATAAAGCTATTTTAGAACATTTTAAGTCCCCACAAATTTGAGGCAAAAATAAAATAAAAAAGTCCCCACAAATTGCATAATTTGCTTGTTTTGGACAGAGACCACCACCCAATAAACACCTTGATAAGGGTAATCATTAAAGAGATTAAAACATTTCTAACCATCTAGTTGAAACTAAACCAATTCTAATACTAAGATGTAACAACCTAATCAATGCCTATTTTTCTAACTATTAATCCAAATTTTTTATTTTTCAGATTCTATTAAATTTTTATGTTTTTTTAGTTTATGAAAATGAGGATTCAGACCCGGCCCTTGGGCCTGGTCCAAAAATGGGCCGCACGCTGATCTCTCTAGATTGGGCTAATGGGCGCAATCCGGGCTTTTGTATTCAGGCCCACTCTAACTCTTTAACTTTTTATCTCCCCTTCCACTCCGTCTTCATCGCGGTGTCACCCGACATGCCAGAACTTACGCTATGCTTTTATGAACTTCAAGGTTTACAAACAAAGATCAATCTACCCTCAAATCCTAAACCATGAATGTATAAAACTTTACTATTCACTACTTCCGGCCATTGGCACGATGACGGCCGTAGCCTCCACCGTCCATCACTAGAGCACCACCATTAACCGCCACCGATCATTTGAAGATCTTTGAACTCACAGCGTCACAGATAATAATTCAACACATGAACAGAACAATGATAATACAAAGGAGAAAAAGGATTGAGAAAAGCTTATCTCCGGTCATCGTCATCAAGCATTACACGAACTCCGGGCCATTTCTCATGGATCAACCACCATAGAGTCACCGCCTGAACCTTGACGAAAAGGAGTAAAACTCCGAGAGAGCCATGGAACCTCGTCGCCAACGAGGATATGCGCCGAGTGGTTGAAGCTTCAGTCGAGACCAGGATCAATCAAACTTCTCGGCTGGGGGAGAAACAGAGCAGCAGGTCCTATGCACTTCCGGAGCCAGAGCCCGGCAGCAATCGATGAATGACGACGGGTGATTTCTAAGACGATCGATGAACCTGGAGGATTGATTTTTCTCTCCTCTCGAAGCCTTTTGGCTCTCTGCGTATGGTTTATTTCTCTCTCTAGAAAATGGTGCCTCCGAAGAAGAAAACTGCCGCGGTTAACTTGAGACGCCGTGATGGATGGCAATATCTACGATAACTAATGCTCGAGA